>CM046877.1:541583450-542827476 GCA_025667525.1 Glebionis coronaria
ATCATGCCGACTTCCCTTCTTTTGTTCCTGTTGATTGTTTCTAGTGGAAACAAAATATAAAATAGTGGGAACCTTGATTAGACAGTAGGATCGATTGATGATGAATCATGATGTGGAGTTTTGCTTGATCCCTTCGCTCTGATACCATGTTGACAGGTCCAGACTCGGGGAGATTCCAGGAACGAATTGATCAAACAAACAATCATCATATTCGGATAAATAGGGCAGAAAACAATAGGGGATGAACAAGAGATAGAATAAGGGGTTTGAACCCAAATAACTATATTGATATGAATGAATGGGTTGCTTACAAACGTATATAATGAATCCTATATATAGTACACTAATCGGTATGATTTCTATGAAGGGTTGTGATAGTTTACAAAACCAAACAAACGTGCCTCTTCACTTTATAACCGTTCTAACTGCTAACCTAACTAATATTGGGTTTGGGCCTGCAGCCCTTATTTACATAAAATACATAAACTAAGATTAATGGATTATTATCCAACATATTATCCATGCACACTATCCCAATAACTTATAGAAATATAGATTCTTGCTTCTAACATATGTGAACCGACCTTAATACACAAAGTAGAAACAATAGATGTAGTACATCAAATGATGACAAGACATACGCGACCTAAATACTAGAATGCTAAAACCCCTTTCACAAAAAATATTTACCAAAAACTACATTCTTAGAAATTAGAATCAGCGATAATGCAAAAACTTGCTCACCAAATCACATGTATCACTGTCCCGTAGCTTAAAATAATGTTATGATATAATCATCCATGAATGGCAAAGAGTACCCTTAGGCTATCAAGTTCATTGGTGGAAATGATGTTATAAGCTATGAATGATATCATTCATTCTTTGCATGGTCAAAACATAGATATTTAGTCAAATTTCCGATGGTAGTAGACTACTAATCACTAATAAAAGTTATAGAAGATATCTCTATAATACTATGGAGAAAGTAGACCATCTTGATGAAAATACCATAACAACCAAGAGATGCAATTATGCAAATAAGCACATTAGTGCACTGTGGGTATTTCCCCATTTTTCTAAAGGATTAGCAGTTTAAAATAAGCAATCCAAAACACCTTCTACGCCCAACTATAGTTAAACAAGTTTAAAGTAAAAATCATACAAAGTACATATCTATCCTAATAATGCTATAAAGGGGGTCCTTATTACCTCATTGTAATAAGCTTAGCCAAACACTAGCAAAAAAGTAGTCATTATTTTGGTCATAAGCTTATTTGTTCTTCTTAACTTATTATGACTTAAGGATGTCGGCTATGCTTATTATTTCCGTTTAACCTTATAATCAATAAGTAGCTTATGATAAATAAGTTTAAAAAGATTTGGATAAGTGTTTGGTAAGCTTATCACAAAGTGGAAAAAGAAGCTTGTAAGCATAAATAAGTATATAAGCGACACAAAAATTAGGTTATTGTACATGGTCATAAGTGTAAGCTTTTAAGCACACTACTATGAGCTGCTTTTTATTAAATAAGCTCATATAAAACAAACACCCCTATAAAAATAAAAAATAAGTCCATATAAATAAGTTAAAACAAACACCACGTAATGACACAATACACCAATACCCATGCCATAACCTTCCTCAACTCGGACTCTATTCGACTTAGAAATATCACAAAACCGGTCAGTTCCCGATTCCCGTGAACCGGTTTGACCCGGGTTGGATGAAACCGGTGGTTCCACCTGGGTTTCAAATAGTCATAACGACCCAGTAACATCACCGGTTGAACCGGCCGGGTCGAATCGGGTTTTATATAAACGCCATCAAAAGATACAACTATATTCAAACTTGCAACAAGTCACATTTGCATAAAGTCTATCACAGTTACTAACACATCCCCTTTATATATGATTATAAGCTTATCCTAACACTTATATGAGCTGATTGTTGTAATATAAGCTAATAAGCCCCCCCCCCCCCCCCCCCCCCCCCCCAAAAAAAGCTCCCAAATAAGCCCAAAAAATAAGTTTAAAAAAAAGCCGAAAGGAGTAATAAGGAGGATTACCTTGTCTTAAGGGCGATTGGTTATATCCAGACTCCATTGTTGTTATCTTCTACATACTTTTTGCAAAGACCTAAAACCCTTGAAAGAAATATAATGAACCAAACAAACCCTTGGCCCTGTTTTGAAAAGCACTTGAACAACTTTACTTATTAAAGGGGTTGTTTCTTAATTTATTTTATTAAGTCATGTTTAGTTAATACTTAAGGCTACCCACAACGGTGTCTAGGTCGCGACCTAAACACGTCAACTTTCTCTCTCCTGCGACCTAGTGCGACCTATTTGTCACAACAAGGCGACCTAGTGCGACCTAATTAAAATTAATTTTTTTAAATTTTTTTTTTATCTTTTTTTCCTTTATAAATACCACATTTTCTCACAAAATTTTCACACACAACTTTCAGTATTTAAATACCACATTTTCTCGCACAATAGATGACTTAACGAGAGAGGTTAAGTTTTATTATTTAATATATTAAGTTGTATTTTTTATTAAGTCACAAACAAATATTTTTTATATAACTTGATAAAAAAATTTCCTAATAAGTCAATAGTAATACATTATTAAAAACCACCTAAGACAATGATACAATAAGAAAACGTTTTGTTTGCAAGTGTTTTCACTTTTGACAATTTACATGATTGGTCCCCGGGTTCGGACACATATCATGTTTTGTTCTTGTCACAACCGTCGTTATGGAGAATGGTGTTGGAGGTTATAGAAACCGTGCATTTTTAAGGATTGGATGCATTAAAAAATCTTTCAAAATTAACACTAGGACACTAATTTTAATGGGTATACCGCGTCCCTGTATGATGGCGCCAAGACACAAGGTGGCGAGCCATAGTTCTATAACCTTGACACTGACAATCGTTTTCGTGTTTATTTTTTCATTTTTTAATTTAATGGTGATAATCTTGAAAAATCAAAAGGATATCGAATATTAAATTTATTTAAAATCAAATAGGTTAATAAACGTTTTGATTAATATATACCTTGTTATGAGAATCATGAGTTAAACATTTTAATAGTTCTATCACAATCACAACAAAATACCACATAACATTTTAATAGCATAGACATGTGTTGATTATGTCGAATGCTTCTAACGCTTTTTATCAGTTTCCATCGTGAAACATTAATAAAACTAGAAAGAGATTCATAAATTTTTACTTTTCATATCTTATAGACTTACAATAAAAAGTGAGGGTCAAGCAGAATATGTGGTACTTTCATAGAGTTTTAAATATTTTCTTAACACTTGTTATTGGGCCATCCTTAATGTACTTGCATGATACAATAGAAAGAATTAAGTAACAATTCATGATTCAATTATATTGTGAAACTTAGTTTAATAAGTGTTCTTCTCTTAAACGTGATAGTTTACTCAAATAGTGGGCTTTTTGTTATACCTTTGTTTTACTTCATATCTTTCCTATCTTCATTCAACATTCCATGTGTTTTTATAAAGTCCAATGCATTGTAAATTGTTTCTAATAAACTCATAAAATGATGATGTGGAGTGTATTATATCATGTTGATGCCACTGCATTGAAAATGCTCTTATGGATTTTAATACTTAAAAGTAGATCAAATATATTTATTAAAACAAGAGTATTTGAAATGAACAAAGTGACAAAAACATCTGACCTGCGTGGATGGAATTGTTAGAGGCGAGAATGGTCAGTGGTGATGATGAGTCGATGGTTTTTCGTAGTTGTGGTGGTGGGTGCGGTCGGTGGCTTGCGGTGGTAGTGGTTAAGGTTGGTGATAGAGATGGTGGTGGGTAGGCTTAGTGATGACGAAGATGATTAATGGTGGTGGATTTAAATGTAATACTAAATGGATGATTGTAAAATATTTAACAAAAATACACAAATTGATAAAAAATTAAATTGAATGTCTTTTTATGCATAGAAAAAAAATACAATACTTCATTAAAAATAACCTATTTAATATCTTTAGAAGTCATTTGCCTTTAATATATATGTAGATATATTTTCTTGGGTGATGATATTAGTTCTCCTCTTATGGGTCAAAAGTAAATAAAGTACTTCCCCACCTTTGTTTTTCGCCCTTAATTTATGGTATGACATATTTTTTTTAGTTCAAACTTTATATTTGGCTAAAAAACTCTAAAACTTAGAGGCCAAAAGAATGATAATAAAAAGTACCAATTATTCACCCCTTTTTAACAACATGATATCTAACGGTTCAAAACATACCTACAAAGTCAGATGTTACATGCAGTAAAAGCATGCTCAATGCATTGACCTATTTTGAGTACAATACATTGCCACATCATCATCGAACTTTATTACATAAAACACCCATAATCCATCCAACCTTGCGTGGTTTAATCAATTTCCACATCAGTGCAGGGGCGGACCTAGCTTATAGCACGGGTATGCACGTGCATACCCTCCGTTTCGACGGGTTAGTGTTAATTTTTAATTTTTTATATAATCATATACATGAAGTGCATATCCACCGAAAGTACTCGAAGAAAAGTGCATACCCTCCGTTGAAATCCTAGATCCGCCACTACATCAGTGTTTTCTTTTAGTCTTCATAAATTAATGTATCTTTGTATATATATAATAACTTTCATATTAGAAATAGTATTATATAATTTAGAAAATAACTTTCAAATAAAATAACTTGAACTATGCAAAGTATATAAAGTTTGAGTTATAAAATGATATATTTTTATAAGAAAAAAAGTTTACCCTTCAATTTAGTTGAGTTATAAAATAAAAAGTATGTCTTAGGAGTGTGTAAAAATGAATATGCTTATACATATTTTCTTTTTATATATCTACTTCCTATTATAACTACATGAAAATAGAGAAGAGCCCCAGTGCTAACTATTTGACGTACAAGACCCACAATGGTAATAAATGATGAGGTTGCGTTTAAATCTTTCATTTAAACGAAGTGTTGTGGATGCACTAAGAAAATAGACACTACCTGTACCCAAAAAAAAAGAGAAAAAAAAAAGCTGAGTAGTACAAGGGTAAAACTCATAGCAAAAACTTGTTCCAAAAAATGTCTGCGTATATAGGGTGTCAATTCAGGTCGGGTTTGAGTTGGTGGGCTTAGCTTGTCAGGTTGGCGGGCCAAAAAACCCCAACCCAAACATAACCTAGTTAAATAGTCGAGTCAGTTATATCAACCTTAACCTGTTTACACATGACTCGAACCTGACCCATTTAACCCACATATATACTTGGGTTGGCCCGTTTACACGGGTTAAATAGGTTACACGGGTTTCGATTGACCCGTTTAACGTGTTTAATATACAAAAGTTTCCACATTACATCGGTTAAACAAGTTAAACGCAGTTGTGGTCGCTCCTGTAACCCCATTTCACACGTATAATAAAACATAAATTGGTTTTAATATAACAAAAATGTCTTAACGGGTTGGTCGGTCGACCGAATTAGTTTTTTCATAATCCAAACATAACCTATTTAATAAATAGGTCAGATAGGTCAACCCAAAACCGACCCAAAATAAATTTATACCCGACCCGAACCTGATAATTTTTGCGTGTCGATTTCTGGTCGAGTTTTATGTCGGGTCCAAAAATGCCACCCCTAAGTCGACCAACAACTTTAACTTTTTTACCAAGATTGAAGCATGAATCATGTGTTCACCATTTGCCTTTTTTTGAATACTTGAACATGAAAGTCGCTAATACAAATATCTAGTATAATATATATGAAGGCTCAAACTTAAAACACCTTATCGGTAATAAAAGGGTTTTGTATATATATACTAGCTAAAAGACCCGTAAAAAATTCATGGTTATCTTAAAGAGATATCAATAATATATTTTTTTCTAGATTATAAGGTTATTAAGTTGAGTTTACAATATTATATAGCATTTTTGAATAAACTCATAAGCCCGAACATAAGTTAATCCAAATCCGCCTAACGACCCATTAAATAAGAAATGAGCCGAGATTCAAATTTAGATTAAAGAACTATAAAAACTTAGTTATGCACTTACATTAGTGTCTGTTTGTAAAAAGACTACTACAGTAGCCTAACATCGAAGGTTTCTCATAATTAAAGTTATAGAAAATGCATTTAATATTTACTTAAAAGTCAAACTATAAGCTTAAACTCCAGAGTGTGTTCACCCGTGGATGTTTTCATCGATATAGCATGTTTAGCGCCTTTTAAGTTGGTAAAGTGCAAATATCATCCATTGTCTTTGAAAAAACGACAGTTTTCCACCGAGGAAAACTTCATTTTGCCACTATACTTTTCATTTCCATGCAAAACAACTCCCGAGTAAATTTTTTTCAAGTTTGGACCGTTATCCTCCGTTAACTCTCTGACGCGCCATGCACGTGAGGCTATCTTCATCATTTCTGGTCCCCTTCTCGCGTCAGCACATCTCCTACCTTTCGTCTATGTAAAATGCGTCCCCAAAAGCTTTTTCCCACCCGACAAGCTTTATTTCTCGTAAAAAATTCACTTCGAGATGTGAATTTGCAATCTAAAGATCCATAATTTATGCTATAAATACATAATCTCATTTCCTTCCATCAATCTGTATCTCACAACGAGAACACCATTCAACACCAATAAAAAAATAGATAAGTTTTGACAAAATCGCTCTCGCGGTACGACCATCCTTGATTTGGGCCTCCTTTGTGGTAAGCTCCTCTCTCCTTTATGTCTTCTATATGGTGAGTTTAGTTTAGATATGCTATTCTTATTTATATTTCCTAGTTAATGATTATCTGTGTTTTCTCTTTTTTTGTTTCACATAATCGAAACAAAATTTGTTTACTCTGAGCAAATACATTACAATGGTGAATTTACCTCACCACCAGAAAGATATATCTCTTGGTACTATAAATTGGTTTGACTTAGTTCATTGTGACAAGTTTAGTATGTACACACTCACAGAAGATTATCTGGTTGTCGATTGTTAACACCAGGTAATTTTTTTGTCTTTATATTTGAATTCATGATATCTAATTCACTTTAAGACGTTACCCCGACCACTTGAGAAAGAACACACCATCAACTTTCTAGCGACGCGTGAATTGTGGGCAACGTCATTGTTGATGAAAGTGCAGGCTGGTGATTACACTAATGATTTTTTTAATTATTTCTTAAAATGATTATATAGTGCAAGCTGCGTTACATGATTATTTGTGTGTGTGAGATGTAATTGTATGCGGTTTATGAGATGGGACGGGTCCATTGCTTTATAGGACTAAGAGGATATAAGAGGGTGAAAATTCCCGTAGCCATGTAAGTTCCTTTTTTTATTTTCACAACAAAAGTGATGCTGAAGTCGGTAATAACTGAGTATTTTATGGTATATCCAGGATTGTCGCTATTATACAAGGAGCATATACTATTTCAAATAGAACTTCAGAGTAGGCTTGGCAAGGTTTTCAATATAAAACTTTCAAAAAATTTATATATTAAATTATAAAGCACGCCCGTCCATTGTATTTATCGTAAATAAAGTGAGTCCAATTCAGAATTCGGGCCCTTTTAGTTCTGGTTATGTATTATTCGATGTGTTACTCACTATATACTATCTTGATAGGTGACCGATCTATGGTTAAGAACCTGTGAAGAACAATCCTGAAGATGCTGCAAAGGTAGTTCTATGATCCTTATGATCGATTACAGTTCAACTATACAAATTGATATATAATAAAATTAAAGAAAAAGGTACATTTATTTATTAACAAGTTATTTTATATGGATTATTGTTATAGGTGCTAAAAGAAAATCCATATCACAGTGCTACTTCAGGAGAAACAAAAGTGTATCGATCTAATACTATGACTCTAAGAAAGTTCAGCCAAAATTCAAATACTCATAATAATTTTTGAGTCCAAATTCAATCACGTCCATATATCTACTACTGTAACAAATAAATGGTTAGTTTGTTTAAGGGTTAAGTCTATAAAATAGAAATGTACTTTTCAATTTTTACGATTCTAGTAAACGAACTTATTTTATTACTATTATAATTTTCAAATACGTAACTTTATTTACATCTTAAAAGCTACCGACACATCATCTTTTTGTTATATTTGTTTTTCATTTTAGTGACTTGGGCATTCTAATCTATACAATATAATTTATTATATACGTAATTTATTACATCATCTCTTACCTTCACTATATAAAACACTATCTTGTTAACCTTTCTTTCGCTACTAAATTTTATGTCAACCAACACCTGCAACTCCTCCACTTATCCTCTTCATCACCATTTTTTAATTTTTTTTAAATTTCACATCATCTTCACAAAGACAACCGATATGCTCAAAAACATCATCACACATAAAATCCAAAGAAAAAGAAATAACACCAGAAACGTGCTTTCCTCGCTTACAAATGCCGACCTTCATCACACGCATCTCCCCTTCTCCTACCGCAACCATCACGGTAAACCACCATCACAAAAACCCACAAGTCATTTCCGAAACCATCATCATAAATCCTGGAAATGTTAGTAAAAATAAAATCAGATCTTGAAACAAAAATCCTAGATATTAATTTATCTTTTAGTTGACTAAGAAAACTTAGATTTAGAAACGAAATTGATGTTTTATATGTGTTCTTAACTTTTTTATGGTGATAGAAGTTATGACGATAATGACATGGTGTTGTGTTGGGGTGTGAGTTATGGTGGTTATTACATACATGAGTTAGTAAGAGATAATATGATAATATTTGGATTTGTATAAGAAATTGAAGAAGTATATATAAATATTTGTTTACTCGAGCCATGCTATTGTTAAAATGGGTCTGATAAAATATAGTGAAGGTGGGTTGGTAGAGAAAAAGGGTAATTTAGTAAGTTTATATATGTTATAATATCATCAGGTCATATTAGTGTTTTTACCCGGTTACAACAAGTTTCATTACCTATATTGTGTAATAAAAAAGTTCGTTTCCTAGAATTGTAAAATTTAGGAAGTACGTTTTTATTCTATGGACTTAACCCTTTGTTTAACCTCTTTAGGTGATAATTGGTTGTTCTGAAAGCAAACTAATCAATTAACCAGGTTATAGAAGTGGTCATAAAGGCGGAGAAGTATGCAAGGTATTTACGCTATGAATAGTTTGTTTTTTAATTTGTCAACTTTTTGTGACAGGTGATTATTCTCGATAGTAAACTAGATTATATATTTACTTTCTACTTAAAGTTTCTATGTTGTGTTCAAAAGCAATACGTACTTGCACAAGTTTTGTGGCTTGGTTGGCAGAAATAGCCAGTGGCTGAACTATTCAAGACAAGACAAAGGGGATGAAGTAGATGGAGAAAAGCGTGTTTTCCATTATATCGATAACTCGGGATTGGAATAATGATACATATTAGAAAAATAAGAGTGTTTTTAATATATTTTCAACCCTAACTCACAACATGTATTTATACTACCTTAACAAGCCTTAAAAACTATAAAAAAAAAAGAACACAAAAAAACCGGATATGAACGTTGCGTTTAATTTTTTATTTTTTTTAATGGGTTAAAACCCGTTATTTTTTAAATAGTCAAACAATGGCTAGTTTGACCAGTTATTATAACCGGTTTAAACTGGCTATAATAACCGGTTTTAACAGGTTATAATAACCGGTTTTTACAACGGCTAGTTTTAATATTATAAAATAAAGATAATAAATTTAGTTAATTTAAAAATTTAAAACCCGGTTAAAACCGGTTTTTTAAGAAAACCGGGTAATACAGGTAGAAAAACGGTTACTCAAAATCCGCAAAACCTGTCTAACCGGTTCAATTAAAAACCCTGTTTTTAGAAAAACCGGTTTCGGTTTTATCGACCGGTTTTTTTTAAAAATCGGTTTGGGCTTGCACCACTAATCATATGTGTCATATGTATATACTTGATTGGTTCAATTTACTTGCCATGCCATGTCATTATGACAATTTTGTTTTGTAAATTTTTGGTGGATGTTGCATTTCTCAAACAAAAATGTCGCATTTATGACAAACAATAAGGATGGAATCATCAATCAATCATGTGTTCATATGCCTGTTATTGATTACTTGAACATGTAAGTCACTAATACAAATAGCTAGATACATATTTGAAGGCTCAAAAGCACCTTACTTGTAAAAAAAGGGTTTCGAATGAACATGAAAAAGGTAAAAAAAATATATATATATGTATATATCTCTATAAAACACTAACAAACTAACAAGGCTCTGATTATATGCCTAGCTATATCTTTAGAGACTTTCTCAGCCATTAGAATATGGTTTTTCTTCATAAAAATATACTTGTATTTTGAGGTATGAAAGTCTGCTTCCTGTAGAATTATGTTATTCCCATTGAAGCTCGACTGCAAATGATCATTTGATTCGAGTAACGATTTCCAACTTCAGTTGAAAGCGCCAAGAATCAGGCAAATGGTACTTACCGACAAGCATTAGATTGGTAGTGTGCTATTTTTGTCAGGCGGAGATGACGTCGCCTTGGAATCATTACTTTGGGCGTTGGGAGCTACCTTCTGTCCCCAATAAAAAAAAGGAATACCCAAACCTTGCTTCACCTCTTACAGAAGACGAAGACTTTCTTCCACGATTACCCAAGTTACATTTGGATCCAACCAGATGCACTATGAAGACCAGTGTTGCTTATGGATATTGATGGCACAGGTATGTAGTGGCGATGTTTCGGAAAATGAAGATGACATAGCAGGCAGGCTGCCTGGTGGATGCTGCTTGGATGGATGCCACGAATACACCGGTGGTAGCGCAAGTGATGCTACTGGCGATTGAGATGAAATTCGAGCAGCCAATAAAGAGGAAAAATGTTGCGTACTGGTGAATTCTGGGTAGGATGGCAATTATGGTTTGTCTGGAGATGTGGTAGCGTTTGTAATGGCGAAAAATGTGGTGGTCGAGTTGAATATCGAGAGGTGGGAGAGGAGGCATGGTGACTTGACATCATATCATCCTGTGAGGTGAAAGATTACGAGGGGATGTGGATGTTGAAGGTGTAAAGGTCGAATATGTGGTGCTGGGGCAGGGACCCAGAGATGGTGCTGAGTTTCATATTAGTCGGTGGCCTCTTAGAAGGGGTGATGGAGTTGATGTTAAGTCTGATAAAGGGAATCATGGGGCTGATACCAGGTGGTGGTTCATGGGGCCGAAGGTAGATGGTGGTCAGTTGATGGGATGATTGGATTGACAGGCGGTGGTCTAGTTGTTGTAGTGCAGCGGATGCCGGTGGATTGGGGTGTACTTGAGAAAAGATTTGCAGACTGCTGAACTATTTGAAGAGGTGGCTCCTGGGGGGTTCTTGAGACTTGAGCACGTGATAGTGAAGTGCAACGCCCCTAAAAGTTTTCCCCCGAAATCACATCCCTCCTGAACTACAAATAACAAAGGTTAAATTTTGTCCTCTGCTTTAGGAAAAAATCCTTATGTGCAGTTATAGACGAAGCTGTTGGACTCCTTTTGACCAATTACACTCCCCTCCGGCGGGCCTTTGGCTAGGGATCCATGAATGAATTTCAAGATAGGAGTCAACTTCCAACATCCCATGAATGAAATTCACCATCTTCCCATGCTATTAGCGTTTTCAAGCAACCTTCCTATGTTCACCCAAATAGTCTTGACCTTCTAACTTATTAGCCACTACTGCAAGTAGTGGAGGAGGCATTGAACCCGTACCACCACCTAGCGACATAGTAGGAATTTTGCGACACTTCTTAGCTACAAAATCATATTCTTCACCACATAACAACGCCTTCCCGTCTCTCCCACTGCCTCGAATCACACTTTCCATAATCAGACACAAACAAGAATCTTGGGGTGTTCATTTTCTTCCCTAAGGACCATGTGTTCGTTTAGAGACTACACTTGTAGATAGCTTGAACAAATACATCCTTTCCTAGGACAAGTAACACTTCTTCAGCATGTATCATTGGTAGCTGCGTCCATTTCTTGCTTAATCAATCAAAAGCTTTCCAACTCAAGGCATGAAAAGAAATATAAGGTTCAGTTACAGTGATTGAGACCATTACAATTTTTCAGCTCCATGTTTCCTAGCTGCGATCCTTGCATATTGATACGATATTAATTAAATACATGTAAGTTTAATTCAACAAAAAGAATATCCATACCAGTTCTGAAAAGAGTAGAAAGATTACGCAATATCTCAAGTCTGACAAATCAGGCAATCTTTTTATTAAAAAAATATAAAGAAACCCCTAATTGTGACAAAAGAAAAAACTTACCGGAAATGAATACTCGGGTGGTAGATTTTGTTCGTGAAAGCAATGGATGGAGAAGAAACGCCAGGGTGGATTAGCATGGTTGTTCCAATTAAACACCTCCTGTGATTCTAGAACTATTTTCTTTAGAGACTTTCTTAGCCGTGAGAAGACTTCCATTAGCATTAGCATGGTTGTTCATACAAATTTAGAGGTGTGCATATTTGGGGCTTGAAATTCCTGGGAATTAATTTTATTTAACAAATACAAAATTAACATAAACGATATGTGTTGGAATTCTAACATGAAAATACATAACATTACTAATGAAAATATTATTAATTTTATTAAAAAGATAGCAACAAGCTTAAAAAATATAATACTCAGTTCTGCTAGAAATCCAAGGACATTAAATATTAAAATTTATTAAAAATCAAATAAAGTAAATAAACGTCTTGATTGATTTACATACCTTCTGAGAATCATGAGTTGTAGCGATTTCCGGTGATTGGAAACAAAAGAATTCTCAGATCTATTTTCAAGAAGAAATGGGAACAAATATTTTAGGGTTGTGGATGAAGTACTAGCATGATACGACTTATTAGATAGGTGATAAGTTTTATATAGACCCTTTGGTTATAATATGTTATACAAAATGTAAAATTTATAAAGTTGTTAAAAGCATTAATTTTTTTTAACGGCAGTTTGATGTAGCGGAGTATCTTACGCGCCACCAAGACACCAAGTTTCTCGACCCGAGTTCGAATCATCTTACGAAGAGAATATCAACCCCATGCTAGCCATCCATTTATCCATTAAGGGGCTTCAAAGCATTGCGCTGGGATTCGAACCCGGCTGCCAATTCTGGGAGAATCCCTCACATGAAGACTATAACCGGATACATCTATCCAAATCAGCTGCCTTCATTTGCTATTGAAAATATCAAGGAAAATCAATTTAGATATATTTTTCTTTTATTACATCATTTGTGTTTTGTTGGTTTGATATTGAGTTTGTATCTCGTGGGTCATTTAAACGAACCTACACGTAAAGTTATTTAGATCGGTGGCTGTTGGAATCTTAGGTCGTCACAAAATATGAGTCTGGGGATATATAATCATTTGTTAAGTTTGCGGTAATGTATAAAAACAAGCCGTATGGCTTCATTTATAATTAGTATAACCTCGTATAAACAAGCACATAAAGCATTATATATGATGATGTTATCTTATTACAAAACTTTATGATAAAGTATGTATTTCAGATAATAACAAAACCGAAACAAAAACCATACTTGAGCCTCATAGGTGTTATCAAACTAAGCACACAAGAATTCCACCAGTTAGGCGCTTGTAACCGCCCTTAGGCTAACTTTCCATAAATAAAACAATTAATATGCATGACAAACATCTTACAGAAAATCTAATTTAATAACTTGCTATTAAAAAAAACTTTAAATACGCCTTTTGAATTAACGTAACCTTGTGTTGAGACTGCCTAAACATATACAATAAATTATGGCATTAGAATTGCTTAGTTTTGTGTGGTATCTTAACGAAAGATGGTTACGTTATATTGCTAACGATTCTTAATTCCATGCGCCTTTTTAATTAACTTAAGGTGAGTTGAGACTGCGAGAACATGTGACAAGAAACTAGGGCATTAGAGTTACTTATTCGTGTGTTGTATGTTGACTAAATGTCTTGTATGTGCTTGGATATTTATTATTAGTTTCAATTTCAATTTGGTTTGATTACTGGATGTGTTCTTATTTACCTAATAAAAATATTATCGTTTTACCTAACATATACGAAAAAAGGAAACACATAATTTTTCGAAATTTGGGTGTCCAAGTTCTGTTAATGTCGAACGCCGCAAGATATATGAGTGTAAGATTCAGCATATATGAAAAGTATCATACGTTTTCAATTTTTGACACATAGATTGCTTCAGATCCTTAGCCTCAAATTCCCAACTACTCATATATCATGTTTAATTTTGGATTGAACCTTGGATAGGTAATCACATTCTCACAAAATAATTTCCAAAGCTCTTTGCACTTGAAACATCACAAGAATGTTTTCTTAGTGATTGATGTGGAAGGGATGACGATAATTACTTTCAATAGATATTGTATTGGAATCGACTCATGAGGAGTGGAAGGGGTTTGGCAAATTTTATGGAATTACTTTGTAACATCTTTCATGCGAGGGAAAGACACTTGGAATTTCTTGTTTAGTAAGTCGAATTATGTTCCTAATACTTGAACTAGATATTTTGAAATACACTGCCCTCTAGATCACTGGTAGAAAGTAGTGTTTTTTTATGTTTTGATGTCTAATATAAATAGCCGTTTCAATATTCTGATGTTTTTTTATCATTGATAAAAACACCTATTTTCTAAGCAAAAGAACAGTATTAGCAGACTCAAAAATCAAAGTCATGTTAGAAGACAAAAGTTCGGTAGAGAACTTGTATTCAAAAAAGATAAAAGGAATGAATCTTAGCCTTTCATCTCACATGAATTCAACGGCTCGGATTAATCTCCTGATTTAATCTTATCCTCACCCTTTACAAACACACACACTGAAATAAAATCCCGACCAAACCCCACCATTTCACCACTGAGGTCGCACCCTACCGCCACCGCACCCCACCGCCGTCATCCACCACCATAGATTGGATCATTTTGATCTAACTTTTCCGGTCCTACATGTCATGTCTCGTCTCTTTTGATCCATTTTCTGACGTCAATTTGTTTTAGTGTAAGCTTAAGGTTTGTCATGTTCTTGTTTTTCCCCATATAGTTTTATTGTAAAATTAATGTTTTTTAATTGAAACTCAGAAACGGTTATTTGGTATTAGTGCTATTTGATTCATTTGGATGTGGGTTTTCAGTAAATTTTGGTTAGTTTTTCAAGATTTGGTTAAATAGGCCAGTTTAGAGTTATGTGATATGTGGGTTGATAATAGTTTAGAGGCTAACGTTGACATGTGTGCTTCTATTGATGTAAAGAAGCTGAAAGATGAGAGTGTGTATTCTCCACAGAAGGAGCTTATGCAAATTAAAGGAATCAGTAGGCGAAAGTTGTTAAGATTATTGAAGCACACATGTCTCCGTCATAGTTTGTTTTGTGTCTTTAGGTCAGTGGCCTCATTACAGAGCTTGAGGTTTTAAAACTTGTTTGATTTGTGTTTCAATAGCTTCGAAATTGGTCCCTATGGGTTTCACTAGCGAAGGCAACTTCATGTGCAAAGACAAGATATAATTTAGATATCTTCAGGGTCCCGACTGAAAAAAAAGTTCAAAAGTATCAAGATAAACAACAACACCTTTAGTAGCTGATTATACTTTTTCAGCTCAAGCGCAAGTGTAGGAGCAGGCATATCAAACGTATATACATTTGAAAGTCAACATAAGCCGAGTCTTAGAATGTTTGATATAAAATACTTCAATTAGATTATGAACATGCCAACTCTCTTTGGTTGTATCTTTGACTTGCTTCTTTAGTATCTTGTTCACCTTTTTCGGATCATTGGGTTGAATAAACATATTCATGTATGATATATAAAACATATTCGCTTCTGAATTACATGTGATTTTTCTTGAATCACATGTAATTTTGCTTGAATTACATGTAATTCTGTTGGTATTAACTGCCTAGTGACAGTGAATCGCCTAGCGTTGTTTGAATCTCGTTGTTGACAATCAGCATTATCGTATTTTAATCACATGTAATTCTTTAGTTGCATTTACAGATTAAGCTATGGTTTGGTATTTGAATTTCGTGTAAGAAATAATAATTTGTCGCATAAACTAGCTGCATTATATATAATTATTGAAAGTAAATTGTCATATATCAAGAATCTGTCTATAACGCGGCCATTGACGTTATCACTTAGGTTGAATCACATAGAATACATGTGATTTAGGTAAATTACATGTGATTCATGGAATTACATGTGATTTATGGAATTACATGTAATTCAACCTAAATTACATGTAATTCAATCTAAGTTACATGTAATTCACAAAATTACATGTAAATTAGTTATTATGAATTACATGGTTAAAACATTATTTTTTTAGAAGTTTACTAATGCTATTTTTTTATGTTTATTTTGTTTTAGGTGTTGATTCTAATCTTGTTGGTATAGTTAGTAGAGGTAGACGTACTAGTCAGTTTTTTATGGGGGACCTGAGTCTGAAGAATAAATCTTATGATCTAGTTACTGATGAAGTAACATAAGCTTGCAATCTTCTTGTAAGTATTTTATACTTTTTGTATATTTCATACAACTTTGATGTTACCCCTGATTACGTGTTCTTTTACCTATAATTACATGTGATTGCCTCTTATTGCATGTGATTTAGCAAATGGCATGTTTTAGAATTCCATGTGATTAATTTTTCTTTTTTTCTCTTATTTTTTTTTGTAGAAAAGGTCTGGATATGGAATCTAATAGTGGTGGGACAGTTGCAAGCTGAGATTGTGGGAAAATTACCGAGTCTCAATCATAGTCATACATGCTTATGCGTTTAAGCTTCAAGTTTGCCACTAAGATTTGGATACACGGTGTCAACATGTAGTTGCAAGAAGAGGTAAAAAACAGCCAAAGACTTTGAAGTAGTTGAAGCTCATTAGAAAATGTCTATAACAGTCGAAGCAGGCAAGAACCGCCAGCATTGGAATGCAATTGATGTTTTGTAGAATCGTTGAAAAAGAATCTATGTTTTGTATTTTTTTTAGTTTTATTTTTCTGCAATTTGGAATGGTCGTTTCATGTTTATGGCGGAAATACTTTAGTCTTCATGGTTTCGTTGTTCAATAACACTTTATGTTAGTATGGTATTATATTTTACATGTGATAGTAAGTATTGTATAACAATATTTTATGTTATAAATATTAGTTTATTATTCTCATACAACATGTGTCCCTTTTTTTTTAAGTTTTCGGGTGCTACACTTACTCATTGTAGATGGATTACATGTAATTCTTTTCGAAATCACATGTAATTCTATAAGAATCACATGTAATTCAAAGATAAGAACATGTAATTCAAAAATATTTATACGTAATTAACTAATAATCACTTGTAATTTAATAAAAATCACATGTAATTCAATAAGAATCACATGTAATTCATAGATAATCACATGTTATACGAATACCTATAATTTTATAGATAATCACATGTAAGTGACTAAGAATCACATGTAATTCATTAAGAATCACATGTAATTCAATAAGAATCACATGTAATTAACTAAAAAATACATTATATTTATTCAAGTTCCGAACACACAACTTTTATAAAGTAAATGATATAACATGAAGATAACTTGTCGAAGAATTTATGTGAATATACATGACTCACATGTAATTCACATATGAATCACATGTAATTCACACACGAATCACATGTAATTTATCGTGAATCACATGTGATTTACCATGAATCACATGTAATTCACACACGAATCACATACGAATTTTTTTTTTCGGATTTGTTTATGTATAAATTATATGTGGTTTACACAAATCACATGTTGTAAACACAAATTACATGTGATTTACGCAAATCACATGTGATTTACATTTAGTTTGTTGTTTTCTTTTTGTCCTTCGTTTTATTGGCTCATTATAAAAAAACTACAAGGCCCAAAAAATACAGACCAATGTTCATATCACATGTCACAGCCAAATCTGTTTCTTCAAAATCACATGTCAAAATCTAATCTATTTGTTCAAATCACATGTCAAAATCAGATCTATTTAGTGGTGGTGGAAGTGGCGGTGCGTTGATTTCCGACGAAGAGGATGTGGTGGTGGTGGTGGCGCATTGGTCGGGGTGGTGTGGTGGTCGGATCTGGTGGTCGAGGGTGGCGGTCGGAGATAGTGGTCGGAGCTGGTGGTTGAGGGTGGTGATCGAGGGTGGAGGTCGGAGATGGTGGATGTGGTGGATGTGGTGGTTGGGTGGATATGGGTGGTAGAGAGAGAAAGTGGAAATGTGTGTATTAATTTTAGAGAGAGAAAGTGAGCTGATAAATGAAAGGTGGTTTGTGTGTTTTTGGGTTTATATATGATTGGTGGATGATTTTTAGCCATTGGATGAAACTAAAATTGAATGGCTTGGATTTGATCCTTTGATCTCTTTTGAGGTAAAGTTCTATATAGATCCCATCTCCATGTTAGAAAGTAAAACTATATATCCCAATATATAAAAATACTACCCAAGGTACAACTTTTTTGATGTAGAAGTTGGTTAACAAGAAAATTCCTGTAGTAAATAACTAAAACTATAATATGACAAAATTACATAACTACCTTTAGAGGATCCGGTGAAAAACCATGTAACATAATGTAACAAACACTCTGACACTGGCCCAAATGGTAGCTTTGTACTAGGCCCAACAAGAGTTTTTACATCAATATGGATATTCAGGACATCAACCTCATGCTACATCCGCAAGTACGGGTCCACGTCATATTCAACAACACAATGGGCTGCCGGTTTCAGCCTAGTTGCATGCCACACCAGTACTAGGATGGATCAAACCACTACCCATTTCCAGCCTAGGGTCAGTCCAACAAAGCGGGTATAGGCCATAATTATGTTGCAGCTCCAGTAAAACATTTTGCTTAGGGTCAAGAGACTGTTTTGCCTCATGTGTTTAGCATCATGACTGATCTGCAGAGAAAAATACTTTAATGGTAAGAGAAGAATGTTATTAGTAATTATACTAATCTAGTAAAAAACATGCACGTGTTAACCATCAAGTTAAAAGTTAGTATAAACGTATACGTGTTAATAGTAATTATACTAATCTAGTAAAAATATATACGTGTTAACCATGAAGTTAAAAGTTAGTATAAACATATACGTGTTAATAGTAATTATACTAATCTAGTAAAAACAATATACGTGTTAATAGTAATTATACTAATCTAGTAAAAAACATATGACATGTTAACCATCAAGTTAAATTGTTAATAGTAATTATACTATAGTAAAAAACATATATTTATGTTTTAGTGAAAGACCAGGTTAATGGTCATTGTACAAAAGGATTGATACAAAAGGCCAGGTAATTAAGTAATGCAACGTTTTTTTATTTTTTATTTAGAAAGGCAATTGTTACAATTCTCTCTCACAAATTCTATCACACATGTCTCGAGGTTAGAGGGCCACTCACATACTTAGCCAATAAACATCATCTTAAGATACACACAAATTTGCACCATATGAATCCAACGATTAAAGTTCTGTTGCACATTAGTAAATATTAAGGGTGATGTACAAAGCTCAATCATTTTGGTAACATGCTAACCAACTACCGCAAAAGCATGCAGTTGACCAAGTCAAGCGAAAGGGCGGGGATTCGAATCCGGGCACCAACTTGGCCAGCCAGTGTTGCCTAGGTAATTTACCGGGATATGCCTTCCTTGTTGGGTAGGGGCTCGGTACCAAAAAAGAAAAAGATACACAGACTTAAAATGGTTCTGCCAAATACCATTTTTTTTTTTTTGGTAACATGCTGTAAACATATAGTAAAAATATGGGATCGTATCCTCTACGAATAGTAAATATGTATACAAGGGCTGAGTAAACTGAAACAGATATTAAATTGGTAAAAACGTGTTTCAATTGGACACACAAAGCTAAACAAATGAAAAATAAACAATAGATAATAACAAACTAACAAATACCATATTTCTTTAGAGACTTTCTCAGCTGGAATTGCCTATTAAGTCATTCCCATCAAAACTTCAAATTCTTTAGCAAAACTGGCTATCTTCAGTAAAGCATGTGTATCTCAATATCTCAAGGACTTTCGTGTGAAACCGCTTTTCTTTTCCTCTTTTGCTAAGCTTCATAAACAGCATAATCGTCAAAATTTGTTTCTTTTCCGTGGTGGTTTGGTTGGTGTATTGATGGGGCCGGAGGTAGATGGTTGCTTGGTTGATGGGGTGATTGGATTGATAGGCGGCCGCGGTGGTTGGTTGGTGGAGTGGAGTTGATGCAGGTGGATTATTGTACGTACTTGAGCAAAGATTTGTAGACAGCTGAACTATTTGAAGAGGTGGCTCCTGGGGGATTATTAAGACTTGAGCATGTGATAGAGAAGTGAAATGCACCAAGGATGTTTGCCCCCAAAGCTGCATCCTTCTTGATTTGTAATACACAGCAAACCGCGTGGGAAGTGTCGCAAGGACTCCTAGATGCATACTCTGACTAGAAATAACAAATAATGGCATGTTGGTTTGTTGAAGTGCTTCACAAAATCTGAATTTGTATCAAGCAATTACCGCAAACCATGTGCTTGAATGTCCACTGGTTGCCATGCAAAATCCTTGGCTTTAGAGGTCTTTTGTTGGGGGTTGCTTTGACATGTCATGCCATTACCAAATTACCATACACACATAAAAGTGAAAAAACACCAACGAGATAAGCTGAGAAATTTCAAATTTCAAGCAACCAAACAATGCAGGAAGACATTCGTCAAACTGATAAGCCAATATGAGAGCTTGTATCGAAAGTAGTCAACATCTTGCAAAAAGAATGCACATGAAACCGCGGTTGGACAAGTGGTGCAGGTTTCCTAACGGCATTTTCATCATGCTATCCTATCGGTAACAAAATATCATAAATTACATCTATGTATTAAATAAGAGCTTTATGTATATCATCTCAAAATGGTGGTACACTCACATTGGCATCAAAGTTATTTGAGCGAACACTTCATCTGTATCTTTTTCAGCCTGCAATCGCAACAACACAAAACGGACATATATTAGTCAAGGTAAAAACCCTCTAACACAAACACAAAATTAAACGGATGTTTGTTTATGCTAATTTGTTGGCTTATGAGCTTATTTTGATTTTGGATTTTATTTCAGAAGCCCAAATTATTCAGCTTATTTTGAGGCTTAAGAGCTTATATATGTTTATTATGATATAATAAGCTTATGTAAGCCCATAAGTTTCCAAAATAAGTTAGCTTAGAGATAACGTGATGTTATGAAATAACTCAAAATCAAATAAGATAATAAAAACACAAATAAGCTTAAAATAACACCCCTTAAGTAATCTTAAACATATTTACACTCAAATGCACATTCATAACACGACAAAATATCTTTGACAAAAGATTATTCCCCGGATTTTATTGTTCTGTGTAAACGCCTCAACCTAATAAATACATATCCCACAATAACTACTTATGATTATAAACAAGCTACAAAAAAAATGCATCAGCAATCTCCATCTTATAAACACAATTAATAAAATTCAGACAGTTATACATTTCAAATACGAAAACCGAACACAACAACTACACAAAAAACCAGATTTATAATAAAAAATACCAAACAACACAAGTTAATACAAATTTGAACCTGCTCTATGTGCCCTCTCGGAAAATACAACACAAGCTTTTTAATCTCCTGAAGCACTGTGAGGGGTGGACCAGCACATGCTCGCCATAATTCCTTGTAAAGAGCCAGATCTGCATGACACACAAACACAAAAAATTAAATTAATTACTACACCAATCAATCAAGAAACATCTAATCATACGCTGTGCCCAACAACTACCTTACCTTTTGTGCTTTTAGCACTATTTTCTTTAGAGACTTTCTTAGCCGTGAGAAGAATTTCATTATCATGGTTCTTCATAAAACTTCTTTTTTGAGGTATACATATTCGGGACTTCATATACCTGGCAATTAATTTTATTCAACAAATACATAAATGATATTTAAAATGAAAGACCAATCATTTCTGATGCAAATAAAAGTCTTGATTGATATACCTTTTTCTGAGAATCATGATTTACAACAATTTGCTGGTGACTGGAAAAAAAGAATGGCCAGATTTATATTGATATGGGCAGATATAATTTAGGGTTGTGAATGAAAGAATAGCGCCGTACGACTCATTAAATAGGTGTGATAAATTTTAAAAAGAACCTTCGATTATAATATGTTATACAAATTGTGAAAATTTTAAAGCTGTTGGATATATCAAGTAAAATCTATATTTACATCCTTTGTGTTTTGGTTGTTCAATAAAAAGTTTGTATAGCATGGCTCGTTTAAATGTACCTACATGTAAAGCTGTTTAGATCGACTGTTTTTGGAAACCTAAGTCGTCACAAAATAGGTTTCTAGGATGCTCGAATTTTGTAAAATTGCAAGTGAATTTTTGAATAATGGAAAGTTATTTATGTAGACGTTGGTAATATTTTCAACATAAATGACTTGAAGGAATTAATTATTTTCAAGCATTTTTTGACTTTTTCTGGTTTTGTGAGTTGGAGTGTAGCCTTTTCGAGAGAACCTATATAATATCATGTAAACCTTATAATGCGTGGTTTAGATAGTTAACATTATGCATCGATTGAACTATTGACATAAACGATAGCACGATCTAAAAGATAAGATACACATGCATTCATTGACAAATAAAGATATGAACACCATGTCAATATAGTGACATCGAATAGGGCTCATCATTATGAGTATGATTATTAAGTTTGCGGAAATGTATAGATGTAGCGGGAACACAAAATTTATAACTAGACTTGAGCCTCATAGGTGTTTTCAACAAAGCCCATAAGAAGTCCTCTCATTCAAGCGCTTATAATCACCCTTTGGCTAATTTTGTATTTATAAACTATTAATATACAAGACAAACATCTTACATGAAATCTAATCTAATAACTTGCTATAATAAAGCCTAAAAACTTTAAATACGGATTTTGAATTGATGTAAACCTTAAGTTGAGACTTATGGAACATATGACAAGAAACTAGGACATTAGAATTGTTTAGTCCCGTGTGGCATCTTGACTGGATGTGGTTATATACGCTCACATAGTTCTTATTAATTTCAAGCGCAAGTAGGTTTAATAAGTTAGCAAATCCAACATAACACCAATGGAGTGCTTTTTATTTTCCCAATAAAATATCCTGTTTTTACCAAACATATATGAAAAAAAACACATAGTTTTTTTTCCTAGCGGCGTATTTTTTAAAGTCAAACACTATGACATATATGATTGTAGGTTTCATGATCTCTTAAAAAATTCATAATTTCAAAGTTTGACACATAGATGGCTTCACATCCTTAGCATCATTGTCTGAACTACTCATGTATCATTAATTCTCTCTATGATTTGTTTTTTTATTGAACCTTGGATGAGTAATCACATTCTCTCTATAAACAAATTAGGGGTTTTTTACACTTGAAATGTCACAAGAGTGTTGTCTAAGTGATCGATGTGGAGGTGACAGTTATAAATTTTTGTGGAATAGGATTGGGTCGACCCATCAGGAGTGGTGGAAGGGTGTTAGCGGATTTTAATGAGCTAATGAAATTACTTTATAACTTTGTTCACGCGTGGGAAAAGATAGTTGGAATTTTTTGTTTAATAAGTCGTATTCAACAAATACAAAATTATAACTTAAAGGATATGTGTTGCAATTTTAACATGTAAGACCAATCATTTATGATAATCATGAGTTAAAACGATTTCCTATTGACCGGAAAGACAAGAATGGTCGGATCTATATTGAAATGGGCAGATATAATTTAGGATTGTGGATGAAGGAATACAACCGTACGACTCATTAAATAGGTGTTAAATTTATAAAAAAGAATATTCAATTATAATATGTTACTAGCAGGGTACCCGCGCGTTAAACTAAAATTTTGTAAGCGAGATGTTTTATAGATATATTTATTAATAGTGATGATAACATTAAGATGGGATAACTTTGAACAATTTTAAATCATTCATATAGAAATAGTATTATAGGATTGTGATAATTGATGGTGAAAGGTATTTGTAAATCCGAGTAACATCCATCGCAATATTATATAACATATAAATTTAGAAAATCTTCTTAATGTATATATGTTTATACGTTTTCATACAATATAATAACCTTAAAATATTACTACTTTTATGCGTACGATTTAATGACTAGATTTCATAAATTTATTCTATATGAGTTGGTGGACAATAAACATTAAATGACATATTAATACAAATTAATATGCAACATGTACAAATGATTATTACCAAACTTATAGTTTATTTCCAATCAGGGTATTCTATTTTTTTCCTTGCACATAAGGGCATCCAACTTACTTTTTTTGCGGATTTAGGCTCTTTTCTCATTTTTCGATAACACACTAACACCTGTTTCGTTATATCTAGTGTTAATTAAAATGAAAAACCAAAAATTGAGGATTATTCAAAACTTGAAGACATTGAACTGATAAAAAATACCACTACTTGGATTAAATATAACAGAAAGAGCCATATGTAGAATACACAAATATCCAAAAATCACTTCACGATAAATGTAGAATTAAATAAAAGATCACGTTACGATAACTGGATTCAAGTAATTGGACCAAGAAGCAGTTTATGTATTCTAGTTTTTTGGATAATGGTTAATTTTACCTTTCATTTTCAATTAACATTAATTTTGTGATCTAATGAAACGAAGATTAGTGTGTTAACAAGAAGTCAGAAAGAACCTAAATACGCTTGAGAAAAAAGTTGAGTTCCTTTATGTGTTAAGAAAAACTTGAATACCTTAATTGTAGAAAGGCTATAAATTTCATGCCTTTTTATGTAATTTATCATAAATTATATTTTTTTTACATATCATTATTTAAATTTTTCACTAACGTAAGTTTAATATCAATTTTTTATTTTTAACCATCAATTTCATTTTCTTCATAAATTTGCATTTTTGGAGATATATATCGTTTATATATGTATTTTAGTACAAATGTAGTGAAATACTGATTATTTTGATAATGATTTGTACAAAAATGCATACATACACGATATATATATTCAAAAATGCAAATTTATGAAAAACAAAATTGAATGGTTCAAAATCAAACATATAGAAATTTGATGTTAAACTTAAATTAGTGAACAATTTAAATAATTGTATCTAAAAGTTTATAATTTATAGCAATACTATTTGTACATGTTGCACATTAATTTGTATTAATTTTTTCATTTAATATTTATTGCCCACCAATTAATATAGAAACAAATTTATGAAACTTTTGTGTTGTAAAGATTTGTGCCAAATTCTTGTAACGTTATACTACTAAAAGTTTTGGAGAGAGAATGTACAATCTCTTTTATAAGTATTACAGATTTATGTGTGGTTCAAAAAATAATACATATTAATTTAACGGTTTTGTTTTTATCAGTTTCGATGGGTCCTCTCCGGTTCGTCTTCTGACGATTTTCTTTTGTTAATTGAACCGAATGTGACTTCGGTTTCCAATTGAACCTCACCATTTTAGGTAGACAATATGTACGATTTTGTAGATATAATAGCAGGGTACCCGCGCGTTGCTGATGCGGTTACTGTGAAACTAAAATTCTGCAAGCGCGGTGTTTTATAGTTATATTTATTAATAATGATGATAGCTTTAAGTTAGAATAACTTTAGGCAATAATAAACCATTTCATATGGAAATAATATTACGGGATTGTGATAATTGATGGTGAAAGGTATTTGTAAATATGTGTAACATTCGTCGTAATATTATATAACATGTAAATATAAGAAATATTCTTAATTTATATGTTTACACGTTTTCATACATCATAATGACTTTAAAATCTTTCCTATTTTGATGCGTACGCTTTAATCGAATTCATTATCAAAACGATCAATGTTTCACTAAATTTATACTAAAATGCAGACATAAATGATATATTTCTTCAAAAATACAAATTTATGAAAACAAATTGAATGGTTCAAAATCAAACATATAAATTTAATATTAAACTTACATTAGTGATAATTTAAATAATTGTATCAAAAATAAGTGTTGCATATTAATTTGTATTAATTTTTTCATTTAATCTTTATTGCCCACCAATTAATATAAGGATAAAATTATGAAATTTTTGTGTTGTAAAGGTTTGTATCAAAATCTTGTAACGTTGTACTACTTAAAATTTTTGAGTTTCTTTTATAAATAGTACGGATTTATGTGTTGTTAAAAGTAGTATAAATTAATTTACCGGTTCCGTTTTTATTAATTTCGGTGGGTTCTCTCCGGTTCGTATTATGACGGGTTTTTTTGCTAGTTGAACCGACTATGACTCCGGTTCCTAGTTGAACCTCATCATTTTAGGTAGATAATATGTACAATTTTGTAGATATATATGCTTTTAATTGTTGCACAATGTGAAAATACAATAGCATTTATAAGTAATGAGGTGTATTAGTTATTTTTTTTAAGTGTGTATTAATTAGTTTTAATATTATGTATTGATTACTTTTAATAATGTGTCTTAAATGATCTTTATTATTTCCATTAATAATTTTGAACCTATTTTGATTTGTACATGAAGCATCACAAATAGTAAGTTGATTTTGTAATATTTCTATAAATAGAAATGGGTTTCTTTTAATATGTAGCAATTCGTAATTTTCAGATCAATATTTATAAGCCGACTTTTATTTATCATGTTTGTTTTTTATAAAAAAATAAAAATAAATAATAATAATAATAATAATATATTGAATTCTCTGTTAATCGACAAGTTTATGGCTTAACGTGTCGAATACATGCCTATCATGAATTTGGGTGTGAAACAGATTGGTATCAGAGCACTTGTTATAGAGAACTAGGTCGCTTTTAAAACCTAGACTATAACAGCTCTTTTGATAAAACGATTTTGTTGCCTTGAACATCATCTGTGCGCTCGTGCTGCCCGAAAGCTTATAAAATGTGTATATTGTTATATATATTTGTTTCTTGTTAGTATATATATACGACGGGATTATTTAGATAAATATTGAGCTCTATTACGACATTGCGATGAAGCAATGGTCTTGGTAAAGTTTTTGATAACTTCTATGATAACTATTTTATATAAGCGTGAACTCACCCGCCAACTACCACTACTACAAAATGAGGCTAATGCAACAATTTAGGAGCAACACTTACAAAATGTGTTGCTTTTGTTAAATATTGGACATTATATAACGTTTTTATGTTAAGTGTTGCAGTTGTGGATCTATTGCAACATTTTTTACAAGCGCTACAAACTTTTTTAAAAAAAGCAACACACTAAATCTAATAAAAAGTTTGAAATGCCTTTCACCCCTATAAAATGAAATTTTTGGTTAAACTGTTCCCGCTCCTCTAAAAATTATATCCCCCCAATTTAGCTTTCCCCTTTATCATCATATTCCTCCTTTAGATCTCCAATATCACATCTTTGAAAATTGCTCTCCGCACTTTCGTTACCTCGCTCACACTTTCTATCTGCCCTCATCAACGCAACCAATTATATCTATGATTGCTCGCACAATCTCTGTGCCACCAGTAAACCACAACAACAAGATCCACCACCAACCGCCACATACACCAGCGACTTCATCACAACACTCAATTGAAAAGGTATCCTCATCTATTTATTCATCAAGTAGCTTTATTAATTGTTATATAGCTTGATTATCATACAAAAATATAGATACCATTTTTATTGTGATATTAATAGTGGCCTGATAGATCGATTTAAGTTATGTTTGTCTAGTGGTTCTATCATTATGATTATAGTGATTTTATTAGTTTAACAGTTGTTTAGTTCATCGAATTGTATACTAAGTGTGCATTTTTAAATATACACACAAGTGTTTGATAAAAGGCTTGAGTGAAACCATTAGTAGTTGTGGCTAAAGTGTTTGATAAATGCTTTGGTGCAAAGTGAAAACACCAGGTGTTGACTTGATCCATGTGGTTTCAGGTGGAAATAATTATTTGAAGTTGCGGTGAAGTGATACCAGCTCGTTAGTAGCCGTGGTTTTCCACATCGTCAGCAGGTTTATAAAGCAGCATTATGCTCAGATGTTGTATTGGCTTGTGCTTATGGCGGTGTTCATGTACTTAAGGTACAAAAGTAGCCACACAGAAAGTATTAAATGGTAATGATTTATCTTTGAAGCTAAGTTTTTTTACTTTAAAACCCTTATCAAGGCAAAACATTAGAATACTTGTATCATAATTATATTTGTAATCTGTTGGAAGTATTGATGTTTTCATGAGAATAAGATTCATTCTGACTTCTGTTTGGTTTTAAGGTCTTGTTTTCTTTCCATCGATGGGATTTTTATGGTATACATAAACTTAAAAGTGTACCTACTAAACCTAGTTCACTCTTTGATAGGATTTCCTGATTTCATGTCTTCTATAGTAGTAATATTCTCTCATTCATGAGGAATTTCTTTTGTTGATCGATCATCTGATTTAGAGTATCACAGGAATGTGAAGTTCTGAACCACCAACAAGTGAAGTGGACTTATCGGGGGAAATATATTCTGAACTCTAAACAAAAAGGCTGAAGTTTGTGGCTCACCTGGAGATTTGCTTTGATGCTATTGAATATGTGGAACAACGACATTCGCATGCTAAAATTCCTTTCGCTGATAAGGTTAGTTAACCCATTGAATGAAAATGTTACTGATTCAATATTCGTTATGCCTTTGGATCCAATTGAATTTAAAGTAATTAACAATCAGAAATTACTGAGAACGCATCTTACAATCTAAAAATATATTTGCTTCCAAAGTGTCAATTATGGTAAAAAGAAGGGATAACGGAGAAACATGCTATTTTGGATGGCAATGAATATTAGTTTTCTTTTGGTACCTTAAGTCTCTTGCGATATAATGGTATGACTCCTAACTCCCAAGAAGATGTTATCAGTATGGTATTCGAAATATATAGTATGTTATTTGAAACATATTAAGATTCATTTCCATTAAATACTATTGAATTTTTCCGATTATCACTTGAAATTTTGGTTTCAAGCATGTCCAGTTATAGGGGTTAATCTAAGACGTTTACATTCATAGCAATCTCTACCTATCCAAATCAGTAGTTTCTTTTAGTGTTTTGTATAAGTTTTGATTATTGTATTCGAGTTTTGGGTTTATTGGGACATGAAGAGTTATCTAAATGATATTGGATGGGCGAAATGAAAAACACAAGTTATATTCTTTTAGTAACCAGTACTGTAATTGCTAAAGTTTCATATGGGAGTATCAGTTATCTATGAAATTATATTGATAAAAATAACATGATAAGTTGGTCATCACCTACTAAAACACAATGTGACCCGTTAAAACCTGAACTCGTATTGACCATTGTACACGCCGGTTATTTCCTTATGCACCTTTACTTATAAATTGTACGTAACTTGGTAGTTTTCATCGTATGTGTTACATAAGAAACTTTCACCAAACAAGATGTCTTAAGAGTGAATAGAAGAGGACATATAAATCATAATTTTAGTGTAATATGGCTTATGTTGCTAAGTTATAAACAATAATGAAAACACAAAATACCTAGCATCTACTCTTCATGATAATATGTTTTAACGATACATTTGCATAATTTGTTATGTGGAATAGATGCTATAAGCTTTAGTGATTCATGTGAAATAAGCAAATCCAAATACTGTTTCCTGAACTACTTTTTTTTTAATGCTCCTGAACTACTTTTTAAGTTGGTTATCCGATGCTTCTAGTTTATAAGCAAATAACATGATCAATCTCAAACACCCTCGGATGCTAGATGCAATAAAGCTTATTGTCATTATATGTTTGAGTGCAATTGGTTATACATTTTATATACTTTTGTTGTACATGAAACATGCAAAATTATTCAGAAGTGATTAAGAAAACACATCCAAACATGATATTTAGGAACGTAATTAAGGACATCAGTCAATTGATTTTGGTTAGTTGGTTATAAAATTTTCTTTATTAAAGTGTCATCCAAACACAACCTTAATGAGGACCGGTAACTAAGTATGTTTCTTCTATAAGTTTGAATGCAGCTATATCGAATTGTTTACCTCACGAGCACGATGCACCTGCTTATGATGTTATGTTATATGGTGATGGTGAAGATTCTTTGTTGTTAAGGTAAACATTTAGTGAATTGATAACTACTGTGTATCACTTATGTGTAAGCTTGTGTTTGATTGTTCGTAATTATATATTTCCAAGACATGTGTATGCTTCCCATTTCTCTCTTCATTCAATAGGCGCATATTTTTTTTGTGAAAAACCAAACCCAGCTTACAATAATGAAACATTACCTACAATATAGACCAGTAGTCTTGTAATTTTCTTAAAGAGTACGCTACTTATAGGGTTATACATTAATGTTTGTATAGATTATGGCTTACAACATGATTGACACACATTGAAGAAAAGCTATGCCAATTTAATGTAAATGAAAGTTAATTAGCTCGATATTCTTGTTCTCTCATCTAAAACAAATAAGTTTGATAAATGCTAGAATTTATAGTACCCTTGGGCTTATTATAATGGTCTACGCATGCTTTGTTTGTAAACTCTTTATGTTGGTTGACCTGTAAGTTTTTTTGGCTTATTTATAAATTTAGTTGTGGAGATGATGCATGAAGTTTAGATGAAGTTGAGGATGGAAGCGGATGGATATTATAGAATTAAACTAGGAAAGGTTGTCAAAAGGTTATAGATTCAGAATGAAATGTATTACGCCTTTAACTTGTTATCTGAAAAACATAACTTTTACCGTTATGTCATGTTCAGTTATCTTGGAAATCATTGGTTACAACTCAATTAAGGCGATATGTTCATCGAGACACTTGATAGGTCTCAAATATAGTTTTTCTGGTAGAATCTCGTAATTTAGGACTGTAATAGGTTCTTGAGTTTTTTTTGTTTCTACTTTCAAATTCCAACTGTTGGTGTGTAATTTATGATTTTTCGTTATCCTTCAGAGGTCTTATGGGGTGCACTTTGCTGATCCCTGAAACTAATGCCATTGTTATTTATACTAAGGTATGTTAGCTTTGCATATTACAATGACCTAATTGTAATTAATTTACAATGTGAATATATGGAATTTAGCATTTTATTCAAAAGCATGACTACAAAAACTAATGCTATATAATCTTTATGTGTAACAGGAAACATTGTTTTGGTCTACTTCAAGCTGTCAGTGGAGATTTACAAAGAAGATTTCAACATATTTATAGGATTGTAATTAGATAGATTTGTGGAACTACAACATGATATTATTTATTGTGTATTATATATGTATATTATTCGTATTATTATTATTATGGTGTTGTATATGAATGTATATATGGTATATTGATGAATGAAACAAAAGTGTTACACATTACCTTACGAAGTGTTGCCAAAATACATTCTACAAAACAAGGAAAGTGTCACACATGTATATAAAAGTGTTGCATACTTCGTAGTGATAAATGAAAAAGTGTTGTACCTGATATAAACAATGTTGCAATTGAGTAATGCAAGTGTCGCATTTAGCATAGAAAGTGTTGTCTTTGAGTGTAAAAAGTGTTGTAAATTAAAGTGTTGCACTTGCAAAACATAAGCAACACTTTTAAAAAGAGTCGCATTATTTAATATAAGTGTTGCTTATACCTAAGGCGACATTGCATAAAATAGCACTTGATAAAGTGTTGCATTAGGCATAAGGCAACATTTTAAAGACATAATACAACACTTTAAGGGTGTTGCCTTTGCTTCATTTTGTTGTAGTGTACCGATTCCGCTAGTTATTTACCTTCTGCTTCCGAGTTTAAATACTTGTCTTATGCTTTGGAATCATTTACGTTATTTTGCATACCACCGTTGTAAAGTCTTCAAGTTGATTGGAGTACGAATTTGACTTGTCACCTTGCGATGTGCCAATTTTGTGCACTTACTTCTTTTGAAACACGATTTATTTGTGTTCTATGATTTTCTATCATTTCAGATGATTTTGAAAAATCATGCCATCAAGGAGATAATCTCTTTTATGAAATATCTGATTCAGCCTTGATCTCGTACTTTGTCCAATATGCTTAGGCTAATTTATAATTATCTTGTTGAAACGAATTCGTCACTTGTTTGAACAAGGAAATTATAATTTTCTGAACCATTAGTTTCTAAATCTTAATTAGATGGACCTGACGAACCCATGTAATTAATGATTTGTAAATAAGTGGGCTTAAGCATGTGGCATTCGCACAAACTGTCTCATTTCGAATCGTAATTCGATTGTACGATTCATCCGTTATCTATCGATATTCTAATTCATATTGTTATTATCTTGTAAGAATAAATCTTTAATCTTTTTATATTTTTGATACATTTGTATGGATTATGCCGAGCGGGTATCGACTCTTGTAAACTTAAAAGTACTCACACCTGTTCTCGAACGTATCGAGAACATATAAAACAACTGAACTCTGGGACAGAGTTCTTTTAAGGTGGTTTGAATGTAGCAATTCGTAATTTTCAGATCAATATTTATAAGCCGACTTTTATTTATCATGTTTGTTTTTTATAAAAAAAAAAAATAATAATAATAATAATAATAATATATTGAATTCTCTGTTAATCGACAAGTTTATGGCTTAACGTGTCGAATACATGTCTATCATTATTTATCGATAAAGTATATGTCCGACATCGACCGTAAATAATAGAAATTTTCCCTATTGTCGTCGTAATGATTTCGTTTAAAGGGCATTTTTTTTATAAATTTTATGATAAACCTTTAAGTGTCATTCGTTTATATGACGCGTTGACGTTTATTAAATAATAAGCCCTCATTTATAATGTTCTCCGAGTGTCGGTGTTTTTATTTTATATTGAGCGTTTATTTTTCGTGTTTTACGAGTATTTTTCAAATCGTGTAACTATTAATATATCGGGCATCGACAATACCCGTTTTATCGTATTATAAACAAATAAAATAATATATATCACCTTAGTAACACTTCAAATGTACGGAATACATATTAAAATTGATGTCTTGTTTATGACACCATCATGTACACACGTCAAATTTAAATGAAATGGCATGACACGTATTGTAACAAATGAATGTCTTGCAATGTAAACATATCTCATTATTCTAGCAATAAGACAAAGTATACACATTTTTCCCTTGGCTCTCTTTGCTTACAAAGTACATCATCATCATTACTTTTAGCTATTTTGGTTATTACTTGGAAGATAATTGGTGTTGTCTCAATATTAAGCCGTGGGTTGATCGTTTAGAATTTTAAATCGTCGTTAGAATCTCGCGGCCTCTCGTCTTATCCTATTTCACCGTTTTACTACGTCACTATCATCTTGATCGTTATCCTTGATGTCGTTATTGCTAAGGTGAGTTTATAGCCTCGCTTTTACTGCTTTATATATTTTTATAAAACCCGCGAGGGGGATACATGCTACTTTTTACGAATGGACGCAAGTGCTTGAACTGTATGCTTATTTTATCCCTTTTAATCATGAACCGTTAATTACTTGGACCGACTGTACTGGTCGAGTAAACGTGAATGCTGTGAATAGATCTATTGGGATTGACCTCTCCGTCCGGGTTTAACGGAAAACCGACTGGACGCACTGTATTTGAAACTTGAACGGAATAACGGATGTTAATGTTCGGTTTCATGAGCTAAATGCGATAACTGATGCTATCTGACTTTTGTAATCTGAATACTGAAATCTTGTGGTCCACTGATTTTACTTGCAAACCTATGAATTCACTCAACCGTTGTGTTGATATTTTAGCATGTATTTCTCAGGTACTCAGGTTTAATAGCAGCTGGAGTATGGAGTCGCATTGGATATTTTAAAGGCAATAAAATAATGATTACCATTCGATAAACGGTTTATTATTACATTATTGTTGGGACCAGTTTCTGTTTGTAAACTCTGATTTTAAATTATCGAATTGATTAAATTGTTCAAACACCTCTTTTTGAGTCGTTTTCTGTAACTTGTGTGTTGTGCTATGAAGTAATACTCCCAATGACCCTTCCGCTGCTATCCGAAATTTGGGAGTGTTACATAATATTTTACTAGATTTATACTAAAATGTAGACATAAACGATATATGTCTTCAAAAATGCAGATTTATGAAAAAAAATTGAATGGTTCAAAATCAAACATACAAATTTAATATTAAACTTAAATTAGTAAATAATTTAAATAATTATATCTTAAAAATTATAATTTAAGGCAACAATCATTTGTACATGTTGCATATTAATTTGTATTAATTTTGTCATTTAATCTTTATTGCCCACCAATTAATAGAAAAATAAATTATGAAATTTTTGTGTTGTAAAGGTTTGTTGCAAAATCTTGTAACGTTGTACAACTTAAAAGTTTAGAGAGATACAACACAATCTCTTTTATAAGTAGTACAGGTTTATGTGTTGTTAAAAAGTAGTATAAATTAATTTAACGGTGTTGTTTTTATCAGTTTCGGTAGGTCCTCTCTAGTTCGTCTTCTGACTTGGTTTTTTGCTAGTTGAACCGACTGTGACACCGGTTCTCAGTTGAACCTCATTATTTTAGATAGATAGTATGTACAATTTTATAGATATATATGATTTTAATTGTTGTACAATATGAATATATAATAGTATTTATAACTAATGAGGTGTATTAATTATTTTTTTAAGTGTGTATTAATCAATATGTATTAATTAGTTTTAATATGAATACTAAATTATATATTAATTAGTTTTAATATTATGTATTGATTAGTTTTAATAGTGAGTATTAAATGATATTTATTATTTCTATTTTCGATATTGAAGCTATTTTGATTTGTTCATGAAATATTACAAAGAGTAAGTTGATTTTTTCATATTTCTATAAATAGAAGAGGTGTTCTTTTAATATTTATAGATATATTGATATAAGCATTTTGTTATGGTGAAAAAGTTCGATTCTCGGAATCCTCTCGAATTGATCTCAGTTAAAAGTGGAATGATTGTTCTTGGTGACAAAAAGTGTATTTAGTTTTCTACTCTAAATAAGTGAAGTAAATGAATAAAGATTAAAGCTAGGAATAGTAATTAACAACAGTTAAACGAGAAAGCAGAAAAATACCCTATTCGGAAAAAGTCCTATGCGGAATAACAGGCCATTCGGAATAATATTCCGAATAAGGAAACAAAGATTGCTATTCGGAAAATGTTCCGAATAAGGAAAAATAAAAATTGTTATTCGGAATATGAAGGCTATTCGGAAAAAGTTCCGAATAGGAAAACAACAATTGGCTATGCGGAATAAGTCTATTGTTCGGAAAATAATGTCTATTCGGAAAAATGTTCCGAATAAGGAAACTGAGAAAGGCTATTCGGAATAATTGAAAAGTTCCGAATAGGAAAACGGGAACAACCCTATTCGGAAAAAAAAGTGAAATGTTCCGAATAAGGCAAATAGAAACTTGCCTATTCGGAATGTTGTCTTGTTCGGAATAAAACTGGGCAGCGAAGAACAGTAGCAATGTAAACTCAATGATTTTCAATCTAAACACCAAAATACTCAAAAAGGTTTTACCAAATTAAACACAAATCATTAACATACCATAAGAAACAAATCCCACCAATAAAAACACTAAATCAACAACTTTTTAAGATCAAACTAAAATCAAATAAAAACTCAAGAACTTGTAATAGATGTGATGAAGAACAAGATGAATAGAAAGATGGAATGGATTGATTAATATAAAAGTAACAAGGTTAATGATCAATGATTACAAGATTGAAAAAGAAAAATGAAAATCACCAAACTCCCTAATGGAGTTGGTGAAGGGACGAACTACAAAGAAACTGGGAAAAAGGAAAATGAAAAACTAACTCCCTAATGTGTGAAGGGAGTTTCTATTTATACTCCTAGTGGTTGGTTGGTGAGTGGGCTTTCTCCCTTTCTTCTTGTCTTCTCGTCTTTTCAGAAAAGTTGACGTTTTCGATTCTGATTCGGGATTTGTTGTCGATTAAATCCAACTCGTCTTTTAATTTCTTCGTTAAATAGACTTGAGTTTCTTCGACTTATGAAAATCTTCCGTCTTTAGTCCTTTTCTTCGATAAATCTTCGAATAGGCCTAGTGACTTCAAATCTTTTGCATCTCTTGGACAATAGACTTTATCTTGAGTCTTTTTCCTTGATAAAACCCGTGCAATCCCATGTTTTCTTTAACATTCATCCGGTTAGCTCTGAAAACACAATAAACACAAAAACCACGCATAATTCCAAACAAATGATATTAAATACGTGTTTTGGTCTTGTTTTAGCCCGAATTAAGTGGTAAAAGGATGGGTGTTTACACACCTATCAAATCCCCTACACTTAACCATTGCCATGCCCTCATGCAATGCTTAGAGATAAAGCAATTTTGCATTTTTCTCATAATTAATCAACCTTGGCCTTATTTAAATTCTACTAAACAACAATTAAAATACTAAGAGAACTTAAAACTTTAAAATAAACAAAAGGATGGAAATAACTTGTAAAGAAATCAAAGACTTACATTAGGGCTTTGGTGTTGCGAAGATTTATCACCCTCAAGTTTCACGTTCCCCAAACTAAGCTTAAAAACGAGATCATTGTTATTATAAGTTAGTAAATCAAACACTTACACACATGGCTTAATTAAATGCTTAAACTCCCTTATTCCTAGTTGTATCTCTTATATTTTATTTTTGTCTTAGAATGATCATGAAGATGCATTTTTGGACTTATTTCGATAGTTTATTAAGGCTGAAAGCAAAGTAGGACGATTTGATCAATAGTTAGCTAAAGGACAAAATCTCTTAAAACTGCTTCTCGGGATATCAAAAAGTTCATATCTTGGCATAACTTGGTTCACGATTTGAGACCTTTCTCGGGCCGATATTTGGCATGTACTTCATACTTCATATCTTCGAGAGACGTTCTTGAGATAATGGTCTTCTCATCATAATAGAGTTTCTTCACTTGGAGACTTTTGGGGGGTACTCCAACTTTGTTGACCACGACTTCATGATTATTTCTTCAATCTCTATTTGGGATTTTGAGATACAACGATCCGCCTCCTTTTCGGACTTGGATCTATTTATCCTCATACCTTGTTAGGGTCTTTTCGGATAGACTTCTCCATGATCTTTATGGGAGTTGATTGCTTTTCGTCGTGAGTCTTGATCCTTCATATTGACTTTAGGAATAATGCTTTTCACATCACTTTGGATCTTCAGCAATAAAATTGAATCCTCATGCCTTGTTAGGGCCTTTTCGGACTTGCCAATCTTCGCGCCCCGCTTCATAAGTTATGCCTTGGCTATGAACTCTTATCATTACCGAGCAACTTTTAAACGATCTTGGGCTAGAAGCTAAGTAACTTTTCAAATCGTAAGACCTTACTTATTGCAGATAAATTATTAGCAAGTGATGGGAGAATAGGCAAATAATTACACCAAGTGAGCTTGCGCAAGAATACCGACTTATAATTGACTCTATCATTTCTCGTCCTCCACACTTTAAAATCTCAAATAATGAGACTCGTGGACACTTAGCCTAATAAACCAATTAAGGTCTACATGGTTAAGGATACTAGCTAGAATAAACTTGGATAAGTCTATTCGGGTTGAGTCAAAATAAACGCAACGGGCCTAATATGTCAAAGATATCTAAACTAGCTACAACACTTTATTAATATTTTTGACTTTATTGCGGAATATATACATATGAAAGCAACGATAAAAATTTAAAAATTACAACTAAATGGCCAAAGTTAATAAAAAATTTGAAAAATGCTGAAAAATAGGATTTTCTGGTTAATTGAAGGCATTTTCATGGAAAAGTCCACTTAAAACTTCGATAGAAGTCTCCCCTACACTTAAGATAAACATTATCCTCAATGTTTAAGCATGTGGGAAAAGTCTCCCCTACACTTATGACATTGTGCACTTTGGTTAACTCAAGTTAAGGAAGAGACGACTAAAGTGATCAATTTCAAATGGGAGTATGAAGAAAATTGAATCACGATAGTTGAGAGATAGAACCGGATTTCGGATAACACGGGAGCACGGTTCTTCAAAGATGTCCAAGATTGCAATAATCCCTGTAATCACATCACCACACAAACACGAACGACCAAAATAGGTCCTCCCCTACACTTAGGGGGTTAAAGGGATAGATACTCGGGCTGCCTCCCGAGAAGCGCTTGTTTTTGATAACCGAGTCACGAGCCTGACTCGACCCAAATTCAGTTTATGGGGAACGTGGTGAGGGATGGAATCACCTCCTGAGAGGTGTCCTCACCAAAGTACAACTTCACTCGTTGGCCATTCACCTTAAAATTCGGTCCATTAGGTTGAGCGAGCTCGAGAGTACCATATGGAAAAATTTGGGCGATGGTGAATGGGCCGGACCAACGAGATTTGAGCTTGCCCGAAAAGATTTTCAACCGAGAGTTAAAAAGTAAGACTTTGTCTCCAACATGGAACTCTCGGTTTTTGATCTTGGAGTCGTGAATGAGCTTAGTTCTTTCCTTATAGATCAAAGAATTTTCATAAGCCTCATTCCGGAGTTCATTCAGCTCATTGAGTTGGATCTTGCGTAGGTCACCGGCTTTGTTAATATCAAAATTAGCCCACTTCAAGGCCCAATAGGCCTTGTGCTCCAACTCAATGGGGAGGTGGCACGCTTTCCCGTACACAAGACGATAAGGCGTACAGCCGATCGGGGTCTTGTAAGCAGTACGGAAAGCCCACAAAGCATCATCGAGTTTATCAGCCCATGCGGCACGATGCTCTCCCACGGTTCTTTCAAGAATTCGCTTAAGACCTCGGTTGGATATTTCAGCCTGGCCATTAGTTTGTGGGTGGTAGGCTGTGGAAAGACGATGGTTTACACCGTACTTAGCCATGACTCTTGCGAATTGGTCATTGCAAAAATGAGTCCCACGATCACTAATAATGGCGCGAGGCACACCGAATCTAGCGAAAAGAGCTTTCAAAAAGTTACAAACCACCCTTGCGTCATTAGTAGGCAAAGCTTTGGCTTCAACCCACTTGGAAACGTAGTCAACGGCTACAAGGATGTATTTGTTTCCTTTAGATGAAGGGAATGGCCCCATAAAGTCGATACCCCAAACATCAAAAATTTCACACTCTTGGATGAAATTCTGAGGCATCTCGTCTTTATGTGTGATTTTGCCTTGCTTTTGGCAAACATCACATCGTTTGACCATATCGTGAGCGTCACGGTATATGGAGGGCCAATAAAATCCCGAATCAAACACTTTCTTAGCGGTGTAGTTGGGACCAAAGTGACCACCGGTGGGTCCTTTGTGGCAAGCATCAAGGATGTCTGACGCTGCCGGTCCATCAACACATCGGCGAATTATCAGATCAGCACATTGTTTGAATAGGTAAGGGTCGTCCCAAAAGTAAGTCTTGATGTCGGTAAAGAACTTCTTCTTTTGCTGGGACGTCAACCCTTCCTTGAGAATTCCACCCGCCAAGTAGTTTGCAAAGTCCGCAAACCACGGGGTTTCATTCGGCTTCGAGTTTATAGACATTAAGGTCTCCAAGGGAAAAGAATCATTGATTTCTTTGGTCGGATGATCCCCTTGGTATGGATCCTCAAGTCTACTAAGATGGTCCGCGGCTAGGTTTTCTGCTCCTTTTTTATCGCGGATGTCGATTTTAAATTCCTGGAGCAGCAAAACCCAGCGAAGAAGTCTTGGTTTGGAATCTTGCTTTGTCAACAAGTACTTCAACGCGGAATGATCGGTGTACACAATGGTGGTGGAGAGGACAAGATAGGGGCGGAATTTTTCAAAAGCATAGACAACAGCTAAAAGCTCCTTTTCGGTTGTCGTATAATGCAATTGTGCCCCAGTCATTGTCTTGCTAGCGTAATGGATCGGTTGGAAGTGTTTGTTCACTCTTTGTCCAAGAACCGTTCCAATAGCAAAATCGCTAGCATCGCACATCAACTCAAAGGGCAGCTCCCAATTAGGGGTAACCAAGACGGGTGCCTTAGTTAGCTTATCCTTAAGTGAGTTAAAGGCTTCAAGGCACTCGTTGGAAAAGATAAAAGGAGTATCTTTTTCCAAGAGGTGGGTCATCGGGCGAGCGATTTGAGAAAAATCTTTGATGAATCGACGATAGAAGCCCGCATGACCCAAGAAACTTCTCACACCCTTCACAGTGGAAGGTGGAGGCAACTTTGCTATAACGTCAACTTTAGCACGGTCTACTTCAAGACCGGCTTTCGAAATCTTATGTCCAAGCACGACGCCTTCTTTTACCATGAAATGGCATTTTTCCCAATTTAGAACAAGGCGAGTGTCTTCACACCGCTTTAGCATACGTTCTAAATTGGCAAGGCAAGCAGAGAAGGAATCCCCGAAGACCGAGAAATCATCCATGAAGACTTCCATGGTTTGTTCAACCATGTCATGGAAGATAGCTAACATACACCTTTGGAAAGTCCCTGGCGCATTACATAAGCCAAAAGGCATTCTTTTGTAAGCGAAAGTGCCATAGGGACAAGTGAATGTAGTCTTCTCTTGATCTTGGGGATCGATGGGTATTTGTAAATAACCCGAGAAACCATCCAAAAAGCAGTAATATTCATTACCGGCTAATCGTTCAAGCATTTGGTCCATAAAAGGTAGAGGGAAATGATCCTTTCTCGTGGCATCATTGAGTTTGCGATAGTCTATACAAACTCTCCACCCAGTAACGAGACGAGTGGGAATCAGCTCGTTGTGTTCATTGGGAACAACGGTTATTCCGCCCTTCTTGGGCACACAATGGATTGGACTCACCCATGGGGAATCCGAAATAGGGTAAATCATACCCGCATCAAGAAGTTTGATAACCTCTGTTTTGATGACGTCATGTATTTTTGGATTCACCCTTCGTTGGCTTTGAATAGTGGGTTTATAGTCGTCCTCCATGAGAATTTTGTGTGTGCAGAAGTGAGGATCAATTCCACGAATATCGGAAATCTTCCAAGCGATAGCCTTCTTATGATCCTTCAACACAGCGACGAGGCGAGTCTTCTCTTCATCTTTCAAATCCTTCGCAATAATGACGGGCGACTTCTTGTTGTCGTCAAGGAACACGTACTCGAGATGAGGCGGCAACTCCTTAAGTTCCAAATCCGGAGGATTTTCGACGGGAGGCGTTTTCAAAGTGGTGGCATCGATAGCAATAACCGTGGGAGATGGAGGTGAAGGATTGTCTTCAGTGAGAAGATTGTCAAAGAAACTCATGTCTTCATCCCCCTCGGTGGGAGAATCATTAGTAGCTAAATTCGCATCTCCCATGGTAGCTTCAAGATTGTTCCAGAATAAATCACTATCTCCAAATAGAGACAACGATGAATCAATAGAGGACACGGTCTCAACAGTGGGAAGAGAGGTAGGAATACTTTTGCAAGCATCATTAAAGTGTTCTTCACAAGCCTCATCAAGAACGTCAATACAATTAACACTCTCATATGAATAAGGTTGTTTGGACAACTTTCCCATGTTGAAGACTACTTTATCGTCACCCACTCTCATAATAAGCTCACCGGCTTCAACATCAATGAGAGTGCGACCGGTCCTTAAGAATGGACGACCAACAATAAGTGGCACACGGGGGTCCATCTCGTAGTCGACGACAACAAAATCAGCAGGAAAGGTGAATTTGTCGACTCCTACAATGACATCTTCGGCTATCCCCACTGGATAAGCAACCGTACGGTTGGCTAATTCCAAAGTCATCTTGGTGGGGACTAGCTCTGGGAGAGATAATTGCTTCCAAACACTTAGAGGCATGAGATTAATACTGGCACCTAGATCGGCTAGGGCCATGCAATTCTCTACTCCCGGGAAATTGCAAGGGATAAGAAAACGACCCGGATCACCAAGCTTGGTTGGCAATTTCCTTAAGAGCACTGCAGAGCAGTTCTCATTAAGTTGGGTGTTGGCAATGTCGAGGAGCTTTTCCTTGTCGCTCAAAAGATCTTTAAACATTTTGGCATACTTGGGCATGTGAGCGAGAGCCTCAACGAAGGAGATATTGAAATTCAGTTGTTTAAACATTTTAAGAAAGTTAGAAACCTGAATATCATCCTTGCTCTTTTGCTTCTCTTTCCTCAACCTTGAAGGATAAGGTATATTGGAAGAAGAGGAAGGCTTTAGGGGAATAGGGTCACTCACAACCACGGGTGGAGGAGGGGTGGAATGAAGAGGTGGAGAAATTGGGGAAGGAGAAGGAGGAGGAATAGGAGCAGGCGACTCGTTCTCCTTAGTCACAACCACCGGTGGGGGTGTAGGAAGCTCAGGTTCCTTGGTACCTTTACCACTTCGAGTAGTGATTGCTTTCATCTCCCCTCTTGGGTTCGCAACGGTGTTACTCGGAAGAGTACCCGAAGAAGAGGGTTGACTACTTTGGAAAAAACTAGCCATCATGTTCCTCAAGTCATTCGTCTGACTATCCAACGTGTTTCGCATATCGGCTCTCAAATCATTTCCTTGCTTTACCAAATCAGCCTTCAAATTGCGTACTTCCTCTTGGAGGTTTCCCACTATCACATCGTTGGTTCTCATGTAGGTGGCGACCTCTTGGTGTAATGCATTGGTGGCTTGGTTGGGAGGAGCGTTGTATGCAGGTGGTTGGTAAGCATGTTGTTGGTAGACTTGATTGTTACGTTGAGGTGGTTGTTGTTGCTTGTGAGGTGGGATGTATGGTTGTCGAGGTTGTTGTTGTTGTTGAGGAGAGCGGTTAGGGTTTTGTTGTTGGTTTGGGTTGGAAGGAGGAAAACCAGGTGGTGAAAGATAGTTGTTGTTGCGGTAGCTAAGCAAGTTACGGTCACCTTGGGGTTTTGCTTGATAAGCAGGTTGTTGGTAGGTGCCATATGCCGCATTCACATTCTCAGCAGGGTAATCTTGGGTGGCGGTACAAGTTGTGTAAGAATGGGGACCACCGCATATCTCACAAGGTTGGCTGACAGCGTTCACTTGTGCATTTTTGGCGTTGTTGCTGTTGTTGTTGCTGACGGTGTGGGTGACAAGCGTTTCAAGAAGCGTAGTGAGTTTGTCTAATCGCTTGTCGCTGTCATTAGTGCTAGCACTAGCAACATTGGTCCTAACGCTCTTGGTTTGCACACGAGACTTGTTCTCAATGATATCCCAAGCAGCATTGGAAGTCTTAGCCAATAAATTACCCCCTGAGGCACTATTCAGTGAATCTTGGTCACTCATGCTTAAACCATTGTAAAAAGTATTTATTTGATGTACTTTGGTAAAACCATGTTGTGGGCATTTTCTTAAAAGATCTTTAAAACGATCCCAAGATTCACTGAATGACTCATCGTACTTTTGTTCAAAGTTTATAATCTCATTCCGCAAAGCGGTAGTACGAGAGGGTGGAAAAAAGTAGTTAATAAACTTTGTTTCCAAATCCGTCCACGAGAGAATACTCTGTGGCGGTTCCTTAGCAAGCCAATGCCGGGCTTGTCCCTCTAAAGAAAAGGGAAAAAGTTGTAACCTTATGACCTCCTGTGGAACTCCATTGAATTTGACCGTGTTGGTGAGTTGTAGAAATCTCTTGATATGGTCATGTGGGTCATCAATGGTTCGTCCCAAGAATGGCTGAGCGGAGACCATCTGGATAAAGCCTGACTTGAGCTCGAAATTGTTGGCGGCAATTGGTGGTATAACAATTGGATCCGTATTGCCATCGACATGAGCTTGCAGCAGTTCAATCATTGGGCGATTATCCGGAAGGTGCTCATTGTTGTTGTTATTCATGTTGTTGAAAGGCGGGTTGTTGTTGTTATTATTGTTGTTCGGAGGTGGTATGTTATTGTTGTTTTGTACACCAGCCATGTCTAAGTTATCGAGAGGCTCGGGCTCTTGATAAGACGTGGATCGAGTGCGCATACACCTACAAAAGAACGAACAAAGAAGAACAAAGCAAAAATATTTTTGGTTTTTATTGTTTTTTATTTTTTAGGATTTTTGAAAAGTTTATATTCTTTAGTGTTTTTGAAAATTTTATGAAAAAGTAACGTTCACGGGGAACGGATCCCAAAATCCAAATTCTCACAAAAAACTTTTGATCTTAACGAGAGGAGCCGGCAGCGGCGCCATTTGATATAAACATTTTGTTATGGTGAAAAAGTTCGATTCTCGGAATCCTCTCGAATTGATCTCAGTTAAAAGTGGAATGATTGTTCTTGGTGACAAAAAGTGTATTTAGTTTTCTACTCTAAATAAGTGAAGTAAATGAATAAAGATTAAAGCTAGGAATAGTAATTAACAACAGTTAAACGAGAAAGCAGAAAAATACCCTATTCGGAAAAAGTCCTATGCGGAATAACAGGCCATTCGGAATAATATTCCGAATAAGGAAACAAAGATTGCTATTCGGAAAATGTTCCGAATAAGGAAAAATAAAAATTGTTATTCGGAATATGAAGGCTATTCGGAAAAAGTTCCGAATAGGAAAACAACAATTGGCTATGCGGAATAAGTCTATTGTTCGGAAAATAATGTCTATTCGGAAAAATGTTCCGAATAAGGAAACTGAGAAAGGCTATTCGGAATAATTGAAAAGTTCCGAATAGGAAAACGGGAACAACCCTATTCGGAAAAAAAAGTGAAATGTTCCGAATAAGGCAAATAGAAACTTGCCTATTCGGAATGTTGTCTTGTTCGGAATAAAACTGGGCAGCGAAGAACAGTAGCAATGTAAACTCAATGATTTTCAATCTAAACACCAAAATACTCAAAAAGGTTTTACCAAATTAAACACAAATCATTAACATACCATAAGAAACAAATCCCACCAATAAAAACACTAAATCAACAACTTTTTAAGATCAAACTAAAATCAAATAAAAACTCAAGAACTTGTAATAGATGTGATGAAGAACAAGATGAATAGAAAGATGGAATGGATTGATTAATATAAAAGTAACAAGGTTAATGATCAATGATTACAAGATTGAAAAAGAAAAATGAAAATCACCAAACTCCCTAATGGAGTTGGTGAAGGGACGAACTACAAAGAAACTGGGAAAAAGGAAAATGAAAAACTAACTCCCTAATGTGTGAAGGGAGTTTCTATTTATACTCCTAGTGGTTGGTTGGTGAGTGGGCTTTCTCCCTTTCTTCTTGTCTTCTCGTCTTTTCAGAAAAGTTGACGTTTTCGATTCTGATTCGGGATTTGTTGTCGATTAAATCCAACTCGTCTTTTAATTTCTTCGTTAAATAGACTTGAGTTTCTTCGACTTATGAAAATCTTCCGTCTTTAGTCCTTTTCTTCGATAAATCTTCGAATAGGCCTAGTGACTTCAAATCTTTTGCATCTCTTGGACAATAGACTTTATCTTGAGTCTTTTTCCTTGATAAAACCCGTGCAATCCCATGTTTTCTTTAACATTCATCCGGTTAGCTCTGAAAACACAATAAACACAAAAACCACGCATAATTCCAAACAAATGATATTAAATACGTGTTTTGGTCTTGTTTTAGCCCGAATTAAGTGGTAAAAGGATGGGTGTTTACACACCTATCAAATCCCCTACACTTAACCATTGCCATGCCCTCATGCAATGCTTAGAGATAAAGCAATTTTGCATTTTTCTCATAATTAATCAACCTTGGCCTTATTTAAATTCTACTAAACAACAATTAAAATACTAAGAGAACTTAAAACTTTAAAATAAACAAAAGGATGGAAATAACTTGTAAAGAAATCAAAGACTTACATTAGGGCTTTGGTGTTGCGAAGATTTATCACCCTCAAGTTTCACGTTCCCCAAACTAAGCTTAAAAACGAGATCATTGTTATTATAAGTTAGTAAATCAAACACTTACACACATGGCTTAATTAAATGCTTAAACTCCCTTATTCCTAGTTGTATCTCTTATATTTTATTTTTGTCTTAGAATGATCATGAAGATGCATTTTTGGACTTATTTCGATAGTTTATTAAGGCTGAAAGCAAAGTAGGACGATTTGATCAATAGTTAGCTAAAGGACAAATCTCTTAAAACTGCTTCTCGGGATATCAAAAAGTTCATATCTTGGCATAACTTGGTTCACGATTTGAGACCTTTCTCGGGCCGATATTTGGCATGTACTTCATACTTCATATCTTCGAGAGACGTTCTTGAGATAATGGTCTTCTCATCATAATAGAGTTTCTTCACTTGGAGACTTTTGGGGGGTACTCCAACTTTGTTGACCACGACTTCATGATTATTTCTTCAATCTCTATTTGGGATTTTGAGATACAACGATCCGCCTCCTTTTCGGACTTGGATCTATTTATCCTCATACCTTGTTAGGGTCTTTTCGGATAGACTTCTCCATGATCTTTATGGGAGTTGATTGCTTTTCGTCGTGAGTCTTGATCCTTCATATTGACTTTAGGAATAATGCTTTTCACATCACTTTGGATCTTCAGCAATAAAATTGAATCCTCATGCCTTGTTAGGGCCTTTTCGGACTTGCCAATCTTCGCGCCCCGCTTCATAAGTTATGCCTTGGCTATGAACTCTTATCATTACCGAGCAACTTTTAAACGATCTTGGGCTAGAAGCTAAGTAACTTTTCAAATCGTAAGACCTTACTTATTGCAGATAAATTATTAGCAAGTGATGGGAGAATAGGCAAATAATTACACCAAGTGAGCTTGCGCAAGAATACCGACTTATAATTGACTCTATCATTTCTCGTCCTCCACACTTTAAAATCTCAAATAATGAGACTCGTGGACACTTAGCCTAATAAACCAATTAAGGTCTACATGGTTAAGGATACTAGCTAGAATAAACTTGGATAAGTCTATTCGGGTTGAGTCAAAATAAACGCAACGGGCCTAATATGTCAAAGATATCTAAACTAGCTACAACACTTTATTAATATTTTTGACTTTATTGCGGAATATATACATATGAAAGCAACGATAAAAATTTAAAAATTACAACTAAATGGCCAAAGTTAATAAAAAATTTGAAAAATGCTGAAAAATAGGATTTTCTGGTTAATTGAAGGCATTTTCATGGAAAAGTCCACTTAAAACTTCGATAGAAGTCTCCCCTACACTTAAGATAAACATTATCCTCAATGTTTAAGCATGTGGGAAAAGTCTCCCCTACACTTATGACATTGTGCACTTTGGTTAACTCAAGTTAAGGAAGAGACGACTAAAGTGATCAATTTCAAATGGGAGTATGAAGAAAATTGAATCACGATAGTTGAGAGATAGAACCGGATTTCGGATAACACGGGAGCACGGTTCTTCAAAGATGTCCAAGATTGCAATAATCCCTGTAATCACATCACCACACAAACACGATGTGTTGATTAATTAGTTTTAGCATAAGCATTAAATTTTGTATTAATTAGTTTTAACATGATGTGTTGATTAATTTTAATAATTACTATTTAATTATGTAAACAAAAAGGTGGTGGGAATGGTTGTACAACATGGTATATTTGTTGTAAAAGGGGGGGAAGGGGTGTTATTAATATAATATTAATTGTCCATTATGCATTACTCCCTTCGTCCTAAAATTATTGTTCATCTTTCCTTTTCGGATTGTCCTAAAATTATTTCCACTTTATATAAAGTTAATGGAATTGTTTAAATTTACTATATTATCCTTAATCAAAAGTTTTATTAACAAAACTTTATAAAGACATTAAATAATTATCAAAGGATGAAATTGTCTTTCTTTTACTTTTGCAAAATTAAAAACAATAATTAATCCACTTTTTTAAACTCTGTAATTCTTGTTTGAGACAATAAATTTTCGGACGAGGGGAGTATTATATAGTACTAATTGTGTATTTAGATATTTACTATTTCTATTTTCAGTTTTGAAGCTATTTTGATTTGTACATTAAGTTTTACAAAGAGTAAGTTGAAAATTTTAAAGTTGTTGGATATATCAAGTAAAATCTATATTTATATCATTTGTGTTTTGGTTGTTTGATTTAATGTTTGTATATCGTGGCTCGTTTAAATGAACCTGCATGTTAAGTTGTGTAGATCGATCATTGTTGCAAATCTAAGTCGTCAGAAAATAGGTTTTCCAAGATGCTCGAGTTTTGTAAAATTGTAGTGAAGTTTTGAATATTGGAAAGTTATTTATGTAGACATTGGTAATATTTTTAACAAAAATGAATGACTTGATTGAAATATTTTCAAGCATTTTTTGACTTTTCCCTGGTTTTGTGAATTGAGAGTAGACTTTGCGAGAGAACCTATATAATATCATGTAAACCTTATGATGCGTGGTTTAGAAGGTTAACATTGTGCATCGAGTGAAATATTGGAATAAAAGATAGTACAATCTAAAAGATAAGATACACATGAATTCATTGAAAAATAAGGATATGAACACCATGTCAATATAGTGACATCGGAGAGGGCTCATCATTATGAGTATCATTATTAAGTTTGCGGAAATATATAGAAACAAGCCACATGGTTTCGTTTATAGTTACTATAACGCTAGACACACAAGCAAATAAAGTATATTATATGTAGACGTTATTTTATTTCAATTTTAATAAAATAGATGTAGCGGGTAATAACAAATCCAACATAAATTTTGTAACTATACTTGAGCCTCACGGGTGTTATCAAGCTAAGCCGAGAATAATTCCTACATTCAAGCCCTTATATCTACCTTTTTGCTAATTTTGTATAAATAAAAAGATTAATATACAAGACAAACATCTTTTATGAAATCTAATCTAATAACTTGCTATTAAAAGCCCAAAAAACATTAAATGCGGCTTTTGAATTGATGTTAACCTTAAGTTGAGATTGATGAAACATATGACCAGAAACTAGGGCATTAGAACTGTTTAGCCCCGTGTGACATCTTAACCAAATGTGGTTATATGCACTCAGATAGTTCTTATTAATTTCAAGCTCAAGTAGATTTAGTTAGTTAGAAAATCCAATATAACATAGTGTTTTTTATTTCTCAATAATATATCATCTTTTTACCTAACATATATGAAAAAAAAACACATAATTTTTTTCTTATAATGAAACAGGTTCCTAAAAGAGTGTATCTTTAAGTCGAACACTATGATATATATGAGAGTAGGTTTCACGATCTTTTGAAAAGTTTCCTAGTTTCAAAGTTTGACACAAATATGGCTTGACATCCTTAGTGTCATTGTCACAACTATGCATCTATCATTAATTCTCACTACATTTTGTTTTTTGATTGAACCCTCGACGTATTGCTCGTTTTATACGTACTAGTCTTACGGTTAACTCGTTATTATACGTGTGTACAAGAACGTAATTTAATCTCACTATAGATTGTATCTTGGATCGATTAACAAAACGAAAAGGGGTTAATCATTGATCCTCATAAACCCTAAATTGGAGATTTGTTCTTGTTCGTTAGAATCTCATTTCAAAAGCTACGTAACCCTAATCAATTAATTATGAATGTGTTATCAATATGATCTTATTTAAACCGCTTCTACTATTACATACTAGTTTACTTGTGTTTTTATTATTGTTATGAACTACATAAACCTTCAGGAAATATGTTCAAGCATCTTTGATTTTAGCCTTTCCAAGAGAAGCTATATAAGATCTTGTAAACCATATTATGTGTGGTTTTCATTTGGTTAATATTGTATATCAAGTGAAATAATGACACAAACGGTAGCATAGTATGAAAAATAAGATATAACAAAATTCATTCACAAATAAATATATGAAAACCAAGTCAATATAGGATACGTGGCTTAAGTTTGCGGTCACGTATAGAAACAAGCCTCATGTTTTCGTTTATTGTTACTATAACGTAAGATACATAAAAAAATAAGTATTTGCTGGAATTTTATAACCTGGTTGACAAGTTTTCATATATCTATATCTATATTATATCTATAAAGAAAAAATCATCATTTTTTAAATAGTGAAAAATAAATTGTGAAAACTTAAATCCTATAAACAATTTCAATCATTAATTAATCAAATTTCTTCTATAATTTCAATACTCCTAATTCTGATTAACGTGTCCATGGTTCAACCACCGGGTCAACTATCAAGTCACTCGGTTAACGGTTCGTCCACCGGTCAAACCGTTCAGCAGGTCTAATATGGTTTCCAAATATAAGTCCAGATTTAATTTGAACCATTTTTTCAACTGGTTGAACCGGTCGTGTCAAACCGGGTTTTCAAAATATTTGGGTTAGCGGGTCAAAACATGTAACTTTTACAACGGGTTATAAATGGTATTTTAAATTTTTTATGTTCTTCTGCTTTAACCCAAGGTGAACAACTATATTTTTTCACGTTTTATTTTGAATATTACACGAAACACTTTCTACAATATCACATATTATTAATTATTTGCCGCTAGAAATTTTCGCCGTTATGCGCGAGTAATCGTCTACTAACCATAATGTACAATAAACTTATGCATGAGGTGCATGTATATCATGAGTAGCTTGTTGTATAATATAACATAGTTGACACTAGTCTTGGTTTTTTTTACTTGAATTGGTCAACGAAATACAATGAGAAGTGCAGATGTAGGGATGGCAAAAGCATCCGTAACCGATGGAAAAAATCGAAACCCAGACTGACTGGGTCGGGTTCGGAATTGGGTTGGCGGGTTTGGATGCGAGTTCGGGTTGGGATATTTTATTTTTCGTGGGTTCGGGTTCGGGTTTAGTAATACCCGCTCCGTTTACCCGTATATGTAACCATTTACCAAAATATATATCGTTTATTGCTATTTTATATAATTTTTAAATTTGTGCGACAAAATAGACGAAGATTGTTAAACAAATGAAATACTTATATTAGTTACAGTTTGTATATATTAAGATGTTTGTGGTCAAGCATATTTCGATTTTGTAACTATAAATAAAAATAATGATTTTATTCGATACTTAAATCTATGATATTGAATTCGTATTCTTTATCTTCTAAAAAATTGAAAAAATATATTAGTGTATTTTTATTGTTTTTCATTGGTTTTTCTTAACTTTATTCGCAGAATTATGTCCAACGAATTTAATTTTGGATATCCAATACCCACGGGTAAAAATCGAAAACCCGTTGGGTAATAGGAATCGGGTACCCGTCGGGTATTGGGGCGGATGCGGGTTTTGATATTATAAACGGTACAGATTCACTAAAACCTGACCCGAACCCGACCCATCGTCATCCCTATGCAGATGTGGATGTCAAGTGAATAGTTGAAACAATGAACACAATCCTATATTGTTTGGGCAATAATACACTTTTCTATTTCTTGGTGTTACATTTGTTCGTTGACAATAAGCAACACGAGTCTCCAAAGTAGACGAGCATGATGACTTAGACAGTTTGGCATATGAGCAATTGAGAGTAAGACCATCACTACAGATTTAGGTCAAAATTCCGCTTTATATGCCTAAAGATAAAGGAGAAACACTAGGATGGAATCATGAAAGTCACTAATACAAATAGCAAGAACATATTTGAAGTCTCAAATATACCTTACTTGAAATTAACAAAAGTGTTTCGAATAAACATGAGGAAGGTAAAAAAATTATATTTATACCTTTAAACACAAACAAACTAACAAGACGTGCTATATCTTTACACTCTGTTCTCGAGTTAAAATTTAAAAGAATGAAAGGGGTTGGGATGGGAAGGGTAAGGTAGGGGATGATTGTGAAAGGAAACTAGTTATTGCAATTTGTGTTCTTGAGTTTGTATGTTTAAGTAGAAAGGAAAAGGTAAGAATATTAGCAAAAGTACCAATATACCCTCAAACCAATCTTTGCAGCATCCTCTGTGGAAGTAGTCTACCTTATAAAGTATTGTGGATGCTAAGATTGATTCAAATCGCCATCGATATATTGATTCTCGATTGTAAACTAGTCCACTTTGCGGTTGGTAATTTAGATTTGTAAAAAGTTTTGAAAATATACCAATATCCATCCTTATAGGTTCGTTAAAATAACCCAATGGTTGTAGTTTCAGTTAGCTAAAGAGATGCAGTGTGTGAACATGTCAATAGCTTAAACCCACAGATATATGAGATGATCATAATTAAAGTCTAAACAAGTACAGATTATTAACCATTTACACATATATCTATTATGTCATGTTGGTTCTAAACATTTTAATGGGTAAATGCATTATGTGAAAGTTAGCTCGGGGGATCATGAAAACCCGTGAATAATCAATTGTAGTCAAACTAATATTATATTGTATAACTAGTTACTACGTAGATGTTAAGGATGTGGCAATTACTTCTAAGATTGTGATAAAACAAAGTTAAATGATATCTCAAAAGTACATATACAATTGTTTGACTAAACAAGACTATGGATGATTCTTATCAGAAAAATGCAGATTGTGATAAAATATGGTGGTACGTAGGTACGTTATCCTTTACTTTGTAAAGATACAATAATTGTTAAAATGAGGATATAATAGTAATTTAACAAAAGCTCATTATATTAATCACTTCTTTCCCCTTCTAATCATCCCAATTTTAGAGTGATCAACAATACACATAAAAGCTTATACTTTTCCTTCCTTTCCTTTTCTTGTCCTCTACCTTTCTTTCTTAAAAAAAACTCAAGAACACAAATTTTTTGTGATTTCCTTTCCTTTCCTTTTCCATTCCTTTACAAATAGCAAGAACATATTTGAAGTCTCAAATATACCTTAGTTGAAATTAACAAAAGTGTTTCGAATAAACATGAGGAAGGTAAAAAAATTATATTTATACCTTTAAACACAAACAAACTAACAAGACGTGCTATATCTTTAGAGACTTTCTCAGCCATGAGATGATTTTTCTTCATAAAAAGCTTGATTTATGAGATTCTGCTTCTTGTAGAATTATGGTATTCCAATTAAATCTTCACTGCAAATGATCATTTGATTCGAGAACGGTTTTCAACTTCAACTGCTGTAATAACCTCTTACAGTCTAATATTTTTTTCCACTTCTTAATGCTTTTCAGACAAGATACGAAGAACCTCTTACAGTGCCACCTGTTCCCGAATGATTTTGTTAATACATCTAAGTCGTTTTCTCATTGTGCATTTTTTATGGGGCTTCAGAGGCAGCATGGAGTCAAAGTGGAAGAAAATCAACAATTTGATATCCAAGGAACAGTGGAGTATTTTAAGCAAGATGTGTTGCCTTCATTGGAGACCACGGATGGACATCTTTATGTCCCATGTCCGTAGAAAAGAACTTCCTTCTTATATTTTCCCGAAAGGCTACAATAGACGTCAAAGACAATCAAGGCACGCTCATCCAAGTTACATTTGGATCCAACCAGATGCAGCATAAAGACCGGTGTTGTTTATGGATATTGATCGCACAGGTAGTAGCGATGTTTCGGGAAGTGAAGATGACATAGCAGGCAGGCTACGTGGTGGATGTTGTTCGGATGGATGCCAAGAATACAACGGTGGTAGCGCAAGGGTGCTGCTGTTGATTGAGATGAAATAGGCTCCGTACTGGTAAATTATGGGTAGGATGCCCATTAGCAACTACTGCAAGTAATGGAGGAGCCATTAAACCCGTACCACGTGCTAGCGATATAGTAGGAATTTGACGCCACTTCTCACCGTCTAACAACGCCTTACCGTCTTTCCCACTACCTCGAATCACGTAGAACTTTCCATGCATCATGACCCCAGAACTCATTATTCGGGATTTGGGCATGCAGGAAAGCGTATCCCCGGTATCCCAACCCCCATAATCACTGTCACTGCACTCAACTGTATCCATGACCTCTCTAGTTTCATCAACACCGCCTGCAAATATTGCAGTGTGTTCCTGAGACAAGCAGAAGCAATCAAGCATCTTGGGGTGTTCCATTTTCTTCCCTAACGACCATGTGTTCGTTTAGAGACTATACATGTAGATAGCTTGACCAAATACATCCTTTCCTAGGACGAGTAGCTCACACCCAGCTGCCATCGACTCTTTATCAGATAACTCAAAGACTTCTTCAGCATGTGTCATTGGTAGTTGTGTCCATTTCTTGAGAGACCACTGGCGTTTTCCAGCTCCATGTTTCCTAGCTGTGATCCTTTCAATTTTATGTAAGTTTAACACAAAGAATAGAAATATTTATGTCAAGACTGACAAAGCAGGCAATCTTTTTATAAAAAATATATATAAAGAAACCCCTAATTGTAACGAATGAGAAAACTTACGGGAAATGAATATTGGGATGGTAGATCTTGTTCATGAAAGCAATGGATGGAGAGAAAGGCGAGGGTGTATTCATCTGAAAGCTCAACCCTCACCTTCCAAACACATCCTGTGCTTCGAGAACTATTTTCTTTAGAGACTTTCTTGGCCGTGAGAAAAGTTCCATTAGCATGGCTCTTCATACAACCTTCTTTTAGAGGTGTACATTTTAGGGGCTTGAAATGCCTGAGAATTAATTTTATTTAACAAATACAAAATTAACATAAACGATATGTGTTGGAATTCTAACTTGAAAGACAATTCATGGATTAATAACCCATAATGTCACTACAAAACTAATGAAAATATTATTAATTTTATTAAAAAGCTAGCAACAAGCTTAAAAAATATAATACTCAGATCTGCTAGAAATCCAAGGACATCAAATATTAAATTTATTAAAAATCATATAAAAACGTCTTGATTGATTTACATACCTTCTAAGAAGCATGAGTTACAGCGATTTTCTGTGATTGGAAACAAAAGAATTCTCAGATCTAGTTACAGCGATTTTCTGTGATTTTCTGTGAAGTATGATACGACTGATTAAATAGGTGGAATAAGTTCTATAAAGACCCTTTGGTTATAATATGATTACAAATTGTAAAATTTATGAAGTTGTTGGAAATATCAATTAAAACCTATTTAGATATCCGCGCGATGCAGCAACGGGTACCCGGTTCTTATCTGGAGAATAACAAAAAGAACATGATCTACTTTATATGCTCTTTTTTTATAGGTTTCGTTCGCTTGATTTTTGGATACTTTTTATTTGCTAGCCGAGCCGGTGGCCAATCATGTTTCCCGGTTGAACCTGTTTGATTCAAACAGCTTTTTCTATATATATGCTTTTAATTGTTGTAAAATGTGAATATATATTTGTATTTATAAATAATGTGGTATATTAATTAGTATTAATTATTTTTATTTTAAAGTGTGTATTAATTATTATGTATTAATTAGTTTTAATGAGTAATTTGTTTGTATGATTTAACTAGCTTAAGGACCCTTCTAACGTCGGGTATACTTTATTGTGTGAATTTTGTAAAAAGTAACAAATAGATGTTAAACATAAAATGAAAATAAACGGGTTCTTGTAATGGATAAAAACAATAATATAAAAAACATGAGATATTCAATAAACGTTTAAATATGTAACAATAATAAAAATAATTTTTCATGCATTATGGTCTTCAATCATGAAGTCTATGATAACAAATAAAGTGAACAACTAATGCTCATTCTCAACCATGAGATTTACATAGATTCGTTTACTTTGTTTTCAAAATAAATGACTTACTTTTAATATATTACATAGTTATATTATTATTATAATTTTAAGACACATTTAAAATAAAGAGAACGTACTGATAAAAACAATTTAAATTCCATCTGATTAATTATCAGAGTTAAATTAAGAGTGATACATAAAAAGAGACTTGTGTTGTTTTACCCGTTTCCATCACAGTTAAATTTTCATTTGATCAATCATCACGGTTAAATAAGGAGTGAGACATAAGAAGAGCTTTGTATTGTCATACACGTTTACATCTCATTTTTAAATTTTCGTTTGATCAATCATCACATAAGAATAGACTTCTTTTGTAAACCGGCTTATATCACATTTAAATTTTCATTTGATCAATCATCGTACTTAAATTAAGAGTGATACGTAAGAAGAGATTTGTGTTGTCCAACCCGTTTACATCATATTTAGATTTTGATTTGATCAATTATCACACTTAAATTAAGAGTGATACATAAGAAGAGACTTGCGTTCTCTTACCTGTTTACATCACATTTAAATTTCCATTTGAGAAGGGGAGGTGCATAGTTCATATTAGGCTGGGCTAATCCATTACAGTTGTGAAATATTTCGATATAGGTCAATGTCTGCCTACTAATGGCATAACGCCTTCGAATCGATCTAGGTTTGACGGTTTTACTCCATCTCCCTACTAATGGCACATTCAACTAACCATATATAATTCAAGCTAGGCTAACTGTTTATTTTTCTCAAGTGAGACTTTGATATTACGTGTTAGTTTAAGCGTGACAATTTGTGTTTACAATTTTACATGATCGACGATATTTTGCCCTATGTTACTCTCTATTCTACTTCTTCTTTCTTACACCATTACTTTTAATATGACCAAACTTCCCAAATTTCTTCTCTAGTTATGCGACACATTCATAGGCAAACCATGTACATATATATATTGAGTGACCTTCAGCCAAGTCTCAATACATGGATCAAAATTATCAAAATACCGATGTTTCAAAACCGGTTTTCAATTTGACCCGACCGAGTCACGATTTAACCGGGATTTGATAAAAAATGGCATTTTCTCACTTGACCGGTTCATGGTCAACCGACTGAATTAACCTGAATTCTAAAACACTGGTAAATTCTACAGCCAGATTGTCCATTATTTTAGAATAGAAAATTTTGTCATTATATTTGTGGTGCATGTTAAGCATGAAAATAAGTGTTCAATTTTCACTGTGCTATAACATTAGGTGGGAAACTTTATACACTATCTATCGACTTTTTTTGCTGGATTGGTTGTCGATTCCGTGTCAGCATGGAAGCTAGCTCTTTTGAGTGTTGCCGTTATTCCCGGAATCGCATTTGCAGGAGGCTTGTATAGCTGGTCTCACTTCCAAGAGCTGTGAATCCTATGCAAATGCTGGCATTATCGCCAAGCAGGTGATCTGAATTCCATTATTTGTCTTGAAAATTATAATGCTAGACTAAATAGTGCCTCCTTTGTTTTCCGCAACTTTCATGTCATTATAATATCCCTCAAGTTCCAATTAACTTTGCGTATCTTAATGGATTATGTTACTTTATGGACAATGCTATTAAAGTAGTTCGAAGTTTGTGTGATCATATATTAAACAGCATGCTCTACGGTGATACATTAGCACTTTGCCTCATATAGTGCTTTACTTTTAACTCTTGATTTTTGGTCTCTTGTATCATATGCATCTGCCTTGTTCATATTATATTGTCTTAATCAGACTACGAATTTAATCAATTACACTCTTGAGAAGCAAAACTTTCTAAGAAACATCGAGCATGCTTTCACCCGAAGATTTATTTTGCACCCAAAGTACTTTTACTTATTTTGTATTGGTATTGTGTGTAGCCCATAAACACTACAACAATACTATCAGTTAGGGTCGGGTAATTTTTAAGGTAAAAAAAGTCAACCCTAAATTAAGGAGAGGCTCACCATTATTTCACAGAAGTGAAAAGTCAAAGAAAAAACTTAAGGTCAAATATTTAGAATCGAAAAAGTCAACCTTAAGTTCATAAAGTTATTTAGCCATTGTTTTTTTTTATTTTTATTATTTGTTTTAATTATTTATAATATAAAAATTAATTTTCAATAATAAGTTTTAATGTGGAAAGAAATTATATATATAAAAAACATAGGGTCGACTTTGTCGACCCGACCCTAACATTCCTTTCAAATTTCCAAATTTTCCACCAAAAATTCAAACAACACGACACGGATTTAATTATAAATAAAAATACTTAGGGTCGACAATAACCATGGCAAAAACCATTGGAAAACCATTAAAGACTAAGATAGAAAACAAATTCGATCATTGTATATCTTTAAAGAATGTACGAAGATAAAAAAAAGGAAATGAGCAACCAAGTAGCGGACGCGGGAAATTGAATAATGGGGGCAAAAAATTTTTTTGGCGATTTCATAGCCACGTGCTCTAATCCTCTGAGCTACAGGCCCCACTCCGTCTCCACTGGATCTGTTCCCGGGAGTACCCTCAAAAAAGGAACCTTTGCTCTCCCCAGCCATTTCGGGTTAAGAAGATGTCAAAGCGCCTTTATCTCTATAAGAACGGCGCGTTCCGAGGTGTGAAGTGGGAGAGAAGGGATGTCATAATTCGGGTTTTGAATAAGACGACTTTTTTTTGCATTTTTTTTCATATTGAAAGTAAGGCGAAAAAACTAAAATTCGAATAAAAAATCGAGTACTTTAACTTCAAAATGGAGTATTTTGTAGGTTTTCGAGTGTTAAATGTTAGAATTTAGTATGTAAGTGGGGGAAATCTGAGTTTCGAGTGGGGGCACTGTAAAAAAAAACTTGAAATTGAAAAAAAATTACACTTTAATCTCGTTGTTTTGGTTTAACCATGGGGGACGCCGCCACCCTGAACCTAAGCTATAGGTCCGCCCCTGGAGCAACCCACATTTGAAAGATCTTTAGGTTAACTATTTGAAACAATCCACATATATTCACTTTCATCTTTCCTTATGTGCAGCTTCTAAAAGTCTCAATCGCGCAGAACTGATAGCATGTATATGAAATAATAGAGTAATATAGAATGATATATAACTTACATACACAAATACATTCACATGTTTAGTCCAAAATATAGAGCAATTGAGCACTACCTTCATATTGTCCATGAAAATGACCTCGACCTGTAATAAGAAGCCAATGGAAAAAATTTATAGAGAAACAGCTCGTATTGCATTATAATCAAAGCAAAAACTTTTTTTACATGATTGGTTATAAATGAATAATCCGATCAAGGATATTTTGGTTTACTATCATATACTAAATTAAATAGATAATCGTGTTTACCTATCATCATTTTACATAATCCTATAATTAAAATTCTCAATTCGTAATCATAATATGTGAGACATAAGTAAATCAATATAAACACTTAAAAAGAAGAATTTGACAGTGAGACAAACCTGATTGTTAAGAGATTATCCAAACAGGTTTAGATTGGACATCCTTCAATTATAATTTTCAAGCATTAAGAGATTACCCACCCTGTAAACATAATGAAATAAAAAGGTTACAATCAACATAATTATAGTTTATTATAGTACACAAATAACAAATTCATAAAAATAGATTATCATCAATTTATAAACTCATTTTTCCCCAAATAATTTTTTTAGGGCTTTCAACAAATAAAAGAAACCTAATAACAAAAAGAACCTACAAATCATGCAGCTGTGAATGAGCTCTAAACCCATATGTTAGATGGCTTTATACGTATTCTATAATTTTAAAAAATTTATGGACATTTAATTTGATTGAAATTGCTTATGAAAAAAATATTTATAGGGGAAGAATTTGACATTACAAAAATAGCTTACTTATTTAATTGTGTTTTTTATTTGTTTCAAAACAAAATAAATGGAACAATTTTAATAAGGTAAGACACATTATGTTTTTTAAATAACTGGTATACCGTATTATTAGAGAAAATTTAAATATGGTAACATTTTAATGGAAACGCGTTTTGTCATTTATAAAATTCTACACCGGTTTATAAAACATAATTTAATTTATACGTCGACTAATAAAAAGCACATCAACATATGGGAATTCAGTGGAAAATCAAGAAAAGTTGAATGATGTTTTTGGATCGACGGTAAGAGAGTGATTTAATTTGCATTTATGGAAACCATTTTGTGGAATAATTTTATGTCATTAAAGAGTTTTTGAAACTTTCTTGACATGCTTATAACTTAAGTAGATTTTAATTACTTTACATAATTAACAAAACTCAATAAGGCGTTTTCTTTTTCAAATTTATAACAAATCATTAAAAATGATGATACATTTCAAATATTTGTTATTACTTTCTAAAATTAAATTAATTTTATTCTCAAAATTTAAACAATTATTATGACTTGCCAGAATTATATATATGTTTTTGTAAAAGATTAAAAATTATTTATAAAAAAAGTCAATTTTAAATTTGTTTTTTATAAACTTTTTACTTACCATCCTTTAACATATTTGTTCTTATAAAATTTGTTAAAATATTTATTTTGTGTACTTTACTGTTAAAAAAATAATTGTGGTGATGTTTCATGATAATATTTTAAGATGCGTGTATACAATGGTTTTGACTTGCACCAAGATTTGAAAAACAATTTTAAGAATACGTCTTTTGTAGTATAAAGATAAAGAATATGATAATATATTTAATGCTAATATATTTTGTAGTATAAAGAATACGGTTTAGTTGAATTATTATATATGGTAATATTTTTATTGCTAAAGCTGTAAGTTTTTGTAAAATTTTTAAACCGGTCTAGTTATATTATGAGTTTGCAAAAAGTTGTTAAATTAGGAAATCTTGTTATGACATTTTAAATGCTTAAGCATAACTGAGTTGTACATATGAGTTATTTAAGGTAATGTTTTTAATTTTGCAAGCTTAAGGGACTTGTAAATTATTTTGGTTTATTAGTTAAAATAGATTAAAACTTTCTAATAATGTTTTTATGGTTGTACATTAGGTATAAATGAACGTACGTTAAAAATTCAAGTATACTAAAAATAAAAGTTTAATATGCTTTATAAGTACTAGCAGGGTACCCGCGCGATGCGGCGGCGGGTACCCTCTGACTAAATTATTCGGTGTTATAATTCGTATTTTTTTAATTATAAGTTTTGAATCAATAGTTTTCATCTAAAAACGTGTCTTAAAAACGTGATTTCTATTGAGGGATATTATTACTTTTAGCATTATATATGTAATATATAGATGAAAATTCAAGTAAAGTTAAGTAAATAATTAAAGGAAAAAAAAACTAAATGCAATAAACCGATTTTCAATTAGATTTTTTATTTGATACATTAGTATACTATAGATGGTCTTTAATGTTTGTACAATGTGCATATAATATTGTATATTTTTATAATGGGGTGTTTTATTAAGAGTATTAATTACTCATTAAAAAGTTTGTAATTATTTTATGGTGAGACACTTGTACACTTGACTTATTAAATTGTAATCATTAAACAATATTTTAGTTTGTGCTTTAAAAGGAGGTACATCATGTTAATTTAGTGGTACTACTTAATTTTTTTGCATTAATAGAAGAGAGATACTAATCTCTTTTATAAGGGAGTTAGATGTATAGATATAGATAGCAGGGTACCCGCGCGTTATAGTTGCGGGTACCCTTTAACATAATTTTCGACGAATTGTACTTTTATTAGTATATGTTTTTCTTACAAACACATCTCGAAAAACGACAATTTTAGGTTTCGGGCAACTGTATGTAAATGGCTAGCCTAACCGATGGTGACTTCGGTCCCCGGTTGAACCCATTAGCTTGATCCTATTTTCAAAACTATATACACTATCATTTTCTATAGAATATGATTTTAGTTGTTGTACAATGTGAATATATATAATTGTATTTTTAAATAATGAGGTGTTTTAATTATATATTAAGTAGTATTAATCATTTTTATTTTCAGGTGTGTATTAATTATAATGTATTAATCTTACTACTTTATAAAAGATTTAACCCTTTTTTTATATTTAGAAGTCTTAAAATTTTCAGCCTCAAACATTGCTAAAAAAAGAAAGTTATATATGATCATTTTCAAAATCGGTGTAGGTTTTAATGCATATACTTTTTCAAAATCACATTTAAAAAGTACTTTAAATGACAATATAAATTAATAATAAATTATTTAATGAGAAATTAAATAATTTAATGAAAAATTATGTAACCATGTTATGAGATATTAAATGAGAACTTAAATGAGTTCAAATCATTAATAAATAATTTAATGAGAAATTAAATAATTTAATGAGAAATTATGTAACCATTTTATAAATACATGTAACATAAAACTACAAATACCTTCTTATTGACATTAAAATATCAGTTACGAAAACTTACTATAAAAAGAATTCATGATTTATCAAAAGACGAAAAAAATACACACAAAAGACTCAGCCATCAACATTCCTCGAACCACCAATACTATTTGATTTCTGAATCGCTGCCACTACCACCATTAGGATCCTCACCAACGCCGCCGAATATATTGATAATTAGTGGTGTTTGAGTTTGGGTGTTTTGGTTGATGTTTTTGTAGTTTTGGTGACATTTTTATGTTTTTGGTTTGTTTTGTGAGGTGATTTAAGAGGATTTGTATCTTCTTCATAACCACAACATCATAACCTTCACCACTTCCTCACTGCCACCATTTTCGCCGAGATCATGGGTTCAAGAACATAAAAACAAAATAAATAAAGACTCGCTTTTCAAGATCTTGGTTTCGTTCAAAGATACACAAAACTAAACCTACCCTAGATCTTGGTTTTCAAGATTTTTTTCCAAATCTAAGAACCTGCCATGTAATCGTGCTTATGTGGGTGTGTTTTTGTTTTCGTGTGGGGTTGACAAGACAAGAAAAACAAGAACAAGAAAGATGTGGTTGTTGCCTTTGTATGAACAAAAAGAAACGGCTATGTCACTATGTGTTATGTGTGGTGAAGTGTATTAGGGTTATGAGATGAGATAAATTAAAGATTGTTAAAATATATTCCAAATGGTCGCACAATGGACTCGCGTGTAGTTGTTACTTCTTAACTTGTATTGATTTTTTTCAAGTTGTAAACACATTATTAGTATATCTTTTGCTTTAGTGATTTATTATTTAATTAATTGTCAGTAATATGTTGGTAAATGTATGTGAATTAAAAGTGTTTGGGATTGCGATCTTTTTTTTACTACGATTGTATATGATAACTGACTTATCGAAAAAATAAGTTTAGCTTACTGAGCTGTTATATTTTTAATAAAAGTAATTATATTTTGTAATTTAAAGCAATTAAAAACTTATGACCACGAGCTTCTATAAATAGTTTCTTATTGTGTAAGTTACTCTAACTTAAAATTACTTTCACGAAACATATATAATCGTAAAATATTACACGCTATGAATTTTAATTTTAGGGTACCCGCCGCCGCATTGCGCGAGTACCCTGCTAGTTATTATAATGAGTATTAAGTTATGGTTGTATTAATAAGGTGTTAAAAATTGCTATTTTTAGTTTTCTAGGCTTCTTTTAGTTGTAAATAGAATATGATCGACGCTTGTTGGAAACTTAAGTCGTCACAAAATAGGAGTGTGACGATGCTCGAGTTTTTAAAAATCTCAATAGACGTTCTGAATATTAGAAGGTTGTCCATGTAGACTTTAGTAATATTTTTAACAAAAAAGACTTGATGGATATATGTTCACCAACCTATGATTTTTCGATTGTTCCCTGATTTGTAAGTGGAGAGTAACCTTTCCGAGACACTCTATATAACATCGTGTAAACCCTATTATTCGTGGGTTTAACTAGGTTAACATTGTGTCTCGAATGAATTAAAGACACAAAAGATAGAACAATCTAAAAAAACAATACACTTCAATTTATTGACAAATAAACATATGAGCACCATGTCAATGTAGTAACATAGGATAAGAGCTCAACATTATGAGTATCATTATTATGTTACGGTAATGTATCGAAACAAGCCATGTAGCTTCATTTATAATTACTATAACCCTAGACACAAAAGTAAATAAAGTAATATATGATGACGTTATTTTATTACAAAAGTTTTTGATAAAGTAGGTATACGAGGTAATAACAAAACTAAAAAAAAAATTTAACCACTTGAGCCGCATAGGTCTTACCAAATTAAGCACACAAGAATTCCTATCAGTCAAGCACTTATAACCGCGCTTTGGCTAACTCTGTATAAATAAAACAATTAATATACACGAAAAACATCTTACAGGAAATCTAATTTTATTTTAAAAAACCATAAAAACTTTAAATACGCCTTTTGAATTAACGTAACCTTGAGTTGAGACTACCGAAACATATAACAAGAAACTAGGGCATTAGAATTTCTTAGTGTGTGGTATCTTGACTAATGATGGTTATGTTATATGACTAAAGGTTCTTAGTTTCGTGCTCTTTTTAAACTAACTTAACGTTGAGTTGAGACTGCGTGAACATTTAACGAGAAACTAGGGCATTAGAAGTACTTAGTCATGTGTGTCATTTTGACTAAAGGTGGTTGTATGCACTTGGATATTTCTTATGTAAAACCCGCATTCTTTTATCATGAATAGTACCCTTAAGATCGTACGCACATGATTAGAACTTTCCTTTTATAGCACGTTTAGGTTTCATGAATAAGAATTACAAGTATTACGTACGTGTTATAACACTATAAGTATTTATTACGTATGAACACACGATAATGATTCCAATAATAATTATAATCACGAACATGCGATCATGAAATCATGAACGTAATTTAATCACGAGCTAATATTATTTACGTATATATATTTATTACGAACACGAATAAATATATTAGGTCACGATCGATGATTAACTACGAACACGTAAAACACGAACACGAGAACACGCTAATATTTAGACACAGAAAAAGGTACGGGTTACCCCAAGTGGGGCCCCTACCCGCGGCTACACCAAAGGAAATGGGCCAAGCCCATAATTTTACTAAATATGCAATTTATGGAAAAGGTACTTTTATTTAACAAGATTGAGAAAAATAACTAAAACCCTAAAAATCCCTTTTCTTCCTTCTCTCTTTGGCCGCCGGATTCAAGGACACCACCAGGGTGTTTTGGGTTGATTTTGATCTTGGAAATTGTGCAAGGATTCGTGTGTGTTCATCCTTATTTGATCCACGTATTCGGTATAACTTTTTAACCCTTTCTTTTATGTTTAATTTTGATGATCACATAAAATCATGATGTTTTTAATTAAACTAATTAAAAACAATTATTTAAAACATGTTAATAATAATGGGGTAAATCAAAACAAGGGTTTAGGGGTGTTTTGTTTTGGCCGACGCCTAACCGAACCCCATAGGGGCTCGACTTGGCTTATTTAACACCACCGAGACCATATGGTCTAGGTATGGTGGTGGTTGTCCCACGGCAGCAGCAAAATCAAGGGGAAACCCCGACCTTGGTCGGGGTATGGTGTTGGTTACGGGTCCGGTTCATAGTTTTTGGTCACGGGTCCGGTTCATAAATTATTTTCAAGGTTTATGATTTTCACTAGTTATGTTTTAGACTTGAATTAAATTAATAAAAACATGACATGATTAATTTAATGTACATGACTTAGGTTATAAATTTAATTAGTAATTCATGAATTTTAACCTAAGTATTTATATTTAGTTAGACTTTATAATTAATTAATTATTTAAAACCATGACTATAATTAATTAATTAACATGACTTAGGTTATATTATTAATAGTTAATAATACATGTTTTAACCTAATTACTTTACTTTATTTAATTAAAATCATCTAATATTTAATTAAATACTTTTAACCTATAGTTTATTTAATTTACATGTAATAATTAATAAACTATACTTTATAATCACATGACTTAGAATAATAATCAGCAAACACTTAAGCTTATATAATTAGCTTATTTAACCAGCTTATATCTATTTATGGAAACTTTCTATTTTTGGAAACTTTCTATTTTTTGAAACTTTCTATTTTTGGTACCTTTATATTTTTGGAAACTTTCTATTTTAGGAAACCTGCAATTTTTAGAAAGTTACTTATTATTACACAACAAGTATAATAATACATGAAATAAAAATAATACTTAATCAGAATAGACAGAATATAAGATAAACACAGTATAAAGCTTAAAACAGTAAACCATGACATGAACATATAAAACAAGCCAGGACATGATATAAAACCAGTTACGTATTTAGTAATCAGATACTTATACACGTATGTATTTATGTAGCGTTAGTGATACCGAAGTGGGACTCTCTTCCGTTCGTCTTCTTCGTTCACTAGACATAAGGTACGGATTCCCGTCCTTTCAGTATGGACATTCTTTCCTTATTAGGATTCCCCGTATACAGCCAACTGTTTTCCCATAGTATAAGTTTATATGTTTGATTGCTTATGTTTAATTAGAATACCTAAAGCCATATACATGCATGACCAGTTTCACCTAGTTATGGAGGTACCATAACCATAACACTAGAGGCACTGGTGTTATGACTTCCCCACGGCGGAGTGATTGCTCGTGGCGTCCCTTCAGCTTTTGGCCATATTATTATATTTATCATGTGGGGCGTATGGGTGCATCCTAGTTACATGTTTTCAGCAGATTACTCAGTGTGAATGTGGTGTGTGCCTTGCATCCTTCACAAGGAGCTGATCCCTCCTACCCAAAAACCAGTATATTAAATTAGAGGCAGCCCCTCTAATTTGCATGATGAGGTCACCCCTCCAAGTATTCATGCACATTGATTTTCATGACCAATATTGGCTAATGGTAAATATGTTAAACAGTTTTCACAAGATAAACATAAGGCTTTTCAAACTATTAAACCAGTTTTAATAAGACTTAACCGGGTTATTCATGACTTAGTTTCTTCCGCTGTTTCATGCTTATATGCTTATATTATTCATGCTTTATTTGTACATCCATGCACTGAGCGTATTGCTCAGCCGTTTTTCTTTTCATGTTCCCAAAACGACAGGTACTCAGGGACGCTCATAGACTTTAAGCGTACGTGTATATGGACTGGAAGCTTTCTAGCCTTTCTTTACTTTATGCATTATCTATACTTTGATACTCTTTCCATGGACATTGTTTAGTCCTTTCATTTACAGTACTTATGTGTCAGCCTTAAAATGTGTGCGACTAACGGAATTACATTAGTTTCATAGCCGGGACTTGCAGGGACTAATATTGTCATATGTAATAGTCCAAGTCTCGGGCTATATAAACCCATCCATACTTCCATGGAGGGGTGAGGCTTACCATTTCTTGTTTTTCCTTTCTCTCACTAGAAATAAACACTTTGTTTCTAGTATCTCTTGTTTCTCTCTCTACCATGGCTAAACAACACTTCTATCCTCCCCGACCTCCGGATCTTTTACCCGTGTTCTTAGTAAATCCAAGTTAACAATTGGCATCAGAGCTAACCGGGGGTGTTTTGTGTTTTTGTATTGGCGTGTTTGTGTTCGAGGTTGGGTTTGATCCGTATTCTCTTAGTCCAAAATCTGTCATCAAGGTTGGATATCATTTTTTACTTTTATTTTATAATCTCTTTAATTATTGTCCAAATCGTCACTGTTTTTGGTTTTAAAATCCAAATCCTCCTTTTTAACTTTTTATCTAAAGTCTCATCATCATCTCTTCTTTGTCCTTTTCTTTTCTATTATTACCCATTTTTTTGTGTGTCCCAACAAATATCATCAGATATTTTTTTAATGGAAAAAGGACAGAAATAACAAAAAAGGTGACCAGATCCAGAATTTTCGGGGATTCCATAGAATATGTCAAAACCCTCTTGCGGTGCAACATTGCGATGGGGTATTTTTGATATATTACGATGGATATTCCGATGCATATTTAGATGGGGAATAATCTACAGCTACATTGTGATGGGGGTTTTTTAAACATTCCGATGGGTTGGGCTGTACCTATTGCGATGGGCCTTATTCCGATGGGTCACATTGCGATGGGTGGTCTGACTCATCGCAATGGTGTATGAGGCGTCATGCTGCTGAATTTTTTAACATTGCGATGGTTTTTTTGTTTTGACTCATTGCGATGTAACTTTGCGATGATAACATTCATATAGGATTACGATGGGAACAAAAGTAAACATTGCGATAGTTAACAGAAAATATTGCGATGTATTATTTAAAGACCTCAAAATATTGCGACAGTTTGTACTATACATTGCGACAAGTTTGTACTAAACATTGCGACTGTTGTATAAAGCTACCGAGACCCAAAACAAGACTTGACCAGACGAACAAATCTCTAGCCTTATACCTCCACAAACACCAAATCTATCCTAACCCATCGACACCTAATCCCCAACTAAACTCTATTTACAAACTGAAAAATACAAAATCTCAGTTCCAGTTTTGTGTTTTCACTTGCATGTCAAGATCTATAAAGATCTTCCACAAAACCTAAACTCATCATCGATTTTTGTGGGTTACCCCCTTCTTTTGATTTTCGAAATTAAAAGATTGGAGTCATAACATGATTGTTATGTCCCTCACTTTGTTTCGTTGGTTTCAACAACAAATTAAATCAGACCTACCCGAGACCATCAAGATCTTTCAGCCTACCTCTGGTCCGAACTCCGAATCATGAACACCGAATGGCATGCAAGCCATGTTTTGTGTGTACAAGAAATCTACATGGTTGCAATCTCTTGATTGATCTGGTAATTAGTCGAATTGGATGCTGAGAAATGAGTTTCATGTGAGGGCTTAAGTGTGTTGGATGGTAATTAAAAGGATTCAGTAGATGATAGAGGGTTTATATCACAAGGTAAATTGATGGGGATTTCCTTGTTTTTGGTTTGCGTTTTGGTATAAAAAGTGAAATGGTGGATGAGTAAAGTGATTTGGGGACGGAAATAACTAGATGGATTTTGAGAAGTGTCTTTGACTGAGTTCGTGAGTATAATTAGGGTACCACTCTTTTTATATCCCTAATCTAATAGTTATTAGACTGGATATGTATAACAAAGATGGGCTGGATCATGGTTTGGATAACAGTCGGTTGGAATTAAGACGAGTGTGCCTATTATTAACCGAATATGAATATGAGTTGGATTTTAAGACGGAAATTAAGGCCGGGCATGGGGCCGAGTATAATATGTCGTTAAATGGGTATATGATGTTTACGGACTCATCTCGATCAAAGAAAAACCTCGTTTTGAAAACCCCTAATTCTCAAAAAATGGTCGATCCGCGCATCAGTTGGGTACGTAAGTGATTTGGGCTTCAAAGTAAAGTTAGCTTGCTAGACCACGTTGACGGCTTCTCATTCTTTTAGTCAATGTTGGTTTCTCGTTAACAACACTCACACAACACACAACAAAACATAACAAACACGAAGACAAAAACAAACAAACACCAAAACGATCCTTTAAGATTCACTGAAATTGTCAAAACGGCTAGTATTCGGGCAAAGTAATGTCAAGTGATTACGAAGTGGATTTGGTATTTATTTGAAGTGGAATTTTACGAAGGCGTCTACTTATTACACCATCGAGCCTTTTCACCCCCTCTATCGATTGATGATTCGCTTCAGCATTTATGATTGAGACTTGATTTATCTAGTTTCCACTGTCAAGGGGTGGATGGTCGACGACATGGACAACTATCACTTAAGGAGTTACGTTGCAGTGCTCAGTGTCACACTCACCTGTAGTTGTGGGTATTTCAAGAGGTGTTTTACATCTTATACTTCTCTCTTCTTTTATGTATAAGGTACTAAGAGACTTTTCTCTGCACCGTTCGTCAATCAACACAAGTGCTAAGCGTAAGTAACAAATTTGGAGGATTGTACTTCAGTTTCAAGTTTGGAATATCAAGTTTACTTCACCAATGGTCACTACAAATAGCTGAAAGAATACGAGGTTGGTAAGTTTAGCTAGAGAGTACAAGAGTAGAGATGTGATCAGCAAACAATTCTCACGAGCAATTTGAGCTACAGAATGTCAACAAAGATTTTTGCTTCAGACACGTACATCTCGAGATTCTGATTGTACTTGTCAGATGATGCTTCTGAGTGTTCTTAACCTTCTTACTCCTGATAAGAACATCTCACGATTTTGACCGTACACGTCAGATGATGCTTCCGAGAGTTCGTAACCATCATGGGGGAAGAACGTGTATTTTGGGGTACTTAGTTCAACTTCCAGGGGGAAGCATTCTACAAGCGTGAGAAGATTTGTTGCTGCTGATTTCTTACATGTTCCCCCAAACACATAATCATGAAGACCAAAAATGTCAAGGTAGCAGTTACTTGGTGTGGTTTGCTTCTTCTTCAACAAAATTCCGCTGTGCACTTTAAATGTCAAATATAGAAGATTGCTCAAGCTACAGGTTCTGCTCAAGACAGGGATATTGGTTTGGGGGGAAGCTGATTCAGAAGCTTCGTCAAAAGGAAGTCTATGAAGAAAGCTTTTCAAGACATGTGGTATGAATTGGGGGGAAGTTAATCCAGTTCATACATGATACAATGGTTCCTCAACAAGAAAAGACAAAGAGGATTCACACTGAGGTATAAGTTTTTCTAGAAGACTTGAAGACAACGATGTCATCCTCAGTATTGGAAGCAAACTTAATACTGTCATATTTTTGTTGTATTTGCATTTGTTAGGTACATTGTAAGTAATTCCATATGTCTTCACATTGGGGGAAGATTGTTAGCCTTAAAATGTGTGCGACTAACGGAATTACATTAGTTTCATAGCCGGGACTTGCAGGGACTAATATTGTCATATGTAATAGTCCAAGTCTCGGGCTATATAAACCCATCCATACTTCCATGGAGGGGTGAGGCTTACCATTTCTTGTTTTTCCTTTCTCTCACTAGAAATAAACACTTTGTTTCTAGTATCTCTTGTTTCTCTCTCTACCATGGCTAAACAACACTTCTATCCTCCCCGACCTCATCCAAGTTAACATTATGTTTGTGTGTTATGAGCTTTACTTTTGGACTACCGATGTTTGATTCTGGTATTTCCTTTTATGGTCATGTAATATTTTAGACATTTATCCTTGTATGCTTTGATGACACGCCATAATCACGCGTGACATTCCATTTATCAAAATGAGGTGTTACACTTATGGTATCAGAGCCAAGGCTTCGACCTGTAGGCTCTCAAAACATGACATGTGATTAGTGGGTAGTCACTATGGTCTTCCTAGAACTGACAGTCGGTTTTCATGCATTCATCATTTTCATGCATACATATATATGTCATTATCGCAGGTTTATGACTAAGTAATGGTTGGTACAGGACTGGCCCTATTTAGTCGCATGTGTTTTATCGAAACTTTTAAATTTGGGATTGACCCATAGGCGTCCCCTCGTCATGTCTTTTATTTTGGGTGAACTGACCATAGGTGTTCACTCTCGAGCATACAAAAGTTTTCATAAAACTGCATCATGCATTCATGTACAAATTTTCTTGCATAAAATTTTTCACATGATTTATTGGTATAATTTTTTTTTATGTATATATTTTATGTTTTGATCAGTTTAATCACGTATCTTATGTTATACTATCAGATGGTTCTCACACGCGAGCAGGAACAACTCAATACAGCAATCCAAGCTGCAATGCAAGCTTTGCTTCCTCAACTAAGGAATGACATCAGGGATGAGGTTCAGGCTGCCAACAATCAGCAACAAAACCAAGCACCTCCTCCTTCTCCTCCAGTGACATTGGCAATATGGATGGAGAGATTCAACAAGCTCCGTCCTCGAGCTTTCGAGAGAACAGATAGCCCCAGTGAAGCTAAAAGCTGGTTGGATCACATAGAGAAGATCTTCGATTCTATGGGTTATGACCCCCATGTTTAAGGCGTGGTTGGCATGCTACCGGTTCGAAGGCGATATGTTAAATTGGTGGTTAGAATTAAAGCATTCTGAGGGAAGTGATAATTGGGTGGCTGGTTTGAGGTGGGCTTAGTATAGAGATAGGGTGATGGAGCAATTCTTTCCCAAGGTTGAGTAAGGCAAGCTGAAGAGAGAGTACCATGGGATCCGATAGAGAGCTGGGGAGAATAGCAACGAGTTCATGCAGCGCTTTCTTCGCTTAGCTGGTTTCCTTGGTGCAGCAACAGGTACTCCTGAAGAGCAGGCACACCACTTTAGGTGGGCTCTTCGCACATCGGTCGCAAACAATCTGGTGTGTGCTACATTCAACACGGTAGCACAAGTGGCCGATGCAGCACGTAAGCTGGAGATGCTGCATGAGAGAGATGAGTTCGGGGAAGCTGAGAAACCCGATAAGAGGTAAACATTTGTAATCAAGCGGTGACCAATCCGTATTCTTTCTATATATGTCAAATATTTCATCTCTTAAAACTGTATATTCTAGGCAGAAGACTGGGGACCGGTCTCAGCCGGCTACTCAGCAGCAGCCTAATCAGCCCAAGGGAAACGGTCAGACTAACGACCGTTCTGCTACGGATAGGCGTGGCAGTAATGATAATTACCGTAACAACGCTGGACACTCCAACGGCAGCAGGAACCATGGAAACGGTAGGGACCAGAACCAGAGAGGTTCACAGTCTAGCCGTCCAGCTATCACTGGTATTCAATCTTACGATTATTCGCATTGTCCTTTGTACCCTATTATCATGTCTCGTGTATAATGTTTATCAGGTTCTCAGCCAGTCAGAGCACCTGCTGGAGGATATACTCATCCTCTTTGCTCTACTTGCCACCGTAGGCACCCAGGGCCATGTCGTCGAGACAGTGACGCATGCTTTAAGTGTGGTCTTCCTGGCCATCGCATGAAGGACAGCCGTAAGGGCGAGATGGAGGGCACATCGGGACATGCTGATACCAAGCCGCCTCCTACCACTCGACGCGTCTACACGACGTCTCACGATCAGGTCAACAAGTCTACAGGTACCATCACTGGAACCTTGTATATGTATGGTCAAGCAACATGTGTTCTGTTTAATACAGGTGCCACTCACTCGGTCATTTCTACTGCTTATGCCAAGAATGCTAGGATACTCCCCATACCACTAGAGTATAGACTCAGTATTTCCACACCTTTGAGGGACTCTGTATTAATAACCCATGTATACAAGAGTCTTCCCCTAGAGCTTGACGATAAGGTTCGTCCTGTTGACGCACTTCCGCTGGACATGAATGACTTTGACATGATTTTGGGCATGGATTGGCTATCCAAGCATCATGCTACCATAGACTGCCATTCATATCAAGTCATCTTCGGTGATGTTAGTGCACTATGGTACATTCACAACGGGTTCGTACCCGGAAGGTCTGTACAAATCATATCTACCCTGCAAGCACGTGCACTACAGTCACATGGCTGCGAGGGTTATCTAGCTACGGTTCATGACATGGATGTTGAATCCCCATCAATTCAGGATCAGCCGATAGTGTCAGAATTTCAAGATGTATTTCCAGAAGAACTTCCAGGCATACCGCCTGCACGAGAAGTGGAATTCAATATCGAGCTCATCCCAAGAGCTGAGCCGATTTCCAAGGCTCCTTATCACATGGCTCCCATAGAGTTAAAGGAGCTGAAGGATCAACTGCAAGAACTTCTAGAACGAGGTTTCATTTGACCGAGCGCATCTCCATGGGGCGCACCGGTCTTATTTGTTAAGAAGAAGGACGGCAGTATGTGTCTTTGCATAGACTATCGCGAGCTCAACAAGATTACTATCAGGAATAGGTATCCACTACCACATATAGACGATCTGTTTGACCAAATCCAAGGGGCCAAACACTTCTCCAAAATTGACCTTAGGTCAGGCTATCATTAACTACGGGTTAAGGAGCAGGACATCGCCAAGACTGCTTTCCGTACACGCTATGGCCACTACGAATTTGTAGTCATGCCATTCGGCCTGACCAATGCTCCAGCAGTGTTCATGGATTTGATGAACAGAATCTTCCACGAATTTCTGGACAAGTTCGTCATTGTCTTCATCGATGACATCCTGATTTTCTCAAAGTCCAAGGAGGAACACGAAGACCATCTTCGTACAGTTCTATAGATTCTTTGCCAGAAGCAGTTGTACGCTAAATTCTCCAAGTGTGAGTTCTGGTTAGACAAAGTGGCATTCTTAGGTCACATTGTATCAGCAGAAGGAATCACTATGGATCCAGCGAAGGTTGAGGCTATTACTAAGTGGCCGAGGCCGACATCCGCAACTGAAGTCCGCAGTTTCTTAGGCTTAGCTGGCTATTACCGTAGCTTCGTGGAGAACTTTTCCCGCCTAGCACTACCATTGACCAAACTGATACGGAAAGGGGAGAAATTCGTCTAGATTGGAGAACGAGAGAAGAACTTTAAAGACCTAAAGCAGAAGCTAGTATCTTCACCTATTCTTACTCTCCAATCTGGTACGGGTGGATTTCAAATCTATAGTGATGCATCGGGGAAGGTACTTGGCTGTGTTCTCATGCAACATGGGAAAGTGATCGCTTACGCTTCACGACAGCTTAAGCCTTATGAGGAAAATTACCCTACGCATGACTTGGAACTTGATGCAGTCGTGTTTGCATTGAAGATATGGAGGCACTACTTATATGGAGAATGATGTGACATTTTCACGGACCACAAGAGCTTGAAGTATATCTTCACTCAGCGTGAATTGAACATGAGGCAGAGGAGATGGTTAGAGCTGTTGAAGGATTATGACATTAATCTGCAGTATCATCCCGGAAAGGCGAATGTAGTAGCAGATGCACTTAGCAGGAAGTCCGGAATGATCAACGACATTAAGATTGAGGAGGAAATCATAAGAGACTTGGAGCGACTAGACATATAGATCATGGTACGTGGACATCACGGTTACTTGGCTAATCTTAGAGTAGAACCCGAGTTATTCTCTAAGATCAAGGAAGATCAGAAAGATGATGGAGAAATCTGGGCGATAGTACAAAATTTGGAGAAGCAGACGGAATTCAGAGTAGATGCAGATGGTATCGTATGGCAGGTCATGAGACTTTGTGTTCCTGATGATCAAGAACTCCAGGAAGCATTATTAGCTGAAGCTCATAGCTCCCCATTCTCTATACATCCTAGTTCGACTAAGATGTACCATGACATCAAGCAGTACTTTTGGTGGAGTGGTATGAAATAGGATGCCACTTACGTCTCCAAATGTCTTACCTACCAGCAGGTTAAGATCGAGCATCAGTGATCTGGCGGTCTCCTTCAACCGTTAGATATTCCAGAGTGGAAGTGGGACAAAATCACCATGGATTTTGTTACTGGTCTTCCGCTAACCAAGAGGAAGCACGATGCAATTTGGGTTATCGTAGATCGACTTACCAAATCAGCTCATTTCTTACCGATCCGCAAGGAAGATTCGGTCAGTAAACTCGCCGATACGTATAGAAGAGAGATCATGAGACTCCACGGTGCTCCATCCAGCATCGTCTCAGACAGAGATCCTCGATTCACTTCGCGATTTTGGAAGAGTCTGTAGAAAGCTTGGGGTAGACAACTTAAGCTTAGCACGGTTTTTCATCCTCAAACAGACGGGCAGTCGGAGCGGGCGATTCAGACATTGGAAGTCATGTTGAGGTAATGTGCATTGGAATGGACGGGTGATTGGGATGATTATATCTGTTTGGTCGAGTTTGCATACAACAACAGTTGGCACGCAAGTATCAAGTGTGCTCCTTTCGAGATGTTGTATGGTAGAAAGTGCCGCGCCCCAATCTGATGGGATCAGGTTGGTGAGCGAACACTTGAAGGACCAGAGATTATAGAAATGACTTATGAGAGGGTCGCAGTAGCTAAGCAGAAACTTCAAGAAGCACGGTCACGTCAGAAGAGCTACGCAGACAAGCATCATAGGGACATACATTTTAACGTAGGAGATCACGTCTTTCTTAAGGTTTCGCCGGCACGTGGTGTTAGACGCTTCGGGGTTAAAGGGAAGCTCAGTCCTCGTTTCATCGGACCGTTTGATATCATTGGACGAGTCGGTGAAGTATTTTATGGTTTAGCGTTACCTCCGCAGCTTTCGGATGTACATAATGTGTTTCATGTGTCCTTACTCAGAGGGTACCAGTATCATCCCCTTCACATGGTTCAGTATCCACTGGAACAGACACGTGAAGATCTTACTTTTATAGAAGAACCCGAACGAGCTCTTGACAGACAAGAACGAGTCATGAGAAGGAAGACAATTCCATTCGTCAAAATCCTTTGGAAGGATCATACCGAGCAGGAAGCCACTTGGAAACATAGGAGTCTATCCGGGCTTCTTACCCTCATTTCATATTTTGAATTCGGGTATGTTCTTCTTTTCCAGTTTACTTTATCTATAATTCGGGGACGAATTATTCTTTTTAGGAGGGGAAGAGTTGTAAAACCCGCATGCTTTTACGATGAATAGTACCCTTAAGATCGTACGTACATGATTAGAACTTTCCTTTTATAGCACGTTTACGTTTCATGAATAAGAATTACAAGTATTACGCACGTGTTATAACACTATAAGTATTTATTACGTATGAACACACGATAATTATTCCAATAATAATTATAATCACGAACATGCGATCATGAAATCATGAACATAATTTAATCACGAGCTAATATTATTTACGTATATATATTTATTACGAACATGAATAAATATATTAGGTCACGATCGATGATTAACTACGAACACGTAAAACATGAGCACGAGAACACACGAGAACACGCTAATATTTAGACACGAAAAAAGGTAGGGGTTACCCCAAGTGGGCCCCCTACCCGCGGCTACACCAAAGGAAATGGGCGAAGCCCATAATTTTACTAAATATGCAATTTATGGAAAAGGTATTTTCATTTAACAAGATTTAGAAAAATAACTAAAACCCTAAAAATCCCTTTTCGTCCTTCTCTCTTTGGCCGGAATCAAGGACACCACAAGGGTGTTTCGGGTTGATTTTGATCTTGGAAATTGTGCAAGGATTCGTGTGTGTTCATCCTTATTTGATCCACGTATTCGGTATAACTTTTTAACCCTTTTCTTTTATGTTTGATTTTGATGATCACATAAAATCATGATTTTTTTAATTAAACTAATTAAAAACAATTATTTAAAACATGTTAATAATAATGGCGTAAATCAAAACAAGGGTTTAGGGGTGCTTTGTTTTGGCCGACGCCTAACCGAACCCCATAGGGGTCTCGGCTTGGCTTATTTAACACCACCGAGACCATATGGTCTTGGTATGGTGGTGGTGGTCCCACGGCAGCAGCAAAACCAAGGGGAAACCCCGACCTTGGCCGGGGTATGGTGTTGGTTACGGGTCCGGTTCATTGTTTTTAGTCACAGGTCCGGTTCATAATTTATTTTCAAGGTTTATGATTTTCGCTAGTTATGTTTTAGACTTGAATTAAATTAATAAAAACATGACATGATTAATTTAATGTACATGACTTAAGTTATAAATTTAATTAGTAATTCATGAATTTTAGCCTAAGTATTTATATTTAATTAGACTTTATAATTAATTAATTATTTAAAACCATGACTATAATTAATTAATTAACATGACTTAGGTTATATTATTAATAGTTAATAATATATGTTTTAACCTAAGTACTTTACTTTATTTAATTAAAATCATGTTTATTTAATTAAATACTTTTAACCTATAGTTTATTTAATTTACATGTAATAATTAATAAACTATACTTTATAATCACATGACTTAGAATAATAATCAGAAAACACTTAAGCTTATATAATTAGCTTATTTAACCAGCTTATATCTATTTATGGAAACTTTCTATTTTTGGAAACTTTATATTTTTAGAAACTTTCTATTTTTGGTAACTTTCTATTTTTGGAAACTTTCTATTTTAGGAAACCTGTTATTTTTAGGAAGTTACTTAATATTACACAACAAGTATAATAATACATGAAATACACGTAATACTTAATCAGAATAGACAGAATATAAGATAAACACAGTATAAAGCTTAAAACAGTAAACCATGACATGAACATATAAAACAAGCCAAGACATGATATAAAAGCAGTTACGTATTTAGTAATCAGATACTTATACACGTATGTATTTATGTAGCGTTAGTGATACCGAAGTAGGACTCTCTTCCGTTCGTCTTCTTCGTTCACTGGACATAAGGTACGGATTCCCGTCCTTTCAGTATGGACATTCTTTCCTTATTAGGATTCCCCGTATGCAGCCAACTGTTTTCCCATAGTATAAGTTTATATGTTTGATTGCTTATGTTTATTTAGAATACCTAAAGCCATATACATGCATGACCAGTTTCACCTAGTTATGGAGCTACCATAACAATAACACTAGAGGCACTGGTGTTATGACTTCCCCACGACGGAGTGATTGCTCGTGGCGTCCCTTCAGCTTTTGGCCATATTATTATATTTATCATGTGGGGCGTATGGGTGCCTCCTAGTTACATGTTTTCAGAAGATTACTCAGTGTCAATGTGGTGTGTGCCTTACATCCTTCACAAGGAGCTGATCCCTCCTACCAAAAAACCAGTATATTAAATTAGAGGCAGTCCCTCTAATTTTCATGACGAGGTCACCCCTCCAAGTATTCATGCACGTTGATTTACATGACCTATATTGGCTAATGGTAAAATATGTTAAACAGTTTTCACAAGATAAACATAAGGCTTTTCAAACTATAAAACCAGTTTACTAAGACTTAACCGGGTTATTCATGACTTAGTTTCTTCCGCTGTTTCATGCTTATATGCTTATATTATTCATGCTTTATTTGTACATCCGTGCACTGAGCGTATTGCTCAGCCGTTTTCCTTTTCATGTTCCCAAAACGGAAGGTACTCAAGGACGCTCGTAGACTTTAAGCGTACGTGTATATGGACTGGAAGCTTTCTAGCCTTTCTTTACTTTATGCATTATCTATACTTTGATACTCTTTCCATGGATATTGTTTAGTCCTTTCATTTATAGTACTTATGTTTGTGTGTGATGAGCTTTACTTTTGGACTACCGATGTTTGATTCCGGTATTTCCTTTTATGGTCATGTAATGTTTTAGACATTTATCCTTGTATGCTTTGATGACACGCCATAATCACACGTGACATTCCATTTATCAAAATGGGGTGTTACATCGTATTAGCTTTAAATTCAATTTGGTTTAATTAATTAGCAAATCAAGAATAACATTAGTGGATTTGTCTTTTTATTTCCTCAATAAAATACTATATTTTTAGGGAGTTGATATGCACACCACACAAAGTGATGTGCACACCGCAAAATCACATGTGTGATGCATATGGTACATCATCATATATGCATTTTTGTGGTGTGCATATCACTTTATGTGGTGTGCGTATCACTTCCCATATATTTACCTAACATATACGAAAAAGGAAAACACACAATACTTTGATTCAGGGGTCTATGATTTATTGAAGTCGAACGCTGCAATATATATAAGTGTAAGATACACCATCTGTGAAAAGTACCCTACATTTTCATGTTTTGAGACATATATTGCTTCACATCCTTAGCCTTATTTTCCCAACTACCCATCTATCATCAATTCTCTCTTCAATTTATTTTTAGACTGATCCTTGGATAGGTAATCACATTCTAACAAAATAAATTTCGAAGCTATTTTCACTTGAAACGTCACAAGAATTTTTTCATAGTGATTGAATTCGAAGTGATGATGATAAATTTTAATAGATATAGGATTGGCATCGACTCGTCAGAAGTGGAAGGGGTTGGCACAAATCAACGGGCTTATGGAATTACTTTGTAACATTCTTTCATGCGGGGGAAAGACACTTGGAATTTCTCATTTTGTAACTAAAAAATTCTATTAAATTATGCGAGTTACTATTGATAAATGTGGGCTTCACTTTGCTCGACTAGTCATCTAAGTAGATGATCTACTATCATTCCTTCAAATGTTTTAATCCTTGTTTGGTGTGCCTAGACAAATCGTATCCCAGCTAGAGTTGAGTTAGACCACGAAGGTATAGACATACCTTCGTTCCAATGTTTCGTTAGTGACAATAGTCTTATTTTGGCCAAATGTATGGGTCTTTCAACTTTCAAAAACATTTTTTATGGTGGAGTTCTGAATTCTAATGACTCTTCCTTCTTGAAGATTATTTATTTTATTAAAAACTTTATCTCGTAAAAGACGACATTTTTTCTTACACATCAACTCTCATGTTTTGAATCCGTTATATTTCTTCATGTTGGTTAATATGATCTGCAAAAAAACGTGAAGATCTTTTAGCTGGTCGAGGATATCTTCATGAAAATATAACATCTTTGTTTGTATTGGTCGAACAATAGATGTAAAAAAGTTCTCTTGATTTATCTATATGGCTTTCTTGTATTATGGACCCATGTTATGTCTTGAACTAGATATTTTGTAATACACTGCCTTGTAACTCCTTGATAGAAAGTAGCATTTTTATTTATGTTTCAATATTATAAAAGATCTCTTCAGTTTCCTCCTTATGGAAAACTCCTTATTTTCTAAAGCAAAAGAATAGTAGTAGCAGGCACAAAATATTAACATGAATATAAGTTGTATTTAGGAGTTGGTATTTTATTATCAAAGTCAAAGTCTTGTTACAAAGGAAACTACATATCCCGATATATAAAAATACTATCCAAGGTACAACTTTCTTGATGAGAAAGTTACTGATGTTAATTACCTAAAAAAGTAAGAAACCGCCCGTATGATAACTAAAACTATAATATGGAAAAATTACATAACTACCTCCTGTCGAGTCAGAAACCATGTAACAGTTAATGTAACAAACACTCTCACACCGCCCAAATGATAACTTTGTACTAGGCCCAAAAAAAGTTTTTACTTCAATATGATATTCAGGACATCAATCTCATGCTCCGCAACTACTGCCACCGGTCCACGTCATATTAAACAACACAATGGGCCGCCGATCGAGTTACAACCCAGTTGCATACCACACCGGTACTAGGCAAGGTCAAATCACAACCCATATCTAGTCGAGTATGGGTCAGTCCTGTAAGAAATAAGGGTTAGAGTATGCGATGAATCTTGGATATCTTGCTTGAATCGTGTTGAGTTTACTTTCAGTATAAGTATTTCGACCCTATCGGTGCCTGGGTTACAGGAAATCTTTATCGGGATAAGACAAGAAGAACACTTTGATAAGCAAAACATGGAGAAGATTGTATGGATTATTATGATTCTTCATATTTGTTCATATGAAAGACCAAACTTGTAGGAAAAGTTATGTCCCTTAATGAAAAGTCACACCCTTTTAGGAAAAGTCACAACCTTTTATTTTTACTGTATCCAACGACAGTTTTGTAACAGATTTTAAAATGTCTCTAACTGCTGTCAGAAAATCATATGTTATTAGTGACAGCCAAGTGACTGTTATTCTGTCACTATAACGTATTTAGACTTTATTGCCTATCTTTTCCGGTGTCCGAAATCAAGTTAATTTGTTTATACGAGCGTGTACTCCACACCTCCGAACTTGTATTATAACATAACTCGAATTTCCTTTGGCTCCGGTAAATCACTATTACACAAAATAATTTGATGACACTAAAATCACCAACAAACCTCCCCTATTTTAGTGTAGTCCTTGATTTCCCATAATCAAAACAAGTCAAACCCATGCATAAATGAAAATGTCTTGCGATTGAATTTTCATCTTAGTATACTACACATTCCAAATATTCGAGAATCGGGGTCTCGTAACGATTGAACCCGTCAACTCATTTGAATACCTGAAGATAATATACACACGAGTTTCTACCTTTCTACAATGTTTATGCCTGACACTTTACAAGCCATGCGCCCCTATCCATTCGTGAGTATATACTAAGCTAAGTCCAAGCTTATTGAAGCGGTAAAACTTCATACTCATATAGACAGTTCTTTTAATTATGCCCTGCTGCACTTTTTTAAAAGAAGTATTAAGAAGATAAACTTCAACCTTCTCATCTTGCAGGTCCGAACGCATACTTTGGGATAATATAACATGTGTTCCAATCTCTAAGTGTGAGCTTTACACATTGAATTCAGCCTTTAGCGTTGTACTAAAGGGGAATTGGGTATCTCACAATTAGATGGTCTAAAGGACTTTTCATCCCTATTCTGACTTTGTGAACTAAGTCTCTAGCAAACCTCTTTGTCAAGTGGTAAGCTATTAATACTTTGCTATAACAAGCATTTTCCATGGTAACATTGACTTTAGAACATGAATGTTTAATCAAGTCCCTTTACCATTACACTTCTAACTCAAGAAGCTAAAACAACAATCTTGATGCCATCATTGATACGTTGCGCAACTTAAAACCTTTGATCCCAAATATTACGTTCACACTAAGCGTAAACCCAACACTTATGGATGTGTAATATTGTTGATCATTTATCCAAACTGCATCAATTCTACGTTATCATATTCAATTATCTCTGTCGTATCATAAACCATAACCCCATGATTTTTCAACAAATAGACAATACTCGAGTTGTAAAAACACGACTTATTAACACTTCTTTCAACCATTTAACTTCTAATGAGTAAGAAGCTAAAATAATTAATCACGATACCCCTAATAGTTTATATATTGTATCTTTAATCCAAGATACTAATTTAAACTAAATTGTGAATATCTTACCATGATCTTTTCATAAACTATACACTTGCATCAATATCCATTATTTCTACGTTGAAAGAATCTTAAAACCAAAATTCATGGTTTTAGGACCAAATATTTAACTTTCAACATCCAACTGTGCATTGTAAACACAAGCCATATTAAACTTCCATTAATAGTTACACACACGGGTCATTAGACATTATAAATGTCGATTAAGCCATGTGAACCATCACTAAACATGATATGATTTAAATAACTATAGTATGCATGCATCAAAACGTCATACTTAAGCATCCAAAATCTTACTGCATGCTAACAGCATGCTAACAATCAGCCAATTTGACAACTTTATATATATTACATTATATAAACCATTTGCCTAACTTTATGTACATCATACCGTTCTGATTATTTTTAAACGACGAATATCGGAATTGTCGTTTAAGTATTTCATGCACAAACATTTCGATCCAACACGAATCAGAGTTTCATGCAGCAGTCATTATTAGAGTTTCATGATAAACTGTCATTTTATATGCCGCTCTTCGCGGGAAATATAACCGCAAGCACGGAAGTTCCCTCAAGACATTAATTCAATGTTACATGCAAACTCAAGCAAATAAACCGCCTAAATTTGCATACTAATGTCCACAGGCATGACTTTTAAACAACGATAATCAGAATCTCATACAAGTCTACATGTTTAAATTACTAGTTCATATACAGAACATAATCATGCAAATTGAACACATAGATTATTATGTTAACTGTTAACACTTTATGGTAATATACCAACCAAATTACAACACCAACCAATCTGATGTCCTTATTTCATCCAATAAAAGATAAGACAAACATATTGGAAACTTTAGGACTTATCTTGTCAATCACATAAGTCACTTACGAGATTAATAAAATATTTCAGTGTCGTTTACTTTTAATCTACAATCAAGAGTTTAAAAAAAGAAACTCACTCATACAATTTTTACACAAACCGTTTATTACCATGTTATTAATGGTACCACGTACATGTTGATATCAACATTTCAACATAACGATTCAGGAATTTATATCATGCATACCATGATCAAAACTTAAAGATGAATAGAGATTTGTGTACCCGTAATCCCGTATGCATGATCACGTGATCAGACCAAATACCTTTTCCATCGTTTCAATTAATCCAGTATAAAAAAGAAAGAATATAAGTTGTGTACTTGTGTGTATGATCGGAACGAGTCGAATCCAAAATATGATGCTTTTTGTTACCCATATTCCGAATCCTTCCAAACTTGTCATTCCATATGCACTTTTAAATAAACATGCAACCGTTTGAAAAATCCTCCATAAAAGTGGTTTTTATCCATATACAAAAACAACTTCTAACATGCCAAATATTTCAAATCCTTTATGCCATCTCCCATATTTTAACATATGTATTCACTGAACTCGAGTTTCCATCATATTATATGATCTTACACAGATTCACCAACCAAGATAATCATCATGAAAATAGTTTATACGTTGTAGGAAATGAGGGTTAGAGTATGCGATGAATCTTGGATATCTTGCTTGAATCGTGTTGAGTTCACTTTCCGTATAAAGTATTTCGACCCTATCGGTGCCTGGGTTACACGAAATTTTTATCGGGATAAGACAAGAAGAACACTTTGATTTCGCACAAGAGATCAAAGCAAAACATGGAGAAGATTGTATGGATTGTTATGATTCTTCATATTTGTTCATATGAAAGACCAAAATTATAGGGAAAAGTTATGTCCCTTAATGAAAAGTCACACCCTTTTAGGAAAAGTCACAACCTTTTATTTTTACTGTATCCAACGACAGTTTTGTAACAGATTTCAAACTGTCGCTAACTGCTGTCAGAAAACCATATGTTATTAGTGACAGCCGAGTGACTGTTATTCAGTCACTATGACGTATTTAGACTTTATTGCCTATCTTTTTCCGGTGTCCGAAATCAAGTTAATTTCTTTATACGAGCGTGTACTCCACACCTCCGAACTTGTATTATAACATAACTCGAATTTTCTTTGGCTCCGGTAAATCACTATTACACAAAATGCTTTGATGACACTAAAGTCACCAACAAGTCCAACACAGTGGGTAAAGGCCATAATTATGTTACAGCTCCGGTAAGATTTTGCTTCTGATGTCAATAGACTATTTTGCCTCATGGGTTTAGAATTATAACAGAGAAGAATACTAATCTTTTAAAAAATACAATCCTTTTTCGAATGTATAATCTAATTTTAACAAACAAATCCAAAACACCTCATTTGATCTGTCACATAAGTTTAGTAAAAAAGCATAATAATCTTTGGAGACTTTCTCACCCAGGAGAGGAATCTTATTAGCATCTCTCCTCATTAAACTTCAAATTCTAGAGCTGAAATTGCCGCCTATTCATTCCCCTCAAAATTTAAATTCTTTAGCAAAACCAGCTATCTTTAGTAAAGCTTGTGTAATATATATCATTTTTTATGAAGGAATTTCATGTGCAAACGCTTTTCTTTTCCCCCTTCACTCATACTTCATAAACAGCATCCGCTAGCAGGTGGTTGTTTGCTTGGTGTATTGATGGGCCAGAGGTAGACGGTTGTCAATTAATTGTTGAGGTGATTGGATTGACAGGCGGCGGTCTGGTTGGTGTAGTGGAGATGACTTGAGCACGTGATAGTGAAGTAGAACGGATGATGGAAGTTTGTCCCCGAAATTACATCCCATTTGATTTGTAATACACATCAAACCACGTGAGAAGCGTTGCAAGGACTCCCAGATGCATACACTGACTAGAAATAACAGATGATGGCATGTTGGTTTGCTGAGGTGCCTGACTCCCAGATGCATACCTTTTGAAGACAACCTTTGATGACGAAGTATCGCACTGACCGTACTTTAGACCGAATCAAGACCACCTTCTAACCTTACACCATATTGAACCCAAACCGGACCATCAACATCACGAACCATCACTATGACAGAGATCTCGAACCAGTATTGTTAACAATCGAACCAAACATTTAAACTAAATAGTAGGTTTAGTTTTGTATCCCAATTCCTCTTTTAATATTTAATTCAAGTTATTATTTTCAACTTAAATCAAATACTTTCATATCATAACACCAAATAGACAGAGAAATTTTTTTAGTAAAAACTTTAACAGAAATTGATCAAGACAAAGAGATTATGCGTAATTAAACTTTTATTAATTCAATAAAAATATTACAATACTAAGAAAAAATTACAGAAATTCCTACCACTATTTTAACATTATGACAGTAAAAGAAAAATTGGAACAATAAAAATTACAGATTATGGGGGTTTTTATAGGCTAACCCCAAACCCTCTTGGGTGAGTTTGTTGAGCAGATTAATCCATCTTGACCGTCAATTTGGCATCTTTCATCTTCTCTTTCTTCACAATATCAATCTAACGGTTGTAATCTGCACACTAGCACACGGATCGCCAACGTGGCAATCATGTGTGCTAGTTGTGCTTCTTTGAAGCTGACTTGGCCTATTTTGATTGGAGAGATGGAGGTGATGTGCTGTATTAGCCAATTAGATGCGAGGATAAACGCCACGTCACACTGGTTGAACCATCTTCTTTGCCCCGAAAAACTTGGGAATTAATTCCCAAGTGTGTGATTCACACGTTCCTAAAAAAAGCCCCAAAAGTTAATAACTTTAGGGTTTTTTGTGAATAGTATTTTTACAGGTTTTGGGGGTGAAGGAGAAGTTTACTTTTTAAATATCGAAAGGAAATAGGTGAGAGATAATAAACGTGTGTGGGGGTAAACTTTGACCAAAGTATGAAATGTTTATAACACTATAACCGTCCAAAAATAACCCTAATGGGCTTTTGGGCTTGGGATTTCAATACTTCCCATGTCTCTTGTTATTGACGATTTTGGGCTTGGACCCAAATATATAACTCCAACACATCTCAATAATCTTGTGAATTGGGCCTTTAATGGGTTTTTTTACCAAGAGTAAATAATGTAAATCTCCTATTGGGCTTTTTGGCCGAATAAGCAAATGTGGGACCCACAAAGCCCAATGACTTTATTAAATCCTCTAAAAAACGAACTCGATTCTTGGCTTCTTGAAATAATCTTCAAACTCGTGTCGATATTTACCGGTTTTCGTGATCTTTGGTACCTACACACATGAAACAACAAATACACGTATACAAGGCCATTTTCATGATATTAATGTATTTTATGTTCATTTATGGATATAAATGATATGAGTAAAATCACTCATATCAGTTAGCAAAACCGCTTTAATTATAATATGTTAGTAGCTAGGTACCCCACGTATTGCTACTCTAAAACAAAAGTTTTGCAAGCGCGATGTTTTATTATTATATTTATTAATAGTGACGATAAATTTAAGTTCGGATAACTTTGATCAATATTAAACCATCTCATATATAAATAGTATTATGGGATTGTGATAATTGATTGTGAAAGGTATTTATAATGTAACATTTATTACAATATTATATAACATATAAATATAAAATTATTCTTAATATATATGTTTACATATTTTCATATATCATAATAACCTTATAATCTTTCTGCTTTGATGTGTACGAGTTAATGACGAAATTTCATAAATTTATATTTATATGATTTGGTGGGCAATAAACATTAAGTGACAAAATTGCTACAAATTAATATGCAACATGTACAAATGATTATTGATACAAATTATAATTTTTAAGATACAATTATTTAATTGTTCACTAATATAAGTTTAATATCAAATATCTATTTTTAATTTTTAACCATTCAATTTTCTTTTTCATAAATTTGCGTTTTTGAAGATAAATATCGTTTATGTATGCATTTCAGTACAAATTTGGTGAAATACTAATTATTTTGCGAATGAATTGTACTAAAATGCATACATGGACGATACATGTCTTCAAAAATGCAAATTTATGAAGAAAAAAATTGAATGGTTCAAAATCAAACAAAAAATTTGTTGTTAAACTTACATTAGTAAAAAATTTAAATAATTGTATCTAAAAAATTATAATTTATAACAATAATTACGTCGCATATTAATTTGTACTAAGTTTGACATTTAATATTTATTGCCCACCAATTAGTATAGAAACAAATTTATAACAATTTTGTGTTGTAAAGGTTTGTACCAAAATCTTGTAACGTGGTACCACTTAAAATATTGGAGAGAGAGTGCACAATCTCTTTTATAAGTAGCACAAATATATGTGTTTTTCAAAAAAATAGTACAAACTAATTTAACGGTGTCGTTTTTATCAGTTTCGATTGGTCCTCTTCGGTTCGTCTTCTAACGGTTTCTTTTGCTAGTTGAACCGACTGTGACTTCGGTTCCCAGTTGAAGCTCTTAATTTTAGGTAGATAATATGTGCAATTTTGGTATGTTGTAATCAAAGCGGTAACTGAAACAGTTATTACGATGGAATAAAAAAAGTTTGTTTGTTTACACATATGGAATATAATGATTCATTACAAGGAATGACTCATTACACCAAAACGATTCCTTAGAGACCCCCTACTTTTTTTTCATTAGGCCTTGTAATGAATCAAAATTACACAAAATGCCTTCATTATTTAACTGCATTAAATAAGTTTCTTATCATTAATGAGGTATTTTGGTATTTTTATTGTCGATTCCATTACTTCTTATCATACACACCAAACACGATTTTTGATTGTAATGACTTATTACATTACACTATTTATTCTATTCCTTTGACATTTTATTTTTTCCTACCAAACATATACATATGTTTTTTTAATTGTTGTACAATATGAATATATAATAGTATTTCTAAATAATGAGGTGTATTAATTATTTTTTAAGTATGTATTAATTAGTTTTTAATATGAATTTTAAATTATGTATTAATTACTTTCAATATTATGTATTGATTAATTTTAATAATGAGTATTAAATTATGTAAACAAAAGCTAGTGGGATGGTTGTAGGTGTATTTGTTGTAAAAGGGGGAAGGGGTGTTGTTAATATAGTATTAATTGTACGATATGCATTATTATATAGTACTAGGAGAGTACCCGCGCATAGCGGCAGAAATTCCTAGTGACAGATAATTAACAATATCAGATACCATGATAAATATTTTATGTAACATTTAAAATAGAATGTGAAAATATCAAAATTATATTAAAAATAGCGGGAACATGCGATAATTATTGACATGTATCAAACAAAATATAAAATAAAAGTGAAACAATCAGCTGTGAGATACAATCTAACAGCATAGGTTATTTGTCGCGTACTTTTTGGTATATATGGCCACACGAAAAAATATAGTCGGGAAAATAGATACCACGTTAGCAATTGTTTGCACATGATCTTTGTTAATAGTAATCGCAAAGCTAAGATGGACATGAAATTTTTTTCTCCTTTAGTTTCAAAAGAAACTTGTCTTTTTTATATGGAGCAAGAGGAATTCTTACAAGAACAATCTAACTCCAGTGTGGTATCTGACATCAATTGTAGCATTGATAACATTATGATCAAAGTGCTTGCTACCAATGTCGTGCAATTACATAATATGGATCGACATTTCTTAAAAAATTAATCGCTCATTCAATTTTTCAAGTGCAAGTAATGAAAGAACAATCCTTTTACATTGAGTTTAAGAATTTGAAAATATAAAAGTTGTGCACATCATCTTTCTTTCATCAATACTATATTTCATTTTGCTAGAAAATCGTTCAATGTAAAATAATTTGAAACTAACTCCGCATTATATTAGACTTTGTTATGTATTGCTCCGCATTATGTTACACTTTTATAAAAGTTGTACATGGATGCCTTACTAAAAAAGTTTATATACAAACTAACTGTGAAATGAGTAAATGACTCACTCTAATATGTTCAATGTTGTTTACCAGAGGAGGTGAATCGACTTGATATTACTATCTACAACTAAAATGTGAATGCGTTTTCTCGCATATACCTCCAAGACAAACAAGATGATTGAGACAAAAATAAACACCATTTCGAACACCCAGTGAACTAACTAAAATTATGGCATTAGCTCGAGTCGGAATAGCATCTTGAAGAAATAATGCATAAGGGTAAATAAGAAGATTTGAACACTAAATCAAACACTTCTATTAATCAAAACGAGTACGAAACAAAACATTAAAAGGTTACCACAGCTACACTGGTGTAACCCTATTATCTAAATGATAATAGTCTTACAAGAACAAGAACAAAAATGAATAAACATTGATCTGGGTTACATTTTAGAGAGAGAGTATTTGAACCAGAAAACACACACAAAAACCCAGATGAAGAAGACAAGAAATGGGAGCGTCTCCATATAAGACCAAGGGTCAAAGATACGTTGGCGTCCAATGTACGCTTGTGAATTTTATCCTCAAGTGCTTCAAGTTCCATTTGTCCATGAAAAGCCCTCCACCTCATTAAGCTCTCTACAATCCAAGTCCAAAGTGTAACTGCAAACAAGAAAAGTTACACAATAAGTCCCTAAGGTTACAAATGGGTATCTGATTAGGTCCAATAATTTTAATATCCCCCCTTAATCAGATACCTCATATATATTAAGCATGCCAAGTTTTTCAACAAGGACATTGTGTTGCAATGTATCCAATCCCTTTGTGAGGATGTCTGCTATTTGATTAGCAGAATCCACCTTACAAGTCTTAACAACACCACTTAAAATTTTCTCCCTTACAAAGTGCAAGTCAATTTCTAAGTGCTTAGTTCTCTCATGAAAGACTGGATTAGAAGCTATCTTAATAGCTGAGTTGCTGTCACAGTACAAAGTAACAGGCAAAAGATTTTCACATTTTAAGTCTTTTAAAATCTTTAAAATCCAGATGACTTCACTGGTGACTGAAGCAAGAGCTCTATACTCTGCTTCAGTAGAAGATTTGGAGAGAGTGTTTTGCTTTTTACTTTTCCAGGAAACAAGATTGTTATTAACAAAAACACAATAACCAGTAACAGATCTCCTAGTAACAACACACTTAGCCCAATCAGCATCAGAATAAGCATTTAGAAACATACCAGAAGTCTTCTTAATGTGAATGCCCAAACCTGGAGAACCTTTAAGATATCTTAATATCTTGAAGGCAGTTTTGAGATGAGATCTCAAAGGAGAGTGCATAAATTGACTCAAGCAGTGAACAACATAGGATATATCAGGTCTGGTATTGGTTAAGTAAATAAGCTTACCCATCAGCTTTTGAAAATCAACAATATTATCAAGTAAGGGGTCATCAATGGTGGCCTCATTAGAAATAACAAGCTTAGTAACCAAGGGAGTGCTAGCAGGTTTGCAAGCCAACATACCATACTCAGAAAGAAGATCCAAAACATACTTCCTTTGATTCAAGCAAATGCCACCATTAGTATCAATGACTTCAATACCCAAGAAGTATTTCAACTTGCCTAAGTCTTTAATCATAAACTTAGTTTTAAGAAATATCTTGAATTTTTCAATTTCACCAACATTGTTTCCAGTAATAATGATATCATCAACATACACAAGCAAGGCAAGGAAAATATTACCAAAAGACTTAGTGTACAAAGAATAATCAGATTTACTTTGGACAAAACCATTTTCACTTAACACAGCTGTAAGCTTAGCATTCCACTGCCTGGGAGCTTGTTTAAGCCCATACAATGACTTCTTAAGTCTACAAACCATGTTGTCACCACCACAAAGATATCCTTGTGGTGGTTTCATGTAAACAGTTTCATCAAGATCACCATAAAGGAAAGCATTATTAATGTCAAGTTGGAACACAGGCCAGGAATTCACAATAGCAATATTAAGCAAACATCTAACAGTAACCATCTTGACAACAGGGGCAAAAGTTTCATCAAAGTCAATACCTTCCTTTTGACCAAAGCCTTGGGCAACAACCCTAGCCTTGTATCTTTCTACTTCACCACTAGACTTAAACTTAAGTTTCCAAACCCACTTACTACCTAAGGCCTTTCTACCCTTTGGCAATTCAACAATATCCCAGGTGTCATTCTCAAGAAGGGCAGCAAGCTCAGAGTTCATAGCATCAACCCAATAAGGGTTCTGAGAGGCTTCAAAAAAGTTCTTTGGTTCACTGTTTTTGTTAAGTTGGGTGACAAAACAGAAGTTTTCATGATTAAGTCTAGAATACCCTACAAATTTTTCAAGACCATATTTAACCTTAGAGTTAACAACAAAATCATTGTAGTTTTTTGGAAAAACAGAAGGTCTGGTAGACCTTCTAACACCCTGAGTAGTAGCACTTGGAATATGATTCAAGTGACCTTCAGACTCATTGTTTTCATCAAGTGTTGCTGCCTCCTCTTCCAACCTAGCTTCAATATCCTCACTGTTATGAGCATCATCTCCAATATTTGGAGAATCAACAGTGTCCATATTGTTCCCAAGGTTGGGAGAGTGGCTACCCTCACTTTGTGACTCATTGTCACTATTATGGCTACTTGTTACTCTCTCATCATCATTAGGTAGCTCAGGGTTATCTAAATCAAAAAAGTTTAGCAAATTTTTATCTTGACCAAGACTAGGGACATTAGACTCATTATGCTTGTTTTTTGAGAAAGAATCCTTAAAAGGAAATATAGACTCAAAAAAACTTACATCTCTAGAGACAATAAACTGATTCCTATCAAGACTAAAAAGCCTATAACCCTTCTGAGAATTAGAATAACCCATCATAACACATTTTTCAGACCTATTAGACAGTTTATCATGACTATTCAAGATAGTAGCAAAACATAAACAGCCAAACATTCTGATAAGAGAGAGATTAGGGCAAGTATTGTAAATCATTTCATAAGGGGACTTTCCATTTAACACAGAAGAGGGTAATCTGTTAATGAGAAAAGTAGCAGTTAGAATGCATTCAGACCAAAATTTCAAAGGAATTCCCCCCTGAAACATAAGACACCTAGCAACATTCAATAGGTGTCTATGTTTCCTTTCAGCCACCCCATTTTGCTGTGGGGTATAAGCACATGAAGTCTGATGAAGGATGCCATTGTTGTTACAAAACTTATTAAAAGTTTGATTAACAAATTCTGTCCCATTGTCACTTCTAAAGACTTTAATGTTTCTTTTAAACTGATTTTTAATCATTTTATGAAAAACATCTAAAAAAGTAACAACTTCATCCTTGGACTTAATGAGATATACCCAAACAGCTCTGGTAAAATCATCCACAATGGTTAAGAAATATCTATGGCCAGTGTGACATGTCACCTTATAAGGACCCCATAAATCAAGATGAACAATGTCCCCCAAGCACTTAGTCTTATGGTCACTTAAAGGAAAGGGCTTTCTAGATTGTTTAGCCCTTTGACAAACTTCACAATAGTCATACTTATCATTTTTATCAAGTTTCAAAGTGGCTTTTAAGATATCTAAAGCAGGGTCACCAGGATGGCCAAGTCTACAATGCCAATCATAATAAGATAAAGAACAAATAGGGACAGTTTGACTAGCATTACACTTAGTACCTTTAGTATCTAAGTAGTATAAACCACCACATTGATTACCAATCCCTAGAATGTTTTTCAGATTCAAATCCTGATTCAAAAAAGGCATTTATTCTCATCAAAAACCACAAAAATCTTATTATCCTTAGCTAATTTATGCACAGATATCAAGGTAACACAATACTCAGGAATAACCAACACATCAAACAAGACAAGGCCATTTGCCAGTTTCAGATTTCCAATCTTAGATATGAAAGCTTCAGTCCCATTAGGATGACTGACTTTAATTTTTAAGTGAGAAATATCAAAAACATTGTCCAGTTCTTTTTCATCATTAGTCATATGTTGGTTAGCCCCAGAGTCAACCACTTTACCATGTTGAGTAACTTTAGAATGAATATTAGAACAAAAAAAGTTACTAAAGTTATCATTGAAGGCTTTACTGGAATTAAGGTAAGTACCTGCCATATTGGCCTGCACACCCTTCTCACTTCCATTGTTCTCTTTGATAAGAGAAAGTAAAGCAGAAAGTTGTTCATCAGAAAAGACAGAATTGGGATTAGTCCCCACAGAATTGTTAGAAACATTTTTTCCTTTAGGGTTTTGCCCAGGTCTCTTTTTACCAAAATCAGCAGGGTACCCAATGAGTCTAAAACATCTATCAATAGTATGCCCATTGTACCCACAATTTTCACAAATCACTTCAGAGTTCACATTAGGTCTGTAGGTGTTCCCATTGGGTCTATAGGTATTCCCATTAGGCACATTAGGTCTAGGGTTACTATTGTAGTTGGGGTTAGTATTGAAATTAGGTCTAAAGCCACCAGAGTTATTACTCTGATTTCTTTGAACCACATTTCTGGTGGGCCCATTAGCAAAGAAGGCAGATGTCTGATTCCTTTGGGAGGAACTAGACACATTGCCAGAGGCAACTCTATGAGACTCCTCACTAGAAATAATAGCATAAGCCCCTTTGACATCAGGTAAAGACTCCCTAGAAAGAATAGAACTTCTAATAGTCATGTAAGAGTCATCAAGACCCATTAAGAATTGCATTAATTTCAATAGACTATTATGGTTTTTAAACTCACTAGTAGCAGAACACACACAATTAGGAAGCTCAACCATAGCATCATATTGTTTCCACAAAGACTTCAAGGTATGATAATAATCAGACAAATTTGAGCCATTTTGTTTCAAGGTATTTATCTTATGATGCAAGTTAAATATCACAGACCCATCAACTTTATGATAGGTTTCTTTCAAATCATTCCAAACATGCTCAGCTTTCTTAGAAAAGATTTGACCAAGAAACAATTCATCAGAAATAGAATTAAGGATCCATCCTAACACAACAGCATTGACTCTGTCCCATTGTCTTCCCAACACTTCATTAGTTAAAGACCTTCTACAAGATCCATTTATAAAACCAGTTTTATTTTTTCCTTCCAATGCCAAAAGCATAGCATTAGACCATATTTGATAGTTCTCAGTTCCATTGAGTTTAATAAAAATCACAGTCAATGTGGCAGAGTCATTTAGGTGAAGATGCAAAGGGTCACTAATATCAAGCTTACTTATCAAGGTGACAACAGATTCTTCCCCAATCTGGTCATCTTGATGTTTAGTGTCTGTGTCACCATGAACACTAGTCATAGTGAAGGGACACAGAAACTAAACTCCCAAAGAAATGAACTTAATTAAAGTCAACAAAGTTCCCAGGCTTCCAAACCACTCAAGGGTGGCAGGTCAAGGGCAAGACAGTGATTAAGGGTCCAAATACGCAAAATACCCCAACAATCAAAAATAAGATCAGCCAAAAAACAAGTATCAAAAAAGGAGAGAGTATAAACACAGATAGCACCAAAGGAACAAGTATGAACAAATAAATAAGCAGATAACTGAATAAACAAATAAGGAGAGAGAGCAGAGGTGTTACAAAGCATAAACCAAAAGCACAATCGAACTGTTTCTTCTAGATTCACTTAGTCTAGAGGAAACAGAACCTCCTCACCAAACCCTAATTTAAGAAAAATTAGGGAAAAGTGCAACCAGCAACAGATCTATGAAATAGATCTGTTAAGTAACGTCCCTGCACCACAAACAAGGTTAAGAACAAGTATAATATAAAAAACCCCAAAATATTTTGAAACCCTAAAATTAAAAAATCGATTTTAGGATGAATAAGCAACAATAAGAACAAAATCTTTTTAAATCTGACTATCTCAATAGCAGATCTATCCAAAAAACGTTTTAATTTAAAAAACCCCCAAAAATATTTTGAAACCCTAAAATATATTTCCAACGATTTCAGAGAACCAGGGCTCTGATACCATGAAGAAATAATGCATAAGGGTAAATAAGAAGATTTGAACACTGAATCAAACACTTCTATTAATCAAAACGAGTACGAAACGAAACATTAAAAGGTTACCACAGCTACACTGGTGTAACCCTATTATCTAAATGATAATAGTCTTACAAGAACAAGAACAAAAATGAATAAACATTGATCTGGGTTACATTTTAGAGAGAGAGTATTTGAACCAGAAAACACACACAAAAACCCAGATGAAGAAGACAAGAAATGGGAGCGTCTCCATATAAGACCAAGGGTCAAAGATACGTTGGCGTCCAATGTACGCTTGTGCATTTTATCCACAAGTGCTTCAAGTTCCATTTGTCAATGAAAAGCCCTCCACCTCATTAAGCTCTCTACAATCCAAGTCCAAAGTGTAACTGCAAACAAGAAAAGTTACACAATAAGTCCCTAAGGTTACAAATGGGTATCTGATTAGGTCCAATAATTTTAATACATCTCAACCGGAACACAAACTCTAGTCTCCCTAGAGATGGTTGACGTATCATACAAAACTCCGGCTATCTATTTTGATATTGAGATTTATGATTTATTTCTGGTTGCATACAGTGTAACCAGTTTGACGGAACATGTGGGAGATACTTGACTCGAACACGAACCCCCAAAGGACTTACGAATGGAACATATAGAACTCCCAATCAAGAACTCGAAACATGAATGAAACAATGACTTCTTAGGCAAACATGAACATGTTTAGCTTTTAACAGATCTGGAACTCCAAGTCTAAATCAGTGAACCAAAGAATAATACCTACAACCTCATGCATAGTGTAGGACATGAACTTAAACATAAATTATGGCACAACCATCTCTATGACGTTTTATTTTATAATGACGTTTGGGTTTCTATATATATATTTGTGAATGATGAAGTGATTGAGAAGCTATTTGAGGAGCTAACGAGTTGGAACTTGACCCGCACGTTGCTGCGAGGACTAATTTGTTGCTGTTAATAGATAGAGCATAACATACAAGTATACATATCGCTTACAGAAATAGTAGATAAGCTTCATATAATTGACAATCACAAAAGACAACATCTATAGATAGATAGTTTGCGCTAGTGGTACAAAAGGTAGCACATACAGTTATATATATTGTATGCGTAAATGTATACATACCGTATGTAGCTACCGACATTTTATTCATTCATCATGTTTTGTATCTTGATGCTCTTTGCGCTATCGTCCTTCTCGTATTTTCCAAACAGAGCTTTATGTGCTTTAAGTGCAGATGCTTTTGGTAAGCCGCTTCTTGTTTCTTTTTTGCATAAAAGTTGTGTTTTGTTTAGTTTTCGTTTTTAATTGTTCTACTGGCGGTTTTTCAAGGTCACTTGACACATGGACGGTTTCCTTGTTTGTTAGTGGTGTTTGTGGAGTTGGATCAGTTAGTCATGTAGCGGTTATCTGTGTTGGATCACCTTTGGTGGTTATTTGTGTCTTTGGAATGCTGAGCATGTGTTTCGGGAATGTGCCTCGAAACCGATTTACGATATACTCTAACTTCTATCGTCATGTTGTAGTATGTTCAGTTCACTTATAAGACGCTTATTATCCCAGGTATGCTGGAATCATTTTGCCCTTGTATTGTGATGTAACATCTGTACCATTACTGGTCTTCATGGTCCTATAATATATAATAGGAAATTATTTAGAAACATGGTTGTGGATGCATAAGCCTGTAACATGTATGACAGCGGGGTATTTTCAAGTATAGTATCGGATTAGTATACATACTTCTTATTTTGTAATGTGTAATAATAGATAGTGCAAACATAGATGGGGAATATCACATGTATTAGGTTACCAAAATTTCAATTCTGTTATGAATATCCGTTGCGATCTATATAGCAGTAATATTAAGTGGTAGCTACACGAATGATGATCCTACTTATACATAACGAAAATACTTATGGTAGATAGAATATGGTTAGAAACAGGTTACAGGGCCACCAATTGGTATGGTGTCGTATGATTTCTAGTGCTGTAACTAATGACGCAAACTACATGCACGTAATATGAATTTCTTATAGTAATAAAATCAATAGAGTAACTGTTTGATCTAACAGTATTTGAGTGAAACTAAACTAAACCGGAATAGACTATGTTTTTCGTAATTGTACATCCTGAGTAACATCATAGCAACTATCACTGACAACATCGTAACAACCGCTACTAACATCCTTAAAAACCAGTTTTCTTGTTGTTTTCATTTAGGACTATAGGTAAAAATAGAGGATACAAAAATAAGGACTATAGACACGACTGTAAGAGAACACAACATATATACTATATAAACATGTGATAATTTTATTGTCACAGTTTCAATTTTTCAGCTTATGAGCGTATCAACATGAGCTTATGGCAAACCATAGTCTGAAGTAAACCCCCTCATAAACTGAAAATAGTTAATGTAGTAGGCGTTTTCAGAATTCAAAAAAACCGTCCGTAAGACGTCAAAATAAGATAACCCAAACACCATTCATCTATACAACAATAGCCTTTAACTACAACCTCCAATCAAGTAACCAAACGCCATTCATGATATGTTTTTATTCGAGTTCTGTAATTGTTTATCCGATTATTGTGTTTTGAGGTCATATAACTATGTTTCCTCTTTCTAATTTTCAACTTATCTTGGGTTAACTATACGGTTTCATTATAGCTACCTCAAAATGCACAAATTAAAGGGAACAAAATTGAACCCAACTCGACCTGTAAAAAGAAGGAAATGGACAAACTTGAACCCTAATTCGGAGGTTGCAGACATATAAAAACACGTCACATAATCAAAAGAATAACCTTGATTAACAATATGATTTAATTACCACAAACACATCGGAGTCACCATTGTCAGACCACAAGATTCCCACCACCACCATTGTCAGGCCCAATTGAGACCACCACATCGAGAAATGTTCCAACAACCACCTAATATTCATTTGCAAACCAAATTTACCAAAACAACCAAAACCATCACAAACACATTAAGCCACCTAGCACACTAAAACCACCTAGTCCACTATAACCATTTCATTAGTTTGGTAGACGGAAATAAAAGTGGCGGTAGAAGTGGTCTGTGGTAAGAGTGAGGGATTTTGGTTTTATGGTTTTAATTTCGAAAGGATAGTTGATGAATATTTTTAATTCAGATATTGTGGCTTACAGAGAAAGCTAATGAATTCTAATGAATTGAGTAATTTTGGAAGGTTTCTATTACATTAACATCGATTGAAACTAATAAGATTAGTACAGGAGAAGCTTTAAGAGATGAAACAGTATTATTGGGAGGTAATTAATTTTTCAACAATGCCTAAAATTATTTAGATATAGATTGTTATCTTCCTGTAATACTTGCTTTTGTAATTAAAACTTGCGTGATTTTACATTGCCTTGTTTATGTTGTTAATTCAACATTTCCTTTTTTACCATGTTGAAAATTCATCATTTATCAACATTCTCATTGCTCATATAAGTATTAATTCCTTCAACATTACCATAAATTTTTCATTTTCAATTTTCAACTTTCAACTTTCAACAATTGACATACACCCTTTATAGGGTATTAGACATACCCGCACATAGCGGCGGAATTGCCTACTAGCAAAAATTAACGATGTGATATATCGTGGTATAATCAAATTGTAATTGCAAAGTATCGTAACATGCGATAATTTAGTTTAAGATACATAAAATTCGTTTATATTTACAAATTCATCCACAAAGTGTTCGAAACGGTAAACCGGTGACTCGACCATGTTAATCCGGTGGTCGAACCCGTAACCCAATGATAGAACCCACACCCGGTTGTCAAACACGTGACCCATTATCGAATTCAAGACACAATGATCGAACATGTGACTCGGTAATTTTCATCTATGCATTTAAACTATCATATAAATGAAGCAACATGCCTTCACCTAATAGCGGCTGTGACTCGATTACAAATTAACTCAAACAATAAATAAGAAAACTTGCATTGCAATTTTGTCCATTTTTTAATTCTTGCATTGTAATTTTGTCCATTTTTTAATTTTTGCATTGCAATTTTGTCCATTTTTTAATTCTTGCATTGCAATTTTGCTCAATAGAATTTTTTGTAACTTTGTCCATCTATGAACACTTGCATCGCAATTTTGTTAAGTATGCACATTTTGTAGAAAATAAGTTGTAGTCAAATAAAACATGCTTTCAACCATTTCACATAAATTGATCCTAAATCATACAATAACTATTACAAAGTTCCCGACCAACTACAAGTACTGGATATAAACAATAACACATGTTCAACTCTGTGAAGATGACACATTACGCCCTACAATATCAAAGGTAGAAGGTTGAATGATGATTGATAATGTGCGGCACAAAAGAAAAAGGGAGAGACCGGTCAACACAACGAAGACAAAGAAAATGACAATTACCAGTGCGAAAAGCCTAAATTTCTTTTCACCTGATAGTTGCAGCTAGTTTTCCAAACACCTAAGCTTGAGAGGTACCTAAAACAGCGGATAAACATAGCTAGTTACGAGCAGGCTTTCCACACAGCAAAGATATTAACACAGTTAAAAGTATATATACTTCCCATTTCATCATTGCGGAAAGAACGTTGTAATTCTTCTTGGAAGCAATTACCACAAACCATAAGAGCTGTTAGACACTTACAAATCGGAATTTTTTTAACGCCACCGGATTCACCGTGTTCTGCTTCTGTTATATTATTTCTCTACATAAATTTTGGCAAATAATTCATGATTAATTGATTGGAAGATTCTTAAGCTTTTCTTAAAGAAATAGATGAACACTGAACTCTACCACTATCTTATACAGTAATAAATTGAGTAATGTAAGGTTATAATTTAGTAACAAAAGTGATTTGAAATTTTTATTTAGTTTTTGTCAAGGCTTGTGGTAGCAATCAAAAGGTCCCTATGTATCTACCAAAGTACTGAATAGATACTTTTGTTTCGAATTCATGCTTAAGGACTACGGGTCAACGCCATCCAACGATACTCTCCCTGCCTTTTCACGAAGATCCTATTATGATGACACTTTTTCCACAAGGTTTAACATAAGAAAGATTACAAAGTTGTAAGTAAAAATGTTGCATAAATATCAGTAGACGCATGTTGTGGATTTCTATAAATCCGACTTTCAATATGGCTTAAGGGCGTTAATTAATACTGGTAACAGTGCTCAGGTAATTCCATGTGTTGAGGAATTTGATGTTATATAACTTGACCAGTGAAACGTAGATTCATCTCCACAATTCTTCACATGGTTAAATGACAAATATTCCTATTTAATCATCTCAATCGACATCAAAACAAATATATCTAGGTGGGAGTAAAAAATAAGTCTACATAAAAGATTAGTAACCAAGCTAGCCTATGCAAAAAAAATGATAATGCACATATTTTAAGATGCTATCATAACATCATGCGTGAAAGAGTGAAAGTGGTTTAGGAAACTAATTGAAGGGAAAAGACCAAAAAGCAAAATATTTCCAGAACAATGCAATGCTTCTAATTAAATCACATGAGAGTTACCTGAAAACACTTGTATTTACATGCAACTCGGAAAATGAAAGCCCCTTTGAAAATTAATAACTTTAGTTTGTACTTTACAACAGATGTACCTTTTGAATCCTTGTAGCTTCATCATATACTCAGTTGTTTGAAAAGCTTTGCATCCTTGTTTTGAGCAGCCACACAAAGTATACTCAGACTCGTCTGCAATAAAAGATAATTTACAAAAATCAAACCAAGCAAGACATCTCGAATAAAAAACAACATTTACTGAATCGATTAACAACAACCTTACTCAAATTAACAATAATAATGATCACATTGTTTAAGGGAGTCATGGAGAACAAATTTTTTTATAGCATGTTACATAAATATTTGTGAAGGGTTACATAGCACCTAATAGGTCGTATGGTTATATGACAGGAAAGCAACTCCATATTTCAGTTGTACATATAATAAGGTAATGTATTCATGTACATCATGTGAAATGTATAATTCCATAAAATACCTTAATTAGAAGGGGGTCTAAAGGGATTCATCCCATACATCTGCGCTACCATTAGATGCATCTTCAACATATTCCTCCATTAAATGCCTAATGCATTCCCTATGTGCAAACCGGTCATATTCTGTCGATGTCGGATTCTCACATTCCTGATCAGAATAAAGTGTTATTTTCTGTCTTAAGTGAGAATCAGTTATAGTCAAACTGAAACTAAATTTGATTTTTGTAGATATGGAAAAAAAATACCTGACGAATGAGGAAAGGATCACGGCTTTCATAGGCCAGGAACTTGTTAAGGTTAAACAGGAGTAAAATAGCCCTCATCCTGCAATACGAAAAGGTAGAAAACATGAATTATCAATAGAACGCAAATTTATATATAAACATTTTTACTAACAATATGATGGTATGATAAGATGCATCATAAGCTCAAGTTGAAACGCTAAGATACACCAAAGACCCACAAAATTAAACACAAAACCTTGACTTTGTTTAAATATAAAAAATATCACAATTGTATTCTTGTATATATCGAGTAAAAAGTGAAGTGATACCTGGTTCGCCGCCTCATTTTTTACTTTTTTTGGATGTAGCTTTCGTTCTATATGATAACCATACGACACTTAAACATCCATGATCGTGTACAGAAAAAGCAGAGGATACTTAAGAACCTAAGCAATTCAAACATCAACTTTTCTTGCTGATATTTTATAAGAAATGATCCATACGTTTCAAACTGTAAGACATCAATCACACTGTACCAAAGTTACATAAAGCATCTTTGTGAAATATTTACCTTGTGTCTCATTGTAAAATTTAAAAGGCGATTAGTTTTATAAAGAGGATAAAGCGATTATTTGTATTTTCATATAGTTGGATAAATATAGAAAAGGGGCAAGATAAATACTTGTGTAATGGCCTCGAGCAAAGTTATTAGTAGCATCGATGATGGTTGGTTCAAGGTCAATGAATGCTGCTCTTAGGATATGCTTTCCTGGACTGCTTTCACTAAAGAATGTAATAATGTGTCAACTGCAACGCCGGGTGTGGTGTCACTGTAGAAAAGAAGGGAAATATCAAATCACATCACATCTACAAACAAAATCTCGGTATTTAACAATCATATCTAATCCCCAAATTATAGGATGGACTATCAACGTATTTAAAGCCTTGATTCATTTGGTTTTTAAGTACGCATAAAGCTTTCTGTCAAATCTAAAGTAGGCAAATAAGTTTCAATACTATTAGGTGCTTCAAGTGGCAAACGTAGGTATCTTTAACAAGAAAGTCAAGAACACAGATCATGTTACTGCATTACAATCGAAAAATACCAACTACAATCCAATAACGGATCACAATTTAAACTATTTACCTTTCAACTTGTGTCAAACACCTTATCATTTCTTATATAATTATGTTAAATAAATGTTACTACTCAAAATGAAGAAGAAAAGAAAAGACAAATAACTTGTGGAGGTGTTTGGATTATGATAGCAACTATGTCATAGAGAATTAAAAAAGAAGATGTTTAATAACTCATTTATAAAGAGATTCTTGGATACCATTTTTTAAAAATAGAGATACAAAGAAACAAGATGAAAAATATCTAACCTTTTAACTTTTGTAAAATTTTAATGCAGCTTCTTTTGCACCACTTGTGTTCAAAAGCTTCTACAAAGTGCCTATCATTTGGACGGATTGTAATACATTTAGCAAAAAAACAAAGTGGGATGCACAACTTGTTCACATGTTTTTAGATGAACTAATGTGTTGACAATGAAAAGGGTTGAGAAGACTATCGTTACCTAATGAAACTATAGTCGGCATACTTAATTTCTTCTACCTAGTACCTTGTTTGTCGATTTGTCATCCTGCATAATGAATACCTTAGCATCCAACTTTAGCTGCCCAAAGCTTAATATTGAGTAACGTAAATGTTCCTACATTAGTAATGGCGGATCCTTCACAAATAGATATTACACGTGAGTTAATTCTAAAAAATCAGTAAATATGCCCTAAATTACACCCTTTAGATAACAGTATTATAACCAATTCTACCGATAGCTTTATAATGTTCATTAGCGAATGATACCTCCAAGGTTCATTCTAATAGACTGATCCTATATACATTGCAAGAGAATTTTGGTAGCAACCGTTGCACTAAAAATGGTGATTTAGAAGATATAACATCATAACCCTTAAATCAGCTTATGTTTACATTTAGATTAAAAAAATATGACAAAGAGTTATCATCAGTCACAATGAAAATCGATATCTCTGGGACAATAGAGAACCTGTAATGCCAAACTCCACACAAAATAAGAACAAACTATGTAACACATGAACACCACAAAGGCATTTGTTGGCTCATGTTTTAAGGTGGCAATTTCATTTTAAGTAACACTAACCGGTATAAACTGATAATCTAAAGCCTGGACCAACACAATTTACCACCGAGCCTCATCTCGGCTCAGTTTGTTTACCTTATCTCCATTTGCAATTGCTTTCCAAGCTCAACTACCTGCATATACCATGATAAATAAAGTTTGCAGGATTGGGCCTTTTGCTAATAAAGAACATAAAAGGTATTGCACACATACATCTTTAGCTATGATGTTAAAGAAAAAATAAAATATGGCTCTTTTTTTTCTAATTAATCAAAGCTGATTGAAACCACACACCCTAATTTTTGAAAACCCTATAAGCATATATAAATCCCAAATTTATTTATTATAACGATTCATTATAGAAAGCAGATAATACAAACTTACCACTAAATGGAATCTTAGGGATGCTGAATCAATTGATCGACGGTGATACAAGAGCATCAACGGCGGGCGATAGGCGGCTGAAATAAAAACAATGTCAAAAACCTTTCAAAAAACAAAAATTTATAAAAAAAACAAGATTAAAGTAATAAACTTTACCCGTGACAAGATTCTCCGGCGGCAGCAACGTCGAATATTCTGTGGTAATAGGTTTGTGGCGGATTCGGCATACAGACACCTAAACCAAGAAACAATACCCCAACCGGAACTACCTGAAACCACCTAAACCACCGAGAGATGGTGGCGGATTCGGCAGATCAATGAGGTAAAAAGTTTGTGGCGGCTGTCTGTATTTCATTTTAGGTTTTAGAGAATAAAATGATTGTGTGTGTTTTTTTTATGTCTGTGAATATGAAATTTAAAAAGCATTCTAAACTTCTGACTTTTTTAATTAAGGGAATATAGGAAAAAGATTCCTATACTTTCCTTTACAAATTCCTATATTTCCCTAAATAAGTGTACTTAAAAAAAAGGTTGTTCCTCCTTTATATATAGTAGGGATTAGGCGAGTACCCGCGCATAGCGGCGAAAATTCCTAGCGATAGATTATTAACAATATCAGATACCATGGTAAATATTTTATGTAACATTTAAAATAGAATGTGAAAATTTCAAAATTATATTGAAAATAGTGGGAACATGCGATAATTATTGACATGTATCAAACAAAATATAAAACAAAAGTGAAGCAATCAGCTGTGAGATACAATCTAACAGCATAGGTTATTTGTCGCGTAAAACTTTTTGGTATATATGGCCACACGAAAAAATATAGTCGGGAAAATAGATATTACGTTAGCAATTGTTTGCACGTGATCTTTGTTAATTGTAATCGCAAAGCTAAGATGGACATGAAATTTTTTCTCCTTTAGTTTCAAAAGAAACTTGTCTTTTTCATATGGAGCAAGAGGAATTCTTACAAGAACAATCTAACTCCAGTGTGGTATCTGACATCAATTCTAGCATTGATAACATTATGATCAAAGTGCTTGCTATCAATGTCCTGCAATTACATAATCAATTTTATGGATCGACATTTCTTAAAAAAATTAATCGCTCATTCAATTTTTCAAGTGCAAGTAATGAAAGAACAATCCGCTTACATTGAGTTTAAGAATGCGAAAATATAAAAGTTGTGCACATAATCTTTCTTTCATCAATACTATAGTTCATTTTGCTAGAAATTCGTTCAATGTAAAATAATTTGTAACTAACTCCGCATTATATTAGACTTTGTTATGTACTGCTCCGCATTATGTTACACTTTTATAAAAGTTGTACATGGATGCCTGATGTAGCCTTTTTACTACCCTTTAGGAAAAGAGAGCAAACTAGTGGAAAGTATTAAGTGTCGGTTTAGGAAAACCAAGCACTAATGACCAATGGTGAAAGTTCGTTTCCCAAGGAGGCTAGTGTGTTGTGTAGAGAGATGATTAATTATGTGATTATATGATTATGAGAAAAGAAAATAGAAATGAGATAAGTAGAGAATGACGGTTACGATGACGGATTAAACTAAGACGAAAAGGTCATACACGTAAAACCGTAAAAGGTACCAAAATTAAAAATTTACCCTAAAAATTCCTAGAAAATTGCAATAAATCCTAAATAATGTAATTAGAGTTTACAAAAAATCAAAAATCACTCAAACCTTTTATTTAATTAAATAATGATCTTTTAATGCTAATTAAAGCCCTAAAAATCAATTTAATTAACAAAAAGCCCAAAATGAGATTTTTTCAGTTGTGAACCTCTAAAATGACCTAACTTAATTTAAAACTATTTTTGAAAATTTTAAAATTAATTAAAAATATTTAAAAACTATTCAAACTTAAAATAATTATAAAAATTAATCTAAGGACAATAAAAATATTCTAAAAATTGTAAAATTCCTAACTTAATGTATTTAACCTAAGAAAAATATAAAAACTTGAAAAATATAAATTTTAATTTTTTATAATAAAATAATAATAAAATAATATTAAAAATCCAGAATTTATAAAAAATTCTAAAAACTTGCAAACTAGCTTAATTTAACCTAAATAAACAGAAAATGAAGTTGAAATTACAAAATACCCCTAATGGGCCTCCAAATAGGCCAAAAGTCCAAACAGTCCCCTTAATGGGCTTATTAAGGCCCAATAAGAAAAATGTTGTCCAATTAAGCCCAAAAACTTCTATCTGACTCAAAATTTGATTCTGAACACAAATTTTCAAAGGGCCAAAAGCTGAAAATGTGAAATAAGCTGGCTTATATCAAACAACTTATTCTTAATGGGCTTTTTGGCCCATTAAGCTATAAGCTTATGCCATAAGCTCAAATTAGGCACACAAGCTTCTTTTGAGTTCATTAAGACTTCTGTAAAAAGAAATTTGAAAAAAGTCCAAGGAATAAGCCTGAAAATACAATAAGCAATCTACAGAAAACGACAAAATAGTCGTTTTTGAGTTCTAGGCTATCCCAAGAGCTGATTCAAGTTTCAAAAGCTTTTAAATGAATTAGCTAAGCTTAATCAACAAAAAGTTTTCAAATAAGTTCACTCAATAAGCTGAAATAAGCAAATAAGCACTTATGAAAAAGTCAAATCAGTTGGTTTTCTAGCAAAAAGTCAAAGTCAAAGTCTAATAAGCTCCAGTTCAAACAAATGGGTCAAATGATGAAGATTGATCACAAAAAATAAGTTATTGCAGGTCTGGATAAGCCAATATGGCTTATTAATAAGCTGAATGCAAATTAACACTGGCAGGGGCTAGTTTTGGATGTTGAGCAGTGGAAACTTTTTCCACTCCTTGACTTGTTGACTTTTTTTTTGTCTTTAGTGACTTTTTTGGAGATTCAAGTTACACAAAGGCACCCAACTGATCAGTGGACCAAGAGGAGTCAAATACAACCAAGAAATCACAATCGCTAATAGCCAATTAGTATAGTTTAATCAAAACATCACCAGATATGCACCAGACATGAACACATAAGCAGTTATGAACTAATAAGCTGTTTTAGCAAATTTCAGCCAACCAAATTGCACCAAAAGCATACACAAGCTATTATAAACTCAAATGAAAAAGTTTAAACAGTTTTCATGCAATGGCTCAAAGCCTAAATCAAGATTCAAGCAAATGAAGGTTACTGATGAACACTAACACAAGCAGATTTTACTTTTACTGATGCACTTGACCAACACGCCAAATTCAATCACTCAGATCTATCACATATGTTATATAAATGATGTTTTAACAACTTTTAACCCTAAGCATGCATAAATTCTAGATTTTACCAAAATCTTAGGTCAAAAACAGTTAAACTCAATGACATATAGCACAATGTTTGATTTGAGGTTTTAAACCCAAAAACTTGCAGCAAATAGCACTCAACCAAGTATTCAACAGATACCAAACAATAACACAAACTTCTAACAATACAATAACCACTTATGATCCCAAACAGGTAATCCCAAACGCCCTTTTAACTTTTCAAATCCAAAATTTTCAAATCAAAAGTTTTATCCAAGACCACCCAAGCCCAAATAAGCACAATAACAGATGTATTAAGCAGATTTAAGCAAGATTAAGAAATAAAATCAACAAGAACACAAGCAACACTCAAATATCACCAAAAATCCAAATTTATTCAGATTTTGAGATTAAGGATGCAAACCTCATGGATGTACATCCACACCCACGAATTTTGAGCTTATGTACTAGCAAGAACAAGTACAAGCTTCCACAAACAAGCCTGCTAAGAATCAACAAGGTTAAGAGCACAATATAAAAATCAGAAAAATAAAAAATTCTTGATTAATGCAACCTTAGTTCCCCACACTTGATTATCCCCAAGTTATAGGCTTCACCACACCTTGATAACTCAATATCAGGATGCTATGATCAGCTTTATAGCCCAAGAATTCCAAGGTTTGAACTAGACTTAGCAAAATATCAAGAAAAGTGGAAAATGTGCAAACTTTTGCACACTCCTTTTGAAAACAGGTTTAGGATTCAAGAACAATGAACAAAGAACAATAACAAACAAATTATAAGAGTGGCACTTGAGTTTTCTTCACCAAATTCAAACACATTTCATTAAGTAGAATATATGATTTACAGAATTGTGCACAACTGAAAATTCAAGAGCAAAGCACAAATGATGCACCCTAAGGCCTTTATATAGGCATACAAGTTATCTAGGAAAGCTGAAAATGAAACCCTAATGCTTGGTGAAGTCCCCATTATGCCCTTGTGAAGTTTGAATATATGCTTGATCATGTGACTTTTCTTTGCATCTTGTTGTAGCTGGCAAGGTAAAGGTGAATCCAAAGGTGTAAACTGAGCTTAAGATGTAAGCTGGAATCATGCCCGTTGGATGGCTGTCACTATTTTGGCAGTTTGCTCAAAGGTGAAAAGCAGGGAATCTTGTGTGGGGTGTGGGGTGAAGTAGCATGTGTTTTTGGTGTTGGGATGTGATTAAGGGATGCTTAATCACTAATCTGGACAATCTTAGGGTTTAATTACAACACAATTAAGAAAACCTAATTGTGTTCTTGAGTTGAATAGTTGGGTGTTTGATATGTTTAAGGGGTGATTAGGATTTAAATTAGTGTTTAAGGCGCCAAGATTATTTAAGTAATAAACCGGGTTTAGTGGATGGGTGAGGTGGAGTATTGGTGAGTTGTGATTGATGGAGAGAGTGAGTGGGGCACGTGTCACCCCACCACTGGTCTAGGTTACTTAGGTTGTCTTGGCAGGAATAACCCCTTAACTTTCTTTTCCCTTTCACTTTGTAAATAAAATCAACAAATCCGGATTCCATTGTTAGCAAACTTTTTATTTTCACACTTTTGCCCCAAATACTTTTCCAAAGTATTTTTAGGGGTATTTCTTGCCATTTCTTGATTCTTGAAGGACTGATTTGGTATTTTCTTCAAGGGTTATGGTCTTGACTTGTATAATTGACATTTTGGAGGACTGAAATTGCCAAGTCATGATTAATGAGGGACCATTTTTGCCAAGTCTTCAAAGTCAAGGGTCCTTTTGGTAATTTTGATATTTTCAAAGGACCAAATTTTTAATTCTTGTAACTTGAAGTTCTTCATGGTATGTTTGACTTTGAGAAGGACTAATATTGACATTTTAGTTTTGTTGAGTGACTAAAATTGCCAATTCTTCAAAGTGGAGGGCCTTTTTTGCAATTTTGACAAACTTTAGGGACCAATCTTGTAATTATGAAAATACAAGGGTATAAAGTGTCAATTCTTCAACATTGGAGGACCCTTATTCACAAATCTTCAAATCTTCAAGGGTTTTCTTGGAAAATTCTTCATTAGGGCTTGGTTCAATGTGCGGCTTCGTTTCCCGTGTTCGTTTTTGTATGATTCTTGTGATCTTTTGTCATTTTCTCAATATCCGTACCTAAAATACACAAGCAACAAACACAAGCATATATTTGGGTATTTTCATGATATTTTATGCATTTAAAGCCCTTTTTGGATGATGAGACTATGTATAAAAGCAGTCTCATCACTCCCCTATACTAAACCATTGCCGTGCCCTCAAACAATGCTAGAATAAAGTATCGTAGCATCTCCAAAATTCATTTTTATTCGCTTTATTAAATGATAAACTAGCTACACTACTACTATTACTACTACTTGCGTTTTAGACATAATGTATGATTTTCATCGCAAAATGGGACGTTTAGGTTCATAGAACAAGAACACGTGAATGCTTCGTTAGAAATAATTTCATCGTCCTCGATTTTCACCCCAATTCCATGCCAAGCGTGCAACGAGATCATTGTCATTATAAGTTAGTAATGCTAACACTACTCATATGCCCTAATCACGTACTTATCCTCCAAATTATCCTAAGTTGTATCTCTTATATTTTATTATGTCATGAATTTTTCACGAGGATACATTGTTTGACTTATGCGATAATAGAGATTTAGGTCTAAAAATAGAGGCCTAACGGTGTAACCAAGACCATCAAATCAATAACCCCTCCTAATAGACAACGATGTCAAAAAATTAAGTCAATAAGAAGGATCTATAAACACGGTTTTATAACGGTTTTGAACATGATACTTATTACCAAGACTTTTATACGCCCCCTAACGGAAGGGCCTTATTATCTTTGGTTTACCTCCATCTTTTATTCAACTTCGCCATGAAGCTTTTATTATGACTTCGGTCTTGCCTTACCGTTTATTATCCACCTCATCGGTGGTTTTATTAGCCAAAGACGTATATCCTCACGCTAAGGCGAATTTTGGATCTTTAAAGCTTCAAAGATTAAGGCTTGATTTACTTCCAATTTTGCATAGATTTTTCGGCCTTGTGAGCTTCAAATTGTTTGCTTGATTTAGGTGAGCACTTGAAATCTTGTTATTGGGTGAAGCTTTTGATTATTTAGGTGCCAATACTTCAAAACCATGACGCTGACGATACCTTAATGTCTTCCCAATTTAATTACACGGAAGCTACTAGAAAAGCCTAGAAACCCAACAATCAAGACTAAACCGCTAAGTCAATATTTATTAAGCAAAAAACATTTACAAGCGAAGGGAGAATAAGCAAATAATGAGAACACATGAGTTTTTGAAAGAATACGAGTACTCTACGTTTAGCATAGTAACTTATAATTAACCCTATCATTTCTCATCCTCATTTAAGAGACTTAGCCTATTGTGAAGTTAAGGAATCGAAGCTAAGTGCTCAACACACACGGTCAAGTCAAAAATTACTCTTATTCTCGTCGTCGGAAAACCTACATTCGTGTCTTCAAACACTTATAAAACATGAGCAAATTTTTAAAATTTTTAGTGTTATTTTGCAACAAAACGATAAACAAAAAGATAAACTTTGGAAAGCGTGAAGGTTTGGCAAGGAAAGTATCTATTCACCCCCTCATACTAAAGTTAAACATTGTCCTCAATGTTTCGAGTCTAAGGGTGCAAACACCCCCATACTAGAGACGTAGTCGAATGCCTAATCTAGCATGGAAAGGGTGTAACCGTTAAATTTAAATCCGTTTATGAAGTGTGCTAGAAACCTAAGGTTAGAACATCAAAAGGATATATCATGGATATCGAGAAATTCTTCAAAGCAAACGATCGAGTGCTCCCATAAAACGAACACGAGAGGCTCCAATCGTGAAGATCATGATCATCTAAAATCCACAATTCACAAACAACCACGGAACAACGGTTGGAAGGGCACAAATTCCCATACGTTACTACATTAGAAAGCGATAATATGTACATAGGATAAGCATGGGACTCCCCCACGAGGCACCTCGTTTTTTATTACCGAGTCATGAGCTCGACTCGATCCCCTCAATACTAATTATCATTGGGGAAAGTGATTTGGTCGAGGTAGTTCAAGGATGGAACTTCCCCGCCAAAGTAGTGCTTCAACCTATGTCCATTCACCTTGAAATTGGGGCCATCATTTTGAGCTAGCTCGATGGTCCCATATGGAAAAACTTGAGTCACGGTGAATGGGCCGGACCAACGGGATTTCAACTTACCGGAAAAGATTTTCAAGCGAGAATTAAAAAGCAAAACTTGATCCCCAATGTTAAAAACCCGGTTTTTAATTTTTGAATCATGCAACTTTTTAGTCTTTTCTTTATAAATCAATGAATTTTCATAAGCAATATCCCTTAATTCATCCAATTCATTTAATTGCATTTTCCGGTGTTTTCCCGTGGTCTCCATGTCATCATTACAATGCTTTAGGGCCTAATAATCCTTGTGTTCGAGTTCAATTGGAAAGTGACAATTCTTCCCATACACAAGCTTATAAAGAGTGCACCCAATGGGTGTCTTATGAGCAGTTCTAAAGGCCCATAAAGCATCGTCCAACTTATCAGACCAAGATTTTCGGTTTTCCCCTACGGATCTCTCCAAGATCCTCTTCGACACTCGGTTTAAAACCTCGACTTGACCACTCGTTTGTGGGTGATAAGCCGTAGAAAGCCGATGTGTAACCCCATATTTCCTTAGGACCCTTTCGAATTGGTCGTTACAAAAACGGGTTCCACGATCGCTTATGATCGCACGAGGGGTTCCAAACCGAGAAAACAAGCTTTTCAAAACTTGACTACAACATGAGCATCATTGGTGGGCAAAGCCTTAGCTTCCACCCACTTAGATAGGTAGTCAACCGCGACAAGGATGTACTTATTACCACGAGATGATGGGAATGGCCCCATAAAGTCGATGCCCCAAACGTCAAAGATCTCACACACTTGGATGATATTTTGTGGCATTTCATCTTTTTGTGAGGCTTTTCCTTGTCGTTGGCATGAGTCACACGACTTCACAATCTCATGTGCATCTCGGTAAATAGTAGGACAAAAGAAACCGGCATCAAAGACCTTCTTAGCCGTGAGATTAGCACCATGGTGACCACCCGTGGGTCCCTCGTGACAAGCTCTAAGGATGTTATAAGCTTCGGTGCCAAATACAAAACGTCGGATGATTTGATCCGTACAAGTTCGAAACAAGTAAGGGTCGTTCCAAAAGTAGAACTTGACGCCACGAAATAATTTTCGTTTTTCTTGAGTCGTCATACCCTTGATGATGAAGTTGCCCGTGTGGTAATTTGCAAAGTCCGCAAACCATGGGGTAGAAATATCAAGCTTAGAATTCACTACACCAAGTGTCTCGAGCGGAAATGTTTCGGTGATTTCCTTGGGCTCGTAAACACTTTGGTGAGGATCTTCCAAACGAGAAAGATGATCGACCTCTAGATTCTCGGCTCCTTTTTTGTCAATAATTTTGTGATCAAATTCTTGAAGGAGGAGAATCCAACGAAGTAATCTTGGCTTAGCATCTTGTTTAGCCATAAGATACTTGATAGCCGAATGATCCGTATACACTATGCATTTCGTCAAGACGAGATAAGGTCGAAATTTCTCAAATGCATACACTACGGAAAGGAACTCCTTTTCCGTTGTAGTATATTTTAGTTGAGCCTCGGTCATCGTCTTGCTAGCATATTGAATAGGCAAGAAGTGCTTTTCATGACGTTGCCCCAATACGACCCCAATAGCGTAGTCACTAGCATCACACATGAGCTCAAAGGGGAGGTTCCAATTGGTAGCAACAAGAATGGGAGCTTCGGTAAGTTCCTCTTAAGGATTTCAAAGGCTCGTACACAATCTTCGTCAAAGACAAAACGTGCCTCTTTTTCAAGAAGATGTGTAATAGGTCGAGAGATCTTTGAAAAATCCTTGATGAATCGACGATAAAAGCCCGCGTGGCCTAGAAAACTCCTAACTCCCTTAACGGTTTTGGGATAAGGTAATTTGGCGATGACGTCTACCTTAGCTTGATCTACCTCAATCCCCGCCTTCGAAACCTTGTGCCCTAAGACGATTCCAGTTTTAACCATAAAATGACATTTTTCCCAGTTAAGCACAAGGTTGGTTTCCTCACAATGTCTCAACATTCTCTCAAGATTTAACAAACACGAAGTGAACGAACAACCAAACACAGAAAAGTCATCCATGAAGACTTCCATCGTCTTCTCGATCGTATCATGAAAAATAGCCATCATGCACCTTTGAAAGGTTCCCGGTGCATTGCAAAGTCCGAATGGCATTCTACGATAGGCAAATGTTCCATATGGACACGTAACCGTAGTTTTTTCTTGAACACGAGGATCGATGGGGATTTGGAAGTAATCGGAAAAACCATCTAAAAAGCAATAAAAATCGTTTCCCGCAAGACGCTCCAACATTTGGTCCATGAAGGGCAAGGGATAATGGTCTTTACGAGTGGCGTCATTCAACTTACGATAGTCAATGCACACTCTCCATCCGGTTACGAGTCTAGTGGGAATTAACTCGTGGCATCGTTTGGCACAACGGTCATCCCTCCCTTCTTAGGGACACAATGAATAGGACTCACCCAAGGGCTATCGGAAATAGGGTAAATCATTCCCGCGTCAAGGAGTTTAAGGACTTCCTTTTTAATGACGTCGTGAATTTTGGGGTTTACCCTCCTTTGACATTGGATTGCGGGCTTCTAATCCTCCTCCATTAAGATTTTGTGGGTACAAAATTTGGGATCGATTCCCTTAATGTCGGATAACTTCCACGCAATTGCCCCTTTGTGATCCTTTAGAACATCGACAAGTGGGTTTTTTCATCATCCAAAAGTTCTTTCGCAATAATAACCGGCAACTTGTCGCCCTCCTCCAAAAAGACATATTCGAGATGAGGAGGTAAATCTTTCAACTCGAGGATAGGTGGTTCCTCAATTGAAGATCTAGGCTTGATAATCATAACATCCTCGGGTGGAGGAAATGGGAAATCGTTAAGAAAATCCTTGATAATCGAGAAGTCCTCATCATTGTCGAGGTCTTCGTTACAAGTACGTGGAACATCGAATTCTTCCAACGTAAAACCACCACCTTCAAATGGAGTGAAGGTTGGTGTCGAGTTATGAAGGATGGGATCTAACATAGTGGGATTGCCACTATTTTCATCATCACCAAAACCTAGAACTTCTTGTGAAAATTCCTCGCAAACAACGTCAATCATATCAACGAGGTTTATGGTTGAAACGGAATAAACATGAGAAATTTGAGAGTTTTGAGTTGCGTTTATAACAAGTTCCTCGTCGTTGAAACGTAAGGTGATCTTTCTAGCATGAACATCGATCAAAGCCATAGACGTATCTAAAAACGAATGACCTAAAATGAGAGGAACTTGAGGATCCGTGGGAATATCGACAACGATAAAGTCTACCGGATAATAGAACTTTCCCACTTTCACAAAAACGTCCTCCGCCAATCCACATGCGGGAATCGTAGAATGGTCGGCCAACTCGATAGACATTAGTGAAGGAGTAAGATTAGGAAGATTGAGAGACTTGAAGATTGCAAGTGGCATCAAGTTAATGCTAGCACCAAGATCGGCCAAGGCATAACATTCTTCCATGTCTTGGATTTCACAAGGGATCAAGAATTTACCGGGATCACCGACTTTTTGAGGTATGCGATTAAGATAAACCGATGAACAACTAGACAATTGAAGCAATTTCTCCTTATTGTTCAACATACTCTTAAAGTTAGCGGAAAATCGAGGCATCATGACCAAAGCATCGGCGAAACTCACATTAAAGTGCAAATCATGAAACATTTTCATAAAAAGCTCAAATTGATAATTGTCGCGCTCTTGACGTTTCTCCTTTCTAAGTCTCGATTGATAGGGCAAAGGTGGTGTGGGTTGAGGCATAGGCATAGCCTTTGGAATCTCGGGTTCCAATGTTGGTAATGGGTCAACCGTAGGTGTGGCATGAGCGGTACTTCGTGGGATTGGGACATGCTCCTTTTCGACCATCACCTCGGGTTCTTCCTCAATTGCATCCTCCGTAGGAGCAATTGGTTGAGGAGTCGGTTCCTTAAGTGTCTTACCACTACGTGTGGTAATCACTTTCATCTCACCTTTAGGCTTCGATATGGTGTTGCTAGGAAGACTTCGAAGACAGTTTGCACATAATTGCCTCAAACATAGATGAAATTTTTTCTTCAAACATGGATTGCCTCTTCTCGGCCTTAATCATTTCTTGCTTAATTTCATGTTGCCCTTATTCCATTTTTTGTTGGTTTTGTTGTAACCTAGTTACATTTCCTTCCATCTTGTTTGTATGGATTTTAAGCTCATTTGCTAACTCATTTTTCAACTCTTTCTTCAAGTCGTTCTTAAACTCGGATCTTAGGCTAATGATTTCTCTTTGAATGTTGTCAAACCTAGCATCGTTCCCATTAGCGTATTCAACATATTCATTTGGAAGATCTTTTAATGTTTGCAAACTTTTGTTGTTGTTTTGAAAATCATTTTGATTTTTGTTTGAAACTTGATTATTAGCCCCTTGATTACCATAGTTTCCCTTGTTGTAATTGTTTTTGAAACCAACTTGATTGTTGCGATAGTTGTTGTTGGCATTTTGATTTGAACCAAAACCCGGTGGATTCAATTGATTAGAGCGGGTAACTTGACCGTTTTGGTTGTAAGTTCCCGTGGCCGCGTAGGCACTCGAAGTGTTATCACCGTTGGTAATGCACTCGGAGAAATCATGACCTCCACCACAATACATGCATGAAGACTCAACCGCTTTAGCCGTAGCGGGAGCACTTGGTTCTCCAACTTTGAATTCAATTAGAAGACCTTTAAGCTTATCAAAGATTTTGTTTTCCAAGTTCGCCTCAATTTGGCAAGCATCGATGGTAGTAGACAAAGAAGCTGAAGCCGAAGACGAAGCCTTACGAACACTAGACGTGCTATGAGGACGATACACCTTAGATCTATTCTCAATTATCACCAAAGCTTCCTTAACCGTGTTACACAAAAAATTACCACCCGCGGCGGCATTAAGATAATCCTTTTCATGATCATTAAGTCCATTGTAAAACTTGTCAATTTGATGCAAATCAGAAAAATCGTGATGAGGACACTCATGTAACATTTCCTTAAACCTATTCCAAGCCGTTGAAAAACTTTCATTAAACTCTTGTGAAAATTTTGAAATCTCGTTTTTCAAATGCGTAGTCTTAGAGGGCGGAAAAAATTGGTTCACAAATTTTGAAACGAGATCCTTCCACGTCAATATAGAATTGGGTGTCTCTTTCTCTAACCAAATTTTAGCGGGCCCCGCTAAAGAATACGGAAAAAGCATCATCTTAATCGAGTCATTAGCAACATCCTTAAACTTGCAAGTGGCGGTAAGACGATTGAGTTGGCGGATATGGTTGTGCGGGTTGTACTTTTCATCACCACGAAATTTTTTGTTTTGGATCATCGACAACAAACCCGTTTTCACTTCAAAATTCTCCGCAAGGATAGCGGGAATCACAATAGCCTCTCCATAACCCTCGGTGGGTGCTTGAAGTAACTCCATCATAGTTAGATTCGCCATGGTTGGTTCTTCTCTTACAATGGGTTCGTCAATAGGAGACTCCTCACTAGAAAGATTAGGAGTAGGTGTTGACTCCTTTCGGTTTTTTCGTTTACGTGCACGTCTTGCTTGATTACGAGTAAGCATAAACATCACGTACAACGTGGGGGTGAGCAAAGAAGATTCTTTTTGGTGCTTTGTATTTTTCCAAATTTTTTGTGGTTTTTGATTGTTTTTACTTTTTTTTTGGATTTTTGTGATTGTATTAAGTAGAGCAAAATCTACAAATCTCCTCCTTAATCAAATCTCCTGATTAAAGAAGCCTCAAGGAATGAAAACGATCACGTGAAGTGAATGCCTTCGATGACTTTAGAACGTTGGTGGAACACCAAAACGTTCAAGAGGGTTTAATCAAATAAAACCAAGAAAGTATATATGATACTAAATAATACTTTAGGCGGAAAAACCCTCGATTAGCTCTCAAAATCAAATACTCACAAGCAAGCGGGGAAACGAGGCGGCGCGAAGCACTTAAGAGCCTTTTTCCTTAGGGTATATTTTATAATACTCGCCTTATACCCACCTTATAGTTTGTATTTTTCAAAATCGAGCTTCACGAAAGTATTTATCTATTTTTGCCTTTTCTTTCTTGTTTGAGATTCGAATACAATGATTGGGTAATGACCTCCCAAGTCAAGGCTGTGTTTTCACACTTTTGGAGTACTTGTGAATTTATTGTTCCCGTATACAATATAGAAATAGTATTCACACAAAAAACGAAAAACCGATAATACGTATTAGTAGAGTGCTACTAATACAAATAGATATTATGGCAATATATAAAAACAACAATTGCCAAATCAAAACACAACACGCCTCCCCGGCAGCGGCGCCAAAATTGATGTAGCCTTTTTACTACCCTTTAGGAAAAGAGAGCAAAATAGTGGAAAGTATTAAGTGTCGGTTTAGGAAAACCAAGCACTAATGACCAATGGTGAAAGTTCGTTTCCCAAGGAGGCTAGTGTGTTGTGTAGAGAGATGATTAACTATGCGATTATATGATTATGAGAAAAGAAAAATAGAAATGAGATAAGAAGAGAATGACGGTTACGATGACGGATTAAACTAAGACGAAAAGGTCATACACGTAAAACCGTAAAAGGTACCAAAATTAAAAATTTACCCTAAAAATCCCTAGAAAATTGAAATAAATCCTAAATAATGTAATTAGAGTTTACAAAAAATAAAAAAATCACTCAAACCTTTTATTTAATTAAATAATGATTTTTTAATGCTAATTAAAGCCCTAAAAATCAATTTAATTAACAAAAATCCCAAAATGAGATTTTTTCAATTGTAAACCTCTAAAATGACCTAACTTAATTTAAAACTATTTTTGAAAATTTTAAAATTAATTAAAACTTTTTAAAAACCATTAAAACTTAAAATAATTATAAAAATTAATCTAAGGACAATAAAAATATTCTAAAAATTGTAAAATTCCTAACTTAATGTATTTAACCTAATAAAAATATAAAAACTTGAAAAATCTAAATTTTAATTTTTTATAATAAAATAATAATAAAATAATATTAAAAACCCAAAATTTATAAAAAATTCTAAAAACTTGCAAACTAGCTTAATTTAACCTAAATAAACAGAAAATGAAGTTGAAATTACAAAAATACCCTTAATGGGCCTCCAAGTGGGCCAAAAGTCCAAACAGTCCCCTTAATGGGCTTATTAAGGCCCAATAAGAAAAATGTTGTCCAATTAAGCCCAAAAACTCCTATCTGACTCAAAATTTGATTCTGAACACAATTTTTCAAAGGCCCAAAAGCTGAAAATGTGAAATAAGCTGGCTTATATCAAACAGCTTATTCTTAATGGGCTTTTTGGCCCATTAAGCTATAAGCTGATGCCATAAGCTCAAATTAGACACACAAGCTTATTTTGAGTTGCTTAAGACTTCCGTAAAAAGAAATTTGAAAAAATTCCAAGGAATAAGCCTGAAAATGCAATAAGCAATCTACAGAAAACGACAAAATAGTCGTTTTTGAGTTCTAGCCTATCCCAAGAGCTGATTCAAGTTTCAAAAGCTTTTAAATGACTTAACTAAGCTTAATCAACAAAAAAATTTCAAATAAGTTCACTCAATAAGCTGAAATAAGCAAATAAGCACTTATGAAAAAGTCAAATGAGTTGGTTTTCTAGCAAAAAGTCAAAGTCAAAGTCTAATAAGCTCCAGTTCAAACAAATGGGTCAAATGATGAAGATTTATCACAAAAAATAAGTTGTTGCAGGTCTGGATAAGCCAATATGGCTTATTAATAAGCTGAATGCAAATTAACATTAGTAGGGGCTAGTTTTGGATGTTGAGCAGTGGAAACTTTTTCCACTGCTTGACTTGTTGACTTTTTTTATCTTTAATGACTTTTTTGGAGATTCAAGTTACACAAAGGCACCCAATTAATCTGTGGACCAAGAGGAGTCAAATACAACCAACACAATCACTAACAGCTAATTAGTACAGTTTAATCAAAACATCACCAAATATGCACCAGACATGAACACATAAGCAGTTATGAACTAATAAGTTGTTTTAGCAAATTTCAGCCAACCAAATTGCACCAAAAGCATACACAAGCTATTATAAACTCAAATGAACAAGTTTAAACCGTTTTCATGCAATGACTCAAAGCCTAAATCAAGATTCAAGCAAATAAAGGTTACTGATGAACACTAACACAAGCAAATTTTACTTTTGCTGATGCACTTGACCAACAAGCCAAATTCAATCACTCAGATCTATCACATATGTTATATAAATGATGTTTTAACGACTTTTAACCCTAAGCATGCATAAATTCTAGATTTTACCAAAATCTTAGGTCAAAAACAGTTAAACTCAATGAGATATAGCATAATGTTTGATTTGAGGTTTTAAACACAAAAACTTGCAACAAATAGCACTCAACCAAGTATTCAACATATACCAAACAATAACACAAACTTCTAACAACACAATAACCACTTATGATCCCAAACAGGTAATCCCAAACACCCTATTAACTTTTCAAATCCAAAATTTTCAAATCAAAAGTGTTATCCAAGACTACCCAAGCCCAAATAAGCACAATAACAGATGTATTAAGCAGATTTAAGCAAGATTAAGCAATAAAATCAGCAAGAACACAAGCAACACTCAAATATCACCAAAAATCCAAATTTATTCAGATTTTGAGATTAAGGATGCAAACCTCATGGATGTACATCCACACCTACGAATTTTGAGCTTATGTACTAGCAAGAACAAGTACAAGCTTTCACAAACAAGCCTGCTAAGAATCAACAAGGTTAAGAGCACAATATAAAAATCAGAAAAATGAAAAATTCTTGATTAATGCAACGTTAGTTCTCCACACTTGATTATCCCCAAGTTATAGGCTTCACCACACCTTGATAACTCAATATCAGGATGCTATGATCAGCTTTATAGCCCAAGAATTCCAAGGTTTGAACTAGACTTAGCAAAATATCAAGAAAAGTGGAAAATGTGCAAACTTTTGCACACTCCTTTTGAAAACATGTTTAGGATTCAAGAACAATGAACAAAGAACAATAACAAACAGATTATAAGAGTGGCACTTGAGATTTCTTCACCAAATTCAAACACATTTCATTAAGTAGAATATATGATTTACAGAATTGTGAACAACTGAAAATTCAAGAGCAAAGCACAAATGATGCACCCTAAGGCCTTTATATAGGCATACAAGTTATCTAGGAAAGCTGAAAATGAAACCCTAATGCTTGGTGAAGTCCCCATTATGCCCTTGTAAAGTTTGAATATATGCTTGATCATGTGACTTTTCTTGGCATCTTGTTGTAGCTGGCAAGGTAAAGGTGAATCCAAGGGTGTAAAATGAGCTTAAGATGTAAGCTAGAATCATGCCCGTTGGATGGCTGTCACTATTTTGGCAGTTTGCTCAAAGGTGAAAAGCAGGGAATCTTGTGTGGGGTGTGGGGTGAAGTAGCATGTGTTTTTGGGGTTGGGATGTGATTAAGGGATGCTTAATCACTAATCTAGACAATCTTAGGGTTTAATTACAACACAATTAAGAAAACCTAATTATGTTCTTGAGGTGAATAGTTGGGTGTTTGATCTGTTTAAGGGGTGATTAGGATTTAAATTAGTGTTTAAGGCGCCAAGATTATTTAAGTAATAAACCGGGTTTAGTGGATGGGTGAGGTGGAGTATTGGTGAGTTGTGATTGGTGGAGAGAGTGAGTGGGGCACGTGTCACCCCACCACTGGTCTAGGTTACTTAGGTTGTCTTGGCAGGAATAACCCCTTAACTTTCTTTTCCCTTTCACTTTGTAAATAAAATCAACAAATCCGGATTCCTTTGTTAGCAAACTTTTTATTTTCACACTTTTGTCCCAAATACTTTTCCGAAGTATTTTTAGGGGTATTTCTTGCCATTTCTTGATTCTTGAAGGACTGATTTGGTATTTTCTTCAAGGATTATGGTCTTGACTTGTATAATTGACATTTTGGAGGACTGAAATTGCCAAGTCATGATTAATGAGGGACCATTTTTGCCAAGTCTTCAAAGTTAAGGGCCCTTTTGGTAATTTTGATAATTTCAAAGGACCAAATTTTTAATTCTTGTAACTTGAAGTTCTTCATGGTATGTTTGACTTTGAGAAGGACTAATATTGACATTCTAGTTTTGTTGAGTGACTAAAATTGCCAATTCTTCAAAGTGGAGGGCCCTTTTTGCAATTTTGACAAACTTTAGGGACCAATCTTGTAATTATGAAGATACAAGGGTATAAAGTATCAATTCTTCAATATTGGAGGACCCTTCTTCATAAATCTTCAAATCTTCAAGGGTTTTCTTGGAAAATTCTTCATTAGGGCTTGGTTCAATGTGCGGCTTCGTTTCCCGTGTTCGTTTTTGTATGATTCTTCTGATCTTTTGTCATTTTCTCAATATTCGTACCTAAAACACACAAGCAACAAACACAAGCATATATTTGGGTATTTTCATGATATTTTATGCATTTAAAGCCCTTTTTGGACGATGAGACTATGTATAAAAGTAGTCTCATCAATGCCTTACTATTTAATTTTGTTAAAAAGTTTATATACAAACTAACTATGAAATGAGTAAATGACTCACTCTAATATGTTCAAAGTTGTTTACGAGAAGAGGTGAATCGACTTGATATTACTATCTACAACTAAAATGTGAATGCATTTTCTCGCATATACCTCCAAGACAAACAAGACGATTGAGATAAAAATAAACACCATTTCGAACACCCAGTGAACTAACTAAAATTATGGCATTAGCTCGAGTCGGAGTAGCATCTCAACCGGAACACAAACTCTAGTCTCCCTAGAGATGGTTGACGTATCATACAAAACTCCGGCTATCTATTTTGATATTGAGATTTATGATTTATTTCAGGTTGCACACAGTGTAACCAGTTTGACGGAACATGTGGGAGATACTTGACTCGAACACGAACCCCCAAAGGACTTAGGAATGGAACATATAGAACTCCCAATCAGAAACTCGAAACATGAATGAAACTATGACTTCTTAGTCAAACATGAACATGTATAGCTTTTAACAGATCTGGAACTCCAAGTCTAAATCAGTGAACCAAAGAATAATACCTACAACCTCATGCATAGTGTAGGACATGAACTTAAACATAAATTATTGCACAACCATCTCTATGAAGTTTTATTCTATAATGACGTTTGGGTTTCTATATATATTTGTGAATGATGAAGTGATTGAGAAGCTATTTGAGGAGCTAACAAGTTGGAACTTGACACGCGTGTTGCTGCGAGGACTAATTTGTTGCTGTTAATAGAGAGAGCATAACATACAAGTATACATATCGCTTACAGAAATAGTAGATAAGCTTCATATAGTTGATAATCACAAAAGACAACGTCTATAGATAGATAGTTTGCGCTAGTGGTACAAAAGGTAGCACATACAGTTATATATATTGTATGCGTAAATGTATACACACATACCGTATGTAGCTTCCGACATTTTATTCATTCATCATGTTTTGTATCTCGATGCTCTTTGCGCTATCGTCCTTCTCGTCTTTTCCAAACTGAGCTTTATGTGCTTTAAGTGCAGATGCTTTTGGTAAGCCGCTTCTTGTTTCTTTTTTGCATAAAAGTTGTGTTTTCTTTAGTTGTCATTGTTAATTGTTCTACTGGCGGTTTGTCAAGGTCACTTGACACATGGACGGTTTCCTTGTTTGTTAGTGGTGTTTGGGGAGTTGGATCAGTTAGTCATGTAGCGGTTATCTGTGTTGGATCACCTTTGGTGGTTATTTGTGTCTTTGGTGCTGAGCATGTGTTTCGAGAATGTGCCTCGAAACTCATTTACGATATACTCTAACTTCTTTCGTCATGTTGTAGTATGTTCAGTTCACTTCTGAGACGCTTATTATCCCAGGTTTGCTGGAATCATTTTGCCCTTGTCTTGTGATGTAACATCTGTACCATTACTGGTCTTCATGGTCCTGTAATATATAATAGGAAAATATTTAAAAAAGGGGTTGTGGATGCATAAGCTTGTAACATGTATGACAACGGGGTATTATCAAGTATAGTATCAAATTAGTATACATACTTCTTATTTTGTAATGTGTAATAACAAATAGTGCAAACATAGATGGGGAATATCACATGTATTAGGTTACCAAAATTTCAATTCTGTTTTGAATATCCGTTGCGATCTATAGCAGTAATATTAAGTGGTAGCTACACGAATGATGATACGTACTTATACATAACGAAAATACTTATGGTAGATACAATATGGTTAGAAACAGGTTACAGGCCACCAATTGGTATGGTGTCGTATGATTTCTAGTGCTGTAACTAATGACGCAAACTACATGCACGTAATATGAATTTCTAATAGTAATAAAAGCAATAGAGTAACTGTTTGATATAACAGTATTTGAGTGAAACTAAACTAAACCGGAATAGACTATGTTTTTCATAATTGTACATCCTGAGTAACATCATAGCAACTATCATTGACAACATCGTAACAACCGCTACTAACATCCTTAGAAACTAGTTTTCTTGTGGTTATCATTTTGGACTATAGGTAACAATAGAGGATACAAAAATAAGGACAATAGACACGACTGTAAGAGAACACAACATATATACTATATAAACATGTGATAATTTTAGTGTCACACTTTCAATTTTTCAGCTTATAAGCGTATCAACATGAGCTTATGGCAAATCATAGTCTGAAGTAAACCCCCTCATAAACTGATAATAGTTAATGTAGTAGGCGTTTTCAGAATTCAAAAAAGCCATCCCGTAAGACGGCAAAATAAGATAACCCAAACACCATTCATCCATACAACAATAAGCCTTTAACTACAACCTCCAATCAAGTAACCAAACGCCATTCATGATATGTTTTTATTCGAGTTCTGTAATTGTTTATCCGATTATTGTGTTTTGAGGTCATATAACTATGTTTCCTCTTTCTATTTTTAAACTTATCTTGGGTTAACTATACGGTTTCATTATAGCTACCTCAAAATGCGCTAATTAAAGGGAACAAAATTGAACCCAACTCGACCTGTAAAAAGAAGGCAATGGACAAACTTGAACCCTAATTCGGAGGTTGCAACGAAACACGACATCTAAAAACACATCACATAATCAAAAGAAAAACCTTGATTAACAATATGATTTAATTACCACAAACACATCCATCGTCAGACCACAAGATTCCCGCCACCACCATTGTCAGGCCCAATTGAGACCACCACATCGAGCAATGTTCCGACCACCACCTAGTATTCATTTGCTAACCAAATTTACCAAAACAACCAAAACCACCACAAACACATTAAGCCACCTAGCACACTAAAACCACCTAGTCCACTATAACCATTTCATTAGTTTGGTAGACGGCAATAAAAGTGGCGGTAGCAGTAGTCTGTGGTAAGAGTGAGGGATTTTGGTTTTAGGGTTTTAATTTCGAAAGGATAGTTGATGAATATTTTTAATTCAAATTTAGTGGCTTATATAGAAACTAATAAGATTAGTACAGGAGAAGCTTTAGGAGATGAAACAATATTATTGAGAGGTAATTAATTTTTCAACAATGCCTAAAATAATTTAGATATAGATTGTTATCTTCCTGTAATACTTGCTTTTGTAATTAAAACTTGCGTGATTTTACATTGCCTTGTTTATGTTGTTAATTCAACATTTCCTTTTTTACCATGTTGAAAATTATCATTTATCAACATCCTCATTGCTCATATAAGTATTAATTCCTTCAACATTACCATAAATTTTTCATTTTTAAATTTTCAACTTTCAACTTTCAACAATTGACATAAACCCTTTATAGGGTATATAGATTTTAATTTTCAACTTTCAACTTTCAACAATTAACATAAACCCTTTATAGGGTATATAGATATAGATTAATTGTGTATTTAGGTATTTACTATTTCCATTTTCATTTTTGAAGCAAGGTGATTTGTACATGAAGCGTTACAAAGAGTAAGTTGATTTTGTAAAATTTCAATAAATAGAAAGGTTTTCTTTTAATATATAGTAGAGATACAGATTGTAAAGTTATTAAATTCGTTGGATATATCAAGTAAAATCTATATTTATATCATTTGTGTTTTGGTTGTTTGATTTAAAGTTTGTATATCGCGGCTCGCTTAAATGAACATGCATGTTAAGTTGTGTAGATAGACCGTTGTTGGAAACCTAAGTCGTCGCAAAATAGGTTTTCTAGGATGCTCGAGTTTTGTAAAATTGCAAGTCAAGTTTTGAATAGTGGAAACTTACTTATATAGACTTTGGTAAATTTTTTAAAAAAATTGACTTGATGAAAATATTTTCAAGCATTTTCCGGCTTTTCTAGCCTTTCGGGAGAACCTATATCATGTAACCTTATGATGCGTGGTTTAGAGGGTTAACGTTGTGCATCGAGTGAAATACTGACACAAAAGATAGCACAATCTAAAAGATAAGATACACATGAATTCATTGAAAAATAAGGATATGAACACCATGTCAATATAGTGACATCGGATATAGCTAATCATGATGAGTATCATAATTAAGTTCGCGGAAATATATAGAAACAAGCCACATGGTTTCGTTTATAGTTACAATAACACAAGATACACAAGAAAATAAAGTATATTATATTTAGATGTTATTTTATTACAATTTTCTTTTTTGGTAAAACAGATTTAGCGGGTAATAATAAAACCAACATAAATCTTGTTACTATACTTGAGCCTCATATGTGTTATCAAGCTATGCCCAGAAGAATTCCTATCATTCAAGCCCTTATAACCACCTTTTTGCTAATTTTGTGTAAATATAACAATTAATATACTAGACAAACATCTTTTATGAAATATAATTTAATAACTTGCTACAAAGAAACCCAAAAAACATTAAATGTGGCTTTTGAATTGATGTTAACCTTAAGTTGAGATTGACGGAACATATGACCAGAAACTAGGGCTAGAATTATTTGTCCCGTGTGGCATCTTGACCAAAGGTGGTTATATGCGCTCAGATAGTTCTTATTAATTTCAAGCTTAAGTAGGTTTAGCTAGTTAGGAAATCCAACATAACAGAGTGTTTTTTATTTCCCCAATAAAATATCATCTTTTTACCTGACATATTTAAAAAAAACCTAATTTTTTTCTTATAATGAAACAGTTTCCTAACGGAGTGTTTTTTAAAGTCAAACACTATGATATATAAGAGAGTAGGTTTCACGATCTTTTGAAAAGTTTCCTAGTTTCAAAGCTTAATGCATAGATGGCTTCACATCCTTAGCGTCATTGTCTATCCTACTCATCTATCATTAATTCGCACTACATTTTGTTTTTTGATTGAACCCTAGATGAGTAATTACATTATTTCTAAACAAATTATGTGTTATTTACACTTGAAATGTCACAAGAGTGCCTTCTAAGTGATCAATATGGAAGTGACAATGATAACTTTTAGTGGAACGGGATTAGCGTCAACTGATCTGAAGTGGTGGAAGGGAGTTGGCAGATTTTAATGAGTTAACGGAACTACTTTATAACTTTATTCATGTGTAGGAAAATATAGTTGTAATTTTCAGTTTAATAAGATGAATATGTTTTATGTTATATTAGTGTGGGATGGTATTGATAGATGTGGTAATCAGTTTTCTCTACTAGTCGCCCAACTATATGGTCTCGTCTCATTCTCTCAAAAGTTTTAGTTTTTGGCGTATCGAGAGAAAAGATATCTGAGCTAGAGTGAGATACACCTCAAAGTTATAGATTTACCTTCAATCCAATGTCTTTTTTATGACAATGATACTCAAACCAATTTTATTTGGCCAAATGTGAGTGGGTCTTTTACCTTTGGAAAACACTTTATTGTAGTGGGGTTTTGAATTTAAAACATGCTCTTCTTTTTGGAGATTATTGATTTCATCTGAAACATTGTCTCGCAAAAAAGAGGTTATTTAAAGCACATCAACTCTCATGTTTTGAATTTGTTATATTATCTTCATGTGGGTTTATTTTCAATGCCTAAAAGTAGAAGATCTTTGGAGCTACTAGGTGTTTGGCGGAGAATCTCTTCATGGAAATACAACATATTTCTTAGTATTCATTAATAATAGGTGTAAAAAAAGTTGCCTTCATTGGGCTCCCATGGATTTCTTGTCATTTAGACACTTGTACATAAACAAGATAAAAAGGAATTATTAAATATATGCATTTGTGAATGTAGTTCAAAGCTAGAAAATTATGATGCATTGTAATGCATTTAGAAAAATAGAGATCCATCTAATTTAGGTTGGTGCATACAATTATACTTACTTCTTATCCTTCATATTTAAAGGTTCTTTCCATTTTTTACGAACTCTCTTACAAAATAACTAGAACTATGATAAGGCAAATTTACATAACTATCCTTTGGAGGCCAAGTTAATAAAAACATGTAAGAGCTAATGTAACAAACATTCCCACACCGGCCTTAATGTGACTTTGAGCCCGGACAAACAGATTTTTTGATTCGGTATGGATAATTAGGACATTCGGGATATCAATCACATGATACCATCTATTCTAAATAATTTACACACATTTTTAAAAATTATAAAGTTGTTGGACTTTTTCAAATAATTTTTTTTATTTGTTTGATTTGGAGTTTCTCTCTCGTGTGTCCTCTAAATGAACCTACATATTAAGTTGTGTAGATATGCGGTTGTTAAACACAATTCGTTACAAAATAAATGTCTGTAACTTTCACACACTTTAGATTTATGACACAAATCAAGTTCTTGTGGATATCCAACCTGGTAGGATACAATAGTGGTCTCCTTGAGCTAGTCATGATTTGGATTCTAAGTGGGTCAAAATAGCTTAAAAAATCGTAGCTCCAACCCGTTTAACACCAGGTAGGATGATTTTTTTATAAGCTTTGAAGACGTGTAACTAATTGCTCAGTGACCTTTAGATAAAACGGCTTATAGTTTTAAAAACTAGTACAAATGAACTATAATATTGTCCTTGAGCAAAATTTTCCCATTCGACCTCTAACATGCTTGAAATCGAGCCCAAACATGACTTACCCGATCAAACAGTTTCCGGACTTGGAATTGTGGGCTTCGCTTTGCTCGACTAGCCATCCAACTAGATGGTTTCCTCTCATTCAATCAAAAGCTTTAATGTTTGGTTGGCATGCCGAGATAAATGGTATCCTAAATAAATTAGAGTTTGACCACAAAGGGACGGACATAGCTACAATAGGCTCTTCCTTTTTGAGGTTTATGGATTTTATTAAATATTTTAGCTTGCAAAAGAAGAGGTTATTTCTAGCACATCAAATCTTATGTTTTGAATTTGTTATATTCTCGCATTTTGGTGATATGAAATTCACTAAACGAAAAGATATTTGCAGGTATTTGGTAGAGAATATCTTCATGAATATATAACATCTTTGCTTGTATTAATCAAACAATAGATATAAAAAACTTCTCTTTATTCGGCTTTATGACTTTCTTGTCTTCTGGACCTCTGTTATGTTTCTAGTATTTGAACTATATATTTTGTAATACGCTATCTTCTATCTCATTGGTAGAAAGTAACGCATTTTGATGTTTTGATGTTTAATACAAATAGCCATTTCAATATTAAAAATTTCTCTTTGTTGTCCTCCTTCTTTAAAAACCCTTATTTCTCACGCACAAAACGTTAACATGAATATAAGTTGTATTTAAGAGCTGGTATTTTATTATCAAAAGTGAAACTCATGTTACAAAGGAAAACTACATATCCCTAAATATAAAAATACTAGCGGAGGTACAACTTTCTTGATATTAAGTAACTTAACCAGAAAGTTAACAAACTGCACATGGTAAAATAACTAAAACCATAATATGGCAAAATTACATAACAATCTTTAGGATTTCGAGTCAAAAACCATGTAACAGTTAATGTAAGAAACACTCTCACACCGGCCCAAATGGTAGCTTTGATCTAAGCCCAACAAGAGTTATTACTTCAGCATGGATATTTAGGACATCGATCTCATGCTACTTAGGGGTGTTCAAAAAACCGATAAACCAACGAACACAGCCGAACCACTCAATCCAAAATAAAGAAACCAAAAACCGAATAAACTGAAACCAAAAAAACCGAAACCAAAAAACCGCTCATCACGGTTCAGTTTTGGTTTTTATTTTTTATATTTGCGGTTACCGAACCGAACAGTGCATATAATACAAGAATTTTTGGCTAAATATTCAAATAATCGTACAAGTATTAATAATTTTATTGCACTACTCTAATAATCTATGTGAGAAAAGTAACTAATTTAATTTTAATAGATATAAACGAAATAACCTTTATTAGATTAAATTCGATTATATGACTTTATCTTTCTATGTCATTTGATTTAACTATAATGGCATATTATGCTCTAGACCACGTTATTTTTTATACGTGTAAATTAGAATAAACATAAAAAAATGGTTAACCAAGAACCCAACCGCGGGTAACCGCTCCCTTCGGGTACCCACATGTCCAGTTGCCCGCCTAGTGTAATTCAGTTTCGGGTAGTAAAAATAATCAGCCGTCCCGCGATGGATAGTTAAAATCTTAAAACTAACCAAACCGAACAAACTCGTGAACATCCCTATACCTCTCCAAGTACCAGTCAACGTCATATTCAACAACACAATGTGCCGCCGAGTTTCAGACCAGTTGCAAACCACACCAGTACTGGGTCAGTTCAAACCACAACCTAAATCTAGTCGAGTATGGGTCAGTCCAACATGGGATAGGCCATAATTATGTTACAGCTTCGGTACAACATTTTGCTTCGGGTCAAGAGACTCTTTTGTATAACATCCAGTAGTTTTGGTTAATGTAATATCCATGTTCATAAATAAAAAGGTGATTTTACTCTGAAATTTTTTCATTTTCATTATACTTTATGACTGACTTATGGATCTCACTATCAGAATTGCCACATCAACATATGCCTATATGTTGTCAACTCTATGTATATACCAAGTCTAAGTTCTAAAAGTTATCATATGAATAAACAATGAATAAGAACAACTCACATATCACAAGGATACCTTAAATTCCCATAGAAACCCTAGAAATCCCTTATAAACTAATATTTCAAGCATTGTAATCATAAAATGACAATATACTATTATTAAACACTCTACACTAATTCTAATCTACCAAATACATGAAAGTTAAATAATCACAAAACACTAATATTCACTAATCACAAGCTAATTACATGAAAATGACCTAAAACCAAGATTAGCATATAAAATCCAATCTTTAATGAATTAGACACTAATCTTTTGCAACGAAACATAAAAATCAACTAAGTATCATAATATAATCATACATTTATCTTAAACCAAGTTACAATTATTAAAGCATAAAGTACAAGTTTTCAAAGCATAGAACCTTAATCTTATTTAAATAACCCTAGAATATGATCAACTTATATAAACCATTAGAACCCATAGAAGTCATAAACATATCATATAAGCCCTATAATAAGCATATATAAGAATATAAACCCTAATTACCTTAAGTTAGAAAATCATTAGGATTAATGACCTAAAAACCCTAATATTAAGAAATCTACATGGAATCACTACCTAGTTCTTTTTGGACAAGTCTAAAAATACTCATAGGACTTAATTAAGATTATAAGATAATATTAAGACAATGTACAATTACCCTAATGCACAAGGTACAAGATTTCAATGCATGACTTGTAAATTAGGTCAAAATAGGTATTTTCACTCTTTAGACATGTTTACCCTAACTAAACCCTTAAACCAAGTGTGAGAAATCATTAGACACTTAAAACTCAATGTATAAGACCTAAATTAAGTTTACATCAGTAGCTAAGAGGAGGATAATCACATTTGCTAAGATTAAACCCTAGATCCTTAGAAAACTTTAATCTACAAATGTATACTTCTTATATTCACATCAGACCTTTGTTAAACTTCAAACCAAGGACCCATATCTATTAAATAGAATTTCTAGACCCTAATTAAGCCCTAATAATTCACTAATCACTTTCCTAAGCCCTTAATCACCAAAAACACAAAAGATAAGTTACAAGCCCTAGTTTTAGGACCTGGTTTTGTAAATTCCATCCAAAACTCATTTAAAAACCATTTCCCTCCATTCCATGTTTGAAAAACTGATATTTATTCATCCAAAGATATTTTAGGAGTGTGACAAGTAGGTGGATCACCTCCTTTATTGCAACACAACACCATTCTTATCCTATATGAGTTGTGACTTATTTCTAGCCATAAGGAAGGATTAGGAAAAAGCTACAAGCTATAAACTTGTGTAGATATTCACTAGCCTTCATTAGTTGCGCCTCTATCTATCTTACACGTTTAAATGAATAACATGGCGGCTATGGGTCATTTTAAGTATAAATAGGGGCGTATACCTTCATTTGAAACTTGCGCCCCGTTTCCTATGTATCTCATACCCATTCTCTATTTCCACCTCTATATACATTTTAGGACATCCCACAAGACCAAAAACCAGGTCTAGAAGATAGCCATTGAAGATCTTGAAGCTTTGATAGCAAGTTATGTTCATAAGAAGCCATAAGGAGCCATTTTGGAGCTACCTAGGTAAATCTATGTTAGCAAGGCTTTGATCTTGTTATAAAACTTAATGAGACTTGTTATAATGCCAAAATTATGTTAGAAAGATAATCCAAAATAAACTATGTAACACCCCATTTTGGTAAATGGAATGTCATACGTTATTATGGCGTGTCATCAAAGCATACAAGGAAAATGTCTTAAAACATCACATGACCATAAAAGGAAATACCGGAAAAAAACATTGGTACCCCAAAGTATAAGCTCATCACACAAAAAAATAAGTAATGTAAAGTAATATGACTAAACAATGTCCATAGAAATAAGTAGCAAAATGTATGATGAAATGCATAAAGTAGAGAAGGCTAGGAAGCTTCCAATCTATATGCACGTACACTTAATGTCTACGAGCGCCCTTGAGTACCTGCCGTTTGGGAACATGAAAGGAAAACGACTGAGCATAACGGTCAGTGCACGGATATACAAATATGACATGGAATAACGTAAGCATATAAACTAATAGCAGCGGAATATCATAAGTTCTAAGTAATCTGGATTCATGTTCATAAAATTGGTTTTATAGTTTGAAAATACTTATGTTTCTATGAAAATCTGTTTAATTAGCCAAATAGCTCATATAGGTCATGAGGTTCCATCGTGCATGAATACTTGGAGGGGAGACCTCGTCATAAAAATTAGAGGGGTTGCCTCTAATTAAATAGTCTGGGTAGGAGGGATCAACTCCTAGTGAAGGATGCAACGTACACATCGGATTCACTCTGATAATACTGCTAAACATGTAACTATGATGCACCCATATTCCCCACATGATAATATAATATAATGGCCAAAACTGAAAAGAGACGATACGAGCAATCACTGCGCCGTGGGGAAGTCATAACACTGGTGCCTCCAGTGTTATGGTTATGGTACCTCCATTACTAGGTGACACTGGTCATGCATGTATATGGCTTAGGCTCTTATTCTAACAATAGTATCAAAAATATAAAACAAATACTGGGAAAAAAGTTGGTTGCAGACGGGGAATCCTAATAAGGAAAGTATGTCCATACTGAAGGGACGGGACATCCGTACCTTATGTCCAGTGAACGAAGAAGACGAACGGAAAAGAGTCCTACTTCGATCTCGCTAATGCTACATAAATAGTATACGTGTATAAGTATTCTGATTACTGTGTACGTAACTGATTTTATATCATGTCTTAGCTTGTTTTATATGTTCATGTCTTGTTTTACTGATTTTAACGTTATGCTGTGTTTATCACGTATTCTGTATATTCTGATTAAGTATTACTTGTGTTTCTTGTATTATTATACTTGTTGTGTAATAATAAGTAACTTTCTAAAAATAGCAGGTTTGCTAAAATAGAAAGTTTTCAAAAATAGAAAGTTTCCAAAACTAGATTAACTACTTAAAATAGGTTAGTTTTTAAAAATAGAAAGTTTCCAAAAATAGTAAGTTTCCTGAATTAGAAAGTTTCATATTTAGAATTAAGCTGAATTAATATCATAAGTCATGTAGTTATAGTATAGTTTATTTATAATATTATGTTAATTAAATAAACTATAGGTTATACGATTTTATTAAATATAAACATGATTTAATTAAATTAAAGTGTATAAACATACTTAGGTTAAAACATGTATTAATACTATATTAATATTACCTAAGTCATGATTATTAATTAATTATATGTCATGTTTAATAATTAATTAATACTATAGTGTAAAATAAATAAATAAATACTTAGGTTAAAACATGTATTATTTAATAATAATAATAACCTAAGTTTCATTTTTAATTAAATTAATTATAAGTCATGTACTAATTAATTTAATATCTTGTAAAAATAATATACTTGTAAAATTAATTTGACTTGTAAAAATAATCATAAACCGAACCCGTGTGTTATCAAATTAAAATATATCGTTAACCGGACCCGTGAAAACCCGTGAATCGGTCCGAACCAAACACTCCCAAAAACAGTGGCAAACCGACCGAGCCGGTTGCCCCTGCTTTCGGTAAGCTGCCACCGGCTTAAGCCGGTGGTCTTGTTTCCCCTGCTCTCGGCTAGCCGCTGCTAGCAATGGAGTTCCCACCGGCTGTGTGCCGGTGGTTACCCGTTGCTGCGCGCGGTGTTCCTCCTACTTGAACCCAACTACCACCGGCTGTGTGCCGGTGGTGGGCTGCTGCTGCCGAGACCCATATAAACCACAAGGACACCCCCGACGCCTGTCGGGGTGCCTTGTCCTTGCTGTCGACCGAAACCCAACACCACTGAGATCTAGATCTCGGTTGGTGGTCGTGACAAGAACACGCCGAGAGCCATGGGGCTCTCGGTTTGTGTGTCGGCCGATACAACCAACCCGAAAACAACCCTTTTTCTTACCCCTTGATCCCATGACATGTTATTATCCATGTTTTTATTTAATTAAAGTTCATGTTTCAAATAATTAAATAAAAGAAAAAACAAAAGGGTTTACGGATTACCAAACACGTGGAATGAATGGAGAACGATTACACGAACACACCCTTGAATTAATTTATCAAGATCAAACAAACACCCCTTGTGGTGTTGTGATGCCGCCGGCCAAAGAGAGAGACAAAGAGATTTAGGGTTTTTCTAATTTTGTGAAAACTCTGTAAATGTTTAGTTTCCCTTTTTATTATTCTTAATAAAACCAAAACATGGGTTGGGCCCCTCTCTTCTTCTTAAGTCGCGGCTTGTAGGGCCCACCAAGGGAAACCCGAAGCCTTTCTCGTGTCTATTTTAATACATGTTTGTGTGTTCGAGTTTACGTGTTACGTTATTATTAATCATTCTTTTTATTTTATATACTTGTACGTAACGATATTTTTCGTATTAATAATATACGTGAATACATAATTATATGTTCGCAATTCTTACGTTCATAATTTCATGTTCGTGATTATAGTTATTATTGATAATAATTATTGTTTACTAACACATACTTAATACTTGTCGTAATAATAATACGTACATAACTTCTGTAATTACTAATCGTGACACGTGTTCATTCTATAAAAGGAAAGTTTTTAATATGTATGTACGTTTGCTAAGGGTACTATTCATGGTAAAAGCATGCGGGTTTTACAAATCTTCCCCCCAAAAAAGAATAATTCGTCCCCGAATTATAGATAAAATAAACTGAAAGAGGAACATACCCGAATTCAAAATATGAAATGAGTGTAAGAAGCCCGGATAGACTCCTCTGTTTCCCATGTAGCTTCCCGCTCGGTATGGTCCCTCCAAAGGATTTTGACGAATGAAATTGTCTTCTTCCTCATGACTCGTTCTTGCCTGTCAAGAACTCGTTCGGGTTCCTCTATGAAGGTAAGATCTCCACGAATCTGTTCTTGTGGATACTGAACCATGTGAAGGGGATGATACTTGTACCCTCCGAGTAAGGACACATGGAAAACGTCATGAACGTGAGAAAGCTGCGGAGATAACGCTAAACAATAAGATACGTCACCAACTTGCTCGATCACATCAAACGGTCCGATGAATCGAGGACTAAGCTTCCCTTTGATTCCGAAACGCCAAACGCCACGTGCTGGTGATACCTTAAGAAAGACGTGATATCCTACATTAAAATGTAAGTCCCTACGATGCTTGTCGGTATAACTCTTCTGACGTGAACGTGCCTCTTGCAATTTCTGCTTAGCTACAACGACCTTCTCGTTGGTCAACTCTATCATTTCTGGTCCTTCAAGTGTTCGCTCACCAACCTGATCCTAACAGATTGGGGGGCGACACTTTCTACCATACAACATTTTGAATGGAGCACACTTAATGCTGGCGTGCCAACTGTTGTTGTATGCAAACTCTACCAAACAGATGTAATCGTCCCAATCTCCTGTCCATTCCAACGCACATGACCTCAACATATCTTCTAATGTCTAAATAGTTCGCTCCGATTGTCCGTCTGTTTAAGGATGAAAAGCCGTGCTAAGCTTAAGTTTTGTACCCCAAGCTTTCTACAGACTCCTCCAAAATCGCGAAGTGAAACGAGGATCTCTGTCTGAGACGATACTTGATGGAGCACCATGAAGTCTCATGATCTCCTTCTTGTAAGTGTCGGCGAGTTTACTAACCGGATAATCCTTGCGGATTGGTAAGAAATGAGCTGACTTAGTAAGTCGATCAACGATAACCCAAATCGCATCATGCCCACTCTTTGTTAGCGAAAGACCAGTAACAAAATCCATGGTGATCTTGTCCCACTTCCACTCTGGAATGTCTAACGGTTGTATTAACCCACTAGACCGTTGATGCTCGATCTTAACCTGTTGGCAGGTAAGACATTTGGAGACGTAAGTAGCAACATCCTATTTCATACCACTCCACCAAAAGTATTGCTTGATGTCATGGTACATCTTGGTCGAACCAGGATGAATGGAGAATGGGGAGCTACGAGCTTCATATAATAACGCTTCCCTGAGTGTAAGATCATCAGGAACACAAAGTCTATTGCCCTGCCATAAGATACCATCGTCATCCAACCGAAACTCCGTCTGTTGTTCTAAGTTCTCAATGATCATCCAAATTTCACCATCATCCTTCTGAGCTTCCTTAATCCTAGAGAGTAACTCAGGTTCCACTCTAAGATTAGCCCAGTAACCATAATGTCCACGTACCATGATCTCGATGTATAGCCGCTCTAAGTCTCTTATAATTTCCTCCTTAATTTTAATGCCGTTTATCATACCGGCCTTTCTACTAAGTGCATCTACCACTACATTCGCCTTGCTGGGATGATACTGCAGATTAATGTCATAATCCTTCAACAGCTCTAACCATCTCCTCTGTCTCATATTCAGTTCACGTTGAGTGAAGATGTACTTCAGGCTCTTGTGGTCTGTGAAGATGTCACATGATTCTCCATACAAGTAGTGCCTCCATATCTTCAATGCAAACACGACTGCTGCAAGTTCCAAGTCACGCGTAGGGTAAATTTCTTCAAAAGGCTTAAGATGCCGTGAAGCGTACGCAATCACTTTCCCATGTTGAATGAGAATACAGCCAAGTCCCTTCCCTGAAGCATCACTGTAGAATACAAACTCGTAGTGCCCATAGTGTGTACGGAAAGCAGTCTTGGTGATGTCCCGCTCCTTAACCCGTAACTGATGATAGCCTGACCTCAGATCAATCTTGGAGAAATGTTTGGCCCCTTGAAGTTGGTCAAACAAGTCATCAATGCGTGTCAGCGGATACCTATTCCTGATGGTGATCTTGTTGAGCTCACGATAATCTATGCATAGACGCATGTTGTCGTCCTTCTTCTTTACAAACAGAACATGTGTGACCCATGGAGAAGCACTAGGTCGAATGAAATCGCTTCTAACAGTTCCTGAAGTTGTTCCTTTAACTCCTTTAGGTCAATAGGAGCCATGCGATAAGGATCCTTGAATATTGGCTCAGCTCCTGGGATGAGCTCAATATTAAACTTTACTTCACGAGCATGTGGTATGCCCAGAAGTTCTTCTGGAAACACGTTTGGGAATTCTGACACAATCGGCTGATTCTGGATAGATGGAGCTTCATCCTCCAAATCATGAACAGTAGCAAGATAGCCATCACAACCATGTGACAGTAGAGCACGTGCTTGCAAGGTCGATATGATTTGTACAGACCTTCCAGGTAAGAACCCGTTGTAAATGTACTCCGGTGCATTTACATCACCGAAGATGACCCGATATGTATGGCAGTCTATGGTGGCGTGATGTTTGGATAGCCATTCCAAGCCCAATATCATGTCAAAATCGCACATATCCAATGGAAGTGCGTCAACAGGACGAATCTTGTCGTCAAACTCTAGGGGAAGGCTCTTGTACACATGGATTATGCGTACAGAGTCTCTTAGAGGCGTGGAAATGTATAAAACATTTCTACTGGCATAGGGGATATCGTAATATTCCTGGGATAAGCAGTAGAAATGACCGAATGCGTAGCACCCGTGTCGAATAAAACACATGCAGCTTGACCATACATATACAAGATTCCAGTGATGGTACCTGTAGACTTGTTGGCCGGGTCGCGAGAAGTCATGTAAACGCGTCCACTAGTAGGAGGCGGCTTGGAATCAGCATGTCCAGATGTTCCCTCCATCTCACTCTTGCGGCAGTCCTTCATGTGATGACCAGTAAGGCCACACTTGTAGCATGCGTCATTGTTGCGGCGACATGGCCCTGGGTGTCTACGGTTGCAGGTAGTGTAGAGAGGGTGAGTATACCCTCCATCAGGTGCCCTTGCTGGCTGGGAGCCTGTTTGGAAAAGTACACATGAGACATGATTTATAGGTACAAAAGGAAAATGCGAAAAATCATAAGATGTATCACCAGTGATAGCTGGACGGTTAGGCTATGAACCTCTTTGGTTCTACTCCCTCCCGTTACCATGATTCCTGGTAGAAGATTGCTAATGTGTCAGAATTATGAATTATCACATATAACATAAGGAAATGAGTAAGGGTAAGGACCTGCTGCTGTTGGAGTTTCCATCGTTGTTAGGGTAATTATCATTACCGCCACGCCTATCCGTAGCAGAATGGTCTTGAGTCTGACCGTTACCCTTAGGCTGCTTAGGCTGTTGCTGAGTAGCCGGCTGAGACCGGTCCCCAGGCTTCTGCCTGAAAGATGCAGTTTAAAGATACATAAATATTGGATAGTACTGAATGAATTCAAAATGGTCACTACTGAATAACGAATAAATACCTCTTCTTGGGTCTCTCTGCTTCCCCGAACTCCTCTCTTTCTTGGATCATCTCCAGCTTACATGCTACATCGGCAACTTGTGCCACCGTGTTGAAAGTAGCACACACCAAGTTGTTGGCGACTGATGTACGAAGAGCCCACCGGAAGTGATATGCTTGCTCTTCGGCAGTACCTGCTGCTGCGCCAAGAATACCAGCCAAATGAAGAAAGCGCTGCATGAACTCGTTGTTGTTATCCCCAGCTCTCTGCCTGATTCTATGGTACTCCCTCTTCAGCTTGTCTTGCTTAGCCTTGGGGAAGAACTGTCCCATCACTAACTCCAATAACTGAGCCCAAGTCAAACCAGCCACCCAATTGTCACCTCCCTCAGACTGCTTGACTGCCTTCCACCATCCCAGTACATCACCTTCGAACTTGTAACAGGCCAACCTCTACTTGAAGACGGGGTCACAGCCCATTGCATCGAATATCTTCTCGATATGAGCCAACCAGCTTTCAGCTTCACTGGGGCAATCAGTTCTCTCGAAGGATCGAGGACGTTGCTTGTTGAATCTCTCCAGCCATGTGACCAATGTTGCTGGAGGAGGAGGAGGAGGTACTGGGTGCTGTTGCTGATTGTTGGCAGCCTGTACCTCAGCCCTGATTTCGTTCCTCAGCTGAGGAAGCAAAGCTTGCATCGCAGCTTGGATTGCTGCATTGAGTTGTTCCTGCTCGCGTGTGAGAACCATATGGCAGTATAAAACAAAAATACATGATTAAACATAAAATATATACATGGAAAAAAGAATTATACCAATAAATCATGAGAAAAAATTTTAATGCAGGAAAACTAGTACATGAATGCATGATGCAGTTTTATGAAAACTTTTATATGCGCGAGAGTGAACGCCTATGGTCAGTTCACTCAAAACAAAAGACATGGCGAGAGGACGCCAATGGGTCGGTCCCAAAGTTAAAAGTTTTCGATAAAAGCACATGCGACTAAATAGGGCCAGTCCTGTACCAACCATTACTTAGTCATAAACCTGTGACAATGACATACACATGAATGCATGAAAACCATGAATGCATGAAAACCGACTGTCAGTTCTAGGAAGACCATAGTGACTACCCACTAACCACATGTCGTGTTAGCCTACAGGTCGAAGCCTTGGGCTTTGACACCGTAACTTTAACACCTAATTTTGATAAATGGAATGTCACGCGTAATTATGGCGTGTCATCAAAGCATACAAGGAAAATGTCTTAAAATATTACATGACCATAAAAAGAAATACCGGAAACAAACATCGGTACCCCAAGGTATAAGCTCATCACACACAAACATAAACCTATAAAGGAAAAGGACTAAACAATGTCCATAGAAATAAGTAGCAAAATGTATGATGAAATTCATAAAGTAGAGAAGGCTAGGAAGCTTCCAATCCATATGCACGTACGCTTAAAGTCTACGAGCGCCCTTGAGTACCTGCCTTTTGGGAACATGAAAGGAAAACGGTTGAGCATAACACTCAGTGCACGGATATACAAATATGACATGGAATAACATAAGCATATAAACTAATAGCAGCGAAATATCATAAGTTCTAAGTAATCTGGATTCATGTTCATAAAACTGGTTTTATAGTTTGAAAAGACTTATGTTTCTATGAAAATATGTTTAATTTGCCAAATAGCCTATATAGGTCATGAGGTTCCACCGTGCATGAATACTTGGAGGGGATACCTCGTCATGCAAATTAGAGGGGTTGCCTCTAATTAAATAGTCTGGGTAGGAGGGATCAATTCCTAGTAAAGGATGCAAGGCACACATTGCATTCACTCTGATAATACTACTAAACGTGTAACTAGGATGCACCCATACGCCCCACATGATAATATAATATAATGGCCAAAACTGAAAAGGGACGCCACGAGCAATCACTTCGTCGTGGGGAAGTCATAACAGTGGTGCCTCTAGTGTTATGTTATGGTACCTCCATAACTAGGTGAAACTGGTCATGCATGTATATGGCTTAGGCTCTTATTTTGACATAAGTATCAAACATATAAAACAAATACTGGGAAAACAGTTGGTTGCAGACGGGGAATCCTAATAAGGAAAGTATGTCCATACTGAAGGGACGGGTAATCCGTACCTTATGTCTAGTGAACGAAGTAGACTGTAACACCCGTGAAAGTGTTGTATGATGCATAGTTATTGTCTTAAGAGCTGTTCAGTATGAGCATCTCTCTTAAGTTGTGGCTCACTTGCGGATGTGATATCCCGGGCCGAACATTATTTATTTAATCCTATTTTACGGACATTTTTGAAATTTTTAAGAAATTTCGTTTGCTATATATTTGACGGTTTAAGTTGAAACCAACGTTTACGGTCGTAATTCAACGTTTGACGATTTAAGAAGAACCGATGACGACTACGATACCGACGGATGCCCAAAATTTACCTTTTATTAACGATTGATCGATATTTGAGTTTTTTTCGAGGTTTTATTTTTATTACGTGTTAAGTCGAGTCGGAACCATGTGTATATTCGTTTTGTGTGCGTTTGAACCATTTAAAAGTATTTTCGAGTGTTCGGGACAACCCCCGACTTCCGTAAAGTTTTAAGTCGATTAATAAGTCGTTTCCCGCAAATAATGGAGTCGTTTACAAGTGAGGCCAAAAGATAACAAAAAGTACCACTTTGGTCCCTCCATACTTTTACAAAATATACAAACAATAAAACACACACACAAACACACACTCAAAGATCAAAATCTCTTCCCCCTCCCTCTTTGAAACCCACGGCTAAACACACCACCACCACCACATCCATTTTTTTTGGGTTTTGCTAAAATCTAATCAAAGACCACCTTCTATTTCTTCATTGTAAGTCTTTTAATCCATTAAATTCAAACATGCAACAACTTAATTTTTTTCCAAAAATTAAATCTTATGAACAAGTGGGTTTTGATTAAATTTTCTTGAATAAATGTTTAATTAAGGTGTTTATAAACATGGGGAAACAATTAAATTAGCTAGAATCAAAGTTTTATTGGTGTTCTTGTTCATGAAACCCACGGCCCAAAAGGGGGTGTTTGGTTTCTTTGATTTCAATCTTAATTGGTTATGGGTTTATGTTTATAGTCATGTTTATGTAGTTTTTGAATGGGTTAATCGAATTGCATGTTGTTTTCATCAAATGGGTTTTTGATTAAGATGTTCATACAAGTGATTAAGGGTAGTTAGGTTGTGTTAGATTGATTTAATGATGTTGGTATAGGATTAGGAAGTGATGAGAAGTGTTGGAATGATGATTGTTAAGGTTTTGAAAGGGGTGTTTTTAGGACAGCAGGTCTAGAGGGTGTTTTCGTGGTTTTAAGTCTAAGTCCAGGTTGAGATGGTAGGATATAGTTGTAGTGGTCGTCGAGACGCTCGTTTCGGTATAAGGTAGAGCTTCTAACTCAAAACGAGTCAAAAGTTATGATATTTTAAAGTTTGAGGCGTACCGGGTGATGAAAAATCACAAGTTACGGGTTTTTGTCAAAATATAGGTCGAATGCCTAGGATTGTAACTAGAGTTCTAAAAATGTTTGGAAGTTGTTCTTTGGTCCTAGACCTGTACAAAAGAGTATATTTTCAATTTTAGGAGTTGGCGTTTCAAGTTGAGTTGACTAAATAAGTCAAAGTCGAGTTGCACTTGGAAGGTGCAAATTTGTCCAAAATTGTAAGGTATGGAGATGTGTTGAGCAGAAGGTCTTAGAAGTGAAAACTTTTTATGAAATTTGGTATGGGTTTTCTACAGATTATAAGTGATTTTTACAAATTTTCTCAGATTTTTAGGAGTGGTCTAAGTGGGGTAAAACAGCCCGTACATTTGGTATGTACCGGCAGAATTGTAAAATGAGTAATGGTTTTAATCAAGTATAAAATTAACGTGTCTAGTAAATATCACTTGTATGGGTTTTTGGCGTGAGTTTATATGAACCTTGAGTGTTCTTAATTATGTACATACAGTACTTGAAGGTACTTGAGTGTGTTGATTCATTACGTGTTTATTCGTTAGGTGTTGTATTTGAATTCCCGGGGCATCCTCATCGTCGGTGGTCGATTTCGTCTACGTCGTAGTTACTAATACTACCACTACGCAAGGTGAGTCTATAGCCTCGCTCTTTACTTATTTCAAATGATTTTTACCCGCGAGGGGGATACATGCTAATTTAAATGAAAATGAACATAAGTCATGAGTGATTGTTAGTCCCGAATGTTGCCTTAGAAATTGTGTTGAGTACCTAGTTGCAAAAGACCCTAATTTCATGAACTATTAACTATTGTCTTGCCCTCGAGAAGGGGGACATAGCCGCTTATACAAAGTGATAGTACTATGGGGTTGACTACCCTATCCGAGACGAGGGCTAGTACGTTGATACCCCCTGCGGACGGATAATTTGTGATAAGAGAAAAGGTATAATTGCAACTGATGCCTTATTAGGGGCCATGGTTTCATCTGAGTCACGCCGGTAATTATTACGCGGGTGATTGAGTTAAGGGTTTAGTGTCATGAGCTTAAACACAATTGTCAGTATCTTGAATATAGATTGTTTGCGCGACAATGCTATTGAATGATCATGATTGGTTTGTAATACTTATGTTCGACTTATGATTTGATAAACCTATAGATTCGCTCAACCTTTGTGTTGACGATTTTAAGCATGTGTTTCAGGTAACCAAGATTGATAGCAGCGGAGCATGCGAGGATGGAAGTTGTTGTGGCTTGGCGGTCTACTTGTTTTCCTCCCTTTTTGCACTTAAAACTCTTTTATATTATGTCATGAGAATGAAAATGTACTTTTGGGTTGAGATTCAGTGGGGACCTAAACGCAAACTCTGTTTTATATTATCTTGGGATTTGGAAAACTGTAGACTTGTGTGTTTTTAATAATGTTAAATTTTATGTTTGAACTTTTACGTCCCTTGAGTCGTTTAATATAGCTTATGTGTGATGATAACTTCGTAGCACCCATATGTTGTAGTTCCGCTGCGCATAGCATTTTGTGGGGGTGTTACAGATTGGTAATCAGAGCCATGAGTTATAGAGAACTAGGTCATTTTGAAAAATCCTAAACTATAACTTTTGGTGTCGTAAGAAATTGTCCAAGCACACAACCATCCTGCATGGCTCCGGTAAGAACTCTTTAGCATTGCTTTATATTTTAGATGTATCCCTCGAAATTGATATGAATTCCCTAAGTATTTAGTAAGTAAATACTTTGAGATATATATTGAGATATATTGTTTTGTACGTTGAGTACTTATCATCGTAATTTGCAAATTCTTGTAAGATTATCTTATATGTTGCATGTAATTGGCATAACGGGCTACATTGCATTACATGGCAACACCGCGTTGTAATCCTACGTGTATGTAGGAATGGTTGTATGTATAAGTATGTATATACTATGGTATTTATAGGCATTGCACGTGAAGCAATGGTCCTTGAGTAATTATCGTACATTAAAATGCGGTTTTGTTGAGAATTCGGCCTTACCGCTAATTATCAATCTTGATAATTAATTTATTGTTCGAATAACCGAATATGAACCTCGTTTGATATCCTAGATACGTAAATGATGCTTCGTAACATATTTTATATCGACTAGGTCGATCTCGATTGTCGTTATCGCACCGTGATGTGTCATTTTGGACATTTTCTTTTGATACGTAATTTACTTACGTATTACTTTATTTCCTTTATTCCTAATGGGTTTGATATGTTAGTTCACGTAACTATAACATAGACGAAGTATAATCGACGATGCGTACATTGGGGCGGCGAATCATGTGTGTATATTATGAAACGTGGTTGAGGCGTGTTGCCATTTAATCGTTGTTTACTATTCTTCTTGAATTTTAAAGATGTGTTTTAAAATAGACTGGCGTTGTGATCAAGCGCGATAACTTGGAATTTGGTTGGTTTTTGTGTTAATTTTGTGGAGTACGATTTCGAGACTCATCCGAGGCCGGTAACAACATTTAGTTGACATACGTATTCTCGTTCCATTTATTTCATTTTGTTTTGTTGTTTCATTATTTTGAAGTTAGTATTTTACATGACGAGGTCCGGCATTTGTGCAAGTTAGGTAAGCATCGAACTTTGTTGATTGAATGATTTAAACATAAAGTGTTTTATATATTTAATATTTGGTGAATGAAACTTTCGGATAAAAATGACGTATGATGTGTTTTGTAACAAGTAAAAATTCGTGTAGAGAATAAACGGACATTATGAAATTATTTTCCTTCAACCTTGGTTGGTAAATCGTAATAAGTAATTATTATTACTCGTAAAATCCTTGTTTTCATATATTAAAATTTGATACTAAAAGATTGTGATGGACTTGTTAAGAATTTGTTTAAATTAGTTCTAGAAAGGAGTTATAATAAAATTTGCGAGATGACTATTGAGTATATGTAGCTTCGGAGTTAGTATGAATTAATTTTCGGGTCAATGTAGCAAACTTTTGGCATAATTTGTAATATAGAGTAGAAAATTGGTCATATATTTTGGAGGTAGAAACTTTGTAAAAATTGGTTTATTTTAAACATAAGGTTATGTTTACGTATGCATTGGTGTAAACTAGAACTCGTCACTCGTTGTAGTAAATAAACTGGGATAAAATCGGAATATACACTTTAAGTATGAAATTATAATGCTTGAAATAAAATTTTAAACATTGATGGAACGTCATTGGAAATCATTTGTTTGTTAATTGTCGTTATAGAGAATCAATATGTGTAATTTGATGATGCTTGTTTAAAATCGTTTGAAAAATCTTTTGTTTTATTCCGCGACGAGATGTGTTAATTTTAAAATCATTTGATAATGGGCTAAGGATTAAAAGTTGAATTTTATATATTTTAAAATTATTGAGATAAGCATTTTGATTGTTTATTATATTATTATTATTGAGATTTAAGTCTCGACTAAAATCAGTAAGTATCCGAGATAATACCACGTGAAACCTCTTTATCATTTGAGTCGAATTACGCGAATATGATTTAACAAAACAGTTTTGGGGAAAACATGTGTGTAATAAAAGTCAAAGGTTGATTTTGAGAGTTAATTGGACTAGTTTGAGTCATGTTGGATACGTGTATATTTGTGATAATATAAGTCGTAATAATAAAAACGTAAAACTTAGGAAATTCTTACTACGTATGTTTTTGGTACTTAAAATATGGATATTAATGGGATTTTGACACAAGTATGGAGATTTTCAAACCTAATGATTTTATCAAATATGATAACCGAGTCACCGCCTTTACTAATGTTGATAATTTTCTTGAGATTATAACTTCCAGAAATAAAAACTTTGCAAATATTGAAAGATGAAAGGTATAAATTCTTTAATAGTGTAACACAGATTAAAAATGTGTAAATGTTCGGTTTTACACTGTACAAGGTAACACTAATTATTATACGCAACTGGATTATACAACACACGTCTACTTGTATATTATTTAATAAAGATGTATATGTAATGTTTTGAGTCACGATGGTTCGATCGTACGACATCCCTTCTTTGATTTTGTGAGTCTGTATCTAAACTTGAGTCGTCATATGACTGCTCATTTTAATATTTCCCATGATATGAAACCATTATTATTATATTTATTTTTGGATTGCTACTTCGCTTGTACTTGATAATGAGGGTATGTCACCCGCTGTATTTTTGTCATGTTCATGGACGCCGTAACTTTTCTTCTTTCGGTTAACGGAACCTAAAATTCTGTATTTACTTGAATGATGCTATAAATCTTCATTAGATTGGTTATTTATTTATATCGAACAAAAGCAAGGAGGCGAAGCCGCTTTACCGAATTGTAGAGGTGAAAGAACTCGATCTTCCTGGTGAAATTGATTCTATTCGATCAAGTGATTATTTTCCTCTTCCCGTATACCCTTGGTGGAATGTGTGTGCAACTTGAGACGGTGGGAATTATGAGCATTGTTTTATTTTTGACGCTTGTGTTGATATTCAATTTTTACTCCATGTATTCATAGATCGCTGTTGTTATCCCGAGACTTTCGTCATATATTTGAAGTATTTTCGTTTCTGATGTAGTTAATTTTAGCTGGCAATTATATTGCTCGTTTACCTCGTTCGATCCCATTGATTTTTGATTTTATTACTTGATGTGCTTGCAATAATCTTTAATCTTGAACCACCTTACCGCTATTTTGTGAATAATCTATTTGAAAATATGAATGCGTGTGAAATGTTTTGGTGAACTAAATGCAAATGGTGTCGATTTCTTTATTTAATTATTTATTTATTTTCCTCACAAAAAGGCAAAGTAAAAGTATGTTTCCAAAGTGGACGAAAAATGTTTGATGTGTTTCTTAAAACGACGGTAGCAATATTTTCCCATTTCAAATTTCATTTCAAATGATTTAATTATTTTGAAGGCTAGGTCGAAAACTTCCATAGTCGTGTTTGGTATGTAATAATAATGTTTGTGTTGTCACTCGATCCTCAATTATGCACAGCTTAGCTAACTATGCATAATTCGGGAAGAATCCTGTTTTGTTGGTTGTTGTTGCTTGATCCTCAAGTATGCATGATCTAGCTAATTATGCATAGTTCAGGAAGGGCACTATCGTGTCAAACAAATTGGTCATCTTGAAACTTGTAGTGTTTTGATAAATGTTTGGATGAGAACGTTTTTAAAAATGGTGGATCCTTATGCAAGTAATCGCATTTTCTTTGATTCCTAAAGACAATTTTTGAATTTTTCTTGTATTCCTTGAAATCTTTTCTTTCGTTTGGTGTTGACTTGGTAAGTCACTGTGACCGAGTAGTTTTTGGAAAATGTTTTTATGAGTTGTGTGTAACGTGCAAATTTCATCGGAATCACGAGGGTGTTGATGAAATACCAAAGGGGCTCGTATCGTCACCGGGATAAGAGTTTTTAATAAAGATGGAAAAATGCCGAAGTAGAGGAAATCAGAGTTCGAATAACTCTAAGGGAAATAACGAAGACTTCTCCTACAGCGAATGTATCGTACTTTATTTATTATTCTTTTCTTGTTCTTTTGATATGACAACGACACATGATAAATTTTTGAAGTTTACCAACTGTGCATCGGTAATTGGAAGACCATTCCAATTGTCGTCTTCGTTTATTTAAGTGAGGAATCCTCTTTGCTTGACTCAACCATCCTTGATTATCGATGGTTAAACGATAGATATCCCTAGTTGATGTTTTTGTGGTAAACCCTTGCCTTTTATGTATTTGTGTGGTAAGTAATCTGGTCGAGTGATCGTAAGTTGTGAGAACTTGAGACGACATTGTCCAATGAAGTCCGATCATGGAGAACACGTGCCATGTAATGTATTTTTTTTACTGTGAACGATGATATTTATTAAGATTTTGACCACGTTTGGGACGGAAGTAAGATGGTGTTCTTGTAGTATCTTTTGGGTATGGATCCGTGTGTGAGCACCCCACGATGACACATGTAAGTATTTTATTTCTTTTTGGATATGCATCCATAGCTAGCAAGCTCTTGAACCTTCTTTAAGTTGCAATTTTTCTTTTGACTGGACTCATCCGGTATCCTGTCAATATTTCTTATTTTATCATGGCTTGGCTGACTAGCAAGCATGAGTTAACTTGGTTGAACTTATTTACTGGGCATGGTTTGGCTATTTCGCAAACATGTCGTGATACGGCTTTATGTGCTTCATAATGGCTTTGGTGTTTGATTGGTTTGAGATGTTTTCGAGAGAGTTATGTATACGTCGAATGATTACCGTATCGATGGATTCGTTTTGATGAAATAGGTTTGTATGTACGTAATATTGCAATAAGGTGATTTTGTAGGACTAGTATTAATTACTTCGTCTTGTATATTCTGAACGTTTTCGATGGGGTTATGTGTGACCCGTGCGATTTTATTTTGTGAGTAGTTGTTTTTATTAGATGATGAACCAAGTGAAAGGACGATTCGAAAGTTGGAAGACATACTCCGAACGTGTGTGATTGATTTTGATAGTTGTTGAGATCGATACTTGCCGTTGGTAGTACCATGATTAGCATTGAAGCTACAACATTTGGAAGCATTTTGTGGATGAAAATGTAGATCGCCAGTTGGATAGAATGAAGTAGGAAAAATTCAGTTGAATGGACTTGAAATGATTCGAGAGGCTACGGAAGAGATGGTGTAGATTAAGAATCGCTTGCTAACCGCGAGGAGCTGTGAGAAGAGACGTGTCGATAACCGTAGGAAGAATTTGAGAACTTGAAGTGGAGATCATGGATCGAGATGTCGAGAGATTGAAGCAAGGTATAATCCTCATGGTGAAGGTGTGATGGAACCCGAGACGTGAACCGAAGTCCCCATCGGAATGTGAAGACTCCTTTAGGAAGAAGTACACTTATCTTCCTAGTGGTACGAAATGCGAGTATAAGAACCGGAGAGCGCCGGGACGTCGCTCCCTTAAGGAGGGGAGGATGTAACACCCGTGAAAGTGTCGTATGATGCATAGTTATTGTCTCAAGAGCTGTTCAGTATGAGCATCTCTCTTAAGTTGTGGCTCACTTGCGGATGTGATATCCCGGGCCGAACATTATTTATTTAATCCTATTTTACGGACATTTTTGAAATTTTTAAGAAATTTCGTTTGCTATATATTTGACGGTTTAAGTTGAAACCAACGTTTACGGTCGTAATTCAACGTTTGACGATTTAAGAAGAACCGATGACGACTACGATACCGACGGATGCCCAAAATTTACCTTTTATTAACGATTGATCGATATTTGAGTTTTTTTCGAGGTTTTATTTTTATTACGTGTTAAGTCGAGTCGGAACCATGTGTATATTCGTTTTGTGTGCGTTTGAACCATTTAAAAGTATTTTCGAGTGTTCGGGACAACCCCCGACTTCCGTAAAGTTTTAAGTCGATTAATAAGTCGTTTCCCGCAAATAATGGAGTCGTACAAGTGAGGCCAAAAGATAACAAAAAGTACCACTTTGGTCCCTCCATACTTTTACAAAATATACAAACAATAAAACACACACACAAACACACACTCAAAGATCAAAATCTCTTCCCCCTCCCTCTTTGAAACCCACGGCTAAACACACCACCACCACCACATCCATTTTTTTTGGGTTTTGCTAAAATCTAATCAAAGACCACCTTCTATTTCTTCATTGTAAGTCTTTTAATCCATTAAATTCAAACATGCAACAACTTAATTTTTTTCCAAAAATTAAATCTTATGAACAAGTGGGTTTAGATTAAATTTTCTTGAATAAATGTTTAATTAAGGTGTTTATAAACATGGGGAAACAATTAAATTAGCTAGAATCAAAGTTTTATTGGTGTTCTTGTTCATGAAACCCACGGCCCAAAAGGGGGTGTTTGGTTTCTTTGATTTCAATCTTAATTGGTTATGGGTTTATGTTTATAGTCATGTTTATGTAGTTTTTGAATGGGTTAATCGAATTGCATGTTGTTTTCATCAAATGGGTTTTTGATTAAGATGTTCATACAAGTGATTAAGGGTAGTTAGGTTGTGTTAGATTGATTTAATGATGTTGGTATAGGATTAGGAAGTGATGAGAAGTGTTGGAATGATGATTGTTAAGGTTTTGAAAGGGGTGTTTTTAGGACAGCAGGTCTAGAGGGTGTTTTCGTGGTTTTAAGTCTAAGTCCAGGTTGAGATGGTAGGATATAGTTGTAGTGGTCGTCGAGACGCTCGTTTCGGTATAAGGTAGAGCTTCTAACTCAAAACGAGTCAAAAGTTATGATATTTTAAAGTTTGAGGCGTACCGGGTGATGAAAAATCACAAGTTACGGGTTTTTGTCAAAATATAGGTCGAATGTTTAGGATTGTAACTAGAGTTCTAAAAATGTTTGGAAGTTGTTCTTTGGTCCTAGACCTGTACAAAAGAGTATATTTTCAATTTTAGGAGTTGGCGTTTCAAGTTGAGTTGACTAAATAAGTCAAAGTTGAGTTGCACTTGGAAGGTGCAAATTTGTCCAAAATTGTAAGGTATGGAGATGTGTTGAGCAGAAGGTCTTAGAAGTGAAAACTTTTTATGAAATTTGGTATGGGTTTTCTACAGATTATAAGTGATTTTTACAAATTTTCTCAGATTTTTAGGAGTGGTCTAAGTGGGGTAAAACAGCCCGTACATTCGGTATGTACCGGCAGAATTGTAAAATGAGTAATGGTTTTAATCAAGTATAAAATTGACGTGTCTAGTAAATATCACTTGTATGGGTTTTTGGCGTGAGTTTATATGAACCTTGAGTGTTCTTAATTATGTACATACAGTACTTGAAGGTACTTGAGTGTGTTGATTCATTACGTGTTTATTCGTTAGGTGTTGTATTTGAATTCCCGGGGCATCCTCATCGTCGGTGGTCGATTTCGTCTACGCCGTAGTTACTAATACTACCACTACGCAAGGTGAGTCTATAGCCTCGCTCTTTACTTATTTCAAATGATTTTTACCCGCGAGGGGGATACATGCTAATTTAAATGAAAATGAACATAAGTCATGAGTGATTGTTAGTCCCGAATGTTGCCTTAGAAATTGTGTTGAGTACCTAGTTGCAAAAGACCCTAATTTCATGAACTATTAACTATTGTCTTGCCCTCGAGAAGGGGGACATAGCCGCTTATACAAAGTGATAGTACTATGGGGTTGACTACCCTATCCGAGACGAGGGCTAGTACGTTGATACCCCCTGCGGACGGATAATTTGTGATAAGAGAAAAGGTATAATTGCAACTGATGCCTTATTAGGGGCCATGGTTTCATCTGAGTCACGCCGGTAATTATTACGCGGGTGATTGAGTTAAGGGTTTAGTGTCATGAGCTTAAACACAATTGTCAGTATCTTGAATATAGATTGTTTGCGCGACAATGCTATTGAATGATCATGATTGGTTTGTAATACTTATGTTCGACTTATGATTTGATAAACCTATAGATTCGCTCAACCTTTGTGTTGACGATTTTAAGCATGTGTTTCAGGTAACCAAGATTGATAGCAGCGGAGCATGCGAGGATGGAAGTTGTTGTGGCTTGGCGGTCTACTTGTTTTCCTCCCTTTTTGCACTTAAAACTCTTTTATATTATGTCATGAGAATGAAAATGTACTTTTGGGTTGAGATTCAGTGGGGACCTAAACGCAAACTCTGTTTTATATTATCTTGGGATTTGGAAAACTGTAGACTTGTGTGTTTTTAATAATGTTAAATTTTATGTTTGAACTTTTACGTCCCTTGAGTCGTTTAATATAGCTTATGTGTGATGATAACTTCGTAGCACCCATATGTTGTAGTTCCGCTGCGCATAGCATTTTGTGGGGGTGTTAAAGATTGGTATCTTCTAAAAATGTTTGGAAGTTGTTCTTTGGTCCTAGACCTGTACAAAAGAGTATATTTTCAATTTTAGGAGTTGGCGTTTCAAGTTGAGTTGACTAAATAAGTCAAAGTCGAGTTGCACTTGGAAGGTGCAAATTTGTCCAAAATTGTAAGGTATGGAGATGTGTTGAGCAGAAGGTCTTAGAAGTGAAAACGTTTTATGAAATTTGGTATGGGTTTTCTACAGATTATAAGTGATTTTTACAAATTTTCTCAGATTTTTAGGAGTGGTCTAAGTGGGGTAAAACAGCCCGTACATTCGGTATGTACCGGCAGAATTGTAAAATGAGTAATGGTTTTAATCAAGTATAAAATTGACGTGTCTAGTAAATATCACTTGTATGGGTTTTTGGCGTGAGTTTACATGAACCTTGAGTGTTCTTAATTATGTACATACAGTACTTGAAGGTACTTGAGTGTGTTGATTCATTACGTGTTTATTCGTTAGGTGTTGTATTTGAATTACCGGGGCATCCTCATCGTCGGTGGTCGATTTCGTCTACGCCGTAGTTACTAATACTACCACTACGCAAGGTGAGTCTATAGCCTCACTCTTTACTTATTTCAAATGATTTTTACCCGCGAGGGGGATACATGCTAATTTAAATGAAAATGAACATAAGTCATGAGTGATTGTTAGTCCCGAATGTTGCCTTAGAAATTGTGTTGAGTACCTAGTTGCAAAAGACCCTAATTTCATGAACTATTAACTATTGTCTTGCCCTCGAGAAGGGGGACATAGCCGCTTATACAAAGTGATAGTACTATGGGGTTGAATACCCTATCCGAGACGAGGGCTAGTACGTTGATACCCCCTGCGGACGGATAATTTGTGATAAGAGAAAAGGTATAATTGCAACTGATGCCTTATTAGGGGCCATGGTTTCATTTGAGTCACGCCGGTAATTATTACGCGGGTGATTGAGTTAAGGGTTTAGTGTCATGAGCTTAAACACAATTGTCAGTATCTTGAATATAGATTGTTTGCGCGACAATGCTATTGAATGATCATGATTGGTTTGTAATACTTATGTTCGACTTATGATTTGATAAACCTATAGATTCGCTCAACCTTTGTGTTGACGATTTTAAGCATGTGTTTCAGGTAACCAAGATTGATAGCGGCGGAGCATGCGAGGATGGAAGTTGTTGTGGCTTGGCGGTCTACTTGTTTTCCTCCCTTTTTGCACTTAAAACTCTTTTATATTATGTCATGAGAATGAAAATGTACTTTTGGGTTGAGATTCAGTGGGGACCTAAACGCAAACTCTGTTTTATATTATCTTGGGATTTGGAAAACTGTAGACTTGTGTGTTTTTAATAATGTTAAATTTTATGTTTGAACTTTTACGTCCCTTGAGTCGTTTAATATAGCTTATGTGTGATGATAACTTCGTAGCACCCATATGTTGTAGTTCCGCTGCGCATAGCATTTTGTGGGGGTGTTACATAGACGAGCGGAACAGAGTCCTACTTCGATCTCGATAATTCTACATAAATAATATACGTATATAAGTATTCTGATTACTGTGTACGTAACTGATTTTATATCATGTCTTAGCTTGTTTTATATGTTCATGTCTTGTTTTACTGATTTTAACGTTATGTTGTGTTTATCACGTATTCTGTATATTCTGATTAAATATTACTTGTGTTTCTTGTATTAATATACTTGTTGTGTAATAATAAGTAACTTTCTAAAAATAGCAGGTTTCCTAAAATAGAAAGTTTCCAAAAATTGAAAGTTTCCAAAAAATAGAAAGTTTCCAAAATAGATTAACTGCTTAAAATTGATTAGTTTCTAAAAATAGAAAGTTTACAAAAATAGTAAGTTTCCTGAATTAGAAAGTTTCCATATTTAGAATTAAGCTGAATTAATATCATAAGTCATGTAGTTATAGTATAGTTTATTAATAATATTCTGTTAATTAAATAAACTATAGGTTATACGATTTAATTAAATATAAGCATGATTTAATTAAATTAAAGTGTATAAAAATACTTAGGTTAAAACATGTACTAATACTATATTAATATAACCTAAGTCATGATTATTAATAAATTATATGTCATGTTTAATAATTAATTAATACTATAGTGTAAAATAAATAAATAAATACTTAGGTTAAAACGTGTATTATTTAATAATAATAATAACCTAAGTTTCATTTTTAATTAAATTAATTATAAATCATGTACTAATTAATTTAATTATCTTGTAAAAATAATTTACTTCTAAAATTAATTAGACTTGTAAAAATAATCATAACCGAACCCGTGTGTTATCTAATTAAAACATATCGTGAACAGGACCCGTGAAAACCCGTGAACCGGTCCGAACCAAACACTCCCAAAAACAGTGGCAAACCGGCTGTGCCGGTTGCCCCTGTTTTTGGTAAGCTACCACCAGCTTAAGCCGGTGGTCTTGTTTCCCCTGCTCTCGGCTAGCCGCTGCTAGCAATGGAGTTCCCACCGGCTGTGTGCCGGTGGTTACCCGCTGCTGCGCGCGGTGTTCCCCCTGATTGACCCCAACTGCCACCGATTGTGTGCCGGTGGTGGGCTGCTGCTGCCGACACCCATATAAAACACAAGGATACCCCTGACGCCTGTCTGGGTGCCTTGTCCTTGCTGTCGACCGAACCCTAACACCATTGAGATCGAGATCTCGGTTGGTGGTCGTGACACGAACACGCCAAGAGCCATGGGGCTCTCAGTTTGTGTGTCGGCCGAAACAACCAACCCGAAAACAACCCTTTTTCTTACCCCTTCATCCCATGACATGTTTTTATCCATGTTTTTAGTTAATTAAATTTCATGTTTCAATTAATCAAATAAAAGAAAAAAAGGGTTTATGGATTACCAAACACGTGGAATGAATGGAGAACGATTACATGAACACACCATTGAATTAATTAATCATGATCAAACAAACACCCCTTGTGGTGTTGTGATGTCGTCGGCCAAAGAGAGATACAAAGAGATTTAGGGTTTTTGCAATTTTGTGAAAACTCTGTAAATGTTTAGTTTCCCTTTTTATTATTATTAATAAAACCAAAACATGGGTTGGGCCCCTCTCTTCTTCTTGTGTTGCGGCTTGTAGGGCTCACCAAGGGATACCCGAAGCCTTTCTCGTGTCTAGTTTAATACATGTTCGTGTTACGTGTTACGTTATTATTAATTATTCGTTTTATTTTATATACTTGTACGTAACGATATTTATCGTATTAATAAAATACATAAATACATAATTATATGTTCATGATTCTTACTTTCATGATTTCATGTTCGTGATTATAATTATTATTGAAAATAATTATCGTGTACTAACACGTACTTAATACTTTTCGTAATAATAATACGTACATAACTTCTGTAATCACTAATCGTGACACGTGTTCATGCTATAAAAGGAATGTTTTTAATATGTACGTACGTTTGCTAAGGATACTATTCATGGTAAAAGCATGCGGGTTTTACAACTCTTCCCCCCCTAAAAAGAATAATTCGTCCCTAAATTATAGATAAAATAAACTGAAAGAGGAACATACCCGAATTCAAAATATGAAATGAGGGTAAGAAGCCCGGATAGACTCCTCTGTTGCCCAAGTAGATTCTCGCTCGGTATGGTCCCTCCAAAGGATTTTGACGAAAGGAATAGTCTTCTTCTTCATGACTCGTTCTTGCCTGTCAAGAACTCGTTCGGGTTCCTCTATGAAGGTAAGATCTTCACGAATCTGTTCTAGTGGATACTGAACAATGTGAAGGGGATGATACTTGTACCCTCTGAGTAAGGACACATGGAAAATGTCATGAACGTGAGAAAGCTACGGAGGTAACGCTAAACAATAAGATACTTCACTAACTCGCTCGATGACATCAAACGGTACGATGAATCGAGGACTAAGCTTCCCTTTGATTCCGAAACGCCTAACACCACGTGCCAGCGATACCTTAAGAAAGACGTGATGTCCTACATTAAAATGTATGTCCCTATGAAGCTTGTCGGTATAACTCTTCATATGTGAACGTGTCTTTTGTAACTATCGTACTATGAAGTAATACCCCAGATCAATATTCCGTTGCGTAAAGGTAAAATGGGGGTGTTACAGATTGGCATCAGAGCTTGCAGTTATAGAGAATAAGGTTTTCCTAAACTATAACTAAGATTTTTAAAAATATATTCAATAGTATCAGCCACCAGTAGCGCCAGCGTAATATTTTTATCTCTTTAATAAGCATGTCTCATGTTATTATGTTATAAAAATGACAAGGATGTCTACTTCCACCTATATTCTCATCTTCGACGATGTTGAAATAGAAATTCTGATGTTCACTCCATCTTCCACAGATGTGCGTGTTTCAAATTTGTCTTTGTACGATACCCATGAAGTACAAGAATATTTCTCACATCAAACTGAACTGATGAATAGTACACCTTCACCTACGTCTCATTTTCTGTTACCTGAGGATCTTTATTCGTCTCGCAATCGAAGTCGTGAAGAGCCTTATGAAACTGAAGAGGTCTCTAGAGCACGGATTATGGAAAAGCATGACCGGAAATTAACTACAATTGCAAGTCATCTCGATGCAATTTCCTTAGAAACTTTTAGAAGAGTAGAAAGTAATGTTTGAAATTTGATAAGAGGAAGAGCAGAAATTGAATAGTATTTTATGCAATTGGAATATAAAATGGATGTTACGCGACGCCATAATATTAAACTGAGTAAAAGAATGCATTATTTTGAAATAGAGATGGCAAGACTTGATAAGGAGAACGCTGAACTGAGAGAAGGACTTACGAGAACTAGGCTTAATTTAGAATTACTCATTGAAGATCTCAAAACTACTCAACAATCTGACTCTTGATATATTTTGGACAAAATTGAGGAGATTAAAATGAGGAATTAAGCTTAGAAATCTAGTCTCAGTTTGTAAATATGTACAGTTTTCTTTATGTAATAACGATGCTTATCGTGTAAAATGAACGACCAGTTGTTACTAAATAAAGAAGCGTGCTTTTGTTCTTAAAACTCTTGTCATTTTATTTGTATTATGAATCCTCATATATGAATTTGTTAAGAAATTGTCATTCATATTATGAATCCTCCTATATGAAATTCCTGAAAGAATGAGAACTCGACAATATATATTAAATTTGTTCCATACTCCACGTATGAAAATTTAATATCCAAGTGTTATTTTATAGTAGGATGGCTCCTACAAGAGCACCAACATCTGCGACAATAAATATGACACCTGAAGAAATAAGGCAATTGGTTGCTGAGAGTGTGACTGCAGCTTTGCAAGCACAAGCTACCAATGTAGCCGGAGCAAGTAATGGAAATGCTGCTAGAAGAGAAGTTCCTGTTGAAAGAAGATGCACTTACAAGGATTTCATGAACTGTCAGCCTTTTAACTATAACGGATCTGAAGGATATGTTGGACTTATCCGTTGGTTTGAGAGAACTGAATCAGTATTTGTTCGCAGTGACTGTTCTGAAGATTGTAAAGTGAAGTTTGCTACGAGTACGTTAATAGAAGAAGCTTTGTCTTGGTGGATTGCTTATGTACAACCCATTGGGATAGAACAAGCTTATCGTATTCAATGGAATGAATTCAAAAATCTGCTAACTAAGAAGTATTGTCCTCGCAATGAGATTAGGAAAATGGAGGAGGAATTCTATAATTTAGTAGTGAAGGAGAATAATCTTAAAGCTTATATCCAAAGATTTCAGGAATTAGCATCACTATGTCCTAACATGGTGCCTAATATTGAAAAGTTTATGGAATCTTTTATTGGAGGATTACCTAGAAGCATAAAAGGGAATGTTGTCGCCTCTAGACCCCAAACTTTAGAGGAAGTTATCACCATTACTCAAAGGTTAATGGATCAAGTGATAAGGTATAATCTTGCACCAATGGCAGTCAATAACAAGAGGAAGTTTGATGATAGGAGGAACTTTCCTATTAATCGTAATTTCCATAAGAATAGTTTCATAATTATAATCAGGGCAATAATCGTCAGCCGTAGAACAAAAGAAATGATATTTTTAAAGTTTATGTTGTGACTACGAACACCGGTTATAATGGAAGACAACCCTTTTGTTAGAAATGTTCTCTACATCACACATGATTTTGCACTATTAAGTGTCAGAACGTTGGAAAAACAGGACATCAGACAAGATTTTGTAGAGGTAAAGGACCAGCTATTGGGAGTAATCAAATTCCGGTAACTAAGGTTTGACATAACTGTGGAGAAAAAGGGCATTTGGTAAATGAGTACCGTAAAGAGAGCAACAGCAGAGGAAAATCTTATTTGCTAAACGATACTCATCAAGATCAGAATACGGTTACGGGTATGTTTAATCTAAATCAACATCTGGTTAAAGTAATATTTGACTCAGGAGCTGATAGAAGTTTCATATCTGTTAAAATTGCTGCTAAGTTAGGTATACCGACTGTTTCCATGAATACTAAGTACGATTTAGAAATGGCCGATGGAAAAATAGTTAGCACTAATACCGTTATTCAAGGAAGTATCATTACTTTATTACGTCAATTCTTTGAAATCGATCTTATGCCAATTAAGCTCGGTAGCGTTGACGTAGTCATATGGATGGATTGGTTATCTAAATACCATGCTAAAATCTTATGTGACGAGAAAGCCGTTCATATTCCCATTAACGGTGAAGTTTTGATTGTCCATGGTCAACGGAGTAAGACTCGACTAAATCTCATATCATGATTAAAGATAAATAAGTATGTATCCAGAGGTAGTCAAGTTTTCTTAGTTCAAGTGACGGAGAAACTGCAAGAAGCAAAACGAGTAGAAGATATTCCGATAGTTAGAGACTTTCGTGAAGTATTTCCTGAAGAATTACCAGGTTTGCCACATGAACGTCAAGTTGAATTCCAAATTGATTTGATACCAGGAGCAACACCAACTGCTAAAGCGCCTTATCGATTAGCACCTTCGGAAATGCAAGAATTGTTAAGTCAAATCCAAGAACTAACTGATCGAGGATTTATTAGACCAAGTATACCGCCGTGGGGAGCTCTAGTCTTATTTGTAAAAAAGAAAGATGGATCATTTAGAATGTGTATCGATTATCTTGAGTTAAAAAAAACTTACTATAAAGAATCGTTACCCATTACCAAGAATCGACGATTTATTTGATCAACTTTAAGGATCAAGCGTATATTCGAAAATTGATTTACGGTCAGGTTATCATCAATTAAGAGTTAAGGAAGACGATATTCCTAAAACTGCTTTCCGGACACGATACGGAAATTATGAATTTCAAGTTATGCCTTTTGGTTTAACCAATGCACCATCTATTTTCATGGACCTCATGAACAGAGTGTGTAAGCCATACTTGGACAAATTTGTAATCGTGTTTATCGATGATATTCTTATTTACTCTCGTAATAGAGAAGAACATGCCAAGAAACTTGGTATAATTCTCGAGTTACTTAAGAAGGAGGAGTTGTATGCGAAGTTCTCGAAATGCGAATTCTGGATCAATGTTGTTCAATTCCTAGGACATGTCATTGATAGCCAAGGTATTCGTGTGGATCCTACGAAGATTGAAGCGGTGAAAAATTGGAGTAAGCCTAGTACGCCTACGTAAATTAGACAATTTTTAGGACTAGCTGGGTATTATCGAAGATTTATTGAAGGTTTTTCAAAGATTGCTAAAGCTTTGACAAAATTAACTCAGAAAAATAAACTGTTTGTCTGGGGAGATAGTCAAGAGATAGCTTTTCAATTATTGAAGCAGAAGTTGTGTGAAGCACCTATCCTAGAATTACTAGAAGGTATCGATGACTTTATCGTTTAGTGTGATGCATCTATCCAAGGAATAGGAGCAGTGCTTATGCAAAGGAAAAAGGTTATTGCTTATGTATCAAGACAACTTAAACCGAATGAGAAGAATTATACTACTCATGATCTAGAATTAGGAGCAGTGATATTTTCTCTTAAGATCTGGAGACATTACCTCTATGGTACGAAGTTTTTAGTCTTTACCTTTCACAAGAGTCTTCAATATATTCTTCATCAGAAAGAATTAAATATGAGACAGCGACGTTGGTTAGAATTACTTGCTGATTACGATTGTGTAATTCTTTATCACCCAGGTAAAGCCAACGTAGTAGCCGATGCTTTAAGTCGAAAGGAACGTGTTAAGCCGTTGCGAGTTAGATTATTAATGATAACTCGTTTACCAAAGTTACCTACCCAAATTCACGAAGCGCAAAAAGAAGCACTTAAAGAACAGAATGTTGGAGCAGAGAAATTAAGAGGAATGGATAAAGAATTTGAAATTCGTCAAGATGGAATTCGTTGTATTAAAAATCGTAATTGGTTACCTGCCCATGGTAATTTACGAGATTTGATTATGCACGAATCTCATAAAACAAGGTATTCTATACATCCTGGTTCCGACAAGATGTATCAAGATTTGAAGAAACTCTATTGGTGGCCTAACATGAAGGCAATCATAGCAGAATACGTTTGTTAGTGTTTAACGTGTGCAAGAGTTAAAGCAAAGTATCAAAATCCATCCGGTCTATTGATACAACCAGAGATTGCAATATGGAAATGGGAAAGAATTACGATGGATTTTGTGACTAGATTACCTAAGACATCAAATTGACATGACACCATCTGGGTTATTGTCGATCGTCATACAAAATATGCACGATTTCTTCCTATTAAAGAGACTGATAGTATGGAAACTCTTTCGAGATTGTATATTAAAGAAATAATCTCACAGCATGGAGTGCCTGTATCTATTATCTCAAATCATGATAGTCGTTTTACATCTGTATTCTTTAGATCGATGCAAAGTGCCTTAGGTACTCAATTGGATATGAGTACGACATATCATCCACAAACAGATGGATAAAGTGAAAGAATGATTCAAACTCTCGAGGATATGCTCAGAGCTTGTGTAATAGATTTTGGAAAAGGATGGGAGAAACATCTACCTTTAGTAGAATTCTCTTATAACAATAGTTATCATGCTAGTATTAAAGCAGCGCCTTTCGAAATACTTTATGGACCGGATGGGGTGTCGGGATTTCCTTGTTAAAATTAGATTATGCGTTCGAAAACAAGATAGACAAAGGAGTTACGCTACTACTAGACATAAACCTTTGGAATTTGCAGTAGGAGATCGTGTTATGTTGAAAGTTCACCTCGTCAAGGAGTTATTCGATTCAGAAAGAAGAAGAAACTGAATCCAAGGTATATAGGACCATTCAAAATAACCAAAAGAATTGGCCCTGTGGCATATAAACTAGAACTTCCTGAAGAGCTTAGTAATGTTTACAATACTTTTCATGTTTCGAATCTTAAGAAGTGCTTATCAGATGAATCTCTCATCATAGATGAAAGAACTTCAACTCGATGATAAGTTAAATTTTATAGAAGAGCCAGTGGAAATTATGGATAGAGAAGTGAAAAGATTGAAGCAGAGTTGTATCCCAATAATTAAAGTACGATGGAACTCGAAAAGAGGACCTGAGTATACTTGGGAACGTGAAGATCAATTCCGAGCTAAATATCCACATCTATTTTTTTCTGTTAAACCTAGTTCTAGTTAAATCTTAGGACTAAATTTTTAATAAGGGGGAGAGACTATAACATCTAGTAGTTTTGGTTAATGTAATATCCATGTTCATATATAAAAAGGTGATTTTACTCTGAAATTTTTGCATTTTCACTATACTTCATGACTGACTTATGGATCTCACTATCACAACTACCACATCAACATATGCCTATATGTTGTAAACAGTATGTATATACTGAGTCTAAGTTCTAAAAGTTATCAAATGAATAAACAATGAATAAGAACAACTCACATATAACAAGGATACCCTAAATTCCCATATAAACTAATATTTCAAGCATTGTAATCATAAAATGACAATATACTATTATTAAACACTCTACACTAATTCTAATCTACCAAGTACAGGAAAGTTAAATAATCACAAAACACTAATATTCACTAATCACAAGCTAATTACAAGAAAATGACCTAAAACCAAGATTATCATATAAAATCCAATCTATAATGAATTAGACTCTAATATTTTGCAACAAAACATAAAACTCAACTAAGTATCATAATATAATCATACATTTATCTTAAACCAAGTTACAAATTATTAAAGCATAAAGTACAAGTATTCAAAGCATAGAACCTTAATCTTATTTAAATAACCCTAAAATATGATCAACTTATATAAACCCTCAAACTAAGAATGTAGAACCCATAGAAGTCATAAACATATCATATAAGCCATATAATAAGCATACATAAGGATATAAACCCTAATTACCCAAGTTATAAAATCATTAGGATTAATGACCTAAAAACCCTATTATTAAGAAATCTACATGGAATCACTACCTAGTTCTCTTTGGACAAGTCTACAAATACTCATAGGACTTCATTAATATTATAAGATGATATTAAGACAATGTAAAACTAACCTAATGCACAAGGTACAAGATTTCAATGCATGACTTGTAAATTAGGGTAAAATAGGTATTTTCACTCTTTAGACATGTTTACCCTAACTAAACCCTTAAACCAAGTGTGAGAACTGATTGGACACTTAAAACTCAATTTCTAGGACCTAAATTAAGTTTAAATCAGTAGCTAAGAGAAGGATAATCATATTTGATAAGATTAAACCCTAAATCATTTGAAAACCCTAATCTACAAATGTATACTTCCATTTTCACATCAAACCTTTGTTAAACTTCAAACCAAATACCCAAATCTCTTAAATATAATATCTAAACCCTGATTAAACACTATTCATTTACTAATCACCCTCCTAAGCCCTTAATCACCAAAAACACAAAACATAAGTTACAAGGCCTAGTTTTAGGACCTGGTTTTGTAAATTCCCTCCAAAACTCATTTTCGAACCATTTCCCTCCATTCCAAGTTTGAAAACCTGATATTTATTCATTGAAAATCTTGAAGCTTTGATAGCAAGTTGTGTTCACAAGGAGCCATTTTGTAGCTACCTAGGTAAATCTATGTTAACCAAGGATTTGATCTTGTTACAGAGCTTAATTAGACTCTTTATAATGCCAAAATTATGTTAGAAAGATAATCCAAAAGAAACTAAGTCATTTCATCATTTTAAATGAAAGTTATAAGTTAGAAATGTCTTAAAACCCTAGTTTTGTAATCTACATGAAATAATGAGCAAAAACCCATTTCAAAAGCTATAATTCTGAATAAATTTTTTAATTATGATTATAAACATGTTTAGAAACTTTGTTTTCAAAACCTAGATCATTTGGATCATTCTTGAGCTTGTTATGTAATTATAACAAGTTTAGGGACTAAAAATGTCAATTTTGAAACTATAAATCATTTTGGGCCAAAAGTATCATTTTATGAAAGTATAAGCTATAAGAATGAATGTTGGAAAGTTTGAGACCCTAAGGTTAAATAATAAAGGTTTAAATTGCAATTTATGAAACTTTATACTTAAAGGGTAAAAAGTGTTATTACACCAAACTATAATAACAAGGACTATTTTTGCCAACATTGAAAATCAAAATATAATAAAAGATGTTGTGTCATGTTAGTAGAGAGCTTTGTACAAAGATGTTCCATCTCGATATTACGTTCTGACTGAGTGGTTGGGTTTACGATTTAAAGTGTCCTCGCTTCTCAAACGTTTATAGAATGGCTTCTGAGTATGATGGCCCGAACAATGATACTATTACTCTAAAAATTAATTCAATCAAAGAATGTTAATTAAAGATAATGAACTCAAGACTAACAATTGGTATATATGCATATTGTGTGTCAGTCCAGATTCTGTGAGAAGGTTGTGGTTAGATAATAAAAAAGACTCTATAGGCTAAGGTGAGTTTATAGCCTTACATTTTAAAAGCTTACAAAAAATTTTAAAACCCGTGAGGGGGATATATGCAAAACTAGAATACAAGTGTTTTTGTATGCTGCCTACATGATTATTGACACTATGTTTACTTTTTGCCATCCCATGTCCCGTTTTAATCATGAACCACTAATCATTTAATAAGCGCTAATATCATGAGTAGTACTATTGGAGACTGACATCTCCTATCTGGGCAAGTCGTACTTGCTAGCAGCTAATAGTCCATTCCTAGGATAACCAGATATACTTTATTTTGCATAACTCAGGATATTCTGTCAATCTTCCTGCTTAAGGGCAATTTGTTGGATTTTTCTAATAATGTCTAGTCGCGGGTCATGAGATAGTGCAATAAAAATCGATGAATTTTTATGATAACACTATAGACGGAGAGTCATACTTGTATTCAAATCATGTTTAAAACCTATAAATTCACTCAACCTTTGTGTTGACTTCAAGCATATATCTCAGGTGATTGAAGACTGACATGCTATAGAGGGTGGAGTCTGGAATAAGTTATCATTCTATCAATATAACTAGATCTTTGGGAAACCTGTGTTTGTACAGCGTATGTATAGTTGTTTGTTAAACTCTGATTTAAATAAATGAATGATTACATTTGTTTTATAAAAATGTCTTTTTGGCATTTTCAGTTATTGTAACTATGGTACTATGAAGTAATACCCCAGATCAATATTCTGCTGCATAAAGGTAAAATAGGGGTGTTACATTTTGCCTCATGCGTTTAGAATTATGACTCTAAAGAAAAGACTACTTTAATGGTAGAGAAGATTTTAATGGTAATTATACTAATTTGGTCAACAGATAATTTGTTTTCGAACGCATAATCTAATTTTAACAAGGAAATCCCGACACCCCATTCGATGTATCACATAAGTCAACTTAAAAGAATAGTTGATTTTCTACATGAACTTTAAAAAATCCGATCATGCTTATGTGTAGTGTTGGGAATTATTTGTTTAATTATGTAAGTACCGCTAGGCTTATGTAAGTACCACTAGTTATATTACATATCGCTAGTGTTAGTGCTATATATGCAAGTACCGGCAGTTGTAATGTTAAGCACCAGTAGTAGATTGATAAGTACAATTATATCTTTAGTAAAGATATGTTATAGTTATAATAGGAGTATATCGTGTGTGATATATGTATCCTAATAGAATATTATATAGTTCCTTGCACTATAAAAGGAATATAGGGCCGTTAAGTTTATTGTACCTCAAAAAAGTTTACGATTAATAAAGAATCGATGGTTAGTTAAACCATGTTGTGCTTAGCTTTGATAAGTTAGATTCCGCATAACATATCTCTGTTTAATAAGAGTGTCTCTCTTGCTTTAGTTTGTTTACAAGCTAACGTATAATCCTTAACACCCTTATGATCTATTCATTAGGATCAACATGTAGCGTGGTCAGATTTTAATGTTCATGTAGAAAATAAAAATTCATTTTTATTAGACTTATGTGATACATCGAATTAATTGTTTAGGATTTTCTTGTTAAATTTAGATTATGCGTTCAAAAAATATTATTGTTTATTAAATTAGTATAATTACCGCTAACATTCTTCTCTTACCATTAAAGTATTCTTCTCTGCAGATCAGTCGTGATGCTAAACGCATGAGGAAAAACAGTCTCTTTATTTGAAGCAAAGTGTTGTACCGGAGTTGTAACATAATAATGGCCTATTTCCGCTGTGTTGGATTGACCCATACTTGCTAGGAAATGGGTTGTGGTTTGACTCGGCCCGGTACCGGTGTGGCATGCAACTGGACTGGAACTCGGTGGCCTATTGTGTTGTTGAATATGATGTAGAACGGTACTTGCGGAGGTAGCATGAGATTGATGTCCTGAATATCCCATATTGAGGTAAAAACTCTTGTTGGACATTGTACAAAGCTATTATTTGGGCCCGTGTAAGAGTATTTGTTACATTAAATGTTAAATGGTTTTTGATGGGACGTCCTAAAGGTAGTTGTATAATTTTTCCAAATTATAGTTTTAGTTAGTGTTGTAAAAATCGTTCTAGACGTCCAATTAGTCCCCGCATAGGCGTTAGGCGCTTATTATCCGGTCTAATTGGGCATATAGTATCAAAATCAGGCATAATTCAGTCAAATTTGACAAAAAAAACAACAAAATCGGTCTAATTGGGCATATAGTATCAAAATAAATTTAGGTATAAAAATCCAATCTAATTAATCCATGCCTAACCAATTAATCGCTAGGCCCTACTCGTCATCCCAGCTAGCGTCTAGCGATTTTGCAAGCTTGGTTTTTTTAGTTATTATCTACGAACAGTTTGTTGATTTTGTGTTTAAGTAACTTCAGCATCAAAAAAGTTGTAGCTCTGGTAGTATTTGTATATATCAGGATATGTAGTTTTCCTTTATAACATGACTTTGATTTATGATAATAACATACTAGCTCTCAAATACAGCGTATATTCATGCTAATGTTTTTTGCTTGCTACTACTGTTCTTTTGCTTTAGTAAATAGTTGTTTTTACAGAAGGAGGAGAGTGAAGAGACACTTTATAATATTAAAACAACTATTTGTATAAACATCAAAACATCAAAAAATGCTTCTTTCTAATAAGGAACCAGAAGGCAGTGTAATAAAAAAATTGATGAATCCAAAATACATGGATCGATTAAGCTTACAGGATAACCAACGTTCACATGAAACAATCATAGCGGAATTAGAACATTGATTAGAACAAGGTGTTTACTTTCCAATGATTTAAACAGTAAACGATTATAAGTAACAAACCTAGACATGTATACATTAAATCCCACGCCTAGAAACACGAACTCAACTTTAGGTTTACATTGTGTAAGAAACATAAGAAAAACCTACACAAGGATATGTCTTTATATGCTAGACATAACCCTTGTTACAAGAAATATAATTACACTAGAAGTTATTCCATCTTTTTCAATTTAGTCTTCCTTGTATAGATGGTCTCCATATTCATGTATTTCTTCATATTTGCATTTAGGCCCTCTTATTTCATTACCATTATGCTTTGTCTCATCAAATCTAATTCCTAACAATGTTTCCCTATTTGATGATGACAAAACCAAGCTTCAAATCTTGATCTTCCACGAATGAAACAAGCTTCTCCCTTAAAGTAAGATTTCTTGTAAAAAATATCCCCATATAAAATAAGTTGCATACCTTGATCTCGTAATCTTCTTCCCTTTTGTGTCTTGACCAATAGGGGTTTTCTGAAGATAAGCAACTAATAAACACTTGAATGGTGCATGTAGATGGTTAGATAAGCTTCCCTTGAAACTTAGATTCACCATCTCTTGAATCACGAACTCTATAGACTCCAATTATATATTACTAGTAAAGAAAAATGAATATAACCGATTTGTTGAAGAAGTGGAATTTCCTAAGCTTTTACCTTATATCTTGCAATATCCATGTGACGTCGAACTTATATGAGAATGTTTAAGAGCATAAGCAGAATTAGTCACTTACAAAATCCACATTTACCTTCAAAACGAGACACTAAGCACGATAATGTAACTCCTTCAAGTGATAGGAAATGCAGGACAAGCATTCCCTAGATTTTGCTTCGTCACCAACAATGTAAGCACGAACAAGTTATCTTTAAAGTCAGTGTCACACATCACGACTTTAAGATATGATAAAACAAAAACATCTGAAAAACAACTCCAACACCAAATAATCAATAATTTGTCGTCTTCATCGAAACCTTCAACTTGTAATGAAGATCGTCTAAGTACAACATCATCCTCTTCTATTATGCAACTAATGCCTCTACCGATGATCTGCTTCTAATCCAAATCGGTACGCAACCGCAAGGTTAACCTTGTCACATAATAAAATAAAATGTCATTACACCAAACATCTTCAAAAACGAGCCATAAAACCTGAAAAGTGAGTTTTGTCCGAGATCTAGTGTTATCGGATATCCTTCAGTGTTGTTCAATATCGGACAACAATATCAAAGGGTAGACTTCTATTTATCGGATATCACTATTTTTCCAACAGTGACTAGAATACATGTGACATGGCTAGAGCTACCCATTGTTGTCCAACGTACAGTAGGTAAAGTAAAAGTAATAACAGTGTGTAAATGATTAATAATACTATCCTGTTAATGTGTACCACTTCCGTTTTGAATACCGGTGTTGACAAACACACTGCTTCAAATATAATTCCTTGTCATCACATGAAGTTGCAAAATACGCTCTATTTTTTACACGTGAGCAACTTCAATCACATAAAAGCAATACCATTATGGTACATGCACCAATAGAAATATCAAATCACATGATAGCTTTTCCATCCTTTAATCACATGATGTATAATATCCTTGGACCATAAATCTCATGACATCCCACGTAGATTGCACGAGCATATGTAGCAAATAATATGGAATAACAATAATCCCTAAAAATAAGCCAACATATACTTGTACTACTGTATGTATGTCGTCCCAAATATTTTGTAGTCAAGCTTCCATATAGAACTTGTGATCCCACAAAAATAAGAACAATATATGTCGTGATCTCGTCCAAAGATATATATCCAATCACAAGTTACCCTATGACCAGATATTGTAAATCACATAGGACTCAAAATAATGCATAAACATATGCTGCTCGTAAACTTGGATCCATGTCTAAACACTTCTTTAATATATCAATACAATAACTTACTTGAAGCACTTGGTCCACACGTTCATGTCCTTGTACTCTTTTTTTCTTTGCAGCAAGACACAGGACCACAAATACCATTACACATGAACTATATCAATATACTTTACTTTTCCGCTGTTCTTTTTTCTTTCATTCGAACTTGCACTCAGTTTCTTTGTGAAGGTTTAACAAGATCATAATTAACACAATTATAATTAATCGAGTTAGGGTTTTGCAAAGCGATTCCCTCGAACAAAACCTAATTCCCCAAATTTGGGTTTATGTAAATCCACCAAGATATAGTCTATGATAAGACTATATTAACTTCTTGTACACACGTAATGCAACGAGATAACCGTAAACCTAGTACGTATAAACCAAGCTACTACGTCTTGTGGAATAAAGCTTAGTTAAAAAACTCAACCGAAAACCCCTTTGTGGGTTTCGGTTTGCGATCAACCAAGAGAGGGAGAAGAGAGAAAGTGTGTTTTGATTTGTGAGGTGTAAGGGTGTTTATATAGGCCTAGTAATTCTTGTAGCTCAAGCAAACGGAAATAAGGAAAGTGTTTTCCTTCCCTTTTTCCTTCTCCAACCGCTGGCCCTAAACACCCCTAAGGGTGGTCCGAAACCTTCTTTTCTTCTTACGATATATTCCAAAACGCTCGTTAATACTTAACTCTTAATTATTAAACGATCGTTAAGTTATAGCTCGATTTAATTTAATAAATATAGTAAATACATTTATTAAATAAATTAACTCTTTAACATACTGCGTGCAATCTCGTAATCTCGAGTTCGATCCTAACACACGACTATTAAATATAAGTCCATAAACTTTCAGCTCCCACTTGGACATATTTCGAATATCATGATTACATTGACTAGCGTCTAGTTACACAAGCAACGTCTCTAGTACAACTCGAGTAAGGTCTCCTGGATAAAACCTGACGAGACTGTAATTATACATAGTCTCATCGTCCAAATCGGGCTTAAAACGCTTAAAATATCATTAAAATACCCCAAATATATGCTTGTGTTTGTTCACTGTGTATTTTAGGTACAGATATCGTGGAATCAAAGAAAGATCACAAAAATAAAGCAAAAACGAACACGGGAAACGAAGCCACACAAAGAACCGGACCCGAATGTTGATTTTCCTTTGAAGTCCTCGAAGTTTGAAGATTTGGCAAGAATGGTCCCTCAACTATTGAAGACTTGTCACTTTTTACCCTTGTAAATCTCAATTATTACAAGATTGGTCCTCAAGTTTCAAGTTTATACCATTATGGCCCTTGAAGAATGCAATTATTACATAAAATGCCCTTGGAACATATTTGATAAAACTTTTGTGGCAAAAGTATAAAAAAACAAACTTCATTTGTTAAGGAAATACACTTGTGGGCTGTTTAATATGAAGTGACAAGAGAAACAAAGAAAGGGGGCCAAAATGGCCAGACATCCAAACCCCTCCCCTCCACTCAGAGCTCTCCATGTCACTCCCTCACCCAATCACCATCACCTACCTCACCTCCCATGCCACATCTGCTTTCCACCTACACCTTAATCCAGTTTATATATATAAACTTGGTCAACCCCCAGTCAAACCCTTACTTTCCCTCTTAAACACTTTATTAAACTAAAAAGTGGATTAAACTAAACTATTCACCCTCCCCTAACCGTATAAACCCTAATCCTAATATGATCAAACCAAAGGGAAAAAGGATAATTAGGTGCAGATTGCTAATTAACACCTTTCTCATCCCAACCCACCAACAAACTACACTCACCCGTGACTCAAGAGGCCCCACCAAGACTCCCCTACTTCACTATTTTTGGAAAAATACGGATCTTGCAGCAATCCAACGTCCCATTTGTTAAACTTGTTCCCAAAGACTCCAATGAAGGGCCAAGATCATCTCAAGAGAGCTGTCATCCAGCAAGCATCACATGTATCCAGTTTGACCATTTTCAAATCAGTCAAGACAAGGGCTTTTTAGGAATTATCATAGCTAGGGTTTTCATTACTTTTCCTTGTTCTAGAGTATTCTATTTACTAGTATTTAAGCAATACTCGACGTGTGAGTTTGCTTGTTCCAGTCTTTGTACAATTTTTGAAAAAAAGTAATGACAGTGAAATTTTAAAGTTTGTGCATACTAAGTTCCATTTTCTTATCAGCTTGTGTAGCTTAATCTTTACTGTTAATGCAATCTAGTTAAAAGTTCATCTAAATATTTGTTCAAGAAAGAAATCTTTTTGTCAAGTTTTTTTTAGACTCAAATTCTGAATCCATTATCAACACGAAGTGAAAGCGGAATGTTGATGTTGTTTTCAGTTTTAAATTAAGTGTTTTTTTATCAAATTTTAGTTGGTTTCAAAGTTTGGTTCCATAGGTTTGAGAAAATCAGTTTTCAAGAAGGTTTAGTTTTTTGGGTTATCTAAGCTATAAGCTATAAGCTGACTTAATCAATAAGCCAAGCTTATAGCCTTATAGAGGTATTATTAGTTCACTCTTTGCTATTTTTTTTAATCTTAGCAGGATTCTTGAGTCAAGATATATTGGGTGTGTGGGTTCTTGGAATCCACCACTAGCATCTCTCTACATAAGCTGTTTCATAAGCCCATTTCCAAGGTCCAAGCTTGTTTGGAGAAGGCATCAGCTGGCCTTAGTACAACTTGGATGTGAGTTGTACAAGGTAAACGGGCTTGAACCCTCTAAAACTTAGCAAAAAAATCTTTGAAAATTGTGTTTGTGTGACTTTTGTGGTTTGACTGTTTTTGTGCCTTGATTATGTTCATTTAGGTTTTATTTGCATGTTAGAGTAGATATTAATCAGTTTTAAGTTGATTTGTCACGTTTTGGTTTGAGAAAAGTGTTAACTGGATATTAAAAGGGTGTTTGGATTAGGGTTTTAAACTATATTGGGTAATTCATTTTGGTTTAGATACCAGTCAAACACACTTCATTAGGTATTTATAGGAAATATCAGTATTGGGTTTTCAGTATTGTAGGTTTTTAAAGTATTTTGCATGCTCAAAATTTGGAATAAAGTAGCTAAAAATCAGTAAGTCTTTAATACTGCTTTGTTCTAGTATTTCTGTTCATCAAGCTTTTGGAATCTGTTAGGGTTTAGTGTTATCTAGGTTTGTTAATTAGTTAAGTATAGTTTGGTTGGACTGTGTGCAAGTTGGGATGGTTTGAAAATCACTAGAGTGCCAAAAATATCAGATTTAGTGCCAGCCCCATACCATCCATATCAGTAACTAAATTAGCTCTTTTGAGTGTGATTTCTATGTGTGACTTGTGTTTTTTCTAGATTAATCTGACTCACTACACTCCACTGAGTGTAGGGGTGCCAATTGTTCCAATCAAAACCAAGAAACTAAGAAGTTACAAGTCAAAAACCATCCAGACCCGTTTTTTTGTTCAAGTAGTGGGAACAATGTTCCCCCTGCTAGTGTGACACTTCCCACTGCTAGCACTACAGGACAAAACCAGTCAGCTGTCACTATCAGCTTTCATCCTTTTTTGTCCTTAGTGGCTTTATTTAAGCTTTTGACAGATTTTTCATTTTTCCTTGTTTATTTATTTATTTTAGGATTTTTCATTATGTTACTTTTTATTTTACTCTTTATTTATTATTTTTTAGATTAAATTCAGTTTTTATTAGTTTATTTAATTCCTGTTTTTGTCTTTTAGTGCAGAAAAGTAATATTTTAAGTTTTTCAAATTTTCTTAGTTTCAGGAAAATATTTTAAGATTTTTAGTTTAAAAAAGTTTACTGTTCACCTTTTTATCTATTTTTTAGATTTAATTTTAGTTTAAATAGGTTTGATTCAAATCTGTTTTGTCTTTTAGTGCAAGAAATTACTTTTTTCAAACTTTTTAACTTTTCTACTGTTTAGTAATATAAATTAGGATTTTTTAAACAGTAAGTTTAATTCTAGCATTATTTTATTATTTTTAATCATTATTTTAGTTTAAAAAATGTTTTTACTGTTTTAAAAATAGAAAAATAGTCCTTAAAATTTAGGAAAAATACTTTTTACACTTTAAATAATACAAGTGAGTTATTAGTTTAATAAAATAATATTTTAGGCTTTTTCTTAATTAAATTTAATGTTAGGGCTTTAATTAGCATTTAAAATTGAATATTTAATTAATAAAAGGTTTTAAAATTTATTTATTGAATTTTTATTCTTATTTATATTATTTTAGACTTAGTTTTAATTTTTAATTCATTTTTAGCTTTAATTTTTGATTTTGTCACGTTTTACGTATTTACGTTCGCGTTTTACGTCACTCGTCGTAGTTTAATCGTAGTCGTAGCTCGTCTTTAATTTTCTCTCTTCTAAAACAAAAACGACACTAATCCAAACTTTGATTTTATATAATTGGCACTCATATTCACACACCTCCTTCGAGAACGAACCCGCACTTATTCAATTCGTCGGTTTTCCTAAATCGTCGAGTTTAATACTTGCCCATTATACGCTCTTTTTCCTAAAAGACGTGTTTTTACAACTATATAAACCTTTTAATGATTCATCAATATTATTATCCTTTTATTTCTAATACAACATTAATAAGGATATGGATCTCAGTCATTCCTTTCATTAACCATTACTGTTTCGGCAGTTGTACCCTGGGAAATAGGTGGCGAATCTGTTTTAAGGGAAGCGTGTCAAACACATGTGACAATCCGTCAATTTCAGGTCGTTATTCTAATCTCGACTACTACGTATTACGTGTTTACTTTAATGAGAATTTTAAATTATCGACTAACCGAGAAGGTTATGACTTGAAACTAGCGTAAGAATGTCGATTTGATGAAAACCGGCAATGAATACGTTAGGTATCGATGTTATATTCTCAAGTTATCATAAGAATGATTTTTATTATATTCATTTTTATTTCTCGTGCTTTACGTTTTAACGAATGACGAGAACTATTAGTGATCGCGATACCGACGGATGCCCAAAAATTTATGTTTTATTATCGATTGTTTCGATATTTAATATTTTCGATGTTTTCGATTTAATTACGTTTTAAGTCGTGTCGAAGCTTTATTATTATATTTATGAAGCTTTTTAACTTTTGAAAAGTATTTTTACGAAATCCGAGTCCCGTAAATATTTTCAACTTTGACTAATAGTCATTTTCTACCCTTTAAATTGTTTATTTACTTTTTGGTCCAAAACTATACCTAATTGGCAAAACTAACCCTTGTACCACCATATAAAAGCTATTTTTTCACCTAACTTCTACACATAGTGAATAAGTTAAATAAGAAACCTCCCACCTCTCTCTTTGCCTCTCTTTTTTCGTCCACCATAGCAACCAAAACCACCACCATATCTTGATTTTTACTTTGATTTAGCAAAAACAATAACAAATCCCATCTTAGTTACTTCAAGGTGATCATATCTATATAAGATTTTTCAACATGCAACAAGTTTTTGAAAATTTGTTATGAACTAGTGTTGTTACAAATTTTTGATGATCTTGCATGTGTTATCTAGTGATAATCATGTATATATTAATTTGTTTTGTTGAAAGAAAGTTATTCTTGATTTTGGGTTTTTATTTATTTGATTTATACAAGTGTTAGGATTAATATATGTTGTTATTAGGGGTTTAGGATGATGAGAAAAGTGATTAGAATTGCTTGAAAAATTGTTTTTGTATGAGTTTGTTATAGGTAATTTAGGGCAGTGACTTGTACGCTGTGTTTGGGGGTCTTAATGTCAAGTTATTGTTAAAATAATCATATAGGGTTCTAGAGAATTTCTTTAACTTCGATTTGATATAAATAGGGCTTCCAACTCCTAAAAAATGTGAAGTTACAATAGTTTGATTATTCGTGTACCGGGAGATGAGTATCGACACAATTTGAAGTTGTTGTCGATATTTGGATCGAATCTCAGGGACTATTGTATGAGTTTTAAAAATAGTCAAGGGCTGTTGTAAGTCTCTAAACCTTAGTTCATGAGTCTATTTTCAAACTGTAAACGAAATTGTTTAGAGTTGTCAAAATAGTTTCATGAGTTGAAGACGTAATACTATGGATAGATCTATCAGGGTGACGCACAGTCCGGTCGCGACTAGCTATCGCACGGTGTAATTAAACACTAGTAATGAAACATCGGATGCATTTGTATAAGAGAAATATACTCACTTAGCTAGGTGTGTTGGGCTGAAATAATATATCTTAACGTTCAATGTCATGAGTGTAGAATGTTGATAATCTTATGAATCAATGAAGTGGGTTGAAGATTTCTAGAGAGAGAAACTAGTGAGAGAAAGTGAGAGAGAAATATGTGTTTTTCATTCAAAAATGGGAAAATGAAACAATCAACAACCAACCCCTTTCCATGATGGAAAGGGGTATTTAAATCCAAGCCACTAATGGGCTTGGGCCGACCCATGACAAGCCCATGGGCCGATTTCTTACTTAACTAAATAAGCAAACATTAACTACGAGCTATACAACATTAATAATATTGTGGAGTGACCGATACTTCTAATATACGTTAAAAACGTATTTCTAACAATCTCCCCCTAAGGGAGGTCACTCCACGTTACACAGTTCTAAACCTAGCATACTATACTAAGTCTTCGTTCTTCAGCTCGTAGTCTTTTCTTCTTTTCTTTTTGTTGTGAATATGTTGATTTGATCTTTTAGGCTTTGGCTTGAGAGCATTGTTCTTTTGACCAATCACGTGCGATCTTTGCCTTCTTGTGAAACTTGCCTCCTCGTGACTCCATGTTCCATACACTTATGTCTTTTGTTGAGTTCTCGAAAGCTTCAGAGTTTGGTACAGCGGAAGACTTCATTTTATACTTTCTTGAATTTTTGCTGAACTTTGATGCAGAAAACATAAGCATGTGGGAACGACTTCAGCTGGTACACCGCAACGCCACCGTCTTCGCAACAACATGATAGGACACGAATGAAATGGCTTAGAACATTTCATTCTAAATCGGTAGCATTTTACCTCCGGTCGGTGAAGACCGTTGGACGATATTAGATATCGTACCTGTGACGGATAGTTTCAATTAAGTAACTTCCTGACAGGATTTCGCGAGTAAACCCGTTCTTTTTATTCGACGATCACTAAGCTTGACTGCGAACATAAAGAGTGAATCACTTGGATAAATTATCCTTGTGATTGAAGCCGTCAATTCATGAAACCTGGAACAAGTGAATTTCAATTAAGATTTTCACCATCGTTGCTTTCCAGTTATCACGAGCTTAATTCATAAAGAATCTTGCACGTCACCTACCAAGTGCTGTTTGATGTTAACACTAGAAGGATTTTCACTCGTCACTTTGAACACTAAAGAGTGTCACTATGAGTGTTCTGGCAAGATCATATGATAATGCGTAGATGCCTGGAACGAGTTAAAGTTCAATTAAGAATTAAACTACTGTTTCTTTCCAGTTTTTCACAAGATTGGTTCTTAAAGAACCGCACGTGTAACCTACCATGAGCTTGTTTGATGTTGGCTCAAGCAGGATTTCCATCTTCGTTGTAATACTTGCGTATTACTCGGATGTTCTGGCAATATTACAAGAATACTGCGTAGGACTCATAAAAATCTCTTACTTTTCATAGTGTGTGAGAAAGCAAGGAATAGATGAAAAGTGTCCTAATGAGACTTTTGATGATCTCGTGGCTCTAGACTCGATAGTGCGTTTTGATTTAGTGAGCGATGGCTGGAGAGGAGTGCCACCTTTTCAATATCAGTCTATTCGGAGTGAATAAACCAATAGATAACGTGTTGATCTCCGTGTGATTAAAACAAATACCTTTTGAGAGATATTTGAGTTAGATGGGAAGGGTTGTGCATTGCATCACTGGGTCCATGATGTCTTTCTTCAATATCGAGAATCATTAACAGATGATCTCAATAGCATATGTATTGACCCGGTTTCTGCCTAAAGTTGTAAGGAGGGCTTCTTTCTTTACACCCTTTATCTTTACATTTCTTTTTCATTCTTCAACCCCTTCAGTACTTACCAATACATCATCACTAGCACCTTGTTGTGATTGTTCCAGTGCTAGCATCAGCAATTAGTCGGTACTCAGCTACGTTCACAATCTTTCTCAATCTTTCCTAGGACTTCTAATTCTATCTAGGGAATTGTCCTTGGAAAATTCCATCGGCTCTGATGAATCATTGGACTAATACCTATTCCTACCACCCTTTTGTCACCACATCCGTCGTGAATAAAGCATGTTTTGGGAAAGTATAGTCACCATGAAAAATCCTTGAAAATCACTTAAGGTACTTGTGATATTGAAATCAAGAATTTTGTACCTTAAGTGTTTTGTTCATAAAAAACGCTCCACCTTAACACGTGCTTTACACATATTAAGTTGGATTATCATTAAGTCTTTTTCATCTTTTAGCCAAGTATCATTTAAGTCTCCTTAATCCCATTTTCTCCCCTTATCCAAAATGTTAACCATTAATATTTGAGATATTGAATGGATTAACCGGTCTTTGGGTAAAAAATGAAATCAATGTTTGGCCATAGAACATATTAATGCTCCCCCTTTAATTAATAAGCGTTAATTGTAGTGCTTTAGTATGATATATTTTGAAAGATTTAGAATCTCGTGAGAAATTCTTGAAAAATTATCATACCTTAACACTACATCAAGCCATAAAAGCACAATATTCACAGAATTTACATATTCACAATTAAAAAACCAATATAAAGTGGACCTGAGATGTACGACCCATTAGATGGATCGTTGCAGTAACTTGTGGTGCACTAGATATGGTCTACCACCAACGAATCTTTCTAAGCTCCTCATCAATCTACGTTCCCGGAGCTTTTCTTCAATCTTCTTGATCACATATTTCGCCATTTGCCGATAACCCGGATGCCAATCCTCAACCATCTCTGCTAAAGACCCACCAGAATTAAGATGATCCAATTTTCCTCTAACGTATATGAGAGTCTCATCACTGTATTTATAAAGCTCACCTACCCTCATAAACTTCATGATCCCACGACTGTTCAAGTAGAAAATCCCGTAACTCAGAACGGTAATGCCGGTATAGGGACATCTGTTGACATGTTGAGGTAGAACTTGATTCATTGGACGGGTCAGGTTAAGCTTCCTTTGGTAGCTTTCAACTCCCAATTGAAGATCTTCAACTCGTTTCTTGATAACAATGCTTCGTGTGAACATACGAAGTGCTGTAATCAAGGCAATGATTTCCTCTCGAGGAAGATGGGTAAGTTGATCACGGGTCATCATAAGCAACATGTCTTCGATATCTTCAAGGCGAATGATAGAAAAATCTCCCTGCTGTATTGTGTATTCTCTGTCATCCTCCCTTTTTAGACGAATCTCCGTAACATGATGATAGCCATTCTTGGCTTCAGTATTCAGTCCCAAAATACTTGAGATGCGAATATCGGATCTAACGATACTTCCTGAATTGGCTAAGCAGCAACCTCTGTACGCCCGTCGGACTCGCTCGTCCCAATGTGATGCACCTATAACAGCATACATATCATAATTACGATTTACCTTTGGGACCCAGAGTCGGTTTACCTTTTCCTCGATCCAGGGTATTGTCCCCCAATTAGCAGCTTTCAGCAAGGTCAGGGAGGTTGCGTACTTGGATGATCCCTTGAGGAGATAATCAAGATCATAGGTGACAAAAAAATCAAGAGCAATTTGATTATCTTGAGAAGGATCAAGTGGAGGTGGAGCTCTTTCTGACTCATGAAGGCCTGGCCTTTGAACGATATTAAGAGCTTTCAGGACCTCATCAGCATAATACTCGTACTCCATGCGGCTTAGCCTGGTTTTGGCGTGAATTCTATTATCCTTTAGCGCTCTCTTCACCAAAGACGGAGTGACCGAAGATTTAAACTCATGAGCCAAAAATGCACACAAGTCTATCGGACTACGGATACGGAGATATAAAACATCTATGTCAGCGTCTGTGATTGGATCATATTTAGCAGCTGCCGTGATCCAAGCTTGTGGCGGTGCAGTTTCATCAATCTCCAATGTGTCCGCCCAGTCCCTTGTGCTTGACTCGGGAACAGTAGATTGTGGTTCTTGTTGCAGAGGAGTAGAAACATGAACACTTGCTGGTTCTGATTCAGGCATTTCGGTGGTATCATGAACAGGCGAGTGTTGTGCAGATTCAGGTTTAGTTACTGATTCTACAATCACAGGAGCAACAAAAGAGCTAACAGGATTAGTGGTAACAGGTATAGAAACAGAAAAAGATGTACCGGGAATCGATGACGCAGTAGCAACATTCACATCATGGCGCCACTTGGTTCGTCTTGATTCCGTAGAGGTGGACTTTTCCTTTTGCGCAGCATCTTTCTGAGACCTGGTACCAGACTTAGATGGTTTCTTTGTGCTGGCAACCTTGTCCCCTGTTTCAGGTTGATCATGTTTACCACCATCATCCTCATCGTCATCCCCGTTGCTTCCCTTATCACTCTCCTCATTTAGATCACCACCATCACCACCATCATCATCATCACCATCCTCATTATCATCACCATCATCGTCACCATCATCATCATCTTCTTCTTCTTCTTCTTCTTATTCACCGTTACCCTCCTCTTGTTCACTATCTTCCTGTTCCTCCTCAGGCAGAATGTGATAAGGTACCACACCTCCAAACATTTTAAACAACCGATCATCCTCCAAGATAGCTTCATTGAGTGCTTTGTAGAGTGTCCGCTGAACTTTAGACTTATCAAAAGATCCAACTTCACTCATGCGAGCTTTGAGGATCTTCTTTAATTCAAAATCCGTTAAGTCATATGCAATTTTGTATGCGGATTCGGAAGGGTTGGACGACTTGATCATCAAGTTATCAGCCGCAAGTTTCCTCATTTCTTCATGCAGCTTTGGCATAAGGGACTCAACAGATTCTTTCACCCTCTCTGAAATAGAAGCTTCAAGTGTTTCTTTCTGCTCCTTATATTTATCTTTAATAGCTCGAAGTCTCGTAAGTCGTGCTTCATACTTATCAGCTGCAGCCTGTTTGATCTGAGCAAGTTCTTCTGCATGAGCTTTACGTGTCAACTCCATCTCTGCAGTGAACTTAGCTCGCATCTCTTCTTGGGCTTTCTTGGATGCCTCTTCACTTGCCACTCGTCGAAGTAGTTCTTCTCGAAGTTGATCCATCTCTTTTCTTTGATTTTCCGTGTGTTTATCCAACATTTCTGCCATGACAAACGCAACCATTGAAGATGGTGCAGAGCTACTCTGGGATGGTTGAAGAGGCACGGTTGTGATTACAGTACTGAGGATGGAAGTTGTTGGAGGTGGAATAAATGGTGTTGGCATCGGTCAGGTTGGTAAAGGCTGGATTGGTGGAGGTTGAGTTACGAGAGGCTGTGTAGTCACAATGATTGTGGTAGCACCGGACTCCTTCTCAACACTTGCTTTATCAGCAATGGATGTCTCCTTCGATGCTGAGTAACGTTCGGGTGATCCAAACTCATCAACATCATGTGGCTCCTCGTAGTCTTCTTCAACATCCATCTGTGCACCCGAACCACTACCTCCCGTGTCTCTCCTACTCTTTTCAATAGCCATCTTCATTAACTTTTTCTAAGTCTTGTCGAGAGTAGGATCGTCATCAACGTCTTCTTCGTCGTGGAGAACAAACTCGTCAGCCGTGCTCTTACCCTTCTTAGCCTCATTTCTTCTTGGTTTTGGGTTCAGATAAAGCAACTGTTTGCTTGCGTTTACCTTTACTCTTGATTGTAGTAGACGAGTCTTCTCCTGTCTGAAGGCTTGCTTTTTGCTTCTTGATTTCTATTAGCAGTAGCTTGTAATCAACAGAAGCTTTAATTTTATCTGTCAGAAGATAATCCGGAGTAGGACCAGGATTAACAGCACTAGAGGGTCCTTCATGCCTTAGGTCCACAATGTCATCAGCCTCTTCAGTGTGGTGACGACTTGCTGCACGCTTATCAATAGAGACATCATTCTTCATAAAATAATGAATTATAAGCTTGATAAACCAAGGGTAAGGAAAGAAATTAGCCTTCAGCTTCTTGTTTTGGAAGATTTGAAAGTTAAATTCTTCCCACAACAAGGATGCATAATCTGTATTTAAGCCTTTGTACATTCCATAGAAGATGTTCAAAATTGGACCACGCATAGCATCATGCCCACTTGTTTTAGGTGTAAGACATCTACTGAGAATACCCAAGATAGCTCTCCAAGGTTGACCCACTTTGGAGGTGGTAAAATCTGACACAACTCGTAGGTCAGGACATCCAAGAGCACGGAACTTCTCCATGATTTCGTCTTTGTTAGGGTTCTTTGAAAATGACAAACCCTTGGGTGTGTCCCGAATTCCAAATATCTTGCGGAAGTCTGAAACGGTGAGTGTCTGTTGCTTGTTGTCGAGGGAGAAGGTGATCTTGTTTGAAGTACTTTCCTTGGTAGCCCGGAATTCATATATGTAATCAAATGGCACCGAAGCAGTACTCCTTAACGCATTCTTGAAGTGAGATTGATCAAGGATTGATGAGGCGACTTTGAATCCATGGTGAGTGGATTGAGAAACTTGCTTCAGCTGGTAATTGTTTGGTATGAACTTGAGGGCTTTTGTCTCGGCAATTGAGGCTGCTCTAGCATCTTGGAGTTCTTGCACTGTTGGATTAGTCATGGTGTCTGCTTAAGATAAGATATAAAAGATTGATACACAGAAATATATATATACCATTATGTTGTTACTTCTAAGCATGACACATTTCATTAAGTAATTTTAACAAGCAAACAATTATCCATCCAACAATCCTTCATTCGGAACCCCTTCATTCGGAACCCCTTCATTCAGAACCCCTTCATTCGGAACTCCTTCATTCGAAACACCTTCATTCGGAACTCCTTCATTCGGAACTCCTTCATTCGGAACTCCTTCATTCGGAAGTTCTTCATTCGGAAGTTCTTCATTCGGAAGTTCTTTATACCGAAGCTCTTCATTCGGAAGCTCTTCATTCAGAAGCTCTTCATTCGGAAGTTCTTCATTCGGAACTTCTTCATTCGGAACTTCTTCATTCGGAACTTCTTCATTCGGAACTTCTTCATTCGAAACTTCTTCATTCGGAACTTCTTCATTCGGAACATCTTCATTCGGAACTTCTTCATTCGGAACTTCTTCATTCGGAACTTCTTCATTTGGAACTTCTTCATTCGGAACTTCTTCATCCGGAACTTCATTCAGAACTTCATTCGGAAGTTCATTCGGAAGTTCATTCGGAAGTTCATTCGGAACTTCATTCGGAAGTTCATTCGGAAGTTCATTCAGAAGTTCATTCGGAAGTTCATTCGGAAGTTCATTCGGAAGTTCATTCGGAAGTTCATTCGGAAGTTCGTTAGGAACTTCACAAACCTTGTTCATTCGGAAGTCCTAATCGCACCCTATGAAGGATTATTCTAAACGCGTGTGTGAGTTTTAAGGCAATGTAAGGCAACATCCAGTATTCTAATCATAATCCGACTCAAACCCATCTTAAACCCTAAATCAATTAACCCTAAATTAATAAGAAACCCTAATTGGATTACTTTAATAAAAACGAGTTAATTAATAGGATTGAGCAACGAATTAGACAAATTACACGCGAATATGTACCTTAGAGATGAACGAGACAGATTAGACGAATGATGTGAGAAATTGTGTGGCGGAGAGAAGAAAACCAGAAAGAAGAAAATAGAAAAGAGAAAGAGAAGACGGGGGAGGGATTTTGACTAGGTCAAATTTTTCCACAAGATTCAAAATGGTCACTTTTAACCCCTACAGTTTTCACTTTTCTTTTTGTTTTCTCTTTAAGTTAAATACTCTTAGGTTAACAACCGTTTAACTTAATTAACACTCGTTAGTCCTATATCATTGTATTAACTGTTCACAACTTAAGCATCGCATCCTATTAGCAAATCACCGAGATCTAAAGCAAATCCTATCTCATTGAACAAGCACAAGTCGTATTCTTAATCAAGTCCAATCATTAACCATTTAGCCAATTAATTTTCCTCAAACACTTTTGAAAATCGTTTTGATGACGAAGATGATTTAATATTTTCTCCCCCTTAAACGATGACTCCTTTTCTATTTAAAGAGCTGTAGTCATTGTTTAAAGAGTCAAATATTGATGAAAACATTTCCAATTAATGTATTGAAAAGATTGATTCGTGGTGGCAATAAGATTTCTATTATTTTGACAAATTAATGCACTGAGACGTACACTAACTCGTGTTAGACCAAGTTGTAAAGTAAACTTGATCCCTTTGCATGATTTGGCTTGTAAATCATGCCCGAGAAAATTAATTCCCGTTGTGAGCCAACGTTTTCCAAGGAAATACGTGACTTTAATGCGAAAAATGGGTTGCAGTCTGAAATAACTACAAGCCATAATGGGCATGTTTTAAAAATGTACAACTTTTATACGGACTCTATTTATGGCGCCGTGTCAATATTGATCGACATTTATAAAGCCGTAAATATTACCGTACTAAAAGACATGCCCGATTGAAAAAAAAAACGAAAAATATTTTTTGGATTTTCTTTATTTTATAATTTTTATGGTTTTTCTAGGTTTTATATTTTTTATGGTTTTTCTTGGTTTTATATTTTTGTATTTTTCTTTTTGTGGTTTATATATGTACGAGAATATACATGATCACGAACAAAGGATACGCATGAATAGTTTACCACCACTATTCTGCTGATTCTTCTACCAACTCTTTGAGAGTCGCTGGAGAGAATGATTTCATGCCAAGCTTGTCGATCAAAAACTCGATTCGTCCACGATATAAGGCTTTGGTGAACATATCTGCCAGCTGATACTCAGTAGTGACAAAATACAACTCGATCACTCAGTTCTCCACCTGTTCTTTAATGAAATGGTAGCGAATGTCGATGTGCTTTGCCCGGGGGTGTTGAACGTAGTTGCAGCAAAGGGCAATGGCGCTCTTGTTGTCACAATACATCGGGATTTTGTTGAATCCCAAACAGTAGTCAGTTAGTTGTGATCTCATACAAAGGACTTGAGCACAACAACCGGACATGGCGATGTATTCAGCCTCCGTGCTAGAAATAGCAGCGCTTTTTTGCCTTTTTGAAGACCAACTAATCCATCTGTCTCCAAGGAGTTGCACAGACCCAGAAGTGCTACGCCTCGTGTCTTGACACCCAGCATGATCGGCATCTGCATATGATATTAAAGCAATAGAGGAATCTTTCGGATACCATAGACCACGATGAAGTGTTCCTTTGAGATACCGAAAGATCCTTTTAACAACATGTAGGTGCTTTTCGGTAGGCCGAGCCTGATACTGGGCACACATGCATACAACAAATTGCAAATCAGGCCTGCTAGCAGTCAGATAGAGAAGGGTGCTGATCATCCCACAGTAGAGTTTCGGATCGACAATAATCCCATTCCTATCTTCATCTAACTTGGATTTCTCCACCATTGGAGTGTCCACGGGGTCACAATTTTCAAAGTTATATTTCTTTAAAGATTCTAGAGCATATTTGGATTGATTAATAAAGATGCCTCTGGGATTCTAAGAAATTTGTAATCCTAAGAAAAATGAAATTTTTCCCATCATTGACATCTGAAAGCGTGTGAACATTATCTTCTCAAAGCGTTTTGACAATTCTATGTTAGAGGCAGCAAATATTATATCATCAATATAAATTTGTACCAGAATCATGTCGTTGTCCTCCTTGAGAGTGAATAGAGTGGGGTCCACGTTGCCTTTGGAGAAGCCCTCCGAAATGAGATATGTTGAAAGGAGATCATACCACGCGCGTGGAGCTTGTTTCAACCCATAGAGAGCCTTCTTAAGCTTGTGCACATGATTAGGAAACTCCGTGCTAACGAACCCATCCGGTTGACTAACATAGACTTCTTCCCTTAGTTCACCATTCAAAAATGCCATCTTCACATCCATTTGATAGACGATCATGTTCATATGAGTAGCATACGCAAGGAATAGTCTAATAGCCTCCAATCTTGCAACAGGAGCAAAAGATTCTTCAAAGTCGATACCCAAGGCTTGTTTGTATCCTCTAGCAACCAATCTAGACTTATTCTTCAAGACTCCACCCATCTCATCGAGTTTAACCTTATAAACCCACAACAAAGTAAGGATGTTAACCTTGTCAGGGAGAGGAACTAATTCCCATACTTCAAGTATTTAGAGTTCATTTAGTTCCTCTTGCATGGCTTCAATTCAAGATGATTGAGTCATAGCATGTTGCCAGTTTTTAGGTTCAACTTCGGAGAGAAATGCATCAAAATAGCAATAGAGTGCACTCTCTTGTAATTGATGGCGTGTAGAGACTGGTCGATCGAGACCTCCAATAATATTCCTAATTGGGTGATCTTTTGTCCATTTGTTGCTGTGATTTTCAGTCTGTGGTGGTCTGGAGTGAACAATTGTAGGAGCTTCTTCTGAGGTAGACGCGGCTGAAGGGTTTTCAGCTATCGGTATACCAAAGAAAGGAAGCTCTTGTAGGTGAGCATATTCCAAATCGTAATCAATAGAATCCTCTTCAAAATCATTAGGCACAAGTAAGGGTGACGATTCAGGTGTAGTTTGAGAATTACTTGGTAGAGGTGCATCCGGTTCAATGTTAATTGAAGATGCATTTGATAAAGCTTCATTAGCTGGAGCAACAACTTCAGGGATTGGAGCTATCACTACAGGTGCTGGAACTTCATCATTTGGGGGATCAAAGAATTCATCAAACAACGGTTGAAATAGTTTATCCCACTCGGGCCTTGTAGGTGGTAAAAATGATGTAGAAGTAGGATTATTGGGAACTAATCCGGAACTAATAGCACCGGTTCCCATCTCGTGAAGCGCGGGTTCAGAGCTGCGTTGCTCAGAAGCCATTGCTATCAGCTCATCAAAATCTGCGTCCATAGTTTCTACTATCTTACCAAGACGACGGTTGTAAATTTGGTATGCTTTCTTGGAGGGTGAGTAACCAATGAAAATACCTATATCGGCTTTCGGTTGAAGTTTGCCCAAGTTCTCACTATTAATGTTTGGATAACAAAGAGCCCCAAACACATGAAAAAATGAAACATCGGGTTTACGATCATGTAGAAGCTCGTAAGGTGTTTTTCCATGGCGTTTCCGAATGATAGAACGGTTTTGAGTGAAACATGCAGTAGATATAGCTTCTGCCCACAAGAATAATGGAGCCTTCGCATAAATCAACATAGTCCTAGCAGCTTCCATAAGCGTACGATTCCGTCTTTCAACGACACCGTTTTGTTGTGGAGTACGTGCAACGGATGTTTCATGCGAAATACCAACTTCTTCATAGTAATCACGAAGAGTCTGGTTGACGAACTCTGTTCCATTATCTGTACGAATACGGCGGACAGTAGTATTTAAACGTACCTGAATGAATTTCAGAAAAGTGATGATAGCCTTCGGTGCTTCATCCTTTGTACGTAGAAATCTAACCCATGTAAACCTGGAGAAATCATCCACAATAACAAGAATGAATTTCTTACCGCTCACACTTTCGGTTCGCATTGGCCCACAAAGATCAAAAGATGAAGTTTTTCTTGATTGGTGTCTTCAGCTTTGGACTTGTATGATTTCTTGGTGCTTTTCCCCCTTGAACACGCGGAACATAAATGGTCCTTGTGAAATTTGAGCTTTGGAAGACCACGAACTAATTCGTTTTTAGCCAAATGATTAATAGCATTAAAGTTGAGATGAGATAATCTGCAATGCCATAACCATGACTTGGTCTTAGATGCTTTGGAGAGAAGACATACTGGAGAGGCGGCCATCATGTCTTGTAGGGACAACGTATAAAGATTTGCACCACGAGATCCCTTCAACAAGTCTTTTCCTTCCAAGTTGCGGATGAAACAAGTATGTTGTCGAAAAGCAACCTCTAGGTTGGAATCACAAAACTGTCCTACTGAAAATAAATTATGACCAAGACCTTCTACATAGTATACCCTTGAAATCGTAACGTTTCCAATCTGATATTCACCATACCCCATTATCTTTGCAATATGATCATTACCGAATTTAACCGTTCCAAGAAACTTGCTGACAAAATTTCGGAGCATCGAGCGATCTCCGGTCATATGCTTTGAGCAACCGGAGTCCAAATACCTGAGGATGATTTTGTTGTCCCATGTATTTGTGATTGATTAAGCAATGAATAAAGAAAGAAAATAGATGAAGAAGAGATGAATTCCTAGAGAGAGAAAGTAGTGAGAGAAAGTAGTGAGAGAAAGTAGAGAGGAGATGATTAACTTGGTGAGATTAGATTAGAGAAAAGAATTTGTTACAAATGACCATCCACCCTCCTAACATGCTAGGAGGGTAGTATATATAGTCCACCCACATGCGGGCTTTAATGGACTATATATTGGGCCGGGCTTGTCTTTTGGACTTTAATTAGTTTAAATCCAAGCCCGTGAACCACGACTAAATAACTACTTATTACAATGTTCTAATAAATATTACAATAGAAACCTTTGACCAAACATTCTTGTTTGACTCAATATTTTGAGGCTAACAATCTCCCCCAATGTGAGGTCATTCCTCTTTGATATTTGGATTCCAATGGAGATTTATGAATTTCGTCATAAATGAGTCTTGAACGTGTAACAGTAGTTTTGTTCCTTCATGCTGTGATCTTTGAGCCTTTGTCGTTGTCTTTCGACTTTGTCTTTAAGTCTTGAGATCTTCAAATCATCCTTGACTTGTCATTGTCATCTTGCGATCTTGTGTCTTTATCCACATGCTCACACTATCAATTGTTGGATAAGTCTTTGGGCATGAATATGTGGTTGTGAATCTTTGACTTTGCTGAGTACACCGTGACGCCACCTTCTCGAGACAAAACATAGACACGGACTGAATGGCTTTGACATTCGTCCTAAATCGGCAGCGTTTTACCTCCGGTCGGTGAAGACCGTTATACGATATAAAATATCGTACCTGTGATTAGGTAGATTCAATTAAGAATCTCCTTGACAGGGTTTCGCGGCAGTATTAGCCGTTCTCTTTACTTGACCGTCTCAAAGTAAGACTGCGAACATAAAGAGTGAATCAATTGGATAAATATCCGCTTGATTAAAGTCGTCAATTCAAATTCCTGGAACAAGTTTGATTCATTAAGAATCTTACCATTGTTGCTTTCCAGTTGACACAAGTTTGATTCATAAGAATCTCACAAGTTACCTACCGTAGCACTGTTTGATGTTGACGCTAGAAAGATTTCCATTCGTCACTGTGAATATTAATAAATATCACTCTGAATGTTCTGGCAAGACCATAAAGATATTGCGTAGAAACCTGAAACGAGTTTGAATCAATTCAGAATCAAACCACTGTTGCTTTTTAGTTTTACATATGTTCAATTCATAAAGAATCTTGCATATGACCTACCGCAGTGTTGTTTGATGTTAACACTGGAAGGATTTCCACTCATCATTGTGAATACTAAATAGTATCACTCTGAGTGTTCTAGCAATATCGCAAGGATATAGCGTAGGACTCTCTTGATCTTCATCCGTGTGTCCTAACGAGATTTGATTGATCTCTTGGCTCTAGACTCGATTTGTGCACTTTTAGTGGTCGGAGGCTGGAGCAGATGCCACCTATTCAATATCAACTATCTCGGAGTGAGAAAGTCAATAGAAGTCGTGTTGATCTTCGTGACAATAAAACAAACTTCTTTTTAGAGAAGCCTGAGTAGCTAGGAAAGGGTTGTGCTTCACATCACTGGGTCCATGATGAGATGTCTTCATGATGTGTTGACCCGGTTTCTGCCTAAGTTGTATGGAGGGCTTCTTTCTTTACACCCTTTATCCTTACATTTCTTTTCCATTCTTCAACCCCTTCAATGCTTATCAAGACATCATTAATAGCACCTTGTTGTGATTGTTCCAGTGCTATCATCAGTACTTAGTCGGCATTCAGCTACGTTCACATTCTACTCCATCTTTCCTAAGGACTTCTAATAATCTATTGGATTGTCCCTAGGAAGATCCCTCCGGTTCTGGTTGGATCATATGACTTAAACCTAACCACGCTTTTGACACCCATAACGTCGTGAATTAAAGATGTTGTAGGTATTTGATCGTAACCATGAAAACCACTTTAAATTCTAACAAAGTGTTTGAAAAACATTTAACACCTTGCTAGTTTTGTCGTTTCAGAAAAGCTCCCCCTTCACATGTGCATCGATAATCGAAAGTGTTTCGCACATGTAGGTAAGAGTTAAAGTGCTTGAGTCTTATATATGATCACATTTTAATCACATTTTCTCCCCCTATCTCTAATATATAAAATCTTTTGATATTAGAGATACCAAATTTGATTAAAATATATTTTGAAAAATAGTCTTGAAAATCTTCAGGAGAAAGATGTGTCAATCTATGCATGAAGTTGAAATGCTCCCCCTCAAAAATTGATCCAATGGAATTGTCATTACGAGGATTTGATCCACATTAAACTTTTGAGGATAGGAGTTGTTGAACACACAATTTTTGAAAGATTTTGAATATCAATGAGAAATTCTTGAAAAAATTATGTTCAACGCTTTTTGAAAAATCAATTCTTTATGACGAAAAGGTTTTTCTAAAGCATAAACTTGAGTTCATAGACTTTGAATGTCTTGACGAATCCACTCAAGTGTAAGAAGATTTCTTTTGCTAAGGGTAAGAGTACAAAAACGTACACTCCCCTGTGAATTTTAGATCCGGGTTGCAATCTGAAAGTGATTACAAGCCATTGTGTTGAGCTCAAAATGTTGAATGTTTTGTGACAAGCTCAACCCGTGATAGATTGCTCTACCCGTTGTTGGAAATATTGTCCAAAATAGACAATTTCCTTTTGAAAAGATAGAAATGACATGTTTTGAAAAATATTTACAACTTTCATTCGAGCTTTATGTACACACACGTGTCGTTATTGAGCGACATTTCTAGGTACGTCCATATTATCGATACTGAAAGACATGTCGAGAAGAATATTTTTGGATTATCAAAGATTTTTTTTTACTTTTGTATTTTGCTTTTTTGATTAATATTTACAGGTAGTTGTTTGATAGATGAATCAAGTAGGCTTCTTTGCCAGAACCTCCAGTTCTGCTGGAGTCAAACATCTCATACCAATTTGTCTAACTAGATACGCAAGCCTCTCTTTCGAAAGAGCTTTTGTAAACAAGTCAGCTAATTGGTAATCAGTTCCAACAAAGTATAATTCAACAATACCTCTTTCAACTTGTTCCTTAATGAAGTGATATCTGACATCGATGTGCTTCGTGCGGGAATGCGGAACCGGATTGCAGGAGATGGCTATGGCTGACTTTGAGTCACAGTACATAGGTACTTTATCAAAGTGGAAGCCATAATCCGTGAGTTGTGTTCTCATCCAAAGAACTTGAGCACAACACGCAGATAGAGACACATACTCCGCTTCGGCTGATGAAAGTGACGTACAATCCTGCTTCTTGGAAGACCATCCCACAAGCTTGTCTTGACCTAGAAATTGTGCACCACCAGAAGTACTTTTACGTGTATCAAGACACCCTGCATGATCAGAATCTGAATAGGCCGTTAGAAAGAAACCGGTTTCCCTCGGATACCAGAGTCCCATGTGAATGGTATTCTTAAGGTACCGAAAGATCCTTTTAACCTCCTTGAGGTGCTTTTCAGTGGTGTTGATGCAAAAGTTGGTTGATACTTGCTAGACCCGAATTAGGCTTAATTCGGGTTGGCTGGGCTCCGGCTCCTGCACCAAGTGAATCGTTTGGTTGGGATCCTGCACACTAAACAGCACGCATTAGGCTTACCGTGGGAATGTTTCCCACGATTAGACTCCGGCGTGAGAGTAAGTAATCGGTTTAAGGTTTATGTGAGTTTAGAGTATGAGTCGTAATACCTTTGTGGAACCCTTGGGGGTTCCTTTTATAGGCAGTGAAACCCTAGTGGGCTTTCACTGATCCTTCGGCCACAAGGAAGAGATAAGCACTAGAATTAGAATGATTGTTATCTTCTAATTCTGGTAGTGAATATCCTCTCCTATTGGGGTAAAGATATTCCTAGACAGAATATTATTCTGTCTAACCCTATGTCGGCCGTGTCAGCCGTACCGGGCCGTGGGCCGCACACATGTGTGCGGTTACTATTCATCCAAGCCCATAAGCCTGACTGACATTATCCCACCCATCTGTGATGGGCCGGATACGGGTAGTACCCTTGGGCCGGGTCCATGACCGTGAACTCAAAACGGAGGGCGTATGTGAATTCCATTCCTTCTGGATTCGTGAGGATGAGACCTGCCCCGGACCCGTCTGTGCATGAGGATCCGTCCGTGAATAGCACCCAAGGTTCTGCTGGGATCTCGTCTTGCTTAATGACTGGTTCTTCCTCATCCGGCTTCTCGATCAGGAAATCTGCCAAGATCTGGCCTTTAACCGCCGTCCTTGGTCTGTAAGATATATTGTGCCCCCCCAATAGGATGCTCCATTTCTCCAGCCTCCCTGCCACGTCTGGTCTAGAGATAACCTGCTTGATTGGCTGATCCGTAATCACCACAATTGGGTGCGCCTGAAAGTACCGGCGCAACCGCTTTGTAGCAAATACTAGTGCTAACACCAATTTTTCCATGGAGGAATAATTCAGCTCCGCCCCTTGTAGTGTTCTACTTATAAAGTAGACCGGAGTTTGTATTGTATCTCTATCCGTCATCAGTACCGCGCTTATCGCGCCATGAGTAGCTGAGAGATACATAACGAGTTCCTCCTTTGGCCGGGGAGCTACTAGCATGGGGAGAGATGCGAGATGCTGCTTGAGTTGGCAAAAGGCTTCCTCAGCTTCCTTCGTCCAACGGAAGTCTCCCTTTCTAATACACTTCTTGAGTGTCTTAAATAGGGGTAATGACTTCTCTGCGGATTTAGATAGGAATCTATTCAGCCCGGCTAACTTCCCATTCAGGGACTGCACCTCCTTCCGTGTCTGCGGGGACGGTAGTCGTATCACTGCGTCCGTCTTCTCTGGACAAGGCTTGATGCCGTTTGGGTCAATCAAATATCCCAGGAACATTCCTTCTGTTGCACCAAACGTACATTTCTTTGGATTTAACTTCATGTTAATCCTTCTCAGCGTGTCGAATGTCTCCTGGACATCCCGGAGAAGTGCCTCCTCCGTGTGGCTTTTTATCACCAAGTCATCAACATATACTTCCAAGTTGCGTCCTATTTATGATTCGAAAGCTTTATCCACCAACCACTGATACGTAGCACCGGCGTTCTTCAATCCAAACGGCATTTTCGTATAGCAATATACGCCCTGGCTCGTGTGGAACGCCGTTTTTTCTGCATCCTCCTCCGCCATCTGGATTTGGTGATACCCTTTATATGCATCCAAGAAGCATTTGAAAGGATATCCACACAAGGACTCCACCTTCCAGTCGATTTCTGGTAACGGGTAACAGTCCTGTGGGCAGGCCTTTTTCAGATCCGTGAAATCCACACACATGCGCCAACTTCCGTCATGTTTCTTGACCATGACCGGATTAGATAACCACTCGTTGTAGTATACCTCGCGCATGATGCCTGCGTCCACCAGCTTCCGCACTTCCTCCAGTATAACTTGGCTGCGCTCGGGCGCCTGGCCGCGCTTCTTTTGCTTGATTGGTTGGTACCCTTGGCGGATTTGGAGCTTATGCTCTGCTATCGCACGTGGCACACCCGTCATATGTTTTGGCTCCCATGCGAATATGTCAAGGTTTGCGCTTAAAAGAGAGCACATGGCCCTTTTGCCGCTATCCGAGAGCGCCCCTCCTATGGATACCTCCTGTTCCGGATAGTCAGGGTGAATGGCCACCTTCCAATTGGGTGGTGGTGCCCCATCCTTGGGTGGGACAGGTGGTGCCGGTGTTGTCACGGTGTGACACTCGGATGTTGGTACGACTGTGTTGTAAATAGTAACGATTCCCCCCTCAACGGGGAATTTGATCATTCCGTGTGCCGTAGAGGGTACTGCCCGGATAGCCAAAATGCCTGGTCTGCCTATGATTCCATTATATGGAGAGTGTGAACGTATCACCATGAAGTTCATCCACGTTGTAGTGGAATGTTCCTCATTCCCAATGGTGACAAGCAAACGCAATTGCCCTATCGGCCAGATAGTGTCTCCACTAAAGCCAGTAAGCGGCGACGTGGCCGGTACTAATTGGCTTCTTATTTCTGGGCATAACTGCACAAAGCAGTGTTCATACAGTACCTCTGCTGACGATCCTCCATCCACATACATGCGACGAACATTGTGTGTTTCGATGCTTATCACAATAGTGAGAGGCGCATCAATCACATCGCTTGCTGTGATGGGAGGGAATGAGATTTCCCTGCCGCGTGAAAATTTTTGGCCAATTTTCTGTCTCGTGCGGCGCTGTCTGGATTGGATCATGTATATGGTAGAAGGCTTGTCCTTTTGGGGATCCTTCTTATCATACTTTTTGTTGTTGTCTTTTCCATCCTTCCAATCCTTAACTAGGTGCTTGAGTTTGCCTGATTTGATTAGCGACTCGATATGCTTCTTGAGCTGGATACACTCCTCCGTGCCGTGTCCTTTGTCATTATGGAACTCGCAGAAGCGACTTCCTTGCCGACGTTCTGGGGGAGTGGTCATTGGGGGAGGCCTTGGAAAGTTCGCCCCTTCAGTCAACAAGATCTCCCGGTAGGACATCTTTAGGGGGGTGAACTTGTCATCCGACCGTCCGCCTTTGCTTTGGCTCTTATAGTCCGAGCCCTTGTTATTGTTCTGGTTAACTTGACCGCCCGACTGTCTCCGGGACTGGTCATTTGACCGGTACCCATTTCCTCGGGATGGGTAGGCCGCGGCAACAGCTGTTTCTCCCTCTATGAAATTTCTGACCCTTTCCATGAGGTCATCATATCACTCTGGACGCTTGTCGTTGAGACGCCTGATCAGTTCTCTGTCTGTTATGGCGTGCATGTAGTCAGAGATTTTCAGGAGTTCTGGCATGGTTCTTGTGCGTGTGCACTCATCATTGAAGCGCTCAGTGAAGGCTTCTGTGGACTCCCCCGGCCGTTGCTTAACGGTTGCCAATGAGACTGGATCCCTATTATACTTCTTCGTTTGAGTATAATTGTTCTCGAACGCAGTGCGTAGTTCCGTGAAACTATCAATGCTCCGTGGGGGGAGTGCCTCGAACCAGTCACGGGCGTTTCCAATCAAGGTCGAATTAAACATTTGGCACCATATAGGCATGGGCCATCGCTTAATTTTAGCCTGAGTATCGAATATTTTGAGGTGATCCACAGGATCACCGGACCCATCATAAGTCTTGATACATGCCGGCATGCGACGTTTGGTGTCCTCAGAATAGTTCCGTATGCGGAGGGTGAACGGATCTTCCCTGGGATCCGCCCATGGCCGTGTGAGCCTAGGGTCATCCCATGGTTCACACCATGGACGCGAGAGGTCCTCTGCTTCCGTATCCCGATAGTAAGGGCCACCATAATACTCCTCATTGTTTGGCGGTGGAGGCGTGCGCCTAGGCCGGCGGCGCTTAGGCGGATGGTCATCTGAGTCCTCCCCAGACGGATCTGGGGATGGTGGTGGTGCCCCGCCTTTTGAATAGGGACCACTTTTTTGAGACGAACCAGGAGCCTTTCTCCCAGTGTTCATTCTATCCCACGCACTTGGGCGGCGTGTGGTTCTGGTCAGCTCTCGATCGGGTCGCTCGGGTGAGCCATCCGACCTTTCTCCTTCTTGAGACTGCGTTAATTCTTGTATAAGGCGATCTCCTATGCGCTCAAACACATTCCGGGGTTGAGGGTTTTCCTCAAAGGTTCCCTGCTCCTAAGGCCGAGTTCTCCTTTTCCTCCGGTTTTGGGAGGGGGTGGTTGGTCTACTGTCACCAAAGTTGAGTCTGGCTTGGAGGTTCCTCCTTAGACTCAATCTTGATGAGATCCCTGGGATGATCCTCTCGAAGTTCTGAGTGAGAACTCGAGTAAGATCCTCCTCACTGAGTGGTAGGGCTTCCACTTCTTCCTCCGTCGAGGGTCTGCGCGGTTCCTTGTTAGGAGGGTCTGGCGCACTCCCTGGATCAGGGTTGTCCAGGGTTGAAGTAGGCGGGGGTGTCACCGAGATCGTGCTCGTCACCCCCGCGGGTTGAAAACCGCTACGGTTACCCAGCCCGCCTGCGAGGCGGTTAGGTGATTGGTTGGGGATGAGAATCCCTTCCCCTTGGGACTTCCGGGTCCCAGGATTCACATTCCTGGGGTTAGTAGGCGGATGCCCCTTCGTCATTGTAGATTCGAGATGAGATTTTGTTCTAGCTTAGTGTTATGGTCCCACGGATGGCGCCAACTTGTTGATGCAAAAGTTGGTTGATCCTTGCTAGACCCGAATTAGGCTTAATTCGGGTTGGCTGGGCTCCGGCTCCTGCACCAAGTGAATCGTTTGGTTGGGATCCTGCACACTAAACAGCACGCGTTAGGCTTACCGTGGGAATGTTTCCCACGATTAGACTCCGGCGTGAGAGTAAGTAATCGGTTTAAGGTTTATATGAGTTTAGAGTATGAGTCGTAATACCTTTGTGGAACCCTTGGGGGTTCCTTTTATAGGAAGTGAAACCCTAGTGGGCTTTCACTGATCCTTCGGCCCCAAGGAAGAGATAAGCACCAGAATTAGAATGATTGTTATCTTCTAATTCTGGTAGTGAATATCCTCTCCTATTGGGGTAAAGATATTCCTAGACAGAATATTATTCTGTCTAACCCTATGTCGGCCGTGTCGGCCGTACCGGGCCGTGGGCCGCACACATGTGTGCGGTTACTGTTCATCCAAGCCCATAAGCCTGACTGACATTATCCCACCCATCTGTGATGGGCCGGATACGGGTAGTACCCTTGGGCCGGGTCCATGACCCGGCTGGGGACTATACGTCATCAAGTGGGTCGTGCTTGATATCATGCACAATAACACGTAGCATGATGAATATCAGGTCTGCTTGCTGTCAAGTACACGAGGGACCCGATCATGGAACGATATCTCGTTTGATCTATGGGTAATCCCTCCAAATCAGCATCTAGAGATGTGGTTGATAATGGTGTCCCAACGGGGTCACATGATGTCATACCATGCTTTTTGATTATCTCTTGACAATACTTAGCTTGGTTAATGAAGATACCACTTGGGGATTGGTGAACTTGAATTCCTAGAAAGAATTTTAGTTCGCCCATCATAGACATTTCAAATCTGCTGTGCATTACTTTTTCAAACCATTTTGAAAGTTTTGGGTTTGTAGACCCGAAAATAATGTCATCAACATAAATTTGCACAAGCAAAATGTCATCCCCATATTTATAAGTGAACAAAGTTAAATCAATGGAACCTTTTGAGAAACCTTTAGAGACCAAAAATTTCGAGAGCTCGTCATACCACGCCCTTGGAGCTTGCTTGAGTCCATAAAGTGCTTTGTGGAGACGATACACCTTGTCAGGATAATAAGGATTGACGAATCCTTCCGGCTGCGTGACATAAACTTCTTCCTTCAAAGGACCGTTAAGAAACGCCGTCTTTACGTCCATTTGATAAACGATGAATCCCTTATGTGCAGCATAAGCAAGGAAAATCCTGACCGCTTCCATTCGAGCTACTGGTGCAAATGATTCTTCAAAATCAATACCCTCTTTCTGTCCATACCCTTTAGCCACTAGTCTAGATTTATTCTTGATGATCGTGTTCTCTTCATCCATCTTGTTTTTCCAGATCCATCGAAGATTTAATGGTGTTACATCGTATGGTCTGTCAACAACTTCCCAGACTTTAAGTCTTTCAAATTGTTGAAGTTCATCCGTCATCGATTCAATCCAAGCATGATCAGCTAATGCTTCTTTGATGTTTTTCGGTTCAGCTGAACTCACGGCGAGTGCGAACATACAAACGTCGGCATCGGTGTTAAGCTGTCGTCTTGTGCGAACGGGTTGTGAAGGGTTTCCAATTACATGAACCAAAGGATGATCTCGGGTCCAATGATGTGTTGAAGGATGTCGTTGATAGAACGTATGCATATTTGACGGATCAACATGGCGAGTAGAAGACTCTCCAGTTTCGTGTACCGGTGTACCGAATGGGTTGATAAATTCGTCTTCGTCAGATAATGCATTGTCTGCTTGATTTGTGTTCTTTGGAGCAATGACAGTAGTTGTGGATGTTGTAGGATCGATTGTTGAAGTGATATTCAGAGGAGGTAAATCTGCAGCAACCCGTGTTGAAGTAGATGAGGTTGTATCCAGTTGTTGATGATGATCGGTATCATCAGTCTTATCATGAGTGTCAGCGGAAGACTTCGATACAACTTGTTTCTCCCCCGTGAAATATTTATCATACATTGGTCCATATAACATTTCCAACTCTTCAATGGTCGTGTCGACTGTCATATCAGCTCTAGGAACATTTTCTGGAACCAGCGTTGAACTTGACGGTTCATTGCTGTGGTCTTGAGTTCCGAGTTCCGTGCGGTTGGGAACGGAAGTCGTTTGTCGTTGTGAATCGGGACTTAAACTGTTTTGTTCAAGTGCCATTTCTTGTAATTCATCAAATCGGATATGAATAGTCTCGACAATCAATTTTGTTCTCTTGTTGTATACTCTATATCCCTTTGACTGAGTTGCATATCCCACAAGAATACATGCATCACCTTTCTCTTTCATCTTATCCAAATTTTCACCATCTCGAATAATGTAGCAAGTACATCCAAAAACATGAAGGTGTTTGAGTGAAGGTTTTCGATGATGAATTATGTGATATGGTGTCTTTTCATGTCTTGGGATAATTAAGGATCGGTTTTGTGGGTAGCATGCGGTTGACACGGCTTCGGCCCAAAAATATAGTGGAAGTTTTGAAGCGAATAATAATGTTCGAGCAGCTTCAACCAAAGTACGGTTTCGTCTTTCAACAACGCCGTTTTGTTCGGGTGTTCGAGCAATAAATGTTTCATGTTCAATCCCTTCGGCTTCAAAATACTTTCTCAGATTTGAATTCAAAAATTATGTACCTCTGTCAGTACGAACCACTTTAACTTGAGCTTGAAGACCACGTTGTATCAGTTTAAGAAAGCTGATGAGAACTTCAGGTGTTTCATCCTTGGACCTCAAGAAGTGAGTCCATGTGTACCTTGAGTAATCATCGACAATTACCAGAATATATTTCTTTCCATTGATACTCTGAACACGCATAGGACCACACAGATCCATGTGAAGAAGATCTAACCGTCCTTTAGAGCTTGGTGTGGTCTTTGTTTTAAAGCTACTTCGTTTAGCTTTACAAAGTTCACAAGAAGAACAAAGATGATCTTTGATGAATTTCAAGCTTGGAAGGCCTCTCACAATATCTTTCTTGGAAAGCAAGTTAATGGTATCAAAGTTGAGATGAGAAAGACGTTGATGCCATAACCATGCCTGAGTCGTTGAAGCTTTTGCCATGAAGCAAATTGGAGTTGATGAAGTTGTGTCTTGAAGTGAAATTGTGTAAAGATCAGTACCCCGTGTACCGGTAAGTAAGTCATTCCCATCATAATCACGAACAAAACATGTCTTCTTTCTGAAAGCAACTTCCAAATCTGCATCACAGAATTGACCAACCGAGAAAAGATTGTGATTGAGCCCTTAGACGTAGTATACCCTTTTGATTGTGATATTACCCTGAACCAAATCTCCATATCCTAGGATCGGTGCAAATTGATCATTTCCGAATCGGACCGTACCCAGGAACTTCTCCACGAAGTTAATTAGAAGCTTGAGATTCCCCGTCATGTGCTTCGTGCACCCGGAGTCCATTATGAAGAGAATTATTTGTATCACCTGCAGAAGAGATAGAACACGATGGAGAATTTGCTAAATTGGATACCACAGTAGTTGTGATAGTAGAATCATTAGTGTCCTTATCAACATTTAAAGGCAAACTAACACTCGTTTTCACATTTTCTGTCCTAACTTTAGGCATCCATTTATATCCGGGAGGACATTGATTAGCAAACCACCATTTCCAAGACTTACTGGCAGACTCATATAATTCCTTAATTTTGCTTCTAGGATTCTTAGTGGTGGAGTCTGATGCATTACTTTTCTTAGTGGGGGTTGCACCAGAATGGTTCACTTTGCGTTTGGGTTTACTAGCTCTAATAGGCATTGCAACTTGCTTCTTAGTTCTAGTATCTACGCCTTTGACTTTATTTATAGCACACATAGAATGATTAGCATTAGCACACTTTCCACATTTGACACAAACAAATTTCACATTCATAGCATTAAAATCATTCACAGCATTCAAATCGTCATTACATGCGATTACAGACTTTTTATTCTTAAAAACGTTCAAATTCCTAGGGTGTTCTTCTACTTCCTGCATCTCCCCTTGATTCTTGTGTTTCCAGACCTTATCATTCACTTGAGTGCGCTTAAGCTGAGGCCGGCTAACACTAGTAGTGGAGACTATTCCTGTAGTAGAAGACACACGAATATTAGTGTTTCTAGAAGTCTGAGGCGAGTGAGTATCTTTGTTTCTGGGTTTCGTGGACATTCTATACATCCCTGGTTTAATCACATTATTGTGCTTAACGCTTGGTGCTATGGGATTCCTTATGGGTTGAGCTTGTGGTAACCTTTCCTTTCCATCCATCTTGGGGGCAAACACAGGTTTTGCAAACGAGGAATTAGATAAAGCAGATGGTTTTCCCAAGATAGAGGATCTATTCTCTTTAGAGGCATTGGGTTGTCTAACAACATTTTTCTTAATGCTAGGTTCCACAATTTTCCCACCCATTTTAGCAATGAGTTTCTACAACTCTGCTATTGCTCTGTCCCTGTCTTGTAACTGAGCTTTCAACCCTTTGATTTCCAAATTTTGTTCATTCATTTCTCGAAATGTTTGGGAAAGGTTTTCTTGCAATTTATTATCGTGTGGAAAACTACCAACTTCTTTTTGCAGAGCAAGTTCAAGTGAATGACAATGTTTTTGAAGGAAATCAGTTTTGTGTTGAAGTAACTCAAAAGCCTTTTTGTCAAAATTTTCTTTACGTTTCGAAAGCTCAATTTCAAGACGTTCACATTCTTTGATCTTATCAAGATATTAGCATGCAACTTCAGAATATTCATCAATATCAGCACAAGATGTAAAATAAGCACACATAACATCTTTAGAAACGCATTCTTGCAAGAGTAAATCATATTCATCTGAGAAATCAGACTTCTCCATTTGAATATCATCAATGTGTTTCTCAATAGATTCAACATATTTTAAATCATCAAACATTTCAGTCAGAATGAACTCCTCAAGTTGAAGAACAGTTTCTTTAATCAACGCCGTGTTTGGAATTAAGAGTTCTTTGACAAGCAAGGTAATATCTTGAGGAATCGGACGTGTCCACTCAGCATTTTCACGTTTTGCCCAGTCTCTTTCAATAATAGATTTAACATATCTATGTGGTGTTTAAGAATACCTAATGTTTTCCTACTCTTGCTTTTAGATTCATCTAGAGGGAGGTAGTTTATGTATTTGTAAACATTAGATTTCTTAGGGGCAAATGCTTTCTTCCATTGAATTCTCTTTTGTTTGCATTCTAAGAATACTTCCTCACGAGTTTTCTGAGTTTGTTTGTTGAACATGCCATAAAGACTATTCTCATAAGCATAATTATAAGATTTCACAAACTCCTTATTAACAAGTTGTTGACTATCATCGTCCCAAAGGGCAGTCTCTTCACTATCGGCACTTACCGGCATGCAATCAAGATCGGTCCTTTCAGTCTCATCAAGATAGAGACACGGGTTCGCAGCTTGAGCTTTGGCAAGGTACTCAGGACTTGCAAAGCTAGCTTGACCCTTAAACATCGATGGAGGTGCTAGCATTCTTACGGATTGAATAGAATCATGCGTTTTATAAACAACGTTCTTCAAAAAGTCGACTTGTGCTTCTAGTTTCGTAACTTTTTCGGTTTCTTTATCAAATCTACTTTTGAAGTCTTGTTTTAACGCATCTACCTCTTGTTTCTTATCCTCTAGAATTTTAGCAGAATCAGTAGTGGTCATAGAGAGCTTTTGTTCAAATTCATTAACTTTGGTATTGGCAAGGTACGTTTTTTGACGTTCATCCATTAATAAAACATTATATTGACGCTTCTCTTTAGCTAATAACTCAAGAGTTGTATTATATTTGTTTTCAAAATCGTCCTTTTGATTTTTTAACGCACTTCCCTTGTACCCCTCAAGCTCTTTGGTTTTCTGAAGGAGCTCATCTCTATATGTTTCAGTCATCTCAGTAGATTTGATAAGAGCAGCTTTGCATTCTTCAAAGCTTTGAGTGAGCGTAGCGTTTGCCTTCTTTAATTGCTTTTGACTCTTTTTATTTTCAGTGACATATTTTTGTAAAGTAGCAATTAAATTAGCAAGCGCAATACGTTCCTCTTCATCATATTCATTTGCATGTTGATCATCCTCATACTCATTATTGCACATGTCTGATGAATCGGGTGTGGTATTGCTATCAACCATTTCCATCATACATGTGTCATTAATGGCATTGGGTAGATCACTATGCTCAGTAATATCACCAAACACATTATATTCATCAGTAGTGTGTACCTTATCGAGTGGCTCAGTGTCAAAGATAGTACCATTGTCATCTTCAGTGACTTTGAGAACCTCTTCAACCTTTGCCATGTACGAGTAATGTGCATCGAGCTCTTGATCAGAATCTTCATCATCAGTATCATCAAGCATTGCTCCTTCCTCAGTTGACAATTTAACCCTTGCTTCCATTTTCTTGCATAACAGCATCTTTTCCTTGTGATAGCTAGAGTCTCTAACCCTTTTCGGCTTCCTGCATTCCTTTGCCATATGCCCATAACCTTGGCAATTAAAACATTGAATCCCACTCTGCTGAACCACTTGACTTCCAACTGTTTCCCTATTCCCAGTAGCAGCAACAATCCTCTGAGTATCATACTTGGCAGTTTGTTGATCATATCTTGTAGAACCCTCAACATGCGTTGGATTATGTCGATCATACCTAGAAGGACTTTCACCACGTCGACGTGTGTCATACCTTGGAGGACTCTCAACATATCGGTTCTTTGTGTTAGATGATGTGCGAAGATTGTTGTTGGTGGGTTTGTAGATTTTCTTGTAAGTCTTCATTATGTAAGCAATTTGTTGTTTCATCTCTCGGTTCTTTTGAGCTTGGTCTTCATCACTATCTTCTTCAGATGATGGCTCAGATGGTGGTGATGGTGCTCTTGGCGCTTTACCTCGAGATTTTGTGGAAGATGAAGACTTAGATGATGTGGAATATCGTGGTGAAGATGATGTATTGGAGTATGGCTTTGGAGCACGAGAGTGATGATCGTGAACATGTTGTGTGGTAGTCACTAAAGCAAGTGGATTAGCCGTCTTGGAAACACGTTCAGTTCGAATCTAATTTGCTTCATTCTAAAATTGCTTCAAGATGTCAAAGAGTCGATGATATGAGACCTCGTCTAACTTTTCTTGTTGTTTCACCAAAGTGACGAATCGTGTCCACTCGGGTTGAAGTTGTTGAAGAAATTGAACATTGACTTGCATGGTGGAGACTTGCAGATTATTTCTTGTCATGTCATTCATCATCTTATAAAACCTGGAGTAGTAAGAGTCAATTGATTCTCCATCCCTTGAAGTAAACTTGCCAAAATTCCAAAACAAGTTTGTTTTGACATCTTGTTTGTTGAGTGATTCTCCTTGTTGCAAGCGTTAAATTGTAGTCCACATTTCATGTGCTGTCGGGCATGCATCAACCGTGGAGTAAATATCATCTCCAATCCCACTTAAAACCATATAGATGGCTTCCTTCTCCGCATCATGCCAAGCACAATTTTCAGGTGTGAGATCAGCTCTTGTTTCATCACGTTCACTTGCAGGTATTGGATCAGTAGTATCTGTGGCTGCTCTTGGAGGAATTGAGATCTTCTTGAATATATATGGTCCATGAGTAATACATTTCCTCAAGGCATCACCATTAGGTCTTGTGTCAAGGTATCGTATGAAACGTGATTGCCATTGAGCATACCGACCAGATACAAGCATTGGTGGTCTCTCTTTGTTACCCGCCACCATTATGTTGTTGTTCGTCACACGATATTCGGCAGTAGAATCCATCTCAATATTCTCTGAAATGATGAAGTGAAAATGGATCTTAAGTAGATTTGTTGTGATTGTTGTTGTGGTTTAAATTCCGAAAATTGCAATTTTTCTCCAGTCCGACAAAACCGGTAGACCAAAAAAAAATTTTGTATCGCCAAATTTTGAAATTGAGCTAGAAATGTCCTAAAACTAGTATGGAAAAAATTTGAATTTACTTGACAGAAAAATTTTAACTCTTTTTTTTTTGATCTTCGTGTAAACAATATTCCAAAACTATTCTAGATGGTGGCTAAGTCTAAAAAATACTCAAACAAAATTTAGCAAAACACATCATCGGAATGTCCCCTAATTGGAATGTCCTAATCAGAATGTCCTAATTGGAATGTCCTAATCGGAATAACTAAATCGGAATGTTATCGGAATGTACTAATTGGAATCCTTGTCGAAATGATCTAATCGGAATAAGCTTGTCGGAAGACCCAAATCGGAATGCAAATCAGAATGCAAATCGGAATAATTTTGTCTAGTCGGATGATGATCGGAAAGCTGGTCGGAATGTGTAAACCCTTTTCCGATGCTACTGATCGGAATCCCAATCGGAATCTATAATCCCTTTTCCGATTACACCAATCGGAATAATAGTGCTGTTACGAGATTTTGGGGTAAAAAAAATGAATTTTTCGACAAGAAATCCGCGATTTTAACCAACCAAATGCGACCAAATCCCTACCACAGCTATGTAGAAGATTTATATCACAATTTAGAGCATAGAAAACACAAAAAGAATCTTGAATTCGAGATGATTATAAGAGAAAATCACACGAACCAAGTAAAATGAACAACCAATCACAAAACTACCCCATGGCGATTGATACCAAATGTTCCTTGTTATTAGCAGGTGCAGATTTAATGATCTTAGATTTGCTAACTTTAGGTTTCTTAGATTTCCTAGCCTTCTTCCTAGTTGGTGGTGTAGATTCAAGTTGGCTTAAATCCTGAGGTATTTCTTCACTGATAGGCACTATAGTGGGGGCTGACCTAATTAAAGGGCGCGGTTTCCATAATTTAGTGCTAGTGTGCCTAACTAAAGGACGCTGAGACCTAACCTCAATGGATGCATTCCTATTTAAAGGGCACATTTTTCCATCTAATGTAAAGGTCCTACCAGTGGGACGCCATTGCCATCCAACTTGGGTACGAGTTCTCCCAGTTGGCTTCCATTCAAGATCATTCCTAATAGCATTCATTTCATTCACATGATCAATAAGACACAAATCATGACGTTGGGAAAACATGCATTCATTACAATTCCAACATTTCAGATTAGAATTCACAAATGGTTTAGGCTTCTGCACAGGCATAGAGCTTTTAGTCTTAACATGATTCTTTTTATTTAAATCTGAACTGATATTCCTAGTGCGAGCTTCTACTTTCTTCTTGATGGTACTACTAGTGGAGGGCTTGATCTTATCTTTCTTGAGTGGAGATCCTTTAGCCTTAGTAGACTCTTTTAATCCTGTAGAAGGCAAAGTGGGAACATTAGCAACAGATTTTAAAGGTGCCTTACTTGATGGTGCCAATGACGGTTTTGCTCCTGGGGTCTTATTGAATGGAGTTATAGCAATGGGTCGATTAGTGAGTAGTGCAGATCCCGGTTTTCCTATGTATTGCAAATATGCTAAGCAATATTGAACACGCTTAATATATTCATGAGCTGAATAATAGTAACTGCTTGACGGATCTAACGCATACAAATCATCTAAAATATCCCTAACAAGATCTACATGCTTAATTGCATTCCTCATATAATCATGGTAGGTAACCGGGTTTTTCTTATGGAGCGGGTTCTTATAAAGCACTACTGAATTGGTTGTTGGAGCACTAGAGGACGGTACAGAGTTGGTAGCTAAGTTATTAACAACTTCTTGTCGGGTGAGAAGAAATGTCTCCTTTAACTCGGCCAAAACCATGTTTTTGTCAATGAGCTGGATGTTTAAGTCAGAGATTTCCTCACACTTTTGGTTCAGTTGTTCAACATAAGATTGTTGATGTGCTGCATTAAAAGCTAAGCGTTCTTCTATTGAACCATAAAGAGCGGATAGTCCCTGTCTTGCCCGATCCATCTCCCCTAGAATAGACGAAAGTCTAATTTCTAAGTCCTGGTTTTTAGACTCTGCAGCCTCTAGTTCCAATTTTAGTGTTTCATTTAATGACACATCTCTCTTTAATCTCATAATCTCTTCCTCTAATGCCTTAACTATCTTAATCATCTTGTCACTGGTCTCAACACTGTTTTCACAACCATTTGTTATCAAAAGATCCTCATTTTGAGTTTGTTGTTTTAATTCTAAAGATATACAATGTTGTTCAAGTTGATTAAAGCGTTTTGTAAGTAAATTGTAAGAATCTTGAAGCTTTAAAAATTCAGCGCTAGATTCGTGACAAGAATGATTATCTACCTCATTTACAGTATCAACAACATTTACAGAGAGATCACACACATCATCACATATATTCACAACATCACATTTAATCATAGCGGATGTAAGCTCATTCGAATAATTAACATTCACAGTAGTAAGCACATCACACGAAATTACTTGGGACAATAATCGGTCATATTCGGATAAAATATTTTCCTTTTCAATTAATTGTAGTTCGTAACCGGTGTCCATTTCATAAAACACTTTTTGAACTTCTGCAATTTCAAACTCGAGATTTTCCGAAAGAGATGCAAAACTTCTTTTTAGACTTTCGACAAATGGATTGATCTCATTCTTAAACACCTCGTTCATGTGTTCGAAAGCCCATTCTCCGACGTTTAGGCCATTTGAAGTCGTACATTCCCGAATGACCTTGTCAAAACTAGCAAAGTATTGATTAATCTCTTGCAAGTTTAACCATACAGTGCTAACAGGTGGAAGATCCTTTGGAATTTCCTTAGGTTCTTCCATTTTGACAAGTGTAGGAAGTGTACTAGGGTTTTCTTCATTTAACATGTAGGTTGGTGCTGTGATGAGATCTTTATCCATATGGAAGCGAATTCTAAAATCCGTTTTTGCAAGCTCCTGATTCATTTTAAAATAATCACACTTGGGATATTTTGCAAAGTTGTATGACCGATTCTCATCAACTAAATCCTTATTTGTGCGATCCTCAAATATAACAATCGGGTCTAAGACCAATCCTAATTGGGTTGCATTATAAAGTCTTGGACTATGGATAAAAGCTTGTTTTGCATACCGTGGGTTAGGGGGAAGGCCTTTTTGACGCGATAAGTTAAACTCTCTAAACGATGCGTCAAATAAGTGCACTAGTTGAGAGGCAGCGTATTGTCTTAAAAGCAAATAATCTAAACTTCTAATCTTATTAGCCGCATTAATTTCCATTTCATTCTTTTTAGACTCGAGTAATTCAAAATCCGTTTGAAGTTTGTGAAAATTAGTGACCACTAACTCTTTTTCTTTAAGTTCGTTAGAAAGATCTGCTCTTAAGGTTTCAATTTCTTGCAAATGACTCATTTGTTTGTTTCGAAAATGATCATATTCGGGATTTGTTAGAACAGTGGACGAAGGAACTAATTCCAAAGTTTGAACCTTTTCGTTGCACAAAGCAAGCTCAGCAGACAAATTCTTATTCTTAGCTAGGGTTTCTAAGAGTGAAGTATTCATTTGGTTAAGTAATGTAGCAGGAACCATGACCAAATCTTGTTGAGCAGGAGTATGCGTATGCGAAATGGCTCCCGGTTGTGATTCGCTCAAAGTCTGGGGACTCACATTGATATTAATATCATTGATTGTCTCCTCATTTGAAAGAGTCACCACCGAAGACTCATTCGGATCAGCACTCTCTTGCCCAACTTGATGTGGTTGAATACTAGTATCAGTGGTATTAGTAAGTACCTCAAATATTTTATCTGACCCAAAGCTAGAGATAGTTGCCCTAAGAGCTGCCTGAGCAGATTGAAGATCATCACAGTCTGAATCGTAAGCATCCAGATCATCTGCTTGGTATGCTACATTCTATGTAGTGACAACTTCTTGTTCAGCAATCCCTGGATCAGCAAGAAATGCAAGCTCCTCTTCATCAAGTTCCTGTCCTTGTGCCTAAGCGTTCACCAAATAAATCTTCTCTGCAAACCATTGACCATCCCTTCTCCTCTTGGGTTTTGTGCAATCCCTGGACATGTGACCTTCTTCCTTACAGTTGTAGCATGTAATCATTCTCAACTTGCTTGTGGAATTAGCCCGTGGAGGAGTGTTGACCATTGGAGCAGGATTGACCGTGCGTGCATTGGTGGTTGATGTAGTGGGTCTCCCCTGATAAAGTTGAATAGGTTGAACCATTACCCTGCCATTCTCATTAGTAGCTTGTTGTCGAGAATTAGATGAATTCCTCAGCTGATTGTTAGTAGGAGCGGGTCCTCTAAATCCTCGTTTGCTCAATGTCCTTGTGAGATAAGCAGACATAGTGGCTAACACTTCAACTAGGTCAGTTCCTTGTTTGAATTCAGGAATGGGGACTTCATCATTATCATACATTGCTTGGTCTTGTTGAGCTGCATAAGCACTAGAAGGAATACTCATGTGGTCAGAGTAGCTTGATGGATATGCTGCATTTTCTTGATAAGAAGAATATGATGACTGAGCATAAGGTGCAATGCTTGCTGGTGAATATGGGTGAGGTTGTGAGGCATATTGTGATGCTTGTGGTTCTCTCTGAGACGAAGGTGCATTAAACCGATATTGTTGCTGATGTGAGGTGGGTGGTTGCGGCAGAATTGAATATTGGGGGAAGCTTGGAGTCATGTACAGTGATAGATGATAGGCTTGGTGTCCCATGATATAAGGAGTGTTGTTGTATGACATGCTTGGTTGATTTGCCATCAAAGCTAAAGAATCAGGGTACATACCTCGAGGCGAACGGTGTACGATCACGTGTTTCTCATGCTGCTGAAGAAAAGCATAGAGTTGATCCAAATTGCACTTATGCAAATCCCTGGTTAATTTAACATCGGTAATATACTCACCCCATTCAGCTTGAGGTAAAGTATTCAGAAACTTGGTGTTAACCTGGAATGGAGCAATCACGAGATTGTATACATTCAAATCATTCATGAGAGTAGTGAATCTGAAGTAGTAGTCGTGAAGCGTTTCCCCTGGACTGTACGTGAATCTATCAAACAGATCATACAACTGACATTCCCGTTCCTGTTTAGTGAGAGACGTACCTTGTAGCAAAACTGTTAGACGTTCCCAAAAATCCTTTGCAATCGTATATTGACTTACCATTCGATAGATGTCATGTGGAAGAGCTTGGAGAATGGTTTGAAGAGCCTTTTCGTCTGCATCGGCAACAAGTTGTTGAGCTGGTGTAAGTTCTTCAAACTCCCGTGGTCGAGTCACATTGTTAACCACGATGGTACCATAATCAAGTGGACCATTTAGAATTGACTTGACCATAAGCCTCCCATATGTCGGTTTTCCCTTAATGTATGACATCATACGGCCTTGCCATGCTTCAAAGACTTCTTTAATGAGCATTGGAGGGCGATTATCCGTTCCCGTAATGACGGAAATATCCGTAAGTGATGTCATCTGAGGCATTAATGAATTCGGATTCATTTTGATCACTTTAAAGAGACAAAGATTATCGGTTGATCGAGCAGTGAAGTAAAGTTGTGAGTTGTGTTGAGTTTTTGTGTAAGAAACCAAGATTAAATCCTCTAAAAAATCGTCGAAAGAACAAGTAAAAAATCCCTTGGTTCGGAACAATTGTTGATTCGGAAGAAACTAGTTCGGAACTTCCTTGATCTGAAAAGTGTTGATTCGGAAGAATCTGATTCGGAAGTTCTTTGATTCGGAACAGTTGTTGATTCGGAAGATTTGGTTTGGAACTCTTTGATCCGGAACTTTTGGTTCGGAAGAAACTGATTCAGAACTCTTTGATCCGGAACTTTTGGTTCGGAAGAAACTGGTTCGGAACTCTTTGATCTGGAACTTTTGGTTCGGAAGAAACTGATTTGGAACTCTTTGATCCGGAACTTTTGGTTCGGAAGAAACTGATTCGGAACTCTTTGATCCGGAACCTTTGATTCAGAAGAAACTGATTCGGAACTCTTTGATTCGGAACCTTTGATTCGGAAGAAACCGATTCGGAACTCTTTGATCCGGAACCTTTGATTCGGAAGAAACTGATTCGGAACTCTTTGATCCGGAACCTTTGATTCGGAAGAAACTGATTCGGAACTCTTTGATCCGGAACTTTTGGTTCGGAAGATATTGGTTCGGAACTTTACTGGGAAAAAGCTGGTTCGTGTGTTGTAACAGTCGACTAAATATATTAAGAACAAACCCAGATTTTTACCAAATTACCCGAAAAGTTTTGTGATTTCTACTAAAAGAAGTAAAACCCAATACTTATCTACTAATCCCAACAATAAAATCACCAAAAACTTCAAGAATCAAGATAGATTTTCCTAAAAAACACTAATACAATCAAAAACTAAAGAACAACACAAATCATTACCTTAAATCACCCCATGGCTCTGATACCAATTGTAGAATGTTGATAATCTTATGAATCAATGAAGTGGGTTGAAGATTTCTAGAGAGAGAAACTAGTGAGAGAAAGTGAGAGAGAAATATGTGTTTTTCATTCAAAAATGGGAAAATGAAACAATCAACAACCAACCCCTTTCCATGATGGAAAGGGGTATTTATATCCAAGCCACTAATGGGCTTGGGCCGACCCATGACAAGCCCATGGGCCGGTTTCTTACTTAACTAAATAAGCAAACATTAACTACGAGCTATACAACATTAATAATATTGTAGAGTGACCGATACTTCTAATATACGTTAAAAACGTATTTCTAACAATGAGGCTTATGTAATAACAACAATGATTATGTATAATCCACATGATTGTCAACCATGGAAGGTTTATTCAGAATACTTGTGTTCGTTTATTTAATTTAAACTCTATAGATTCACTCAGCAAATTTTGTTGACTTTATAGCATGTCTTATCTTAGGTCCATGAAGAAGGCACCCAAAGGAAGGTGGTTTCGTATAGCTTGCTTTATTGAAATGTTTTGGCCCGGTTTTCTAAACTATGTCCATTCAAGAAACTTTTATCGTTTATTATGTTGTGTAAACTTTAAAACTATTTGGGACCGTGTGTGAACTGTTTTATCTTTTAAATAATGAATGAATGGATGTTTTATTAAAACGACTCGTTTTGAGCCGTTTTCTATGATTATGAGCTAGAATCATGTTAGTAACACCCAATGACCCTTCTGCTGCCATGACCCGAAATTGGGGGTGTTACAGTTTGGCATCAGAGCTCAAGTTATAGAGAACGAAAAGATTTTCCAAAACTAAATTTCTGAAACCTTTTGACTATAACATCTGCAAGCGAAACCTCCGAGTTGCCAATGGACGAGAATAAGAAAAGTATACATATGTGATAGTATATATGTTATAAATACTTAATTATTATTTATGCTTTTAGCTTAATGGATTACATTTATTTACTTATAAATGTTAATTATTTGATTATTATAATACTAATATGTAATTTACAAACGACGCAGATTATCACAATAGAAATTCCTGTCTTTTGACTCATTCCTCGTGAATCTTTGTTCCTTGTCTAAATTCTATTCTTTTTTCTATAATCCTTTCTTATCTATCCTATTCTATCTAATTCTCTATCGTGTTATTCATGTTTTGTTATCACAAACGTTGAATAAATACTCATTTAGATGTGAACTGTGCAACAGGATCATGCCGCCAAAACAAATGAAGGAGGCACAGTTACGCGCTATAGTAGCTGATCAATTTGAGGTCTCTATGAATGCATTTTTGGAAAATATGAATAATGGAGCTGGTGGATCCGGTGGAGCTGGTGGATCTGGTGGATCTGGTGGAGCTGGTGGATCCGGTAGAGCTGGTGGATCTGGTGGAGCTGGCAATACTGGAGCTGGCAATACTAGAGCTGGCAATACTGGAGCTGGCAATACTGGAGTTGATAATGCTGGTGCTGGAACTGGTGATGCTGAAAGACCAGTGATTCCTGAAAACAAGAAATGTACTTATACCTCATTCATGAAATGTAAACCACCGACTTTTAAGGGTACTGGAGGTGCTGTTTGTTTAATGCAATGGTTTGAAAGATTAGAATCCGTGTTTTGGTTTAGTGGAAGTGAGGAAGGAGGCAAGGTGATGTTTGCCTCTACTACTCTTCAAGGGCGAGCATTAACTTGGTGGAATGGAAGAATGATGTCAGTAGAGATGGATACTGCTTGTGCTACACCTTGGGTTGAAGTAAGAAGGTGGATGACCGAGGAATTCTGTCGAAGGAGTGTTATTCAAAGGTTAGAACAGGAACTATATTAGCTGAGACTGAAAGGTACTGATATCGATGGATACACTAACAGATTCCATGAACTTGCTCTACTTTGTCCAAACAAAGTGAAACCAAAATATTTGAAGGTGGAGCAGTTTATTCGAGGCTTACCTGCTAACATCCGTCGTGATGTGACATCATCTAAACCTGCTAATATTGATGAAGTTGTTCGAATGGCCTACCAACTGATAGGACAGATTATCCAAGATAAGGATGATGGTGTTTCTGAAGGTAATAAAAGAAAGGCTGAAGTGGAAAGTGATGATCGAGGTGATAACCGTCAATCTCACAATAGGAATCAGAACGAAGGAGGGGTAATGCGAATGCAATGACTGAAATTGAACCTACTGATAAGGGAACCCGTTGTCAACGCTGCAAAAGGTCTCATACAGGTGAATGTATTAAGTGTGGGAAGTGTAACAAGTTGGGTCACAAGACTGAAGACTGTTGGGGACTAGGAAAGAAAGGAGTGACATGTTTTAACTGCCAAGTTAAAGGACACATGAGGAATCAATTCCATGAGCCGCAGAAGAATGCACGTGGTGGGAATAATCAAGGAAAAGTCTATCAACTAGGTGAAGCCAGTGCTAAGCAAAACCCAAAAGTTGTCACTGGTACATTTTTAGTGAATAACCGTTACACTACAGTTTTATTTGATTTTGGTGTCGACAAAATCTTTGTGTCTACAAGTTTTAGTACCTTAATTGATATCAAACCGGTCAAATTAGACGCGAGTTATGAAGTAGAACTATCAGATGGTAAATTAGTGAGTACCAATAGTGCGCTCTTAGGATGTTCTCTTAATCTTCTAAACCGTATTTTTAAAATAGACTTGATGATCGTCGAATTGGGAAGTTTTGATATCATTATCGGAATGGATTGGCTATCCAAACATAATGCGTCTACTCTGTGTGGAGAAAAGAAAGTTAGGATTCCTTTAGATGACAAGGCTCTAGTTATTGAAGGTGATAAAAGTAATTCCCAACTGAAAATCGTTTTGTGCATTAAAGCTCGTAAGTATATCAAAAGGGATTGTGAGTTATTCCTAGCTCATGTATCAGAGAAAGAATCGAAGGAGAAACGTGTCGAAAATGTTCCAGTCATTCGTGACTTTCCTGAAGTGTTTCCGGAAGATTTTCCAGGGCTTCCGCCTCCAAGTCAAGTAGAATTACAAATTGATTTAATTCCTGGTGCTGCACCCGTGGCTCGTGCGCCATATCGTTTAGCACCATCCGAGTTGAAGGAGTTATCTGTGCAATTGCAAGAACTATCTGATAAGGGTTTTATACGACCGAGTTCGTCACCTTGGGGAGCTCCCGTTTTGTTCGTTAAGAAGAAAGATGGTTCGTTTCGTATGTTTATTGATTACCGAGAGCTGAATAAGCTAACGGTCAAGAATCGTTACCCGCTTCCAAGAATTGATGATCTATTTGATCAACTTCAGGGTTCTCGTGTTTTATCCAAGATTGATCTTCGTTCTGGTTACTATCAACTTCGTGTACGCAAGGAAGATATTCCTATTACGGCGTTTAGAAATCGTTATGGTCATTATGAGTTCCGAGTTATGCCTTTTGGTTTGACTAATGCACCTGTTGTATTCATGGACTTAATGAATCACATTTGTAAGCCGTATCTTGATAAATCCGTGATCATTTTCATTGATGATATTCTAATCTACTCTAAGAGCAATGAAGAGCATGCCAAACACTTAAGGATTATCTTGAACTTGTTAAAGAACGAAAAGTTGTACGCTAAATTCTCAAAGTGTGATTTTTGGCTTAGTTCCGTACAATTTCTCGAACATGAGATTGATAAAAGTGGAGTACATGTTGATCCTGCGAAGATCGAAGCCATCAAGAAATGGAGTGCTCCTACTACTCCAACTGAAGTGCGACAATTTCTAGGTTTGGTTGGTTACTACCGAAGGTTTATTGAAGGATTCTATTTGATATCGAAACCATTAACTAAACTGACTCAAAAGAATAAACCGTATGTGTGAGGCGATGACGAAGAAGAAGCTTTCCAAACCCTGAAGATGAAACTTTGTAGTGCGCCGATCTTATCGTTACCCAGAGGAAGTGAAGACTTTCTTGTTTATTGTGATGCATCTCTTCAAGGATACGGTGTTGTTCTCATGCAACGTGGGCGCTATGGTTTTTGCTCTATGACTTTGGAGAAATTATCTGTATGGTACGTGTACAGTGTTGACTGATCACAAAAGCCTACAATATATATTGGATCAAAAGGAGCTGAATATGAGACAACATCGATGGGTTGAACTCTTGAGTGATTAGGACTACGAAATTCGTTATCATCCAGGAAAGGCGAATGTGGTAGCTGACGTGTTAAGTCAAAAGGAAAGGGAGAAACCGATTCGAGTCTGTGCTTTGGTGGTGACAGTTCATAATAACTTACCTGAGCAGATTCGAAACGCACAAATCGAAGCGTTTAAAAAGGAAAATATTGCAGCCAAAAGATTTAGAGGAGAAGGCGAGCTATTTGAGACGCGAGCCGATGGTGTCAAATGTTTGAGAGGTCGAATCTGATTACCATTCTATGGTGGACTGAGAGACTTGATCAGGTTAGAATCTCATAATTCCAAGTATTTTATTCATCCTGGATCGGACAAAATGTACCAAGACTTAAAAAAGTTATACTGGTGGCCGAATATGAAAGTTGATATTGCAACATACGTCGCGAAATGCTTAACGTGTGCACAAGTGAAAGCTGAATATCAGAAGCCGTCATGATTACTTGTCCAACCCAAAGTTCTAATCTGGAAATGGGAGCGAATCACGATGCACTTCATCACAAAACTCCCAAGGACACCGTCTGGGTTCGATTCAATCTGGGTTATTGTCGATCGTTTAACTAAATATGCTCATTTTATTCCAATCAACGAGAGGTTCGGTTTGGAGAAACTCGTCGACCTTTATCTGAAGGAAATCGGGTGTAAGCATGGTGTTCCTATTTCTATCATTTCCGATAGAGACAGTCGTTTTGCTTCTTGATTTTGGAGATCACTTCAAAAATCGTTAGGAACCAATTTGGATATGAGCACAGCCTATAATCCACAAACTTATGGGCAAAGCGAAACAACTATTCAAACATTAGGGGTATGTTATGTGCTTGTGTGATAGACTTTGGAAGTAGCTGGGATAAGCACTTACCTTTGGCCGAATTGTCGTACAATAATAGTTATCGCGCGAGTATTAAAGCTGCACTTTTTGAAGCACTTTATGGGAGAAAATGTAGATCACCCGTTAGATTGAGTGAGGTTGCTGGCGCTCAACACACTGGGCCAGAGATGATTAGAGAGACGACATATATGATTGTGCAAGTCAAGAATATGTTGTTGTCTGCGCGAAGCCGACAGAAGAGTTATGCAGATGGGAGAAGAAAACCGTTAGAGTTTAGTGTGGGAGATAAGGTTATGATAATGGTATCACCATGGAAAGGTGTTATATGATTTGGAAAACGTGGGAAGTTGAGCCCTCGTTATATCGGACAATTCAAGATCATATCAAGAGTAGGTCTCGTAGCATACCAACTTGAACTACCACAAGAACTCTATGGGATTCATAACACTTTTCACGTGTCAAATCTGAAGAAGTGTTTATCCGATGAAGAACTCGTTATACTGTGGGACGAAGTTAAGGTTGACGAAAAGTTGCACTTTATTGAAGAACCAATTGAGATCATGGATCGCGAGGTCAAGCAACTAAAACAAAGCCGAATACCTATCGTCAAAGTTCGATGGAACTCTCAGAGGGGACCGTAGTATACTTGGGAAAGAGAAGACCAAATGTGGAAGAAATACCCGCACCTCTTTGATTTCAACAAAGGATCGGGCAAGAAAGCAAGTTGATCTTCGAGGGCGAAGATCCTAATTAGGTGGGGATGATGTGACAATCCTTCAATTTCAGGTCGTTATTCTAATCTCGACTATAACGTATTACGTGTTTACTTTAATGAGAATTTTAAATTATCGACTAACCGAGAAGGTTATGACTTGAAACTAGCGTAAGAATGTCGATTTGATGAAAACCGGCAATGAATACGTTAGGTATCGATATTATATTCTCAAGTTATCATAAGAATGATTTTTATTATATTCATCTTAATTTCTCGTGCTTTACGTTTTAACGAATGACGAGAAATATTAGTGATCGCGATACCAACGGATGCTAAAATTTTATATATTTTATTATCGATTGTTTTGATATTTAATATTTTCGATGTTTTCGATTTAATTACGTTTTAAGTCGTGTCAAAGCTTTATTATTATATTTAAGAAGCGTTTTAACTTTAGAAAAGTATTTTTACGAAACCCGAGTCCCGTAAATAATTTCAACTTTGACTAATAGTCATTTTCTACCCTTTAAATTATTTAATTACTTTTTGGTCCAAAACTATACCTAATTGGCAAAACTAGCCCTTGTACCACCATATAAAATCCATTTTTCACCTAACTTCTACACATAGTGAATAAGTTAACTTAAAAAATCTCCGACCTCTCTCTTTTGCCGTCTACCATTGCAACCAAAACCACCACCATATCTTGATTTTTACTTTGATTTAGCAAAAACAAAAACAAATCCCATCTTAGTTACTTCAAGGTGATCATATCTTTATAAGATTTTTCAACATGCAACAAGTTTTTGAAAATTTGTTATGAACTACTGTTGTTATTTTGATGATCTTGCATGTGTTATCTAGTGATAATCATGTATAGATTAATTTGTTTTGTTGAAAGAAAGTTATTTTTGATTTTGGGTTTTTATTTATTTGATTTATACAAGTGTTAGGATTAATATATGGTGTTATTAGGGGTTTAGGATGATGAGAAAAGTGACTAGAATTGCTTGAAAAATTATTTTTGTATGAGTTTTTGATAGGTAATTTAGGGCAGTGACTTGGAGGCTGTTTTTAGGGATCTTAATGCCAAGTTATTGTTAAACTAATCAGATAGGGTTGTAGAGAATTTCTTTAGCTTCGATTTGATATAAAGTAAGGCTTCCAACTCCAAACGAATGTGAAGTTACAATAGTTTGATTATTCGTGTACCGGGAGATGAGTATCGGCACAATTTGAAGTTGTTGTCGATATTTGGATCGAATCTCGGGGGCTATAGTATGAGTTTTAAAAATAGTCAAGGGATGTTTTAAGTCTCTAAACCTTAGGTAATGAGTCTATTTTCAAACCCGATTGTCGGTTTTGTAAACGGAATTGTTTAGAGTTGTCAAAATAGTTTCATGAGTTGAAGATGTAAATCTGTCCGGTTTTTGTAACTCATAGATGTGTCGGGCAGAAGGCCTTAGAAGTAATATTTTTAGATGAAATTTAAACTGAGTCTTATACAGGTTATGAGTGAGTTTTTCACCAAGTTTCGTCGAAAACGGAGTTGTTTAAGTAGGGTAAATGAGCTTGTACATTTGGTATGTACCGACAGATTTTTATCGAGGGTGTAGTCTAATAAAGTAAACATGTAAAGGGGTATAGAAGTACACTTGTATTGTTAATTTTCGGGATTATCATGGTTTTATAAATTTGAGTTTTGTATTATTTAAGTATGATTTATAGTTGAGTCGACTATTAACGAGCGCGCCTTATTTGGTAGGTTGTGGTCTTCGTGTTTAACGGGTATCACTTATCATCAGCGATCATCACATTACTACTCTTGTACTAAGGTGAGTCTATACCCTCGCTTGTATACTATCTTGTAAAGTATTTTAAAACCCGCGAGGGGGATAGCATGCTTGTTTTTAAAATAAAACACAAGGGACCCGATTGTATGCTAGATGAACGTTATTTACATAAGTTTGCTTATAGCCTTAAAGACCCATTGAATCATGAATTGTTAATCGAATGAACGCTAATAGTATGGATAGATCTATCGGGGTGACGCCCAGTCCGGTCGCGACTAGCTATCGCGTGGTGTAATGAAACACTAGTAATGAAACATCAGATGCATTTGTATACGAGAAATATACGCACTTGGCTAGGTGTGTTGGGCTGACATAATATATGTTAACGTTCAATGTCATGAGGCTTATGTAATAACAACGATGACTATGTCTGATCCACATGATTGTCAACCATGGAAGGTTTATTCATAATACTTGTGTTCGTTTATTTAATTTAAACTCTTTAGATTCACTCAGCAAATTTTGTTGACTTTAAGCATATTTTATCTCAGGTCCATGAAGAAGGCAATCAAAGGAAGGCGGTTTCGTGTAGCTTGCTTTATTGAAATGTTTTGGCCCGCTTTTCTAAACTATGTCCATTTAAGAAACTTTTATCATTTATTATGTTGTGTAAACTTTAAAACTATTTGGGACCGTATGTGAACTATTTTATCTTTTAAATAATGAATGAATGGATGTTTTATTAAAAAGAATCATGTTAGTAACACCCAATGACCCTTCCGCTGCCATGACCCGAAATTGGGGGTGTTACAACACGTGCCTCGGATCTTTAGTGTTAAGCGTGTGTAACACGTGCCTCGACTTGCTGGTGATTTAGTAAGATTTTTTTATTATTTATTGTTTTATTTAATTATCGTTTATAATTATGTTTGTATTTGTTTATCTGTTATTTATATTATGTTATTTATTTTATGTTAATTTAATTAATTTAATTTATAAATAAAAGTGTTATAGTTTTTCTATACTCTTAAAACAGATTATGTGTAACAGAATTAAACATTTTTTTTGCTAAAATCATATTAATTTAATTAACAGATTTTATACAAACTCTATTCTCTTGAAACCAAGATTGTGTTTCTTTGGAATATTAGTTTTTCAGCAAACAAAATTTTAATTAACAGATCTGGTGTTACAGATCTATAAAAGATTTTTAAAAACAGTTTATCGTATCAATTTGTGTTAAAACAATGTTGAGTGTGTCTTCCAATAGATTGTTTAGTTTGTTTATTACATATGTTATAGTTTTAACCAAGATTTACAAAAGCCATGATTGAGTTTCTTTGAATCAGATTTGGTACAGGTTTACATAAATCATGTCGAGTTTATTAGATACCAAATAGTGTTAATAGTTCTTAAACTGTACTGTGTTCAAATATTGACAACTTTGCTTGTGGTAACACAATTGTGTCCCTAGTGAATCTTGTAAATGTAATTGGTGCGCCAGGTACAACATGATTGGAATCATGGTGAATTTAGATTCATTGAAACCAATTGGTGTTTCTTTGACACAAATCTCGTAAAATATAAGTTGCTATTTTATTAGATTATTAGAACGTATTCATTGATCTCATAATATGCAAGTTGTTATTTTATTACAATTTTGGAACGTGCTCAATGAAATCAAGAAGAATTTATTTAAAACAATATATTGACATGTTTTTTTATGAAAAGAAAATTTAGGGTTTTGTTTTGAAAGTTTTTTTTAAATCCGATTATAAAAAAAAGATTAAGTTTTTTTGGTCGGTATTGTTTTTGTTTTTTTAAGTCGATTATATAAAAAAATTTGTGAAACCCTAAAATTGCATGTTTTTATCTTTAGATAATTAAATGATTAATTGTTATGTCATATATTTAAGGTTATGATCCATAGTTATTTAATTAAATTGTTAAGTGATTTGGGTGGAACTTTGATGAATTGCATGATTAGTTGTTATGTTATGTAAATTAATGTTTTGATCCATAGAGATTTAATTGTTAAGAGATTTTGGGTGAATCCGTGATGAACGTGCATGTTTTCACGGATTAATTAAATTGTTATTTGTGTTATTTGATTCCATAAATCTAGAATTAGGGAAGAGTTTTATATGAATATAAAAACCTAGATTTGATGAATTTATTGAATAAATCGTTTTCATGTGGCAATTTTATTTATTTATTGCATATAAATTGTTATTATGTGTTTATGATTTAGTTTTTTACTTGTTTATCTTAAAATTATACGAATTGTTGTAAACAAGGGTTTTTTCCAAAGAAAAATAATATGGACTAAATCATATTAAAAATTAAGATTTGTTTTGAGTTCTAAATTACATAGAATTTGTGTTGATTGGTATTTGCAATAATAATTTAACGGTTACTCTATTTGACAAACTATAAAGTGTGTATAACACACCGCTGGTCATGTACCCGGTTAAGGAAAGAGGTGTTATGCCATTAGTCGCCGCAAATTCCTGGCTCGCATGTGCGTCAATTTGAAATTACCTACGCTTATTATCTGCATCATACCTTAAGGTTGATTTACGGCAAATTCACATCCGAAACACAATGAATAAGGTTATTACTTTGTGCTCTAGCCAAGTTCTAGGAAAAGTACGTTGTGAATGGTTGTGAGTAATACTTTAAATTGGTTTAACCAATTCCTCAACAAAATATATATAGAAATTTAGTCTCGTGAAAAGTTTACTAAATGTTTTATTAAACTTATGTTATGGAGTTGTATGCATGCTTCTCCATACATTGATTTTGACATCAAAATTTATACCCTAAAATTTAAGTCATATGCCATCTAATTGACGAACACTTGAAGTTACAATTGTCGTCATATGAGATTCTGGACGATATTGTAATGTAAAGAAAACTTTCATGACTGAATGAGATTGCACATGAATGGTTTTACGTTCTTTAGATTAGACGACTTAATTAAGTTACTCAGTGAGATCTGGAAACTTAAGTTATTCAGAGGGGATGAAACATGTTTACAATGCAAAAGGTTTTGGCAATGTAAGTCCCTAAAGAATCTAGAAATTGCAAATTGTTTTGTCAATCATTGTTCGACAAGTTACCATCTTGAATACTTTCATTGCAAGAAGATCAACTGATGTGATGAAATTATGTCAATTTGTATTCTAGTTTCAAGGAAAATAGTATGGTTAATTTAATTACCGGGGTAGTTTTATTTCCTTGAATGTATACTATCGAAAATACTAAAAATTGAATTTTGTAAATTCTTTTACAATGTATTAATGCAACGTTACACCGTAAACATGGTTTAGTCATTCATTTATTGATCTACAAACCGTATGGTTGAGGATAGAGTCAATTTACAATGAAAAGATAAACCTAAACTCATTTCCATGAGTGAAGAAGGAGTAATAAGGATTTTAGAAATGTCTAATTCTAAATACATAACTCATAGCAAACTTTAATAATTAAGAAAAGTGCTTAGTTTGAGTTATTAAATTTTAAGAATGGTTACCGCTAATTGGTTAAAAGGCAAACTAGCATAATTTGTCTAGTAGTTGTGCTTTGACCATTTATAGGCACTACATACCATTGTGGGGTTGGTAGACCTATTAAGGAAGAAATTGCATTCAAAATCTTTCAAATTAATAAGCAATTGATGGATAAGTCATCATTTACGAAGTAGAGTACACTATCAAACACTACAAGTAATTGTTACGAATGAGTTTTTCAAAGGAGTAAGAAAGTAAACAACACATTAATATGTTTCACCGATTATGAAACATTTACTATGTTGTATTACTGAATTTGAGTCTAATAACCCATGTTATATTTAGTATGTCCTAAGATAATTACTTTCGAATTGTTGACACTATTATCTTCAAAGGATAGTCATATATTTATTCTTGTTGATTAAGTGGTTCTACATCTAATTGTAAAAGCTAATATATATGACACAATCATATTTTGTATAGACGAACGTTAAACGTGATGTTTATCTAATGTATGTGGTTGTTCTGTGCACAAGTAGGAGAAATGAATGTTGTGTGCAAGAAACAACTCATAAAGATATGATTCTCTTGACTATAAGATAAGAGTCTAACAATCTAATTAATATTAGATGAAAGTTAGATCATGTGTCAATATGATTAAAAGACTAGTTAAAAGTATATATATCATTCACATTAAGAAACACTTGTTGTTTTGATTTAGTCATGTGAGAGCTTGGACTAAATTGTAAATACAAGTGTAAAATATCTACATGTCATCAGATCGGGCGTGGATTATTTTGTAGTTTCTTAAGATGGATTATTCGTGGAATGACATAAATACATAGAGTAATCTTATAATACTAAAGTAAAATATTTATGTATTATTGGAATTACATAAATAGACATAGTAGTGAATAACTTGAAAAGATTGTTGAAACCTAGTGGTGTTCATGATTACTTTAGTTATACATGTTTATGATTTATTGTATAAAGTGACAAACATAAAGTCTTGAAAGACGTATAATTTAAAGAAAGACGTTAATGCATTGTCTCTATTTCACTAAAGAGATATACATGAAGTCATGGTCAAATGACTTAAAATGTATAATGGAATTATAACTTTTATGGTTTAAAGACATGAAAATGATGTGATTTTGTGTTAGAAGTACTTGAGTTATAAAACATGCAAAATAGTTAGGAAATCTATTATACCATTAAGACGATTTAGTTGGTATATAGGTAAGTCGAAAGATATATATTTATCTTGAATATTGTTAGATTGACATACAATATTTCCCTAAATGAAATACAACATTGTTATGGTATGTTCATTAGGAGGATCAAAATGATAATTGATTCAAGATAACTATATCTTCTTTTCTTCCAAAAGATATCACGGTTAGAAAGTTGAGTATGATTTCAGCTAAGAAGATTAATAAGATACAATTATATATGGAATGTGATGAATCACGTTATATCTTGAATGAAGTTCGGATTTTTCTAAACTACTTATGAAGTGGGTTGTTTAGAAAATAAATAGTTAGGAACTTTCATTGTGTTTTGTAATGTCCCAACAGATAACGTTGGAGTGTTGATCTATTTGCTATGTATTAACTTTAAGTTACTAAAAGCAAGTGGGAGTTTTGATCTTGTAAGATAAAATTGCAAGATACATAATCTTCTAAAATACACTAGTAATTACATGAGGTAGACGTGTAAATGCTAACTCTCATGATAAAGGAATTTAAGACACAAGTCCGCAAGGATATCTCGGATATGCGAATAATATGCTGAGAATTATGAGTTACAAATAATCGTTATGATTTGTTACCAAATATTGTTTTGCGTAAACTACTCATACTATGAATGTTATATATGTTGTCCAACAAGGTAATCAATTATAGATTTGGTTTATCTTAAATAGTTTGACTAGAAATTGAAGATGAGTTTCGTCAAAGAAAGGAAAAAAACGCCCATAGTGGTGGTTGAAATCCTTGTGTCGAAATTATATGAACAAGATTGTATACATATTTAATGTATCTATTATGCATAGATTATTGATCACACTTAAGTAATTAATTGTGCTTGAGTATTCTTTTCTAAAGCACATTAAATGTATAAAGATTTTGGTGGTCATATTTTAATTGACAAATTGAATATATATGGACTCTTTCTTGAAATCGTTGCTTGGGCAAGGACTTAAGTAATCGAAAGGAGTTTATTAATTCAAAATAAATTTTTAGAAAAGTACAAAGTGCAATTATCCATGAATGGATAAAAGCAGGCATCTAGGAGATTGTTTTATGTTTAATTTGAAATCTAAGATTGGATTTAAATTTTAATAAGATGATTTCTAACTATTCCTAAGAGCTAGTGGGAGTATTATGGTTATTTTTTTAAATTATATATGTTGGATAGACATATAAGAAAGTAATATTCATTCAAATTAAATGTTGATATAATTTGAAATGAAACTTTACATTGAAAGTTTAGAAAATAAGATATATATATAACCTTGAAACAAATAAATTTGTTTATTTATGCGGTTGAAATACAACATAATATGCCATGTACTAAGTTTATATGGATATTTAGAACATGAAGAAATCTAAATCTGGTTTGAGAATTTTCATGTGTATCACGTTGTATTTATATCATGCTTAAAATGCAAGATGTTTGTATATATTAATCTATTTGAAAGTTATTAAATAACTTATGTAATGAATATTCTAAAGGAATATGTTTGGATATAGAATAAAATCCTTGTCTTAGATCAGCTTCCATATTCTATAGATGAATAATTTGTCAATAGTTGTGCAAATTATCATAGCCAACAAACTTGGATGTTTGGTTGGAATCAAACATTACATAATAGATATTACAGGTAACGTATTTATATCTTTGAATGACAAGTTATCAAACTTGAAAAGATATAATTGAGGTAACACTCAATATTAATCATGGTATCCTTGGAGATGACATGTTAATTAAAGTTGCTTTTTACATTTAAGAATTAGAATACTTTGAGCTTGAAATGTTATTTTAGAAGTTTAGTATAATAAATTGGTGATCAAGGATGTTTCACAATCTTGGTACTATGTGACAATATCAAACTATTTGAATGCACATGTACAAGAACTTCAATGAATTGAATTCTTGAAGAAAGTATTCTCAAAATTCCAATAGGTCAAGATTGGTTGATTTATACTTTGCCAAAAAAGTATAATGTCTTTACTAGAGGCATAATGCATATACCCGTTTAATGCATAGATGTGTTTAGTATTTGGATAAGGGATGTTAGACAATTATTATAGTGAAATAAATTACTTGGTAAGTTTATTTATAATATATTGTATCCTATATTTACCTGTTTAATCCATGAATTTTATTGTTGTATTCTAAATGTCTGTTGTCGATTAATAATATGGGAGTATTAATAAATTAAGACAAATCAAAATAGTGATAGAGTATACTTGAAAGTATATTGATCAAATTTTGATGATATTTGATGATTCGGGTATTGGACTTATCCCAACTATATGATTATACTTTGTGGATCTTTGTCATCAAGTAAATCATAAATAGTTAACCTCGGGCCTGAGATACCAGGAAACTGTCGTGGATCTTGTGCATTTTTGTGAAATAATCTAACGCTAAACGTAACTGGTAGCTATAAGGGTTATTTTCAGAAGTGTTACAAAATTCATAAGTTTTGCTTGTAGTCAATATGGAATTTGTTTCCTTCAAATTTATTTTGGAGTTTAATACAGTTAGGCCTCTCGTGGGATTAGTAAGATGTTTGTATGGTCGTACCCAAAGTCTTTCTAAACTATGTTTAGAAGTTTTGGTAATCTTTCTTGAATCCGATGAACGAGAAACAGAATGGTTAATGAAAGGAATGATAAAGATCCATATCCTTATTAACATTGCATTATAAATGAAACGATAAAAATAATGATGAATCATTAAAAGGTTTTATCCAAGGAACCTTACTCGAGATCGTGCTAGAGGCATCCGCGTGTAACTAGACGCTAACCGATGTGATCACACTATTTAAAATATGTCCAAGTAGGAGCTGTAAGTTTATGGACTATAATCTAATAGTTGTGTGCTAGGATCGAACTCGGGATTACGGGATTGCACATAATACGTAAAGAGTTATATTATTTAATAAATGTATTTATTATATTTTTTTAATTAAATCGAGCTTTAACATATAACCGTCGTTAAATTTAAGATTTAAGGACTTAACGATTAAACGTGGAATATACTAGAAGAAAAGAAAAGTCTGGAAACGCCCTTGGGTTGGGCCTTGGCCGACGGTAGGAAAAAAAGGGAGGATTTGTTTCATTATTAGTGTTAAACTTGGATTGAAAGTTTAATTCACTCTATATAAACAATCTAGCCTTCATTATTTTTCATCCTACAATCTGTTTTTCTCTTTCTTGGTCGATCAACCAAACGCAACCATAAGGGTTTTTTCGTTTTGTTTGTTTGGTTTCTTTTTTACGATCAACACTAAAGGAAAAACACTTTTTAGGGTTCCTTTTATCCTTTGGTTTTGGTTTAGCAATAATCTAGTCCTAGCCCCTCTCTAGGGTTGTTGGGTTGATTTTCCACAAGGCATAGAAGCTCGGTTTACACGTACTAGATTTACGGTTAGCTCATTGTATTATGTGTGTACAAGAACATAATGTAGTATTACATTATACTATATCTTGGTGGTGTTCGTTATCAACCCTAATTGGTGATTCGTTCTTTACCTTGTGGAATCATCTAAGCTAAAAGGTATGTAACCCTAATTCTATCAATTATGAATGTCTTATTATTATGTTCTTGTTAAATCGCTTCCGCTATACATGCTTCGATCTTTGCTTATGATTATGTAATTTTTATGAACTTCATAAAATTTCAAAAAGGTCATGGGTATTTATAATGAAATTAGATGTGGTATTAAATCAGTGGCTCACATTACTGACGTATTACGAGGCACATCCTTGTGGGTGGTGATCAAGTCACGTGGGAATGTGTGCCAATGTCCCAATCAACATATTTTGCTTATCACATTATAGGGAAGGTGATTTTTGAATAAGTGAGGAATGTTATGGAATAACATAAGGGCTCAACATTATGAATATCATTATTAACTTTGTGTTAATGCATAGAAATAACATATATAGCCATGATAAAGCCCACTTATATAAATGATCATATATAATAACCTAGATTGTATATTCAATTATTCATACATATGGGTTGCCGGGTTGGATAAAAGGTCCGATATTTTCATGAATGACGATTTTGTTAAAGTGTCATTATAAGTACATATCATATTATTAATAACCATATAATGTGAAAATCTAAAGCCACCCGGAATAAAAGGGTTCTCTAACCTTTTAGTGGATGTATCATTTCTCAAAAAAATGTTGCATTTATTATGACAACCAACTTTAACTCTGTTATAAGGATGAAATCATCAATCATGTGTTCATGTGTTGTTGATTACTTGAGCATAAATAAATATTAGAAGGCTCAAAAGCACCTTACTTGTAACAAAAGGGTTTCGAATGAACATGAAAAAGGTAAAAAAAGAAAGAAAGAAAGAAGATATATATGTATAGTGTAAGGTTATTTTCAGAATGAATAAAATATACAGAACCGCGAGAACCACCATTTTACTCTTAACAATGCATATGTATTTTCATTATTATGAATAAATTAATGTTTACTAATTGTTTTATTAGTTATAGATCCGAGTATGATGAGCGGTATGAAGAGTGCATATGTGTTTTCATATTATCCAACGAAAAGATAGTTATAAGACCTACAAAGAAAATACATGTGCATGGTCCTCGGATACATGTTCCTAATAACCCATGACAATGAAAATTCATGTTTTTCTACCAAATGAACAAACCTTATGAAAATACATGTGCATTTTAAGAGTAAAAAGGTGGTTCTCGCAGTTTTGTACATTTAGTTGGTTCTGAAAATAACCTCACCCTACATGTATATATCTCTATACATTTGAACACAAATAACATATGTATATATCTTTAGACTTCCTCAGCCATGAGATGATTTTTCTTCATAAAAATTTACTTGTATTTTAAGGTATGAATTTCTGCTTCGTACAGAATTATGTTATTCCCATTAAAGCTTGACTACAAATGATCATTTGCTTCGAGTAACAATTACCAACTTCAGTTGAAAGAGCCAAGAATCAGGCATATGGTTCTTACCGACAAGCATTAGATTGGTATTGTGCAATTATGCTCAGGTGGAGAAGACGACGCCTTGGAAGCATTACTTTGGGCGTTGGGAACTACCTTCTTTCCCCAATATAAAAAAGGAATACCCAAACCTTGCTTCACCTCTTACAGAAGACGAATACTTTCTTCCACGATTACCCAAGTTACATTTGGATCCAACCAGATGCAGTATAAAGACCAATGATGCTTATAAACAGGTATGTAGTGGTGATGTTTCGGGAAGTGAAGATGACATAGCAGGCAGGCTGCCTGTGGATGCCAAGAATACAACGGTGGTAGCGCAAGTGATGCTACTGGCGATTGAGATGAAATTCGAGCAACCAAAAACGAGGAAAAATATTGCGTACTTGCGGATTCTAGGTAGGATGGCCATTATGGTTTGTCTTGAGATGTGGTAGCGTTTGTAATGGTGAAAAATGTGGTGGTCGAGTTGAATATCATGAGTTGGGAGAGGAGGCATGGTGACTTGACATCATATCATCGTGTGAGGTGAAAGATTACGAGGGGATGTGGATGTTGACAGTGTAAAGGCCGAATATGTGGCGCTGGGGCAGGGACCCGGAGAGGGTGCTAAGTTTCATATTAGTCGGTGGCCTCTTAGAAGGTGTGATGGAGTTAAATTTATGTCTGATAAAGGGAGTCAGGGGCCTGATACCAGGAGGTGGTTCATGGGGCCAAAGTTGATGGGATGACTGGATTGACAGGCGGTGGTCTAGTTGTTGTAGCGAAGGGGATGCCGGTGGATTGGGGTGTACTTGAGAAAAGATTTGTGTTAGCCTCAAAATATTGAGTCAAACAAGAATGTTCGGTCATAGGTTTCTATTGTAATATTTATTAGAACGTTGTAATAAGTAGTTATGTAGTCGTGGTTCACGGGCTTGGATTTAAACTAATTAAAGTCCAAAAGACAAGCCCGGCCCAATATATAGTCCATTAAAGCCCGCATGTGGGTGGACTATATATACTAGCCTCCTAGCATGTTAGGAGGGTGGATGGTCATTTGTAACAACTTCTTTTCTTAATCTAATCTCACCAAGTTAATCATCTCCTCTCTACTTTCTCTCACTACTTTCTCTCTCTAGGAATTCATCTCTTCTTCATCTATTTTCTTTCTTCTTTCATTGCTTAATCATCACAAATACATGGGACAACATTTGGTATCAATCGCCACGGGGTAGATTTGTGATTGGTTGGTGTTATTATATTTGATTCGAATGATTTAATCCATAAATCATCTCGGATTCAAATTTTTACTTCTTCATCTACATCTTCTACATAGTTGTAGTAGTGATTTGGTATATTTACTTTGGCTAAAAACACAAAATTTTTGGGTTTTTTGATCATTTTTTGGCTTAAAATCACGTATTGGTTGAGTTTTGTCCGAGAAAAGGGGGATACATTCCGATTGGTGTAATCGGAAAAGGGTTTATTGATTCAGATTGGGATTCCGATCAACATTCCGATTGGACTTCCAACATTCCGACTGGACAACATTATTCCGATTGGCATTCAGATTTGCATTCCGATTGGTGTTTTCCGATTAGCTCATTCCGATTGGTGTATTCCGATTAGCTCATTCCGATTGGTGCATTCCGATAACATTCCGATTGGTTATTCCGATAACATTCCGATTGGTCATTCCGATAACATTCCGATTGGTTATTCCGATAACATTCCGATTGGTTATTCCGATAACATTCCGATTGGTTATTCCGATAACATTCTGATTGGTTATTCCGATGATGTGTTTTGCTAAATTTTGTTTGAGTATTTTTTAGACTTAGCCACCATCTAGACTAGTTTCAGAATATCGTTTCCACGAAGATCAAAAAAAAAAAAAAAGAAAAAAAAAAAAGAGTTAAAATTTTTCCGTCAAGTAAATTCAAAATTTTTCCATACTAGTTTTAGGATATTTCTAGCTCAATTTCAAAATTTGGCGATACAAAATTTTTTGGTCTACCGTTTTTGTCGGACTGGAGAATTTATTGTCGGACTGGAGAAAAATTGCAATTTTCGGAATTTAAACCACAACAACAATCACAACAAATCTACTTAAGATCCATATTCACTTCATCATTTCAGAGAATTTTGGGATGGATTCTACTGCAGAATATCGTGTGACGAACAACAACATAATGGTCGCGGGTAATAAAGAGAGACCACCAATGCTTGTGGCTGGTCGATATGCTCAATGGCAATCACGCTTTCTTCGCTATCTTGATACAATACCTAATGGTGATGCCTTGAGACAATGTATTAACCATGGCCCATATGTCTTTTCTGAAATTGATGTTCCTTATACACCAGCCACAGACACATGTCCAGAAGTACCTGCAACAAAGAAAAAGGAAACTTTATCTGACCTTACACCCGAGAAATGTGCTTGGCATGATGCAGAAAAAGAAGCGATCTATATGATCCTAAGTGGAATTGGAGATGATATTTATTCCACAGTCGATGCATGTCCTACAGCACAAGAAATGTGGACGGCCATTGAACGCTTGCAACAAGGAGAGTCTCTCAACAAGCAAGATGTCAAAACAAACTTGTTTTGGAACTTTGGTAAGTTTACTGCATTGGATGGAGAATCAATTGAGTCTTATTATTCAAGATTTTACAAGATGATGAATGATATGACAAGAAACAACTTGGAAGTCTCCACCATGCAAGTCAATGTGCAATTTCTACAACAACTCCAACCAAAGTGGACACGTTTTGTCACTTTGGTGAAACAACAGAAGCAGTTAGACAAGGTAAACTATCACACTCTCTTTGATATCTTGAAACAATTTCAGCATGAAGCAAATGAGATTCGAGCTGAACGAGTTGCAAAGACGGCTAATCCACTTGCTTTATTAACTACCACTCAACATGCTCAAGATCCTCACTCTCGTGCTCCTAAGCCATACTCCAATACATCATCCTCACCACGATATTCCACATCATCCAAGTCTTCATCATCCACAAGATCACGCGGCAAAGCACCAAGAGCAACTTCACCACCATCTGAGTCATCATCTGAAGAAGATAGTGATGAAGATCAAGCTCAGAAGAATCGTGAGATGAAACAACAAATTGCTTTCATTATGAAGACTTACCAGAAGATCTACAAACCCACCAACAACAATCTTCGAACATCATCTAACACAAAGAACCGATATGTTGCGAGTCCTCCAAGGTATGACACACGTCGACGTGGTGAAAGTCCTTCTAGGTATGATCGACATAATCCAACGCATGTTGAGGGTTCTGCAAGATATGATTGACAAACTGCAAAGTATGATACTCAGAGGATTGCTGCTGCTACTGGGAATAGGGAAACTGTTGGAAGTCAAGTGGTTCAGCAAAGCGGGATTCAATGTTTTAATTGCCAAGGTTTTGGGCATATGGCAAAAGAATGCAGGAAGCCGAAAAGGGTTAGAGACTCCAGTTATCACAAGGAAAAGATGTTGCTATGCAAAAAGATGGAAGCAGGGGTCAAACTGTCAGCTGAGGAAGGAGCTATGCTTGATGACACTGATGATGAAGCCTCCGACCAGGAATTAGAAGCACATTACTCGTACATGGCACATGTTGAAGAAGTTCTCAAAGTCACTGAAGATGACAATGGTCCTATCTTTGACACTGAGCCAATCGATAAGGTACACACTACTGATGAATATAATGTGTTTGGTGATATTCCTGAGCATAGTGATCTACCCAATGCCATTAATGACACGTGTATGATGGAAACGGTTGATAGTAATACCACACCCGATTCATCAGACATGTGCAATAATGAGTTTGAGGATGATCAACATGCAAATGAATATGATGAAGAGGAACGTATTGCGCTTGCTAATTTAATTGCTACTTTACAAAAAGATGTCACTGAAAATAAAAAGAGTCAAAAGCAATTAAAGAAGGCAAACGCTACGCTCACTCAAAGTTTTGAAGAATGCAAAGCTGCTCTTATCAAATCTACTGAGATGACTGAAAGCTATAGAGATGAGCTCCTTCAGAAAACCAAAGAGCTTGAGGGGTACAAGGGAAGTGCGTTAAAAAGTCAAAAGGACGATTTTGAAAACAAATATAATACCACTCTTGAGTTATTAGCTAAAGAGAAGCGTCAATATAATGTTTTCTTAATGGATGAACGTCAAAAAACGTACCTTGCCAATACCAAAGTTAATGAACTTGAACAAAAGCTCTCTATGACCACTACTGATTCTGCTAAAATTCTAGAGGATAAGAAACAAGAGGTAGATGCGTTAAAACAAGACTTCAAAAGTAGATATGATAAAGAAACCGAAAAAGTTACGAAACTAGAAGCACAAGTCGACTTTTTGAAGAACGTTGTTTATAAAACGCATGATTCTATTCAATCCGTAAGAATGCTAGCACCTCCATCGATGTTTAAGGGTCAAGCTAGCTTTGCAAGTCCTGAGTACCTTGCCAAAGCTCAAGCTGCGAACCCACATCTTTATCTTGATGAGACTGAAAGGACAAATCTTGATTGCATGCCTCTAAGTGCCAATAGTGAAGAGACTGCCCTTTGGGATGCTGATAGTCAACCATCAGTTAATAAGGAGTTTGTGAAACCATATAATTATGCTTACGAGAATAGTCTTTATGGTCTGTTCCACAAACAAACTCAGAAATCTCGTGAGGAAGTATTTTTAGAATGCAGGCAAAAGAGAATTCAATGGAAGAAAGCGTTTGCCACTAAGAAAACAAACGTTTCTAAGTTCATCAACTACTTGCCCCTAGATGCTTCTAAAAGCAAGAGTAGACAGATATTTGGGTTTCTTACTCATTACATAGATAATATTAAGTCCATTATTGATAATGATTGGAAACAACGACAAAATGACGAGTGGAAGAAACCAATTCTTCAAGACATAACTGTGCTTATCAAACAAATCTTAATACCGAACGCGGCCACACTAAAAGAAAATGTTCTTAAATTCGAAAGCTTAATTCGGTCTGAAATGTTTGATGATTTACAATATGTTGAGTCTCTTGAGAAAGCAATTGATGATCTTCAAATGGACAAGTCCGTTTTTTCTGATGAATATGATTTACTCTTGCAAGAATGCGTTTCTAAAGATATTATGTGTGCTTATTTTACATCTTGTGCTGATATTGATGAATATTCTGAAGTTGCATGCCAATATCTTGATAAGATCAAAGAATGTGAACGTCTTGAAATTGAGCTTTCGAAACGGAAAGAAAATGTCGACAAAAAGGCTTTTGAGTTACTTCAACACAAAACTGATTTCCTTCAAAAACATTGTCATTCACTTGAACTTGCTTTGCAAAAAGACGTTGGTCGTTTTTCACATGATAATAAATTGCAAGAAAAACTTTCCCAAACATTTCGAGAAATGAATGAACAGAATTTGGAAATTAAAGAGTTGAAAGCTCAATTACAAGACAGGGACAAAGCGATAGCTGAGTTGCAAAAACTCATTGCTAAAATGGGTGGGAAAATTGTGGAACCTAGCATTAAGAAAAATGTTGTTAGACAACCCAATGCCTCTAAAGAGAATAGATCCTCTATCTTGGGAAAACCATCTGCTTTATCTAATTCCTCGTTTGCAAAACCTGTGTTTGCCCCCAAGATGGATGGAAAGGAAAGGCTACCACAAGCTCAACCCATAAGGAATCCTATAGCACCAAGCGTTAAGCACAATAATGTGATTAAACCAGGGATGTATAGAATGCCCACTAAGCCCACTAACAAAGATACTCACTCGCCTCAGACTTCTAGAAACACTAATATTCGTGTGTCTTCTACTACAGGAATAGTCTCCACTACTAGTGTTAGACGGCCTCAGCTTAAGAGCACTCAAGAGAATGATAAGGTCTGGAAACACAAGAATCAAGGGAAGATGAAGCAAGTAGAAGAACACCCTAGGATTTTCAATGTTTCTAAGAATAAAACGTCTGTAATCGCGTGTCATGACGATTTGAATGATTCGACTTTGAATGCTATGAATGTGAAATTTGTTTGTGTCAAATGTGGCAAGTGTGCTAATGCTAATCATTCTATGTGTGCTATAAATAAAGTCAAAGGCGTAGATACTAGAACTAAGAAGCAAGTTGCAATGCCTATTAGATCTAGTAAACCCAAACGCAAAGTGAACCATTCTGGTGCAACCCCCACTAAGAATAGTAATGCATCAGACTTCACCACTAAGAATCCTAGAAGCAAAATTAAGGAATTATATGAGTCTGCTAGCAAGTCTTGGAAATGGTGGTTTGCTAATCAATGTCCTCCCGGATATAAATGGATGCCTAAAGTTAGGACAGAAAATGTGAAAACGAGTGTTAGTTTGCCTTTAAATGTTGATAAGGACACTAATGATTCTACTATCACAACTACTGTGGTATCCAATTTAGCAAATGCTCCATCATGTTCTAACTCTTCTGCAGGTGATACAAATAATTCTCTTCATAATGGACTCCGGATGCACGAAGCACATGACGGGGAATCTCAAGCTTCTAATTAACTTCGTGGAGAAGTTCCTAGGTACGGTCCGATTCGGAAATGATCAATTTGCACCGATCCTAGGATATGGAGATTTGGTTCAGGGGAATATCACGATTAAAAGGGTATACTACGTTGAAGGGCTCAGTCACAATCTTTTCTCGGTTGGTCAATTCTGTGATGCGGATTTGGAAGTTGCTTTCAGAAAGAAGACATGTTTTGTTCGTGATTATGATGGGAATGACTTACTTACCGGTACACGGGGTACTGATCTTTACACAATTTCACTTCAAGACACAACTTCATCAACTCCAATTTGCTTCATGGCTAAAGCTTCAACGACTCAGGCATGGTTATGGCATCAACGTCTTTCTCATCTCAACTTTGATACCATTAACTTGCTTTCCAAGAAAGATATTGTGAGAGGCCTTCCAAGCTTGAAATTCATCAAAGATCATCTTTGTTCTTCTTGTGAACTTTGTAAAGCTAAACGAAGTAGCTTCAAAACAAAGACAACACCAAGCTCTAAAGGACGGTTAGATCTTCTTCACATGGATCTGTGTGGTCCAATGCGTGTTCAGAGTATCAATGGAAAGAAATATATTCTGGTAATTGTCGATGATTACTCAAGGTACACATGGACTCACTTCTTGATGTCCAAGGATGAAACACCCGACGTTCTCATCAGCTTTCTTAAATTGATACAACGTGGTCTTCAGGCTCAAGTTAAAGTGGTTCGTACTGACAGAGGTACAGAATTTTTGAATTCTAATCTGAGAAAGTATTTTGAAGCCGAAGGGATTGAACATGAAACATCTATTGCTCGAACACCCGAACAAAACGGCGTTGTTGAAAGACGAAACCGTACTTTGGTTGAAGCTGCTCGAACATTATTATCCGCTTCAAAACTTCCACTATACTTTTGGGCCGAAGCCGTGTCAACCGCATGCTACACACAAAACCGCTCCTTAATTATCCCAAGACACGAAAAGACACCATATCACATAATTCATGATCGAAAACCTTCACTCAAACACCTTCATGTTTTTGGATGTACTTGTTACATTATACGAGATGGTGAAAAATTGGATAAGATGAAAGAAAAAGGTGATGCATGTATTCTTGTGGGATATGCAACTCAGTCTAAGGGATATAGAGTGTTCAACAAAAGAACAAAATTGATTGTCGAGACAATTCACATCCGATTTGATGAATCTCAAGAGATGGCACTTGAACAAAACAGTTTAAGTCCCGATCCACAAAGACAAACGACTTCCGTTCACAACCGCACGAAACTCGGAACTCAAGACCACAGCAATGAACCGTCAAGTTCAACGCTGGTTCCAGAAAATGTTCCTAGAGCTGATATGACAGTCGACACGACAATTGAAGAGTTGGAAATGTTATATGGACCAATGTATGATGAATATTTCACGGGGGAGAAACAAGTTGTATCGAAGTCTTCCGCTGTCACTCATGATAAGAATGATGATACCGATCATCGTCAACAACCGGATACAAATTCATCTACTTCAACACGGGTTGATGCAGATTTACCTCCTCAGAATATCACTTCAACAATCGATCCTACAACATCCACAACTACTGTCATTGCTCCAGAGAACACAAATCAAGCAGACAATGCATTATCTGACGAAGACGAATTTATCAACCCATTCGGTACACCGGTACACGAAACTGGAGAGTCTTCTACTCGCCATGTTGATCCGTCAAATATGCATACTTTCTATCAACGACATACTTCAACACATCATTGGACCCGAAATCATCCTTTGGTTCATGTCATTGGAAACCCTTCACAGCCCGTTCGCACAAGACGACAGCTTAACACCGATGCCGATGTTTGTATGTTCGCACTCGCCGTGAGTTCAGCTGAACCGAAAAACATCAAAGAAGCATTAGCTGATCATGCTTGGATTGAATCGATGACGGATGAACTTCAACAGTTTGAAAGACTTAAAGTCTGGGAACTGGTTGACAGACCATACGATGTAACACCATTAAATCTTCGATGGATCTGGAAAAACAAGATGGATGAAGAGAACACGATCATCAAGAATAAATCTAGGCTAGTGGCTAAAGGGTATGGACAGAAAGAGGGTATTGATTTTGAAGAATCATTTGCACCAGTAGCTCGAATGGAAGCGGTCAGGATTTTCCTTGCCTATGCTGCACATAAGGGATTCATTGTATATCAAATGGACGTAAAGACGGCGTTTCTTAACGGTCCTTTGAAGGAAGAAGTCTATGTCACGCAGCCGGAAGGATTCGTCGATCCTCATTCTCCTGACAAGGTGTATCGTCTCCACAAAGCACTTTACGGACTCAAGCAAGCTCCAAGAGCGTGGTACGACGAGCTCTCGAAATTTCTGGTCTCCAAAGGTTTCTCAAAAGGTTCCATTGATTTAACTTTGTTCACTTATAAATATGGGGATGACATTCTGCTTGTGCAAATTTATGTTGATGACATTATTTTCGGGTCTACAAACCCAAAACTTTCAAAATGGTTTGAAAAAGTAATGCACACCAGATTTGAAATGTCTATGATGGGCGAACTAAAATTCTTTCTAGGAATTCAAGTTCACCAATCCCCAAGTGGTATCTTCATTAACCAAGCTAAGTATTGTCAAGAGATAATCAAAAAGCATGGTATGACATCATGTGACCCCGTTGGGACACCATTATCAACCACATCCCTAGATGCTGATTTGGAGGGATTACCCATAGATCAAACGAGATATCGTTCCATGATCGGGTCCCTCATGTACTTGACAGCAAGCAGACCTGATATACATCATGCTACATGCTATTGTGCACGATATCAAGCACGACCTACTGAAAAGCACCTCAAGGAGGTTAAACGGATCTTTCGGTACCTTAAGAATACCATTCACATGGGACTCTGGTATCCGAGGGAAACCGGTTTCTTTCTAACGGCCTATTCAGATTCTGATCATGCAGGGTGTCTTGATACACGTAAAAGTACTTCTGGTGGTGCACAATTTCTAGGTCAAGACAAGCTTGTGGGATGGTCTTCCAAGAAGCAGGATTGCACGTCACTTTCATCAGCCGAAGCGGAGTATGTGTCTCTATCTGCGTGTTGTGCTCAAGTTCTTTGGATGAGAACACAACTCACGGATTATGGCTTCCATTTTGATAAAGTACCTATGTACTGTGACTCAAAGTCAGCCATAGCCATCTCCTGCAATCCGGTACAGCATTCCCGCACAAAGCACATTGATGTCAGATACCACTTCATAAAGGAACAAGTTGAAAGAGGTATCGTTGAACTATACTTTGTTGGAACGGATTACCAATTAGCTGACTTGTTTACAAAAGCTCTTTCGAAAGAGAGGTTTGCGTATCTAGTTAGGCAAATTGGCATGAGATGTTTGACTCCAGCAGAACTGGAGGTTCTGGCAAAGAAGCCTGCTTGATTCATTTATCAAACATCTACCTGTAAATATTAATCAAAAAGCAAAATACAAAATTAAAAAAATCTTCGATAATCCAAAAATATTCTTCTCGACATGTCTTTCAGTATCGATAATATGGACGTACCTAAAAATGTCGCTCAATAACGACACGGGTGTGTACATAAAGCTCGAATGAAAGTTGTAAATATTTTTCAAAACATGTCATTTCTATCTTTTCAAAAGGAAATTGTCTATATTGGACAATATTTCCAACAACGGGTAGAGCAATCTATCTTGGGTTGAGCTTGTCACAAAACATTCAACGTTTTGAGCTCAACACAATGGCTTGTAATCACTTTCAGATTGCAACCCGGATCTAAATTCACGGGGGAGTGTACGCTTTTGTACTCTTACCCTTAGCAAAAGAAGTTAAATCTTCTTACACTTGAGTGGATTCGTCAAGACATTCAAAGTCTATGAACTCAAGTTTATGCTTTAGAAAAACCTTTTCGTCAAAAAGAATTGATTTTTCAAAAAGCGTTGAACACAATTTTTTCAAGAATTTCTCAATGATATTCAAAATCTTTCAAAAATTGTGTGTTCAACAACTCCTATCCTCAAAAGTTTAATGTGGATCAAATCCTCGTAATGACAATTCCATTGGATCAATTTTTGAGGGGGAGCAATTCAACTTCATGCAAAAGATTAACACATCTTTCTCCCGAAGATTTTCAAGACTATTTTTGAAAATATATTTTAATCAAATTTGGTATCTCTAATATCAAAAGATTTTATATATTAGAGATAGGGGGAGAAAATGTGATTAAAATGTGATCTATAAGACTCAAGCACTTTAACTCTTACCCACATGTGCGAAACACTTTCGATTATCGATGCACATGTGAAGGGGGAGCATTTCTGAAACGACAAAACTAGCAAGGTGTTAAATGTTTTTCAAACACTTTGTTAGAATTTAAAGTGGTTTTCATGGTTACGATCAAATACCCACAACATCTTTAATTCACGACGTTATTGGTGTCAAAAGGGTGGTTAGGTTTAAGTCCTATGATCCAACCAGAACCGGAGGGATCTTCCCAGGGACAATCCAATAGATTATTAGAAGTCCTTAGGAAAGATGGAGTAGAATGTGAACGTAGCTGAATGCCGACTAAGTACTGATGCTAGCACTGGAACAATCACAACAAGGTGTTAGTGATGATGTCTTGGTAAGCATTGAAGGGGTTGAAGAATGAAAAAGAAATGTAAGGATAAAGGGTGTAAAGAAAGAAGCCCTCCATACAACTTAGGCAGAAACCGGGTCAACTCATCATGAAGACAAACTCATCATGGACCCAGTGATGTGAAGCACAACCCTTTCCTAGCTACTCAGTCTTCTCTCAAAAGAAGTTTGTTTTATTGTCACGGAGATCAACACGACTTCTATTGACTTTCTCACTCCGAGATAGTTGATATTGAATAGGTGGCATCTGCTCCAGCCTCCGACCACTAAAAGTGCACAAATCGAGTCTAGAGCCAAGAGATCAATCAAATCTCGTTAGGACACACGGATGAAGATCAAGAGAGTCCTACGCTATATCCTTGTGATATTGCTAGAACACTCAGAGTGATACTACTTAGTATTCACAATGATGAGTGGAAATCCTTCCAGTGTTAACATCAAACAGCACTGCGGTAGGTCATATGCAAGATTCTTTATGAACTGAACATATGTAAAACTGAAAAGCAACAGTGGTTTGATTCTGAATTGATTCAAACTCGTTTCAGGTTTCTACGCAATATCTTTATGGTCTTGCCAGAACATTCAGAGTGATATTTATTAATATTCACAGTGACGAATGGAAATCCTTCTAGCGTCAACATCAAACAGCGCTACGGTAGGTGACTTGTGAGATTCTTATGAATCAAACTTGTGTCCACTGGAAAGCAACAATGGTAAGATTCTTAATGAATCAAACTTGTTCCAGGAATTTGAATTGACGACTTTAATCAAGCGGATATTTATCCAATTGATTCACTCTTTATGTTCGCAGTCTTGCTTTGAGACGGTCGAGTAAAGAGAACGGCTAGTATAGCCGCGAAACCCTGTCAAGGAGATTCTTAATTGAATCTACCTGATCACAGGTACGATATTTAATATCGTATAACGGTCTTCACCGACCGGAGGTAAAACGCTACCAATTTAGGACGAATGTCAAAGCCATTCAGTCCGTGTCTATGTTTTGTCTCGAGAAGGTGGCGTCACGGTGTACTCAGCAAAGTCAAAGATTCACAACCACATATTCATGCCCAAAGACTTATCCAACAATTGATAGTGTGAGCATGTGGATAAAGACACAAGATCACAAGATGGCAAAGACAAGTCAAGGATGATTTGAAGATCTCAAGACTAAAAGACAAAGTCGAAAGACAACGACAAAGGCTCAAAGATCACAACATGAAGGAACAAAACTACTGTTACACGTTCAAGACTCATTATGACGAAATTCATAAATCTCCATTGGAATCCAAATATCAAAGAGGGATGACCTCACATTGGGGGAGATTGTTAGCCTCAAAATATTGAGTCAAACAAGAATGTTCGGTCATAGGTTTCTATTGTTATATTTATTAGAACGTTGTAATAAGTAGTTATTTAGTCGTGGTTCACGGGCTTGGATTTAAACTAATTAAAGTCCAAAAGACAAGCCCGGCCCAATATATAGTCCATTAAAGCCCGCATGTGGGTGGACTATATATACTACCCTCCTAGCATGTTAGGAGGGTGGATGGTCATTTGTAACAACTTCTTTTCTTAATCTAATCTCACCAAGTTAATCATCTCCTCTCTACTTTCTCTCACTACTTTCTCTCTCTAGGAATTCATCTCTTCTTCATCTATTTTCTTTCTTCTTTCATTGCTTAATCATCACAAATACATGGGACAACAATTTGCAAACTGCTGAACTATTTGAAGAGGTGGCTCGTGGGGGATTCTTAAAACTTGAGCACGTGATAGTGAAGTGAAACGCCTCTAGAAGTTTTCCCCCGAAATCACATCCCTCCTGAACTACATATAACGAAGGTTAAATTTTGTCCTCTCCTTTAGGAAAAAATCCATATGTGCAGTTATAGACGAAGTTGTTCGACTCCTTTTGACCAATTACACTCCACTCCGGCGGGCCTTTGGCTAGGGATCCATGAACGAGTTTCAAGATAGGAGTCATCTTCCAACATCCCATGAATGAAATTAACCATCTTCCCATGCTATTAGCACTTTCGGGCAACCATCCTATGTTCATCCAAATAGTCTTGACCTTCTTATACTACACTTTCATAGTTAAGTAATATGTAACATTTAACTCATTAGCCACTACTGCAAGTAGTGGAGGAGGCATTGAACCCGTACCACCACCTAGCGACTATAGTAGGAATTTTGCGCCACTTCTTAGCTACAAAATCATATTCTTCACCACATAAAAGCCCCTTCCCGTCTTTCCCACTACCTCGAATCACACTTTCCATAATCACTGTCATTGCACTCGACTGTATCCTTGACCTCTCCAGTTTCATCAACACCGCGTGCAAATATAGCAGTCTTCCAAAGACAAGCAGACACAAACAAGAATCTTGGGTTGTTAATTTTCTTCCCTAATGATCATGCGTTCGTTCAGACTATACATATAGATAGCTTGACCAAATACATCCTTTCCTAGGACAAGTAGCTAAGTGGATGTGGATATGTTTTTTATTATGCTACCCACAACGGTAAGCCAAATCGATCGATCGCACTCGGTCGCGATTCGGTCGCCCCATTGTGGCTAGTCGGTTGCGTTACTAAGTCGTGCTCAAATAGGTCTTACCAACGACCCAACAGAAAGAATGAAACGTTGCTTGTCTGTGTTTGTGTGTAAAAAAAAACTTTTTTTTTAATTTTACCCACTACCTATATAAATACCCCATTTATTCAACCATTTTTGACACACATAACTTACAATTCTCAAAATTTAATTTTTATACCATCTAAAATAATGAGTTCTCAAATGGCGTGGACTACCGAAGGGGATGTAGCTTTATGTAAAGCTTGGCTGGACGTTAAGCAGAATTTCGGTCATCGATCTCATAAATCGAAAGGGTTTTGGGAGAGGCTACGAGAGTTATTTTATCAAGAAATGGATGAGCAAAAAAGAGGTTATGACTCAAAAATCAGCAAATGGAAAAATTCTATTCGTCCTAAAGTTGGTGAATTTTCAGCGATTTACAATTACGTCGTACGTAGACACCCGGTTGGGACTTCAGAAGATAATCTTTATCAAGAAGCCGAAATTGAATATCACACTCTTCGTCATATGGATTTTGAATACAGTGAATGTTGGAAAATTTTGAAAGAAAGTCCTGATTGGAGCATCATTGAAATATGACACTTCGATAACGAAGAGTTTAAGTTTTTATGTTTTACAACTTAAAAATTATTATTATGTTTCGTAATGTTTTTTAATTTATGTAATGTGTTTTTTTATGTAATGTTTTTTTAAATAAATGTAATATTTTTTATGATATTTATTGTGTTTAAATTTTTTTTAACGAGGTCGCACTAGGTCGCCTTGTTGTGGCAAATAAGTCGCATTGGGTCGCAGGAGGGAGAAAGCTGAAAAACCTAGGTCGTGACCCATAACCGTTGTGGGTAGCCTTAGTTAGCAAATCAAACATAACATTAGTGGATAAATAATTATCGTTTTACCTAACATATTCGAAAAACGAAACACGTAATTTTTTGAAATTTCTGGTGACCCATTTTAATTAAAGTCAAACGTCGCAACATTTATGAGTGTAAGATTCATCATATGTGAAAAGTATCCTATGTTTTCAATTGTTGACACATAGATTGCTTCAGATCCTTAGCCTTAAACTCCCAAACTACTTATCAGGTATCTCTTCAATTTAATTTTGGATCGAACCTTGGATAGGTAGTCACATTGTCACAAAATAATTAACAAAGCTATTTGAACTTGAAACGTCACAAGAATGTTTTCTTAGTGATTGATGTGGAAGGGTTGACGATAATAACTTTCAATAGATATTGGATTGGCATCGACTCATAAGAAGTGGAAGGGGTTTGGCAATTTTATGGAATTACTTTGTAAAACCTTCATGCGAGGGAAAGACGCTTGGAATTTCTTGTTTAGTAAGTCGAATTTGTTTTCTTTTAAATTAGTGCGAGTTGCTATTGATAAATGTAGGTTTTGCTTTGGTCGAATAGTCATCCAACTAGAGGGTCTCCTCTCATTCCCTCAAAATTTTTTATTTTTGTTTAGGTGCCGAGACAAATCGTATCCCTGGAGTTAGACCTCAAAGGTATGGACATACTTTCGATCCTTTGCTCCATTTGTGACAATAGTCTTATTTTGGCCAAATTTGAGTGGGTCTCTCAACTTTCGAAAACATTTTTTTGCTGTGGTATTTTGAATTATACACGGGCTCTTCCTTTTTGAGGATTATTGATTTCATTAAAAACGTTAGCTCGCAAAAGAAAAGTTAATTATAGAACATCAACTATCATGCTTTGAATCCATTATATATTCGTAATGTTGGTTAGTATTGTCTCCAAAAAAACGTAAAGATCTTTTACCTGCTTGATAGAGGATCTCTTCAAGAAAATATAACATCTTTGTTTGTATCTGGTCGAACAATAAATGTAAAAATGTTCTATTGATTGAGCTCTATGGCTTTCTTGTCTTATGGACCCATGTTATGTTCCTAATACTTGAACTAGAAAGTTTGAAATACACTGCCCTCTAGATCATTTGTAGAATAACGTTTTTTGATGTTTTGATGTCTACCGGTACAATTAATTTATACTCGGGGAAAAATTCGGTACCACTAATTCGGTACAGGATTGGTACGGTACTGATACCGTCCTCATCCCTAAAAACACCTATTTTCAAAGCAAAAGAACAATATTAGTAGGGTTAGTGAGTGTGTGTTTCTGACGGCGGAAAAAAAAGAAACAAAGGAGATCGGGACTTTTCTTGGTCTGGATTCGAGGGCTTGTGTTGTGGTTACTCACAAATCTTATAACGGTATTCCTTCTTTTTCCTCTCTCTTAACATCACGAATTTTGATTGATTTATTAAGAACACGTGATAAATGAATGTTTAAAACATGGACTTAATCAAGGAAGAAGGGTGTTCGGTTTGGATTAGATTCACAAAACCGAGACTATCAAGTCTTGGTGTGTTCTGTTTTGGCCCAGCCGTGACCCAAATGGGGTGTGGTGGTGGCTGTGTGTGGTGTCAGCAGTAACATGAACCCACCAGGGGTTGTTTAATAAAACAGTGTGAATAAAAGACTCAGCAGGGGGTGTTTGGGATTAACTCGCAAGGGGGTGTTTGGGTTTGTAAACAGTGGGGAAAATAATACAAACGGTAGGAACATATAACAATTAGTGGGAACCGTGAACAAACAGTGGGAACTAAAGAACTAACAGTGGGAACCACTGTGCAAGCAGTAGCAACTGGCACTAGGCCAGTGGCTACTTCTGGTGTGACGTCAGCAAGAGGGACCACGACAGGGGTCGTGGTGGACTCGGTTTGGGCTAACCCGAGACGTGGGTGTCTCGGGGGAAGGTTTTTGGCTCGGATTTCCGAGTACAAGTCGATATAAATGCAAAGGGTTTATTTAAATTTTTATTAAATCATTTTATTAATTAAGATATATCACAAAATTAACCGAATTAGAAATGTTTTCATTAATTTAATTAGTAAATTAAATTGAGAAGATTTTATTAATTATTAATTAAATGTTTGGTTTTTATTTTAAATGATTTAATGATTCATGAAACCTTTTTGGAAAACTTTCTATTACAGGAACTTTCTATTTTGGGAAAATTTCAATTTATAACAGGTTATAATTTATAGTAATATCATAAATATCAAAACACAATATAATACATAGTAACTTAAAATACATGATATATACTAATCAGTAAACATTTAAAGCACAGTCAGATTTATCAGAAATACACCAGAACAGTCAGATTTATTAGAAATACAACGGACAGTCAGATTAATCAGTTTATACACAACCAGTAAAATAATACGAGAACACGCAAGGTGAATTAAGAACACAAATAAACAGTAATAAGAGACAGTAACCAGACAACTCATTCACGTCCCTTATTTATGTTGTATCCATGAAGTCGGAGTAGATCCTTCAGTTTTCATTCTTGTCTCATTACTGGACACGAGGTACGGATTTTCTGTCCTTTAGTAACGACTTCTATGCATGATTAGGATTCCCCATCTGCAGCCAAATGTTCTCCCTAGCATATGTTATGAAATTTACAGTAATGATCTTAATAGCTAAGTTAAATTTTCTGAACTTTATATACATGCATGACCAGTTATTACTAGTTACGGAGGTACCGTAACCATGACACTTGAGGCACCGGTGTCGTGACTCCTCTGCGGGGGAGTGATTTCTCGCAGTGGCCCATTTATTTCATCTTGGCCATTTATCAATATTATCAGTGGGGCGTATGGATGCATCCTAGGTTATCATTTTACAACTTATTAGGTGAATGTGGTGTATGCTCTACATCCTTCACATTGGAGTTTACCTCTCCACCCAGCACAGTATTTAGAGGTCACCCCTCTATAGCATGACGAGGTCACCCCTCCATGTATTTATGGAGACGTTGTTACAACACATGACCTATATAAGCTATTGGCATTTAAAATACAATAATTGCATTTTTCAGATTTAACAAATAATAATTCAGCTTTACTTTTATTAATCAGACTTTTCAGAACATACACAGTTTTTCGCTGCACTTTACATATCAGACTTATAGCTTCAGTATTTGTTACCTGTTTCATTTCAGTACATTCTTATCATGCTTTATATCCGTTCACTGGACATTATGCTTAGTCGTAGTTCCTTACATGTTCTAACGGCAGGTACACCAGGATGCTCTTAGGATTCTGAGAGTATGTGCCTTTGGATGGAAGCTATCCAGACTTCTTACTTAGTGCACTTCATATATTACTCTGCCTGTTTGGACATTGTTTAGTCCTTACTTTCAGTATTTACTTTTCATTTTTTGAGCTTATGTTTGGATTACTGATGTTTGATTCTGGTATTTCCTTTTTATGGTCAGTTAATGTTTTAGGACATTTACCTTATCCAAGTGCGGTGTTACAATTATGGTATTAGAGTGCAAGGTTCGACCGGTAAGCTCTAAAACTTGACCTGTGACTAGTGGGTAGTCACTAGGAATTTCCCAGATTTTGGCGTTGTTATCCTTCATGTTTCTCATGCATTTATCAGTCAGTTTTCTTCATTTATCAGTCAGTTCGTAAATTTTTGACTAAGTAAAAGGTTGGTACATGACTGGCCATATTTAGTCGCATGTGCTTTTCTACGAATTTTCATTTTGGTGAACCGAACCATAGGAGTTCATCCTTACTCATGTCAGATTCATGTTTTTAGTAAAATATTACTTGGTGAACCGGCCCATAGAAGTTCACCATTGTTCAGTTCAAATTTCATGTTTTCAGACAATAGTTGTTTTGTGAACTGACACAAAAGCGTTCACCTTTGTTCATATCATGTTGTTTCGTTGAATTTTTTACTAGTATGGTTTGGACAACAACCCTCCATATTTAGTCCCAGATTGTAAATTTCTATACATGACAGTTCTCATAAAATTTTGAAAAGTATGGATCGAACCAGAATCGCCCATACTTAGTCACATGCTTTCTCCTTTGAATTCTGTGGATTGAACCATAGCCATCCACATCAGTTGATATTAAACCTCAGTTGACTATACCTTTATGTTCTTGTAACAAGCAAGTTTTCATACTCTCACGTAGATGTTGTTTTCATAAAATTCCATATCTACTTATGAGGATATGTTTCAGCAAGGTGATGATGCTTTCATACTAAAATACAAAAGAATTACACTAAAATCGTATTTTCATGATAAATCATGGTTGTCCTTCATTAATCATGTTTCATGCTGACCATTGTTGGGACATCGATTTAATCATACTTTTGAGCCCTCTATACAACCAGCAGTAAGTCTACACGGAAATTTACAGGTTATCATGTTACTCGTTTCAGTTCGGTTTGCTAACCGTTTAAATCAATTTCCTTCATTTATGTCAGACGATTGACACAAGTATTTATCATCTCATGAAATTGCCATCGGAGCCATGCACAACATTTTCAGTGTACTCCATGAACAGTATCTAAGGTGTACTACATGTATAGTATTCATTGCGCACTTCATGTACAGTAGTCTAGGTGTACTCCATGTACCTTACCCCATGGATATTGTTAATCAATCCTCAGTCATCACAGGCGTTTTCTGCTCATCGATATTTACTAAATGCTGATGTTGCCCATATGTTGGGAAATTTACCACATATTGATGCTTCTCACACCTCGGAAACTCACGAATGCTGATGCTGCTGATACTTTGGAGATTCCACCTGATGCTGATGTTGTGTATATTATGAAGACTCTTCAGAGCAAGGACGAAAACTATAAGATTGGAATTCCAGACAATAATATATACTTCAACCATCAGACTCTATCATCCCATTCCATGCCTTTACTTCCTCAGTTAAAATGTCGCACGTCGCACAACTATTTTTCAGTCAGAAGAGTGGGTAATATAGCAGTTTTTAGTATATAGTATTTTGTTTTTCCTCGACTCGACTCAAATTGATTCACAACTTAACACAAGATTTATTTGTTTTTGGTTAGTAATAATTGCTTGGTAATCTATGTCTATTTAAGCTAAAAATGGGGAAAATATGTAGGCTAAGGGATATATAAAAATAAAAGCGCAATTAATTCACGTAAAATTATTCTAAAATGCAATATAAAATTAAACTACAAATTTGATCTAGATGCAACAAAAATAAACAATAATTAAAAATAAATCTAAATGTGAAATTAATCTAAATGCAAGAACGTAATAGCAAATAAAAGTGACAAAAATGAAATAACAAAGATAAACTTAAAAATAAAGCATAAAGTTTCAACCTTTTAGGCTTATTAATCTTTTTTAGATGATAAAGCTACAAGCTTTATATACTAATAATCTTAATAATCACAAAAAGGTGTAAACTTTTTACTAATAATGAGCTTATCTAAATGAAATCTAATTTTTAAACTTTTAAATCGATATTTTAACACAAATAATAATAACTAAAACTAATTAAACCTATTTTTATGAAAAATGTAACTTTTATGAAAACAATTAAACTATAACGATCTAATTAATAAAACTAAAACGATTAAGCTACAAAAATAAAAAGGAGAAAATTATGGTACCCGTAGTCCGTAGAAAACGCTCTAAACAACACAACAAAATACGGCCCGTAAAGTACACGACCAATCAATATCAAACCAAAACTAAGCGTATCCCGGCCCGTAAAGTACACGGCCAACCAAATCAATCTCTAACCAAATTAATCAACCATATTAAACTTGAACCAAATTAATCAACCATAAGCTCTTTACCAAGAGTGATAGATCGATACGACGAGATCAAAGAAAACATAAATGGTTACGATAATAAGCAATAATTATTATATGATAAAGAGATTTAATTAAAACTAATAGATCTAGAAAAAATTTTATATTTTATAAAAGTATTTTAAATTTTAAAGCTAAAAATTATAGATCTACTTAATTTATTAAAAACCTAATAGATCTAAACTATTTTAAAGGTTTTATAAAAATAGTTTAATTTTTAAACTCTAAACTTATAGATCTAAACTATTTAGTATAAAATACTAATAGATCTAACTATTTTTTTTTTAATTTTTAAAACTTAAAACTAATAGATCTAAAACACTAATAGATAAAAAACTAAAAGTACTTAAATAAAAAGCTAGCTTATAAATAAGTTGTAAGCCTAAGCTTAGAACTTCTTAGATTTTAAAAGCTAAAAAGCTAATTAAATAACTATTCCAATAATAAGCTAGATCTACGAAAATAAGGCGACAATAAGCTTGAAATAAGATAACTTATTTCAAACTTATATATAAATCTTAACTTATTTGGAAAAAGTTATAAAAAACTAATCCCCAAATAATAAACTAGAATATAAGAAAAGATTAAGAAAGGTAGAATGAGAATAAGCTAAAAGAGAATAAGCTAAAATAGAAACTTTTATTAATATGAAAGTGCTTAATGATAAGCTAGTACAAAGTTGAAAGGAAATACATTTAAAAAACAAGAAATAAAATTAACATTATTTAGATACCTAAAATCTACATACAAAATGAAAAAAAAATGAGGTGTTGTTTATAGTTGAAGTCAAGGTGCTTGGGATAGATTAGTCTTTTTAGGCTTTTAATAACCTTCTCTTCTTTAACTTGAGGGCATCTTGGTCATTTGGTAGGTGATGATGTGTTTCCACCAATAGGATGAAATATACTTTTAGATAGACCAATGGGAGCACTTCACATGGATCACCATCTTCACCTTTCATTATTCTAAGGGCTCTTAATTAATCTAGTTTAACCAACTCAACAATCTTTCATCTTCTAGAAACATGCACCTAATTACTCACAAAAGAAACACACATGCTATTTTTTTTCTTTTTAATATTTTTGTGTTAGTTTAAAAATAGATAAAAATAAATAAAAATAAAACTACTAAAACTAAAAATATTTAAAAATCAAAATTAATTATTTCATTAATTAACTAACTATTATAAAAAAACTTTTATTTTTATTATTTTTTATTAATTTACGAAAATATATTTTTAATTATTATTTATTTATTAAAAACTATTTATTTAATTTAAAAACTAATTAAACTTAAAAAATTCATAGAGAATAAATCGTGAGGAGTTACGATGCGAGGTCGGGACCGTTGGCTTCATAATTTTGTGCTCTTCAATGTGGTTTATTAGTGGATAACTTTCGAGATTGGCAAAAATGATCCTTGTTGTAAAATCTTCATCAAACCATCATCTTTAGCCCTCTAAACATCATTCTTTTGGCACTTTTTGGTCTTTTGACTTTATCTTTGACTTTTTCTTCGATAAATGACCGTGAAATCCCGTGTTTTCTTCTTTTTTGATCTTTTGTACCTATTTCACACAAAAACACAAAACAACGTGTAATTCCGACTTTTAAGATATTAAATACACGTTTTGGTTTGGGTTTTCCTTGTTTTAAGTGGTAAAAGGATAAGTGTTTACACACTTATTAAATCCTCTACACTTGACCATTGAAATGTCTTCATGCAGTCCACGATTTTAAAGCACAAATTTACATTTTTCATCATAATTAACCCATCTTGGCCTTTATAACGATATACTATTACTACTTCAACAAAAGAAACAAAAAAAAAGATGAAAATAGTAATACTTTATAGAGGATATAACAATTTTTTTAATTTATTTATTTTGAAATTGTTTGATGGAAGAAACTCGTAAAGAAATCTAAGACTTAAATTAGGGATTTTGGTGTCATGAATATTTATCACCCTCAAGTTTCACGTTCCCCACACCAAGCGTAAAAACAAGATCATTGTAATTACAAGTTAGTAAAGCTAACACTTACTCATGTGGTTTAATTATTCACTTAGACCCCCTTATTACTACGGTGTATCTCTTGTATTTTATTTTTGTATTGAATGATCACGAGGATGCATTTTTGACTTATTTCGATAATTTATTAAGGCTGAAACTAAAGTAGGACGATTTAATCATTAGTTAGCTAAAGGTGAAAATATTTTAAAACGACTTCTAGAAATCTCATAAAGTTCATATCCTGGCATAACTCATTTCACGATTTGAGACATTTCTCGGACCGATATTTGGCATGTACTTCAAACTTCAAATCTTGAGAGACGATCTTGAAATTATGGTCTTCTCTTCATTTTGGTATACATCTTCATTTGGAGTGAGAGATGCTTCAAACGTTGACCACGACTTCTTCATTTATCCTTGTTTTTATTTAGGATTTTGATATACAACAATCCGCCTCCTTTTCGTGTTTTGATCTATTTATCCTCATACCTTGTTAGGGTCTTTTTGGATAGACTTCTCCATGATCTTTATGGGAGTAATTGCTTCTCGTCGTGTGTCTTAATCCTTTGGATTAATGAACTTTACATCATCTTAGGATCTTTAGCAAAAAACTGATTCCTCATGCCTTATAAGGGCCTTTTTGGACTCCGATATCCTCATGCCTTGTTAGGGCCTTTTTGGATATGCCAATATTCGCGTCCCACTTCAATAAGTTATGTCTTGGCTATGAACTCTAAATAATACCGAGCACTTTTAAACGATTTTGGGCTAGAAGCTAAGTAATTTTTCAAATTGTACGACCTTATGTATTGCATTTTTTTATTGACAAGTGATGGGAGAAAAAGCTCATAACTAACTCACATAAGTTAATGAAAGAATACAAAAATTATAACTGACTCTATTATTTCTCGTTCTCTACAATTTAAAATCTCAAGGAATGAGACTCGTGGATGCTTATCCTAATAAACCAATTAAGGTTCATATGGTTAAGGATACTAGATAGAGTAAACTAAAATAAGTAAACTCGGATTGAGTCAAAATATTCACGACGGGCCTAATATATCAAAGACGTCTAAACTTGTTAAAACCATTTTATTTATTTATTTCCTTTTCCACTTTATTTTTGACTTTATTATAGAATATATACATATGATGGTGATGACAAAAGGAAAGTAGATAAAATAAAATAAATGGAGAATACTACTAGGCCAAATAGATCATCAATTTTGAAATACGTCGAAAAATATTAATTTTCCGGTTAAAATGAGGACAAATTCATGGAAAAGCCCACTTAACTTCTATAGAAGTCTCCCCTCCATTTAATATAAACATTGTCCTTAATGTTTAAGCATGTGGAAGTAAACTCCCCTACACTTAGGGCATTGTGCACGTTTTTTAAATCGAGCTAAGGAAGAGACAATTAAAGTGATTACATTTTTTCAACTTATTTATATACAAGATTGAATCACAATAGCAAAAACAAATCGAAGGAAACCGAGTACACAGGATCACGGGTCGCATCAAAAGCACCAAAACTGGATCATTAAAGCACATGTCCCTGCACAACATCACAAAACACAACCTACTTGGCTCCCCCTACACTTATTGGTGGAAATGGGTGAAGGTGAAAAATGTGGAAAGGGTCGGAAAGGTAAAAATCTAATCCTAGTAAATGATGATTAATTTATTTATCACGAGTCTTTTGCTCGACTCGATTCCCCGAATATCATCGTTTAAATGGGGAAATCATGGAAAAACCGAGATTTCCAAGGGAGGAAAATCTCTCCATGATAAAGGGTGAAAGGAAATACATTTAAAAAATAAGAAATAAAATTGACATTATTTAGCTACCTAAAATCTACATACAAAATGAAAAAAAAAATGAGGTGCTATTTATAGTTGAAGTCAAGGTGCTTGGGGTATATTAGTCTTTTTAGGCTTTTAATCACCTTCTCTTCTTTAACTTGAGGGCATCTTGGTCATTTGGTAGGTGATAATGTGTTTCCACCAATGGGATGAAATATACTTTTAAATAGACCAACGGGAGCACTTCACATGGATCACCATCTTCACATTTTATTATTCTTTTATACAATGGCTCTTGATTAATCTACTTTAACCAACTCCACCATTTTAAGCTTCTAGAAACATGCACCTAATTACTCACAAAAGAAACACACATGCTATTTTTTTATTCTTTTTAATATTTTTGTGTTAGTTTAAAAATAGATAAAAATAAATGAAAATAAAACTATTAAAACTAAAAATATATAAAAATGAAAATTAATTATTTCAATAATAAACTAACTATTATAAAACAAAATTTTTTTTTATTAATTTACGAAAATATATTTTTTATTTATTATTTATTTAATAAAAACTATTTATTTAATTTAAAAACTAATTAAAGTTAACAATTCATAGAGGACAAACCATGAGGAGTTACGATGCGAGGTCAGGAGCGTTGGCTTTGTAATTTTGTGCTCTTCAATGTGGTATATTAGTGGATGACTTCGGAGAATGCAAAAATGGTCCTTGTTGTAAAATCTTTATCAAATCATCATCTTTAGCCCTCCAAACTTCATTCTTTTTGCACTTTTTGGTCCTTTGACATCATCTTTGACTTTTTATTCGATAAATGATCGTGAAATCCCGTGTTTTCTTCATTTTTGATCTTTTGTTCCTATTTCACAAAAAAACACAAAACCACGCGTAATTCTGACTTTTAAGATATTAAATACACGTTTTGGTTTTTCCTTTTTTTAAGTGGTAAAAGGATAAGTGTTTACACACTTATTAAATCCCCTACACTTGACCATTGCAATGTCCTCATGCAATGCACGATTTTAAAGCATAAATTTACATTTTTCATCATAATTAACCCATCTTGGCCTGTATTACGATATAGTATTACTACTACAACAAAAGAAACTAAACAATGATGAAAAGATTAAAACTTTATAAAGGATATAACAATTTATTTTAGTTTATTAATTATGAAATTTTTTGATGGAAGAAACTCGTAAAGAAATCTAAGACTTAAATTAGGGGTTTTTGGTGTCATGAATATTTATCACCCTCAAGTTTCACGTTCCCCACACCAAGCGTAAAAACGAGATCATTGTAATTACAAGTTAGTAAAGCTAACACTTACTCATGTTGTTTAATTATTCACTTAGACCCCCTTATTCCTACGGTGTATCCCTTGTATTTTATTTTTGTCTTGAATGATCACGAGGATGCATTTTTGACTTATTTTGATAATTTATTAAGGCCGAAAATAAAGTAGGACGATTTAATCAATAGTTAGATAAAGGTAAAAATATTTTAAAATGGCTTCTCGAAATCTCATAAAGTTCATATCTTGGCATAACTCGTTTCACGTTTTGAGACCTTTCTCGGACAGATATTTGGCATGTACTTCAAACTTCAAATCTTGATAGACGATCTTGAAATTATGGTCTTCTCTTCATTTTGGTATACATCTTCATTTGGAGTGACAGATGCTTCAAACGTTGACCACGAATTCGTCATTTATCCTTATCTTTATTTAGGATTTTGATATACAACGATCCGCCTCCTTTTCAGACTTGGATCTATTTATCTTCATACCTTGTTAGGGTCTTTTTGGATAGACTTCTCCATGATCTTTATGGGATTAATTGCTTCTAGTAAAGTGATTCTTCATGCCTTGTAAGGGCCTTTTTGGACTCCGATATCCTCATGCCTTGTTAGGGCCTTTTTGGATACGCCAATCTTCGCGTCCTATTTCAATAAGTTATTCCTTGGCTATGAACTCTAATTAATCCCGAGCAACTTTTAAACGATTTTGGTCTAGAAGCTAATTAATTTTTCAAATTGTACGACCTTATTTATTGCATTTATTTATTAACAAGTGATGGGATAAAAAGCTTATAACTAACTCACATAAGTTCATGAAAGAATACAAAACTTATAATTGACTCTATCATTTCTCATTCTCCAGAATTTAAAATCTCAAGGAATGAGACTCGTGGATGCTTAGCCTAATAAACCAATTAAGGTTCATATGGTTAAGGATACTAGCTAGAGTAAACTCAAATAAGTAAACTCGGATTGAGTCAAAATATTCACGATGAGCCTAATATATCAAAGACGTCTAAACTTGTTAAAACGATTTTATTTATTTATTTCCTTTTTGACTTTATTATGGAATATATACATATGATGGTGATGACAAAAGGAAAGTAGATAAAAGAAAATAAATTGAAAAACTACTAGGCCAAAATAGATCAAAAATTTTGAAAAACGACAAAAAATATTAATTTTCCAGTTAAAATGAGGACAAATTCATGGAAAAGCCCACTTAACTTCGATAGAAGTCTCCCCTACACTTAATATAAACATTGTCCTCAATGTTTAAGCATGTGGAAGTAAACTCCCCTACACTTAGGGCATTGTGCACGTTGTTTAAATCTAGCTAAGGAAGAGACAACTAAAGTGATTACATTTATTCAATTTATTTATATACAAGATTGAATCACAATAGAAAAAGCAAATCGAAGGAAACTGGGTACACGGGAACACGGGATCACGGGTCACGTCAAAAGCACCAAAAGTGGATCATTAAGGCACATGTCCCTACACAACATCACAAAACACAACCTACTTGGCTCCCCCTACACTTATTGGTGGAAATGGGTGAAGGTGAAAAATATGGAAAGGGTGGGAAAGGTAAAAATCTAATCCTAGTGAAACGATGCTTGATTTATTTGTCACGAGTCTTTAGCTCAACTCGATTTCCCGAATATCATTGTTTAAATGGGAAAATCATAGAAAAACCGAGATTTCCAAGGGAGGAAAATCTCTCCATGATAAAGGGTAAAGCACACTCAAATAAGGAAAACCCCACAAAAGTCCACCCGGGTCAAACATATAATTTCCATCACGAAAGGAAATAAACCTCATGGTGGTAAAATCACACAAGTATAAGTCGAGTGGGGTATCCTTAGGCAATGATCTCTTAATGGAAAGGGTGGTATGGTGATAGTAGAAGCTGTGGTAAGTTGAAAGCGTAGCTCAGAATATTCTAAAAATGTTTCCTTTTATGTCATCAAATGGATACTGAGATGGCTCAAAAACTTTGGTACCGGGATCGAGCACCTTTTCCTTTAGGGGAAAATAAGAAATACTCTCAGCGGAACTTGAAGAAGATCCGCTCATATACCTCACAATCTCATCCGAAGAAGGTGGAAAAAGTGGTGTCAAAACATATGTGCTCCGAATGTTGGTGTCGTCCGGTTTCTTTTCCTTTGAAACGGGTTTCTTAAAGTCTGATGGAGGGTAAAGGCCATAATCGAAATCCAAAGTAGGAGAATCATGCTCATTTAGGAAGTAAGTATTCAGAAAAATTTCAAAATCTTCCTCAAAAGAGTAATCCTCTAAAGTAGTATCAAACGTTGGTGGTGGAGGATCCTCATCAAAAGGAGACTCAAGAGTGGAAGGATCACTCATAGAGATAAAAGGATCATTAGGGTCACTGGGTGTCTCTTCAAATCCCGAAGAAATGAGATCACTTAAAGAAGTGTCGTCATCGTAGAGTGGGGTATCAAAGAGTGGAGGCTATAAAGGTGTCTCCCTAAGATCTAAAGGAGAATGAACACTTGAAAAAGTGTCATCACTATCGGTATCGTAAAAGAGATTATCTAAAAGTGAAGGCTCAAAAGGTAGTTCCTCTAAATCCGAAGTGGAATGATCACTTAAAGGAGAGACATCACTAAAATCAACATTAGCTCCCTTATTTTCTTCAAAAAGTGGATTATCATTTGTAGTTACAAAAAGTGGATTTGAATGTACCACAAAATCATCAATGTTAAACTTTTTCGTTTCAAAAGGATTGATTAAACTTTCTTCATTTTCAAAATTTCGAACATCAATCATATTGACCGATTCTTTTCCATTCAATTTATTTGTGATTTTTCCCATTCTAAACACTTGTTGATCATCCCCTACCCTAATAATTAATTCCCCTTCGGCTACATCAACTAATGCTTTTCCGATTCTTAAGAACGGTCTACCAAGTATTGACGGAATACGAGGATCCATCTCATAGTCGACTGCGACAAAGTCCGCGGGAAAAGTGAAGGTACCAAATCGAACAAAAACGTCTTCGTCAATACCGACCGGGTATGCGAGAGTTATATTAGCTAATTCGAGAGTCATGCGAGTCGACACAAGGTCGGGTAATGATAATTGTTTCCATACCGATAGTGGCATAAGATTGATGCTAGCACCGAGATCTGCTAAAGCCATACAATCTTTAATTTGAGGAAACAAGCAAGGTAACACGAATCGTTCGTGATCTCCTAGCTTTTCGGGAAGCTCTTTGAGAAGAATCGCGGAACAATTCTCATTTAAACGGGTGTTAACAAGCTCTACCATTTTTTCTTTCTTATTGAGCAAATCTTTGAACATTTTCACAAATTTAGGCATTTGAGCAAGTGCTTTAATAAGGCTAACATTAACATTAAATTGGGAAATCATTTTCAAAAGTTGGAAACGTGAACGTCTTCTTTGGTAAATAACTTAGCCTTGTCCAACCTAGAGGGATAAGGGATATTGGGCTTTGAAGTTGAAGGTTGAGAAGGAGAAGGACTCGCTTCTTGAACAACCTTAGGGTTAGTCTCATTAGGCAATGGAGAACTAGTACTAGGAGTGGTAGTGTGAGGAATTACGGAAGGGGGAGTAGGATTACTCATTATGACCTTTGGGCCTTGTCTCTTCTTTATGGGCGAAGAGATGGAAGGTCCCACTAAAGTGGCTCCACTTCAAGTGGTAATAACACTCACATTAGCTCGAGGGTTGGTCTCGGTATTAGAAGGTAAGGATCCTTGGGGTCAAAGGGCTTGCAACATTTACACGAATTTCCTATCGGTAGACTCTTGCATTTGTTTCATAGTTCTCTCATGTTCGGTCAATTTTTGGAGAACCAAGTCCATTTGAGGATTAGTAATATTCCTTTGATTAAACCCTTGATTTTGAAAACCTTGGTTTTGAAATTGATTAGGATTTTGAAAGCCTTGATTTTGAAAACCTTGGTTATTAAAGCCTTGATTTTGAATATTAAACCCTTGGTTTTGCCCTTGAAAATTCCCTTGATTTTGGTTAATACCCCTTGCATTTGAATTCCCTTGAAAATTACCCATTTGAGAACCTTGGTTCTAATTTTGGTATTGGGTATTTTGGGAGGGTGGGGGTGGTCTTTATGGAACTACAAAACCCGGGGGAGCCAAGTAGTTAGTACTCTTATAAGACAAATGGTTAACATCAATATTTGGTTTAAAATGCACCCTCTCATTAGGGTTATAAGCATACACTTCTTGTGGAGATGGGTCATAAACCTTATCACAATTAAGATACCAATGTGGCCTACCACATGTTTCAAAAGTCACATTAATGGCATTCACGTGTGTAACGGGGGTGTTTTGAACGTGTAAGGCAAGTTTTGTCACAATTGAAGTAAGTGCTTGAATTTGATTGTTAGTCTCACTATCACTAGCACTAGCCATTGTAGCCCTTACACTCTTGGTTTGAACTTTTGCCTTGTTTCAATTATATTCCAAGCATCATTCATTGATTTAACCAAAATATTTCCCCCGAAGCACTATTTAGTAAGTCTTGGTCATTCAAAGTTTATCCATTGTAAAAAGTATTAATTTGATGAACTTTAGTAAAACCATGTTGAGGACACTTTCTCAAAAGCTCCTTAAATCTATCCCAAGAATCACTAAAAGTTTACCCATATTTTTGTTCAAAGGTAATGATGTCATTCCTTAAAGAGGTAGTCCGTGATGGTGGGAAAAAATAGTTAATGAACTGGGTCTCTAAATCCGCCCATGTAAGAATACTTTGGGGTGGTTCCTTATCAAGACAAATCCTGGCTTCTCCCTCGAGGGAAAAAGGAAAGAGGAGTAAACGAATGGCCTCTTGTGGCACCCCATTGTATTTAACGATGTTTGCCAAATTTATGAAACGTTTTATATGAGTGTGTGGTTCATCATGAGTACGGCCTAAAAATGGTGTAGCGGAAACCATTTGAATAAAACCCGTTTTTAGTTCAAAATTATTCGCTCCAATATCCGGCACCACAATCGCGTCATCATTTCCCTCAACGTGAGATTGTAAAATCTCAATCATTGGTCGATTATTCATTGCCATCTTATTGTTCAAATCTCGATTCTTGGGATCGGCTTGATTGACGGTCTTTTTGTTCTTCTTCTTCTTTTTGGAAGAATTAGAAGTGTTTGGTACACCACTCGGTATGTGTGCACGTGCGCGAGTGCGCATACAACTAAACTCGAGGAATGAGGTAGGAGACCTCGGTCGACTTTGAGAGGAAAGGGATTATCCCTCTCTAGGTTCAATATTATAAAGCTACAAAAAATATATATGTAATACTACTTTGGCGGCAAAACCTTCGATTAGCCTTCCTTCTCAAAATACTTACAAGTGAATGGGGGGAATGAGGTGGCGCGAAGCACTTAAGTACCTAGCTTCCCTTAGACGGCCTTTTATAGCACGTCGCCTTTCTATTCACCTTAAAGTTCGTATTTTTTGAATTATTGCTTAACGAAAGTATTTATCTATTTTTGCCTTTATTTTTGTTTGATCGATACACGTATAAGGAACCAGAACGCCTCCAAATACGGGGTATTGCAAGCAATAATTATGGAAATATTATATATTGGGGTTCTTATACGTAATATCTATAGTAAAAGAAAAATCTTTGCTTTTGATGATTTTTTAATTTTTTTGTATTTTTATCTTTTTGATTTTTTTTATGTTTTGGATTTTTTAACAAGAAAAATAACGTTCAAAAGTGAACGGATCCCAAAATCCAAATCTTCTCACGAAAAATCGTCAATCGTAACGAGCGAAACGGCAACAGCGTTATTTTAATATAACAATTTTTTAATATATCGTTTTTTCCTCGACTCGACTCGAATTGATTCACAACTTAACACAAGATTTATTTGTTTTTGGTTAATATTAATTGCTTGGTAATCTATGTCTATTTAAGCTAAAAATAGGGAAAATATGTAGGCTAAGGAATATATAAAAATAAAAGCGCAATTATTTCACGTTTATTCTAAAATGCAATATAAAATTAAACTACAAATTTAGATCTAGATGCAACAAAAATAAACTATAATTAAAAATAAATCTAAATGGAAATTAATCTAAATGCAAGCACGTAATAGCAAATAAAAGTGACAAAAAATGAAATCACAAAGATAAACTTAAAAATAAAGCATAAAGTTTCAACCATTTAGGCTTATTAATCCTTTTTAGATGATAAAGCTACAAGCTTTATATACTAATAAGCTTAATAATCACAAAAAGGTGTAAACGTTTTACTAATAATGAGCTTATTAAATGAAATCTAATTTTTAAACTTTTAAATTTATATTTTAACACAAATAATAATAACTAAAACTAAGTAACTGATTTTTACGAAAAATATAACTTTTATGAAAACAATTTAAATTATAACGATCTAATTAATAAAACTAAAACGATTAAGCTATAAAAATAAAAAGGAGAAAATTATGGTACGCGTAGTCCGTAGAAAACGCTCTAAACAAAGAACATCAACAACATCAACAAAATACAGCCCGTAAAGTACACTGCCAACCAATATCAAACCAAAACTAAGCCGTAAAGTACACGGCCAACCAAATCAATCTCTAACCAAATTAATCAACCATATTAAACTTGAATCAAATTAATCAACCATAAGCTCTTTACCAATAGTGATAGATCGATACGCCGAGATCAAAGAAAACATAAAAGGTTAGGATAATAAGCAATAATTATTATATGATAAAGATATTTAATTAAAACTAATAGATATAGATATTTTTTTATATTTTATAAAAGTATTTTAAATTTTAAAGCTAAAAATTATAGATATACTTAATCTATTAAAAACCTAATAGATCTAAACTATTTTTAAAGGTTTTATAAAAATACTTTAATTTTTAAACTCTAAACTTATAGATCTAAACTAATTAGTATAGAAAACTAATAGATCTAACTATTTTATTTGGTTTTATGAAAGTATTTTTATTTTTTAAAACATAAAACTAATAGATCTAAAAAACTAATAGATAAAAAACTAAAAGTACTTAAATAAAAAGCTAGCTTATAAATAAGTCGTAAGCCTAAGCTTAGAACTTATTAGATTTAAAAAGCTAAAAAGGTAATTAAATCATTATTCCAATAATAAGCTAGATCTACGAAAATAAGGCGACAATAAGCTTGAAATAAGATAACATATTTCAAACTTATATATAAATCTTAACTTATTTGGAAAAAATTATAAAAACTAATCCCAAAATAATAAGCTAGATCATAAGAAAAGATTAAGAAAGTTAGAATGAGAATAAGCTAAAACGTAAACTTTTATTAATATGAAAGTGTTTAATTATAAGCTAGTACAAAGTTGAAAGAAAATACATTTAAAAAACAAAAAATAAAATTGACATTATTTAGCTACCTAAAATCTACATACAAAATGAAGAAAAATGAGGTGCTATTTATAGTTGAAGTCAAGGTGCTTGGGGTAGATTAGTCTTTTTAGGCTTTTAATCACCTTCTCTTATTTAGCTTGAGGGCATCTTGGTCATTTGGTAGGTGATGATGTGTTTCCACCAATAGGATGGAATATACTTTTAGATAGACCAATGGGAGCAATTCACATGGATCGCCATATTCACCTTTCATTATTCTTTTATCCAAGGGCTCTAGATTAATCTACTTTAACCAACTCCATCATATTTAATCTTCTAGAAACATACACCTAATTACTCACAAAAGAAACACACATGCTATTTTTTATTTCTTTTTAATATTTTTGTGTTAGTTTAAAAATAGATAAAAATAAATAAAAATAAAACTACTAAAACCAAAAATATTTTAAAATCAAAATTAATTATTTCAATATACTAAACTAACTATTATAAATAAAAAACTTTTATTATTACTATTTTTTTATTAATTTACGAAAATATATTTTTATTTATTATTTATTTATTAAAAACTATTTATTTAATTTAAAAACTAATTAAACTTAAAAATTAATAGAGAACAAACCGTGAGGAGTTACGATGTGTGGTCCGGACCGTTGGCTTCGTAATTCTGTGCTCTTCAATGTGGTTTATTAGTGAATGACTTTGGAGATTGGCAAAAATGGTCCTTGTTGGAAAATCTTCATCAAATCCTCATCTTTTATCCTCCAAACTTTATTCTTTTTGCACTTTTTGGTCCTTTGACTTTATCTTTGACTTTTTCTTCGATAAAAGACCGTGAAATCCCGTGTTTTCTTCATTTTTGATCTTTTGTACCTATTTCACACAAAAACATAAAACCACGCGTAATTCTGAATTTTAAGATATTAAATACACGTTTTGGTTTGGTTTTTCCTTGTTTTAAGTGGTAAAAGGATAAGTGTTTACACACTTATTAAATCCCCTACACCTGACCATTGCAATGTCCTCATGCAATGCACGATTTTAAAGCACAAATTTACATTTTTTCATCATAATTAACCCATCTTGACCTTTATTACGATATACTATTACTACTACAACAAAAGAAACTAAACAATGATGAAAAGATTAAAACTTTATAAAGGATATAACAATTTCTATTAATTTATTAATTTTGAAATTGTTTGATGGAGGAAACTCATAAAGAAATCTAAGACTTAAATTAGGGGTTTTTGGTGTCATGAATATTTATCACCCTCAAGTTTCACGTTCCCCACACCAAGCATAAAAACGAGATCATTGTAATTACAAGTTAGTAAAGCTAACACTTACTCATGTGGTTTAATTAATTCACTTAGACCCCCTTATTCTTACAGTGTATCTCTTGTATTTTATTTTTGTATTTAATGATCACGAGGATGCATTTTTGACTTATTTAGATAATTTATTAAGGCCAAAAATAAAGTAGGACAATTTAATCAATAGTTAGCTAAAGGTCAAAATCTTTTAAAACGGCTTCTCGAAATCTCATAAAGTTCATATCTTGGCATAACTCCTTCAAGGATTTGAGACCTTTCTCGGACCGATATTTGCCATGTACTTCAAACTTTAAATCTTGAGAGACGATCTTGAAATTATGGTCTTCTCTTCATTTTGGTATACATCTTCATTTGGAGTAAGAGATGCTTCAAACGTTGACCACGACTTCTTAATTTATCCTTGTCTTTATTTAGGATTTTGATATACAACGATCCGCCTCCTTTTCGGACTTGGATCTATTTATCCTCATACCTTGTTAGGGTCTTTTTGGATAGACTTCTCCATGATCTTTATGGGAGTAATTGCTTCTCGTCATGTGTCTTGATCCTTCATATTGATTTATTGATTTGGATTAATAATCTTCACATCATCTTAGAATCATTAGCAAAAAAGTGATTCCTCATGCCTTGTAGGGGCCTTTTTGGACTCCGATATCCTCATGCCTTGTTATGGCCTTTTTGGATACGCCAATATTCGCGTTCCACCTCTATAAGTTATGCCTTGGATATGAACTCTAATTAATCCCGAGCAACTTTTAAACGATTTTGGGCTAGAAGCTAAGTAATTTTTCAAATCGTATGACCTTATTTATTGCATTTATTTATTGACAAGTGATGAGAGAAAAAGCTTATAAATAACTCACATAAGTTCATGAAAGAATACAAAACTTATAATTGACTCTATCATTTCTCGTTCTCCATAATTTAAAATCTCAAGGAATGAGACTCGTGGATGCTTAGCCTAATAAACAAATTAAGATTCATATGGTTAAGGATACTAGCTAGAGTAAACTCAAATAAGTAAACTCGGATTGAGTCAAAATATTCACGACGAGGCTAATATATCAAAGACGTCTAAACTTGTTAAAACCATTTTATTTATTTATTTCCTTTTTGACTTTATTACTGAATATAAACATATGATGGTGATGACAAAAAGAAAGTAGATAAAAGAAAATAAATGGAAAATACTACTAGGCCAAAATAAATTAAAAATTTTGAAAAACGTCGAAAAATATTAATTTTCCGGTTTAAATGAGGACAAATTCATGAAAAAGCCCACTTAACTTTGATAGAAGTCTCTGCCACACTTAATATAAACATTGTCCTCAATGTTTAAGCATGTGGAAGTAAACTCCCCTACACTTAGGGCATTGTGAACGTTGTTTAAATCGAGCTAAGGAAGAGACAACTAAAGTGATTTCATTTATTCAATTTATTTATATACAAGATTGAATCACAATAGCAAACACAAATCGAAGGAAACCGGGTACAGGTGAACACGGGATCACGGGTTGCGTCAAAAGTACCAAAAGTGGATCATTAAAGCACATGTCCCTGCACAACATCACAAAACACAACCTACTTAGCTCCCCCAACACTTATTGGTGGAAATGGGTGAAGGTGAAAAAAGTGGAATGGGTGGGAAAGCTAAAACATAAACTTTTATTAATATGAAAGTGTTTAATGATAAGCTAGTACAAAGTTGAAAGGAAATACATTTAAAAAACAAAATAAACAAAAATGAGGTGATATTTATAGTTGAAGTCAAGGTGCTTGGGGTAGATTAGTCTTTTAGGCTTTTAATCACATTCTATTCTTTAACTTGAGGGCATCTTTGTCATTTGGTAGATGATGATGTGTTTCCACCAATAGGATGAAATATACTTTTAGATAGACCAATGGGAGCACTACACATGGATCACCATCTTCACCTTTCATTATTCTTTTATCCAAGGGCTCTTGATTAATCTACTTTAACCAACTCCACCATCTTTAATCTTCTAGAAACATGCAACTAATTACTCACAAAAGAAACACACATGCTATTTTTTATTCTTTTTTAATATTTTTGTGTTAGTTTAAAAATAGATAAAAATAAAAATAAAACTACTAAAACTAAAAATATTTAAAAATCAAAATTAATTTACGAAAGTATATTTTTTATTATTTTTTATTAATTTACGAAAGTATATTTTTTATTTATTATTTATTTATTAAAAACTATTTATTTAATTTAAAAACGAATTAAACTTAAAAAAAATCATAAGGAACAAACCGTGAGGAGTTACGATGCGAGGTCGGGACCGTTGGCTTCGTAATTTTGTACTCTTCAATGTGGTTTATTAGTGGATAACTTTGGAGATTGGAAAAAATGGTCCTTGTTGTAAAATCTTTATCAAATCCTCATCTTTAACCCCCAAAGTACATTCTTTTGGCACTTTTTGGTCCTTTGGCTTTATCTTTGACTTTATCTTCGATAAATGACCGTGAAATCCTGTGTTTTCTTCATTTTTTTTTATCTTTTTTACCTATTCACACAAAAACAGAAAACCACGCGTAATTCTGACTTTTAAGATATTAAATACACGTTTTGGTTTATTTTTTCCTTGTTTTAAGTGGTAAAAGGATAAGTGTTTACACACTTATTAGTAGGAACCGGAACCCAGCCGGCCACTTAGCAGAATATAGTTACATGAATCACGGTCATGATAATGACCGTCATGAAACTGACAAACAACATGGTACTGACAACACCGTGCTTAAAATTTATCCGTCAGAAACCATCGGAAATCCCGAACAGACGTGACCAGAAATACAGAGGTCCACAGTCTAACCGGCCCGCCAATCCTAGCAGTTACCAAAGTTTTTCAACCTTATTCGTATACACCTAGCAAAACACATGTCAAAACATCAATTAAGACACAAGTCTCAAGTATCAGTTCAGAAGACACTTGTTAGGATACCAGTCATGATACATGTCATACGAATATCTTCTCAAGGCACGAGTCAAGACTCAAAACTCTAGTACGCCTGCTAAACCAGGTCCTCAGTAATTCAGGGTACCCTCCAAGGGGGTATACGCGTTTTGTCATGCCACGCAAAAATCAAACCATTAAAGATTCAGCCACCACCACTAGAGTATTATTCAGATTAGACACGCAGTATTCGTTCTGTAAAGTTACAGACGAACACACTCAGCGAGATCTGCCACGTTTACTTCACGTATTCACATGACTACTTTACCTTAAATCAGGTATTACCTACCTCCCAGCTAGACTCCATAGTATCACCCATATTTATTAAGTTTTCCTTCCAGTTGAAGACGAAATTCATCTTACTAACTCCTGAATAGATTCATTATATTTCCCTGCCAGAAAAATCAGTACAAAATTGTTTCTGCCTTACCAGCAAACGGTTATTATTCCAAAGCTACGTAGACTTTCTAGCTACCAGTTATGACCGATTTCTAAAGTTCCTTAAATTCATAATCAACAGATTATTCCATAGTTCCAAGATGTAATTACAGAAAGTTTTCCATAAATTCCTTCCTAACCACGAGACACAATTTAACACCGAGCTTGTTCAAGTACAGAACCTGTTTTCAGAACTCCTCATCGCAGGGCTTCAGCTGAGTTAAAAGAGTTGCATCATTTTTTGCAAGAGTTACTGGAACGAGGCTTTATTCTCCCTAGGACACCACCAGGAGGTGCACCGTTTTCTATCTATCAAGAAGAAGACCAGTATCATGAGATCATGTATCGATCACCGAAAATTTTACAAGATCGCCATTCATAATCAATGTTGATCTCACGTATAGAAGGTCTATCTGATCTGCTACGATGTCTTAACCATTTTTCTAGAATGATTCCCGATCATGCTACCATCAGTAGTGAAAGAAAGAACAATATGTTCCAAGACTACTTTTACGCACGTTATGGTCTCTCTAAAATCTTGATTTATACTTCTGAGCTCCCAAATGCCCCAGCTATAGTATGAAATTGATGAATAAAATTTTCCATGAATTTTCAGACAAAATCGTCAGTATAATCATTGATAACATTCTGATCTGCTAAACTCTAGGGAAGAACACGAGAATCATCTTCTCACAGTGGTACAGATTCTCCAATAGGAGAAAATTTTATACGCAGCTTCCCAGATGTAAATCCCAGTTGAACAAAGTGGCGTTTCTAAGCCACCATATTTCAGCTGAAAAAAATTCCAGAAATCATGCGAAGGTGAAGGCCATCAGTAAATGTTCAAGACCGACGTTTATGACCGAAGTACAAAATTTTCTATAATTCAGTCGGCTACTATCGCAGGAATTTCTGACAGTTCCCATGATTAGCCTTCCATGGCTAATCTTACACAAAAAGGAGAGAACCTACACAAAAACTTTGTATCCCATAAGATCCTATGCCAAGAGAGGTCTAAGTTACCGAATTTCATAGTTCTTATATAACTATTCATCCAGACTCCACAAGAACGTACCATAATCCCAGATGGAATTTAAATAGACGCAGTATAACACTTTGATACAGCTATGTTACAACCATTAGGAATTCTGAACAGGAATGAGACTGATGTCATGAAGGTTGTTATCGGTTGTCACAGACTCAGAAGAAGTATGATACTATCTAAGTCATTGTCGACCATTTAACCAACTTACACGTTTTCGTTCATCCGAAAGGATTACGCAGTAGCAGATCTACTGGAAATTCAGCAATAGATCGTATGATTTCACGGTATGCCATTGACAATCATGTCATATAGAAATTCATGTTCGCGAATTACGCTTACGTTCATGTTTACGATCACGTGTACGTTTATGTTCACCTTTACGTTTACGCCTTACATTCACATTATGATGTTGTTTCAGTCTTTATTTTGTGCTATTTCATGATTCAAAATTCACGTTCGCATTCATCACATCGTTCACGTTCAGGTTCGTGTTCCATCTCGATATATACATTCCAGGTCCTGTACCGGACTTGGTTACATAAACTTTGAGAAACCAGACTCAAGTTTATCATTGCTTTTCCATGCTCAGGTAGACGTTTCACGTCTCATGCCGTATCGTTTGGCATTCCCTCTTAGTCAGCATACGTTCATGATATGATCTAGTATCACGTTCACGGTATGTTTCACGTATCACGTTCACGATATACTCCATGCAAAGCATTCCTCATATGATCGCGAACCACGTTCATAATTGCTCACGTAGCACGGTCACAATTGTTCACGTAGTTTTTCCCAATATGTTTTCACCAGCTTTGCTCATAAATATAGATGTATCTTTTCAGGTTATTTGTACGTATCGTTTCATGTATCCTACGTGTTATATTTTATTCAGTCGATTAGATTCAAAAAAATCCATCTTAAGTATGGAACCATAAACTATTCAGCATCGTCAAGACAGGGTCATTAGGACCAAGATTTTTATGGTGTTTAGACCTTTGAAGGAATCGTTTCGAGCGGGAGGCCACTCTGAATTGAGGAGTCCATCTAGACCTCTCATTCTTTTCCTTCAATAAATTTAGTTAAGTTCTTTCAGTCATGTTACATTCCATGTCCTCTTTAGCCATGTCACGTTACATGTTCACTTCAGTCATGTCATGTGTATACCTTTCAGCAAAATTATGTCTTAATTCGAGGACGAATTATCCTTCAGCTTATATTTCTTTTCAACTTTCATGTTCTTTCACCCTACATGTCCTTTCAGCTTTTATAATTTCATCAGCTTAATATTACCTATAATACGTGGACGAATTTTCTTTTTAGAGAGGGAGAATTGTAAAACCGCGGCATTATCGCATCCTTAATTCGAGGACGAATTATTTTTTTAGAGGGGAAGAGTTGTAAAACCCGCCTTTAAAATCCTTAAATAATAAAAATATGTAGTCTCAACTTTAATTAAACGTTACGAAATTAATTATTCGAGAAATAATTAATAAATGTCAGAAAATATTACGTAAGTATTTATTCAGTAAATAAATATTAAATCCAGAATCACGAACTAAAAACATGAACATGTAAAAGATTAAACGAAACGAAAATTTAAGTATGCATATGTTGGGCTGCGGCAGAATTAAAAGAAAAGAAAAGGGGTTTTAGGCTTAAGCCCGACCCATGTTACCAAATAAACTTACAGGAGTTAATCACTCCTTGTCAAACAGTAACAACAAAAACCTAGGGATAGTGAGTGTGTTTTCTGATGGCAGAAAAAAAAGAAAAAGAATAAAATGAGATCGGGAATTTTCTTGGTCTGGATTCGAGGGCTTGTGTTGTGGTACTCAGAAATCTTATAACGGCATTCCTTCATTTTCCTCTCTCTTAACATCTTGAATTTTGATTGATTTATTAAGAACACGTGATAAATGAATGGGTAAAACATGGACTTAATCAAGGAAGAAGGGTGTCGGGTTTGGTTTAGATTCATAAAACCGAGACCATTAGGTCTCGGTGTGCTATGCTTTAGCCCATCCGAGACCCAAATGGGGTGTGGTGGTGGATGTATGTGGTGACGGAAGTAACATGAACCCACCAGGGGTTGGTTTAATAAAACAGTGTGAATAAAAGACTCAGTAGGGGGTGTTTGGGATTAACTCGTAAGGGGGTGTTTAGGTTTGTAAATAGTGGGGAAAATAATACAAACAGTGGGAACATATAACAATCAGTGGGAACCGTGAAAAAACCGTGGGAACTGAATAAATAACAGTGTGAAACACTGTGCAAGCAGTAGCAACTGGCACTAGGCCAGTGGCTACTGCTGGTGGGACGTCGGCAAGGGGGGACCACGACGAAGGTCGTGGTGGACTCGGTTTGGGCTGACTCGAGACGTGGGTGTCTTGGGGGAATCTTTTTCGCTCGGATTTCCGAGTACAAGTCTCGAGGGAAGGTTCTTGGTTATATCACAGAATTAACGAAATTAGAAATGTTTCATTAATTTAATTAGTAAATTATATTGAGACGGTTTTATTAATTATTAATTAAATGTTTGTATTTTTAAGTGATTTAATGATTCATGAAACCTTTTTGGAAAACTTTCTATTTCAGGAACTTTCTATTTTAGGAAATCTTCTATTTATAACAAGTTACTATTTATAGTAATATCGTAAATATCAGAACACAGTATAATACACAGTAACCCGAAATACAAGATATATACTAATCAGTAAACATTTAAAGAACAGTCAGATTTATCAAATATACACTAGAATAGTCAGATTTATCAGAAATACACTAGACAGTCAGATTTATCAGTTTATACTCAACTAGTAAAATAATACGAGAACACGCAAGGTGAATTAAGAAAAGAAATAAACAGTTTTAAGAGACTGTAACCCGACAACTCATTCACGTCCCTTATTTATGTAGTATCCGTGAAGTCGGAGTAGATCCTTCAGCTTTTATTCTTGTCTCATTACTAGACACGAGGTACGGATTTTCTGTCCTTTAGTAAGAACTTCCTTTCTATGCATGATTAGGATTCCCCGTCTGCAGCCAAATGTTCTCTCCAGCATATGTTATTAAATTTTCAGTAATTATCTTAATAGCTAGGTTAAATTGCCTGAGCTTTATATACATGCATGACCAGTTATTACTAGTTACGGAGGTACCATAACCATGACACTTGAGGCACCGGTGTCGTGACTCCTCTGCGGGGGAATGATTTCTTGCAGCGTCCCATTTATTTATGCTTGGCCATTTGTCAGTATTATCAGCGGGTCGTATGGATGCATCCTAGGTTATCACTTTACAGCTTATCAGGTGAATGTGGTGTGTGCTCTACATCCTTCACATTGGAGTTGATCCCTCCACCCAGCACATTATTGGGAGGTCACCCCTCTACAACATGACGAGGTCACCCCTCCATGTATTCATGCCAAGGTTGTCACAACACATGACCTGTATAAGCTCGTGGCATTTAAAATACAGTAATTGCATGTTTTTAGATTTAACAGATAATAATTCAGCTTTACTTTTGTTAATCAGACTTTTCAGAAAATACACAGTTTTCCGCTGCATTTTATATATCAGACTTATAGCTTCATTATTTGTTACCTGTTTCATTTCAGTACATTCTTATCATGCTTTATACCCATTCACAGGGCGTTATGCTCAGCCGTAGTTCCTTTCATGTTCTAACGGCAGGTACACCACGATGCTCTTAGGATTCTGAGATATGTGCATTTGGATGGAAGCTATCCAAACTTCTTACTTAGTGCACTTCATATATTACTCTACCTGTTTGGACATTGTTTAGTTCTTCCTTTCAGTATTGACTTTTCATGTTTTGAGCTTATGTTTGGATTACCGATGTTTGATTCCGGTATTTCCTTTATGGTCAGTTAATGTTTTAAGAAATTTACCTTATATGCTTAGATCAGTGGCGGAGCCAGAAATTATGATTACAGGGGGAAACATGCTATAAAATGATCATTAATACGATTTGAATAAATCGGGTCGGGTTAAATTAAATAACAATTTCTGTAAATTACGTTTATAGGTATTGATGTCTATAAATAAAAATTGATTCGTATTTTTTAATTAACCAAATATAGCTAGCTCAATATGTTGAACACAAAATACATAAGAAAAGTGTAAAAAACTTATCATGAAAAATGTGAATTTTTTATTGCATATAAGAAGAAAGGACTACAAAAGGTAGGACATATTTGTTATTTTTGTTTATTTGAAAATAATTTGTACTATAATTTTGTCGTCTGGTCCTGTTATATTTGTTTATTAGTACAATAGAAAATTAGTACGGAGTATTGTTAATTTGTCATCTAGTATTGGGATTGACCCATATTTATTTCCCACTTTCTTCTTCAATATTGACTCTTCTTCTCCAATATTGATTCCGATGACTCAGACCATCTGAAAAAGGAAAGCAACATAAAAAATCATTGTCTTTGTTGAGGGCAATCAGAAAATTTGTATGGGGGCACTCATCTTTTTTCCCAAAATCTGACTATTTTTTCTCTATGATTTGTATGTCCGCAAAAAATTTGTTGGGGGCGGCGCCCCCCAGTACTATACACATGGCTCCGCCCCTGGCTTAGATGACACGCAATAAATACACGTAACGGTCCAGTTATCCAAGTGGGGTGTTACAAGCAGACACAAAAATCAAAGTCATGTTAGAAAGAAAAACTACATATCCCAATATATAAAAATACTACCCAGGGTACAACTTTATTGAGTGGAGAAGTTAGTTAACCAGAAAATTAACAAACTGCCCATTAGAGGAGCAAATAAACCGGATAAAACTGGATTCGGATTAAAAAACCGGTTTTGATAAAACCGGATTTTCAAAAATTCGGTTTCGGATCGCTTTTTTTTCCGTTAAAAATGTTCGTATCGGATTTTTTTCGGATAAATGTTTTCGTTATCGGTTTTTATCGGATCGTTTTTCGGTTAAAAAATGTTCGGATCGGGTTTTTTGGTTAAAAATGTTCGGATCGGGTTTTTCAGTTAAAAATGTTCGTATCGGTTTTTTCATAATTTATTTACAAACATTAAAAAATACAACCATAAAACATTAAAAAATACCACAATAATTTGTATGTTTTCTATTCGGTATTAGAAAAAGTATAAAGATTAGTGACATTAGAAGGTTTTTTGATATGTTTTCAACCCCAACTCAAAACATGTATTTATACTACATTACAAGCCATAAAAACACTCCAAAAACAAAAAAAAAATCTCAAAAATTTGTGTAAACGGCTATAGCCGTTGGCTGTCTCCCAGTCTGTTAAAAAAACACGGATAAAACCGGATTTTTATAAAAAGTCAAAGTAACGGCTAGTTTGACTATTAAAAAAACCGGTTTTAATCCGTTAAAAAAACGGATATATTTTGAAATATAAAAAAAAATTTATTATTTAAAAACTGGTTAAAATCGTTTTTTATAAACCGGTTAAATCTGATATTTTAGTCAATTTTTATCTGATTTACTAAAAATCAGAAAAACCATTGTAACCGGTTCAGATCTTAAAAACTAGATCAGATAAATAAAAATTGTATTTTTGAACCGGATTTTTAAAAATCCGGTTTTTGTTTGCACCTCTACTGCCCGTAGTAAATAACTAAAACTATGGCAAAATTATATAAGTACCTTTAGGTGGTCCGGAGAAAAAGCATGTAACATAATGTGACAAACACTATGACACCGACCCAAATGGTAGCTTTGTACTAGGCCCAATAAGAGTTTTTACTTCAATATGGATATTTATGACATCAACCTTAAGCTACATCCGCAAGTACGGGTCCACGTCATATTTAACAACACAATGGCTGCCGGTTTTAGCCTAATTGCATGCCACACCAGTACTGGGCCGGATCAAACCACTACCAATTTCCAGCCTAGTATGGGTCAGTTAAACAAAGCGGGTATAGGCCTTAATTATGTTACAGCTCCAGTACAACATTTTGCTTAGGGTCAAGAGACTGTTTTGCCTCATGCGTTTAGCATCATGACTAGAGGTGGCAAAACGGGCGGGCGGACGGGCACGGGCAACAGGCTAAACGGGTGCGGGCTAAACGGACACGGGCTAAACGGGCAACGGGCCCAACAGGCACGGGCTCAACGGGCAACAGGCCAAACAGGCGCACGGGCTAAAGGGCAAAGGTTAAAAAGGACACGATACAATACGTGTAAATGAAAATTCACATCAAATAGGCGGATACCAAAGCGGTAATTAGTTCGTTTTCGCACGTTTTTTAATATTTGTTCATTTTTTTATGTTGCATATTTTTTATGTTTTTGCACGTTTTTTTACATTTTCACATGTTTTTTTCGTTTTTCTGTTTTTTTGTTTTCGCTTATTTTTACATTTTCGCACACCGATTTTTTTACATTTTTAACGTTTTCACACTTCTTTTTACGTTTTCGTCGATTTTTTACGTTTGAGCAAAATTCTTTATGTTTTCGTCGACTTGTTGTGATCTTCACGTATTTGGAAATAATGTTCTTAATTTTTTTTTGAAAATAATAAAATATAAGAGTAATTTTTATGTATAGATGTAAAGATGTTAAAAAAATGTTTTAAAAGAAGTACTATAAAAGAGAGTGAACTATTAATTTTTTTTTTAACTTAACTGTTGGTTTAATTGGTAAGTCGATATTCAAGAAAGAGACAAAAAAATTCTGGAAATTGAAGTAAGGAAAGAAACAAAAACATGATAAAGAGGGAGTTACCAGTTCGGGCAAAATTTGCCCATTTATTTATTTTTACCGCCCATTTGTGCTCATTTTATATAACCTCCCGCCCAATCCGCCCATTAAAAAATAAAGATGGGGCAAAAACCGCGCATTGCTTTTGAATACTTGTCAAAAAATGCTCAAAAGTTAAAATATATACGTGTTACTAAACGTATACGTGTTAATAGTAATTATACTAATCTTGTAAACATATATACGTGTTAATCATGAAGTTAAAAGTTAGTATAAACATATAGGTGTTAATAGTAATTATACTAATCTAGTAAAACCCACATCTTTTTCTTTGTAAAGTAAAACTAAAAGTAAGGATTTTTTAAAAAGATTATTTCCTTAATAAGAAATAATCTTTTTATTTATTCCTTTAAAAAGTGTAAAGGTTGCTTTTATTTGGTACGTATTTTAAATGCGGTAAAAATGGTATTTGGTGCGGTTTTAAAATAAACCGCAACAAATAATAGTTATTTAGTACGGTTTTTGGGTTTTGAGGTTATTTTGTACGGTTTTTTTACAAACCGCACCTAATGGCCCTTTTCGCATCAAATGAGCTATCTTTTAGTACGGTTTGTTTATTAACCGCACCAAATAAGATTTTCAAACTACACCTACCTCCCCAACGGAAACCTGCCTCCTGCACCCACAAAACACACACACAGTGTGATCTGCTCCCCAATCCCACATTCATCATTATTTCACTTTACTAAAAAAAAAACCCAAATCCAACACCATCACATTAAATACTTCATCAACAAATCATAATAAGTTATCGTAAACCTCATAAAAGGTAATAATTATACTTTTTATTTACTTCTACTCATCATAATTTTTATGTTTAATTAACATATATATTTATAATATTTATATAGGTATAATCCTTCTTCATCATGTACTCAACCTATAGATTTTATATCATTTATAAAAGCTTGGATCATAAGGTGAGTTTATAATACCTTTGATATTTGTAAAAAATGTTTATGTTTATATATGTTTTTATTATTAACTTTAAATACTTATGTGTATATAGTTAAAGTGCTTATTTGTGTATATATATAACATGTGAATCTAGAAGTTATAAGTAGATCCTAATATGAAAATAGTAAATACCCGTCCGAAACTAATCTAATAGATATTTTTTTGGGCTGTCCCCGCTTGGGACTGCCTTTTGAATATTCTATCTCATTTAGAATGCGTATAATTTCTAGCGGGTTGACTATTTAATAAAAAAAATCGGTAAACATTTCTCTTTACTCCTTCGAGTTTGCATTTTGTACGCATACTTGGGGAGTTAAGGGGAAATGCTGCCGATTTTTTATTAAATAGTCAACTCGCTAGAAATTATACGCACTCTATATGAGATAAAATATTCAAAAGGTGGGTTAGGATTTGCCACACATTACCACATATGTTTCAGTCATTCATGTGTAGATACTTAATTTACTTTGCAAATATTACATTTTTAGCATGTGTCATACATATTACAACATTTTAATTTTTCAGATGGAACGAGATTTGATGTACGGCAAGAAAACTAATGACCCAGATTTTGTGAATGGAGTGCAAAGTTTTCTTATCGCTGCCGAGTCTGACCGAGTAGCTAAGGGGATGAGTGAGATTTTTTGTCCGTGTTCGCAATGTTAAAATTTTGTACCATATGATGATATTAAAGTGATTGAGTATCATTTGCTCAAATATGGATTTGTTCGTAGCTATACTTGTTGGTTGGATCATGGAGAATCACTAGTTAACAATAACACATCGAGCCATGTACCAAATGCTACTGAGAACACTGAAACTTACATTAATGACAGACATGAAAATTTAAATGAGATGCTGCATGATTTAGAGGCTAATGATGGTGATATTAATCAAGAAGATTTACAAAAATTGTTTGAGGGCGCAGAGACACCAGTTTATGATGGTTGTAAGAATTTTTCAGTACTTTCAACTGTTCTTGAGTTGTTACAATTAAAAGCAAGTAGTAGTTGGAGTGAAACAAGCTTCATAAAGTTATTAGATTTTATGCACCGTCTACTTCCCGATAATAATGTGATGCCCCTTTCTACATACGATGCTAAAATGATGTGTCCAATGGGCCTAGAGATTGAAAGAATACATGCATGTTCGAATGATTGTATGTTGTATAGAGATGGCTACAAAAACTTGCATAAGTGTATTACTTGTGGAACATCAAGGTATAAAAAAGAACCGGAACCGGATGAAATTGACGATGATGTGACAAAAAATGGACCCCCGGCTAAGCTATTGTGGTATTTTCCAATCATACCGAGGCTGAAACGATTATTTGAAAACAAGAAAGAGGCAAAGTTGTTGCGTTGGCATTTTGATCAACGTAAAGATGAAGGAAAATTAAGGCATGTGGCGGACTCCCCTCAATGGAGAAAGATTAATAACAAATATCCGGAATTCGCTAAAGAGATCAGAAATATTTGATTTGGAGTAAGCTCAGACGGAATCAACCCATTCGGAAACATGAGCAGTCGTTACAGTACTTGGCCGGTTGTTTTATGTATGTACAATCTTCCACCGTGGTTATGCATGAAGCGTAAGTACATCATGATGTCTTTGCTAATCCCCGGTCCAAAACAACCTGGTAATGACACTGATGTGTATTTGTCTCCTTTGATTAACGATATGAAAACTTTATGGAAACCGGGTGTAGAAATGTATGATGCCTATATGAAGGAGATTTTTTTTGCATGCTATGATTTTTTGCACCATAAATGATTTTCCGGCATACGGAAATTTGTCAGGGTACACCACGAAGGGTAAACAGGCATGCCCGATTTGTGAAGATGAGACATAAGTTCAGGTTTCGAGTTTCGGTTAGTTTGTTATTATGACTATAGGTGAAATGTGTTTGATTAGTGTTTTGTTTAGTTTATTCGTTTAGATCGCCTTCCCTGTGATGAGTGTCATTTGTGAGAGTTTCAAGTTTCGGATGTTTTATTGTTAGTTTTGATTAGTTTCTGGTTATAGATGAAATTTAGGTGTTCAAGTTTGATCAGTTTGTTAGTACGACTATATATATCACGTTCACTTAGTTTTTTAGGAACATAGATATAGTCTTTGTGTGCGGCAATTGTTCGAGTTATGAGTTTCTGATAACACTTCCACCCAAAAATCATTCACTCTTGTTACAAAAAATTTTTAGTTGGATATTCACCAAACTGTGCATATTGAAATACTTTCTGAAAGTTTGTGACATTTAACGGGACATTTTGTGTTACAAAATTTAGGTGTTCAAGTTTGATCAGTTTGTTAGTACGACAATGAAGCATGTGCATATTGAAATACTTTCTGAAACTTTGACCAAATGGACATTTGATTAGTGTTTCGTTTAGTTTATTCGTTTAGAAAATCCGAGTTCTACATACTGGTTACTATAAGCTAAAAATATGCATTATTGTGTTACATTTTATTTGTTTTATTGGGAAACAATTATGAGATATATATATGTATATTTGTTTTTACAGCTTTGGAATGATTCACGCACTCTAAAACCGAAGGAGATTGACGAAGTGGCTCTTTACACGTTGAACGAGTTTTATAAGGTCGTAGTTGCCCCTTTAGATACAAGGGCTCCTGATCAATAGTTAAACAATTGTAATGGATATATCTTTTGTGTAACTCAAATTCTTGCGATGACTGATGTTAATGTAGAAAGTTCATTTTGTCGACTATTCTTTGTGTATAGCACTTTATGTTTCTGTCTGCTGCTTGCAAGATATTGCATGTATGTTTGGGTCTGCTTGCAGATATTATAGTGTTTGGGTTTGCAGCTAGTGTTTGGGTTTGCAGCTAGTGGTTGGGTTTGCAGATATTATAGAAATTAATTGTAAATATATATATATTTATTATTAAAAAAAATTAATTTAGTGCGGTTTATTTAAAATCCATACCAAAAAAGGAAAAATAAAATATTTTTTTCTGTCCAGGCAATTGGTGCGGTTACAAACAAAACCGTACTAAATAATCATTTTTATGTGCGGTTTAAAAACCGCATCAAATAACACTTGATTTTTTGGTGCGCTGACATTTGGTGCAGTTTCAAAAGCGTATCAAATGGGCTTTAAAACCGTACCAAATAACAATTTTGTGTAGTAGTGTTAATTTAGTAACAAATGTCTAATTTTCGTTTTTATGTTTAATGAAAGTAAAACCCCGGTAAAACATATATGTGTCAAACACGAAAAGAAAAAACATAAAAAACGGGTTGAAAATTATAAAACTTTAGGGTTAAAACTATTATTTATAAAACTTTAGGGTTGTATCTCACGTTTTTAAATCTTAAATCCCCAAAAAAAGAACAAAGTCATCAAACCACCATACGTCTGAACATAAATTTTGAACTCATCAAAACCACAAAGGAGGCTGATGATAACAACACAAAGGAGAAAACGAGCAGAACATATGATGGCCTCTGTCACCGTCACAAGGGAGATCAGTTTCAATTTCCCAAAAGGTATGATTTTTAAAGTCTATTTTATTGATTTTTTTTTAATTTGATATAAGGCTTTTAGTTATATTCTAAAATGGTTTGTGATTTTTGGTTAATTTTGTTTCAATTTTAGTGGGTGGGGTTTTGGTGTTTGATTTATGACTTTAGCTTCATGTTTACCAGGTCATAGGCTAATAGGCTCATAAAACAATTCATTCTTAATTAAAAATCACTTCAGGTAGTGGAGGAATTATTTAGTGATGAACTAAAATGGAGAAATTTTTTAAAGTAAAAGCATCAAGAAGAATAATGATTGAAGAACCAAAAATAAAATTACATGAAAGGTTATGAAGGTACGACACTATATATAGTTTTAGTTTAGGTTTTTTTATTTTGGAAGAGTTATGGTTTTATTTGTTATGCCTTTTTGAGGATTTTGAAGAATTATTCAACTTAAGTATTTTTAGGTGATGTATAAATTTTATTATCTCATACCGGTGTGATTGAGTTTTGTTAATTTACAAGTTAATAAGATACCTTTTGAGGATCATGAGAAAAGATTAAAATTTTAAAGGTTTTATGAGTCAAGTAGCATGAAATTAAGGGTGTATAAGTTATTAGTAGATAACGTTTAGGATATTAAGAAGAGGGATGATGGAGAAGTAACAGGGGCTTTGTTGCACGGAGACGGATACGGAAACGGGGACGGGGACTGGTACTTAGAAACGCCAATGTCCCAAAATCTATGAAACGGGTACGTCTGGAAACGTTTTTGTATTTTATAAATATTTATTAATAAATTAAATAAACATGAATCTTTAACCGATAAATCAAGAAAAAATAAATACCCATAGTGAGACATAACATATAGTTAATATTAAACAAATACTGATAATCAATTTTTAAAGGTTTGTTAGAAGATATGACGACCTACCATATGTTTATACAATATAAATGGACCAAAAAATGTTTCATGGCCCAAAAACTAGCCCAAGAAACGTTTCCCTTCGCGTTTCTGCTAGAGCCTCGGCGTTTCCCATCTTCAAGAAACGTTTCCCTTTTTGGAGAAACGTTTCCGCCGCGTTTCCAGTCGTTTCCCGTTTCCGAAACGTTTCCGGGACGGGCACGGCACCCGAGAGGCGTTTCCGTGCAACATAGAACAGGGGTGTTAGTTTATGTTTGATTTAACTAAATTCAGTGATTTTGTTATTTATTGTGTTATGTATAAGTTGAATGTGGAAGTATAAGCTTTAATTCAGTACAATACCTTTTGAGTTTGATATCCATTTTTTTTATCACTGTTATGAAAAAATGGAGAAACCATACTATTATTGTGTCATTAACCAAGTTTGTATACTGGTTATGGCAAGTTTTATGCTAGGCAGAAAACAATTTCAATATTATAACTTAATATTTCATTTAAGAAGTAGGAGTAAAAAGGGTTGTGCTAATGTCTACATACGTGGGAAGTGTAACACGTACATGAGCAACATATTATAGAACACAGAAAAGAAAAATCTCATTTGTTGTGTAACGTTTACCCAATTTTATAGTCATTTAAATGTAAATGTACCTGAGATTTCACTAAAATAAAATCAAAGAACAAGATCATTATTTAGACCACCATCTAAAGAATCCCTAGCAAAGAGCTATATATGTATGGATTTATTAGAGAGTGTTTAAATTTCGGGAGAATCACAAAACTTCAAAATTTATTTTTAAAAATATCATAGTTTTACAATTATATAAGCTATAGTAGCAGGTATATATGCTGTTATTGGGTATCCCATTTATACGAATTAAGTAAAAATCAGTGCTACTAACGAAATTAGTAAGGAGACTTTTTCATCAGGTAAGCTCAAGTAAGAAATAGAGGATGAAGTGAAATTCCAAATGCCTGTAAGGGTAGCAGTAGTCTAATAAGGGTAGAGGAGAGGTATAGAACCTAAAGCATTATAAGCAAATTGTGAGTGAATGAGAATGTATTGAAAGTTTTTATAATTGGAATTGGATAACTTTACTAAAAAACTTTTGAAATAAACTTTTCTGATCATATTGATATAGTTTTCTGAAGTTAATTTATAAGTTAAGAAGATAACCTTTTGAGGATCATGAGACAAGATTAAACCTTTCAAGGTTTATGAGTTAAGTAGCGTGAAATTAGGGGTGTATAAGTTATTAGTAGATAATGTTTAGGATATTAAGAAGAAAGATCAGAAAAGCAAACCTTGCTAAAATTAAAAAAAAAATGAAACTACTCATAAAAAGGATGAGGCAGAGCTAATACTCGCACAAGAACAGATATGTATCATGACATATTCCTTTTGGCTGAGTTATTTCATTAAGTTTAGTCATTCTTGGGTTTCAAACTGCGAAGATGTAGAATGACATGAAAGAATTAGACAAATTGAGACCATCACAAAATGTGTTTGAGCTCAACAAGGCTCGATACCAGGTTTCGAGATTTCTTCCTTTGGATACTATAAAAAGTCAAACAAATTAGTTTAAGAAATGTTTCTGATCAGCTCAACCCGTAATATTACCAAAAATGACATGTTTCGACCTAAACCACAATGACCCAATACCGAACTTACCCATTTTGACACTTTTTTAGATTAAGGCTACTTCAATGGGAAATGATTTTTAGTGACTTAAACTTTTGAGTGTAGTGACACAATTGATTTGGGAAGTATTAAGGCTATTATATAAAAGATAATACAAAATTTGAAAATCCTAATGCGTCAAGTTGTGATTGTTTTGTGTGACCCTTGTGAAACATGTATGGCATGTGATATAGCCTGTTTAAGCTTAATTATGGTGGAAGAAAAACTATTTCAATGGCCTAAGGTATGATTTACTGTCTAATTTCTTGATTTTTTTCTAAAATTGATATGGTGCTTTTAATTATATTCTTAAAGAAATCGCGATTTTGCTATTAATTTTGTTTTAGTTTTAGGGAAAGAAAGGGTTTGGGGTCCGGAATTTGGTTAATAAAGATAAGACAGTAAGAGAGAAGGCTTATTTGATCGGATGAAAGTTCAGTCGAAAGCATATATTAGATGTCACGCTTAAAAAGTAATTTCCCGATTTTAGTATTTGTGTTACTAGAATAGATTCTGTTTGCTGTCCATGGAGCTCAGCAGATAGACTTTATATTGACATTTGTCTGTTCGGCCATAGGATGCATCCATATACGTGTACATCAGTACATGTGTATATAGATGCTAAATTCCAGTACATCAGTACACGTGTATATTATCATATACGTGTACATGTCTATATAGATACCAAAAGTAACCTAAAGTTATTTCAAATTAATTTTTGCAAGGGACCGTCTCTATTGTCCTGATGATTGCTTGACTCCTACTTTCTGATTCTTTATCAGTTTAAGAACGTAAGCTATACTTTTTCTATACTTGAAATGTGATTTAACATTTAAACTGATTAGTTGCATGTAAAATATGGAAAATAACGATGTCTATTAACCACAAAATTCTCTTGCGTTGTTGAATAATCTCATCCGCATAATCTATGCAATCAGGCTCTACTTATTTTATATGTTATAGTGTAGGTTAAAGCTTTGTATTTTCAGCATGTGGATTTTCAGCATGTGGATTTTCAACATGCCATAAGTTTCATCACAAATCAACCAATTCCATTTTAAGGTCATCCTTGATTTGGTTAGTTTGTAAAATAGCCTGAATGAAAGTAGCGACTTGACCAAGAACTCAGACCTTCAAGGTTCAAACAAATCGAAAAAGACGGTGACCGCAATAGGTTAAATAGTTAATTTTTGTCATGTCTAATGAAAGCCAACTGCTATAGATCTATCTCCTAAATCTACACGTGTAATTTTATAAGGAGTGTCTGTTTCCTTGGATTACTTACGGTAAATATGCAAACTGATTTCGGAATAAATATAAACGAGCTTGTTTACACTTATGGCAGTTGGGTTTTTTTTTATCTTTCATAGAATATATAGACTTTTAAGTTACTCGATCCCTAAGTTGCGACACTTTTGCAGCTGCCACTAAGGAAGGACATAAATCCGAGAAAACTTCAAATGGGCGAGGTTAGTGTTTTTGTTTGTGTTGGTTTTACTTTTAAAGAAGAAAAGAGTAAGAACTTTGCAAACTGATTTCCTCTTCTTTTCTTTTGCATGTTTTAGGGAATGTTTACATGTGGAAACAAAACCACTTAAACCTGCACCTTCAATTGCAATGACAGAGGAGAAAATGGATAAGTCGTGAGGTAAATTTTTTTTGTTTGATAGACGTTTTTCTGGTTCGTTGAAGAACTTCATGTTCGCTGTGTTACAAATAGCTCCCTATTGGATCGTGGTTTTGTTTTCATGTTTTCATGTTATCAGTTCAATGTTCGACATAATATTAGAAAAATCATAAAAAAAACACTAGAATTACATGAACAATCATTAAATAATAATAGAATATTAAATGCATCGACTGCTAATATGTATCATTGTGTGGAGTGTTCAACTTCTGCATTATATACTTGGATCACTTGACCAGCTCAATGAGCCAAAAAAAACCATCAAGCAACCCATTTCATCATCTTTATTAATTGTTTCTGTTCAAGCTTATGTTGCTAAGAACTGGTATAAAGCATCATTATCGACAATGTTAAAATATGTACATGGGATATGTATATTAGATATGGGAGTAGCACTTCTTGCTAATGAAGTCATAAATACAGAACAGTACATGGTATAAAACTTATTAGTGTTTAAATTAATTATACAGTCTACCAGGTTGACTAAAGGAAATATGTACTTGAACAAATCTATCTACAATGATTCATATTTTTAAAATTTATTTTTCTAACATCATTCCATATGTTAAGAGTTTATACGGACTGAACTTTTGTTATTTTTTGCTCATTGCGGAACTAGAAAAACGTTTTCTCGATGCACTCAGCCTCAATCCACCACCCGGACATCATAATCATCTGGTTATGGATTTATTGATTTCTTATTTTCTACAATGATCATTGGTCTTATTGGATTTATTGAGTGAAAAGAGATGGCGTTGTTATGCGTCTTTCAGCTTTTTGTAGTTTTTTTTTTCTGCTCATCAATTTTATGTTTAGTATACTCTGCAACTTAATATAGAGTGTATTTATTGAAATAACTGATATATCTAACAAGCAGATCTATCTACTTCTACTACCTATATAAACCAAGGTTTTATAAACAGTAATCTTAAGTCAAAAATTTTAGAAAATGACATCTGTAAATTCATTTTTAATCAACGGTCCTAAATCATTTTCCCCTTTCAGCATTTAATGCAGAGAAAAACCTGCCAAAACATTCGGCCCCAAATCAACAAAAACCAAAACAAAAAACATAAGAAATTATCAAATCTGAATCGTAACAATGGTTATCTAATAATCATTTGATTTCCTGTTACCACTCAACCTAAGGTTATCTAATAATCATTTGATTTCACATTAAAACTTATCATACATGACTTGATACCGATGTTCCTGTTACCACTCAACCAAAGGTTCGTTCTTCACTAATCTTTAGTTTTGGTTTTTTAATTTTATGGTTATATTCTTTTTGTTTGATTTGTGATAATGATTGATTTGTTATGTGATTTATGGTTAGTAATTGAAAAAAAGATATTTGATTTCTTCAAGTTATGATCATGTATAGAACAAAAAATTCTAATAAAATATTTTAAAAAAATGACACATGTATTGTAATTGTTTGGATTTTGGAAAATTAAATATTAGCATTATTTGCCAAGAGTTCACGACCTCCTTATTTGCTAAACAATTCATGTATGCCTTCACTAATACTACATAAGAGTGGTGAGTACGTAAGTAACACGCAATAGTACAATATAGACAAATTAGGAGTACATAATAAATGATTGTAGCGAATGTTTAATAATACGGAGATTTTGTGTTATGTTCTGCCTCATAGACACGTGTTTTATTGGTCTAAATTATTTCTCAATAAGTAGAGTAATATACTTGGAAAAAAAGATTTTCATACAGCTTTAGTTTGTTGATAAAGATCGATTGCAAACAAGAGAGGTTGAAATATCTGGAAAATTGAAAATTGTCAATGCATAATGTTGATACTAATAACATACATGTCAAGGACCTTTAGGAGTTCAAGAAAACTAAAAGTCCAAATGAAAGAGTCAAGGTCTAACATCGTGATTCTTTTAAGGTAAGGTTGTAAAAGGTTACAACTTAACAAGCAAAAATGTTTTTCTCCCGGCCGACATTGCATTGGATGGGAAATGAAGGTTGGCTTAACTTTGTTGTTTCAGATAGAGGAATTTGAAAGAAACATTAAAGAACAAAGAACATAATTATGATATAACTCACTCTATTGAAAGGTCTTTATTGAAGTTTTTTTTAGCTATCATATGGAGAGATTATCGTGTCAAGTTCTCGAGTCATGATAAGTTATGAATGCACTTTTGGCTACTAGAAAAATGATTAATTTTCAGTTTGGTTAATTTTGTTTTTACAAGGTTCATAGGGGTCTGAGCTTTTTATGGACAAATTAATTCTTTATTCAGATCTGGAGGCGATACTGCTATTTGAGCCGTTGTTCTTTAACAACAACATTTCAGGTACGCTGTCAAACAAAAGTATTCACTACTTTATAAATAAGAATACAAAAGTATTACTACATTATACTTATGTCATAATGGGTAAACAAAAACTAACCAAAGGTATATAGAGTTTGAAATAAGTACTCAAAATGGGTTGGAACTCTATACTAATAATATGTATAGTCCACTTAAGCTCTATATGGTATATGCATAATCACTTCCTTTTTGCTAAATGACCTATTAATCCATGATATATAGTTTACTACTCAATCCATGATAGGTTGAAACTTGGAGAGAAAAATTTCGTTCGTATATCATTTCATATATATGTCAGCATGTTGTAAACCAGTTAAATATGTTTGTAGATGTTCAAAATGGAATAAGTCTCTAAACCAGTAAAAAAAGTCCACCACTGTTAACTTTTAATACCTTAATACATGGACGGCCACGCCAACCTCCTGAAAAGGGAGGGCTTTATCTGGTTTGAGTCTGTGTGGCGGTGGGCTCAAACCCCGTGGATTAGTCGGCCAATGAGTCGGAAATCACGGTTACCAAATAAAAAAAAAGGTCACAATCCCGTGCTCACTTATCGAAGCTTTAAATAATGAACATGCACACACTTAGGACGTGAATTTCAGCGGCTCTGTTTCTAATGAGGCTCTTTGAACACGAAAAGCATACAAGTTTTAAATTACTGTATATAGGTACTATGGTCACTCTTAAATGCGTGTGTTAAAAGTCAACTTGATTTTGGTAATTTTTTTCTCCTTACATCTTTGAACTGTTTTATATTGATGTATGCATATTCCAATGTAGTATCAGTTAGTGGGCTTATGTGACCTAAATGAAGAAAGCTGTCATGCTGCTGTAATTTGATTTTTTTTTGCCATATTTCATATTTACCCTGTGATTCAAGTTTGTAAAACTTAATGCTTATTGTTATAGCACAAACTTATTGATAATTTAGAAACATAAATAGTGCGGATGGATGCTTCATTAACGCTTTCTTTTAACCAGACTACCATTCCATCAAGGGTGTGGTTATTATTGTTGAGGATGCTTCATTAACGCTTTTTTAGTGGCAATTGCCTTTAGTGTGATATTACCCTCCATGAATTAATTTGATATTTATAATTGACATATGCTATGTCCTATTTTTTGATAATTTGAGATTCATAAAAACATATATTTTTAGAAATGGAGACACAATTGATTTGTTTCATTGGAAATCGATAGACTTCGACGGTAACATGTGGAGCTAATTAAAATGGTAAAAATATTTATGTTATCATGCCTACACTATTTTCCTAGATCACATTATTCGTTAACGGAAAGTCGCCTTTAATATTGTAGGAAAAATAGTGTTAATGTAAAGGTCATTTTTTTGACTTTTCGTTAGTAAATACAGCATGTTCAATGTTGATGCTATCAAAAGACAATTGAATTGCGTAGAAAATGTGGATTCTTTTTAAACTTAACTCGATTTTGGTTTTCTTTTTCGATTGAAACTTTTACCATGTAGTGCATGGGCGGACGAAGTGAAATCATTTTTCAGCCACAACCCACGAGAATGATCCTGGCCTTTGTTATCACAGCTTCAGGGGCTTGGTGGTACTGAGACTTTCAATTGCATAAAATGGATATGGTTGTATCTGAACTGCAAAGGGTAAAAGAGTGGAAACGTTGAGACTGGACCATTATTGGAATAAACGTTGGTGATGATAGTACGCTACTCGATGATTTATCTCATGTACTGTGTTTTCCACATATCTCAAATAAATGTACTCTCTAGAGATCTTTGGACGTTTTATTGTACTGTATTAACTCTCATAATGATATCTTTTTAATTAATATCGTAGATATGAGATACTTTAGACAGATATTTGTATATACATAACAAGCGTGATAGATGAAACCGGAGAAATGCTTGTTTGTTCTACTTAAATGACTCTCGTGACCAGGAAGTCTGGACTTTCACTGTATGCCCTCGAATTGTATGGAGTTGGCTACATATTTGGCAGCCAAGTTATGCAAAATATATAACTGCAATAACTATATATTAGTTGCGTTTTTTGGCTGCATATGTGGCACCCAAGTTATGCATATTGTAAGACTGCAATAACTATATATTAGTTGCGTTTTTTATAGCCAATTGGCTTCAGTTTTAATTTGTAATAATATTTGTTGAAATTTATAAAGACAACTTGGAGACCAAGTAAAAGAAGGTCAGGAGTAGGAAGTAGCTGTGAAGTAGCAATAAGAAAACTGCAGCTATGTGTAACACATGGAGCAAGCTTGCTATTTTCTATAAGGTGGCTAAAATTGTGGAGGGCAGTGGTGCTCGACATAAAGGACCATCGTGAAGTAGGTAATGAGGCCAATGGGTTTTATGGAGACATATGAAAACTTTACAAGGACGCAGAGATCTCATTCTAGAAGTGCATTTGGCCGGCTCAGCCATTAAACTAAAATACATGTACAAGTAATGTTATAGCCCTTGCATATCATATAGCATTCGACAAAGAAAGGAATTTCATTATGTGTATTAAAGTGCTGACTGTAACACCCCCAAATTACCACGCAGCAGAATACCACTTTGGGTTGCTACTCATAGCACATCGCACACAATCATAGAAAACGACTTCAAAAGAGACGTTGAAATATTATACAATTTTGTCTAAAAAGTTTCCCATCCCAATATATATTAAATCAGAGTAGCGTTTTGTCCCAAAAACCGTTACCAATCACAACATATACATTAAATGCATAAAAGCAGTTTATTTATTTCAAATGATGGAAAAATAATATAAAGTTTAGACAAGCACCAACTTCCTCCTCATATGTTCCGCTACTATCCATCTTGATTACCTCCATCAACACAAAGGTTGAGCAAGTCTATAGGTTTTACAAATCATTATTTGAACACAAGAATTTTAATCATCTCTATCTTGTCACACAGACAAGTCATATATTTATCGATAAATGCCTTAAGCTCATGCTACTGAACCTTAACCAACACGTCAAACCGTCTCACTTACGGCGCCCCTACTGAATGGTAATATTGTCATATACCAGCGACCTCTTATACATAATATCCCTTTCAGGTGTTTACAAGGATACATACCCTAGGATAAGGTTTGTCAAACTCAAATAGATCAACCATATGTATTAGCGTTTACCTCGCAAGGTAATTAACAACACATGAAATTCAGGGACTTCATAAGACAATGGTACTTAGGCATTTATCATCATATTCGGGTCCAACATACCGAAAACAACTTGTGTTCCTTTTATAAAACAAGCATGTATTCCCCCTCGCGGGTTTAAAAATCATTTACAAGATAGTATAAAGCGAGACTATAGACTTACCTTAGATAACACACAAAGCTAGTAGTAGTAGTGATCGCTGAAGTGAAGATGCCTCCCAAATATACACGTCAAAAGCCGCCACCTAACAAATAAGGTGCGCGCTTAGCCACATACTTAAGTATTTCAAAATATACTTAATATAATAAAATCAATGACTCAAATAGTATGTACACAGACATGACCAACCAATGCAAGTGAATCCCTTCTAAACCCCACAACATGTACTAGCTTTCCAAACTAGCACCTTCGATATTGATCCATCTCAAGATGCCAAATCAATACGGTTCAAGTACCCAACACGGGTCTCCAATCTCAAAATATACACTCACATATAAGACTTATATTCTTTTAGAAATTTTAGAAGCTATTAGATTAGTCTCTTGTCTCAAATTATGACGCGAGGTTAAGTACTTCTCAATAATATCAGCCGGTACCTACCAAAAGTACACGCTGTTTTCCCCTACCTAAACAACTCCGTTTTCGACGAAACTCGGTGACAAACTCATTTATAATCTGTAGAAGACTCAGTTTAAATTTCAACAAATGATTCACATTTTAGAACCACCTGCTTGACACATCTTTAGACTTTAAAAATCGGACTGTTTTACACACTTGACTCGTAAAACCATTTTGACCTTGTTAAACATTCTCATTTATAAAATCGCCACTTGACTTTGAAAATAGACTCAAAATGATAACCAAACAACAACCTTTGATAAGTTTTATAACTCAACTTATAGTCCCCGAGATTCGATCCAAATATCGACAACAATTTCGTATTGTGTCAATACTCGTCTCCCGGTACACGAATAATCAAACTAGCATAACTTTTGACTCGTTTGGAATTAAAAGCTCTATCTTATATCGAAACGAGCGTCTCGACGACTACTACAACAATATCTAATAATATCAAACTTTAATCAACAGCCACTGTACGAAAAGAGCCTTAAACCTACTGATCTAAAATATTTTTTTCAAAATGACTCAATCTCTCATTTTTATCAACATGCAACTCATTCTAACACCTAATCTATCATTCCTAATATCAAAAACAGCCTCTGACACCACTTGATCATCCTAGAATTCACTTGCATGTCCATGCATGTCACCAAAAATAAATATATACTTGCATGCACTCAAATAAAATTATTATAATAATAATAACATATAAATGGAACCTTACAATTATTTTAGGAGATCAAATGATCAAGAACACCATAAAGCCCCAAATTTTCGTGGCTCTTATGGTCAAAAACACCAAGATAAAATCTTTTCCAAGCTTCAATGGATTAGATCTATGATCCTAACACAAAATAACACACATGCAACCAACAAAAATGGATCACATCAACATTTTATAAAAATAGATCTTGAAAATAAAATGTGTTGCATGTTGGATTTTTTGGTGATAAACACTTACAAGATGAATTTAGAGGTGGGTCTTTGATTGGTTTTGCAAGATCATGAAATTTGATGGTGGATTTGGGTGGTTATAGTGTTGCCGTGAGCTAGAGAGGGAGAGGAAGGAAGAACACACATTTTTGGTGTAAGAAATGAAGTGTGTGTGCTTGTTTGAAGCTTATATATAGTGGAGTGGGGTAGAAAGTGTAAAGAAGGCTATCTTTTAGCCTTTGTTGCAAAATAACTTTTAAAGAGCGGAAATGGTACCTAGTCGGTTTTTAGAAATTTACGGGAGTCGGGTTTCGTCCCGGATTCATAAAAATATAAAATAAAAAAATAAAAAAATTTCGTTTGTTAAATTGATCGGTTAAATAATTAAACACACACGAAACAAAATAGTAAGGTTCCGAATCGACTTAATACGTAATGAAATAAAAATTTCAAAAATCTCAAATATTGAAATAATTGATTAAAATATAATATTTGGGCATCCAATGGCATCGCGATCACTATTAGTATTCTTCAATCGTCACAACAATTAAATATAGTCACACATTATCGGTTTCAACTAAAACCGTCAAATATAGTAATACTTATCATTACTTAGAAATAAAAAATATGTTACATAGTTAGGATAAAATAATGACGTCAAGCTCGGGTTATTACATTCTCACCTCCTTAAAGGAGCGACGTCCCGACGCTCGACTCACCTCATACTCGTATTGTGCACTACTCGGAAGGACGAGGGCACTTTTTATAAAGGAGTCCTCAAGTTCCCACGTGAATCTCGATCCATGTCTCGAATTACATTGCATCTTCATAATGAGAATCATACTCGGTCTCAATTGCTTAACCTCTTGATCGAGGATCTCCACTGGTTCTTCTTATAAAACACAACTTGTCATCAAGTTGTATCTCACCAAAAAGGAATAAATAAATCCTTATCAACCAGTCACCCGTCAAGCTCGACACATGAAAATTTTATGAATTACACGAAGCTCATTCGAAGACAAGAATAGATGACAGGATTTTCGGGTAAGTCCAGTTAGAAGGAAGGTTGAAAATTAAAGGATATCCATTGGCCGGATAGCCATGGACACATATCAGAAAGAAATAACAAGAAAATATTTTCGTCATCGGAGTGTGCTCACACGTGGATTCATACTCAAAAGATAATCCAAAGACACCATCTCACTTTCACCCATGCGCATTCAAAGACTCAATAAGCATCGTCGTTGAAGGTCAAAAAGATATTACATGGTACGTTTTCGCCATGATCGAACGTCATTGGATAAGTCCGTCTCAAGTTCTCACAACTTACGATCATTTGGCTAGATCACATACCACATAAGTACATAAAAGAAAAGGTCGAACATAAACATCAAATATAGATCTCCACCGTTCATCATTGAGAAAACCTTGAACGAAGCCTTGATAATACAACTTGATCTCCAGAATCTTTCCAGTTGCGGTGTCGGCTACAACAAACTCCTTGAGATGATAACGAATTTATTAATTTCAATCATTAAGAAATTCGGTCCATTGGCGAAGATTCGCAACATATCAGGCGTACCATTAACTTCTGCTCCAGTGTTCAACATTCAAAAGCCTCCCACTAATTTCTACTTCAGTGCTCATCTTATAAGTGCGCCTCAATAACTTCTGCTCTAGTGCTCAAGGTGATGCATCATATTCTTCGTTTAATTCGTAATACTAACCCCCAAGGGTGTCGTCATCAAGAGAAGTCTTCGGCGACCCTTCGATAGTAGCAAGTAGAATACCAAAATCTTAACAACCATGATAAGTTGCTATTGATAACTTGATCCTTAGTCAATCCCCAAGGACACGCATATTCCTGATAACGCCTAAACAAGTTGCCTATTCTCAGAACAATTAACGGTTCTTAACAATCTGCTTATAAAGCTCTCGATTATCAAGACACATTGGAAATGGTCCATCAGAATAAATCACAACTCGAGAGAAGTCCAACGGGTTACTCGTACATAGATGATAATCGAAAATCATCATAATGGCGACAGAACCGAACGATTCTTACCAACAAAACATGGTTCGAAGGAAGACGTACGCACACCAAACATTCACAAATCGAGCCAGACATACTTGAGCCCACTCATTTATAACTCCTTGTCTACATCAAAAGGCGTCCCTTTTCATGTATACAAGATTTTATAAATTCACGGTTCGGGAACTTATAACTTTCTTGTTCAAATGAAAAGGCGTCCCAATCCATTTCAACAAAACGATTATAAGTCATCCTACTCAAGTATCACTACCTCTCAACACGATATCATATCAAAATACCATAGTAAATACAAGGTGTTAATAAACTTATATCATGATTTCCGTATTCAAACGTCCCATTCCATTAAATAAGGAAAATACGACAATCTAAGGTCTAGTGGTTTAAAATTTTCTTATTCAAACGTCCTAATCCATCTATATAAGACAACCTTAAACAACTCTTAGTTGGGCGAATTAAAATCTGTATATCTAAATGTCCCATCCCATTTAGATACATAGTATTAAGTCACTCAACCGAATGACTACTACGAGCATATCATTGTTGTACTCAAACTATATATATTTGATTAGGATATATATATATATATCTTAAGTCCAACATTGGCATCCTCCTTTCGCTAATAAAACATAGTCATATAAAATCAAATCAAACGTCACATTACGTAGGAGACAGCGCCTCGGATAAATGATTCTTCAAAATCATAAGTAGTAACGAAAATACGAACATCGCATTTATCAGTTTCATTTCGAAAGGAGATGTCCAAAAATGGCACATCACGATACGATGATAACAGTCGAACTTAAACAAGTCGATATGCGATAGGTTGCGAAACCATATTTACATACTCAAATATCAAACAAGTTTCACACTCGTATTCAGACTATACATAATCATCAAGATTGATGATTGGCAGTGAAACCAAATCCGATATAAATCGTATAATAAAATGTACGACAATCATTCAAGGAACATTGCTTCGCGTGCAATGCCTTTAAATATCATAGTATACTCATATATATACATACTACTATTCCTACATACACATAGGTTCACATAATCACAATCAATCATAAGTAATACAAGAATAGCCTTACCGGAGTCATGCGGAGTAGTTGCGTGCTTAAAACCTTTTAAAACATACCAAAAGTTATAGTTTAGGTTTTTAAAAATCGACCTAGTTCTCTATAACTTGTGGCTCTGATACCAATCTGTAACACCCCCAAATTACCACGCAGCGGAATACCACTTTGGGGCGTTACTCATAGCACATCACACACAATCAAAGAAAACGACCTCCAAAGAGACGTTGAAATATTATACAATTTTGTCTAAAAAGTTTCCCATCCCAATATATATTAAATCAGAGTAGCGTTTTGTCTCAAAAATCGTTACCAATCACAATATATACATTAAATACTTGAAAGCAGTTTATTTATTTCGAAGGATGGAAAAATAATATAAAGTTTAGACAAGTAAGCACCAAATTCCTCCTCATATGCTTCGCTGCTATCCATCTTGATTACCTGAAATACATGCTTAAAATCATCAACACAAAGGTTGAGCAAGTCTATAGGTTTTACAAATCATTATTTGAACACAATAATTTTAATCATCTCTATCTTGTCACACAGATAAGTCATATATTTATCTATAAATTCCTTAAGCTCATGCTACTGAACCTTAACCAACACGTCAAACCGTCTCACTTACGGCACCCAACTGAAAGGTAATATTGTCATATACCAGCGACCTCTTATACATAATATCCCTTTCAGGTGTTCACAAGGATACATACCCTAGGATAAGGTTTGTCAAACTCAAATAGATCTACCATATGTATCAGCGTTTACCTTGCAAGGTAATTAACAGCACATGAAATTCAGGGACTTCATAAGACAATGGTACTTAGGCATTTATCATCATATTCGGGTCCAGCATACCGAAAACAACTTGTGTTCCTTTTATAAAACAAGCATGTATTCCCCCTCGCGGGTTTAAAAATCATTTACAAGATAGTATAAAACGAGGCTATAGACTTACCTTAGATAACACATAAAGCTAGTAGTAGTAGTGATCGCCGAAGTGAAGATGCCTCCCAAATATACATGTCAAAAGCCGCCACCTAACAAATAAGGTGCGCGCTTAGCCACATACTTAATATAATAAAATCAATGACTCAAAATAGTATGTACATAGACATGACCAACCAATGCAAGTGAATCCCTTCTAAACCCCACAACATGTACTAGCTTTCCAAACTAGCACCTTCGATATTGATCCATCTCAAGATGCCAAATCAATACGGTTCAAGTACCCAACACGGGTCTCCAATCTCAGAATATACACTCACATATAAGATTTATATTCTTTTAGAAATTTTAGAAGCTATTAGATTAGTCTCTTGTCTCAAATTATGACGCGAGGTTAAGTACCTCTCAATAATACTCAGCCGGTACCTACCAAGAGTACACGTTGTTTTCCCCTACCTTAGCAACTCCGTTTTCGACGAAACTTGGTGAAAAAATCATTTATAATCTGTAGAAGACTCAGTTTAAATTTCATCAAATGATTCACAATTTAGAACCACCTGCTTGACACATCTTTAGTCTTTAAAAATCGGACTGTTTTACACACTTGACTCGTAAAACCATTTTGACCTTGTTAAACATTCCCATTTATAAAATCGCCACTTGACTTTGAAAATAGACTCAAAATTATAAATTTAGAACCTAACAACAGCCTTTGATCAGTTTTATAACTCAACTTATAGTCCCCGAGATTCGATCCAAATATCGACAACAATTTCGTATTGTGTCAATACTCGTCTCCCAGTACACGAATAATCAAACTAGCATAACTTTTGACTCGTTTGGAGTTAAAAGCTCTATCTTATATTGAAACGAGCGTCTAGACGACTACTACAACAATATATAATAATATCAAACTTTAATCAACAGCTACTGTACGAAAAATAGCCTTAAACCTACTGATCTAAAATATTTTTTTCAAAATGACTCAATCTCTCATTTTTATCAACATGCATCAACATGCAACTCATTCTAACTCCTAATCTATCATTCCTAATATCAAAACAACCTCTAACACCACTTGATCATCCTAGAATTCACTTGCATGTCCATGCATGTCACCAAAAATAAATATATACTTGCATGCACTCAAATAAAATTATTATAATAATAATAACATATAAATAGAACCTTACAATTATTTTAGGAGATCAAATGATCAAGAACACCATAAAGCCCCAAATTTTCGTGGCTCTTATGGTAAAAAACACCAAGATAAAATCTTTTCCAAGCTTCAATGGATTAGATCCATGATCCTAACACAAAATAACACACATGCAACCAACAAAAATGGATCAAATCAACATTTTATAAAAATAGATCTTGAAAATAAAATGTGTTGCATGTTGGATTTTTTTGGTGATAAATACTTAGAAGATGAATTTAGAGGTGGGTCTTTGATTGGTTTTGCAAGATCATGAAATTTGATGGTCGATCTGGGTGGTTATGGTGTTGCCGTGAGCTAGAGAGGGAGAGGAAGGAAGAACACACATTTTTGTTGTAAGAAATGAAGTGTGTGTGCTTGTTTGAAGCTTATAATGAAGCTTATATATAGTGGAGTGGGGTAGAAAGTGTAAATAAGGTTATCTTTTGGCCTTTGTTGCAAAATAACTTTTAAAGAGCAGGAATGGTACCTAGTCGATTTTTAGAAATTTACGGGAGTCGGGTTTCGTCCCGGATTCATAAAAATAAAAAATAAAAAAATAAAAAAATTTGTTTGTTAAATTGATCGGTTAAATAATTAAACGCACACGAAACGAAATAGCAAGGTTCCGAATCGACTTAATACATAATGAAATAAAAATTTCAAAAATCTCAAATATCGAAATAATCGATACTAAAATATAATATTTGGGCATCCACTTGCATCGCGATCACTACTAGTATTCTTCAATCGCCACAACAATTAAATATAGTCACACATTATGGGTTTCAACTAAAATCGTCAAATATAGTAATACTTATCATTATTTAGAAATTAAAAATATGTTACATAGTTAGGATAAAATAATGACGTCAAGTTCTTGTTATTACACTGACATATTACTTTTCTAAGATGCGCATGTATATGTACGAAACAAAATTGGTATAACATTTTTTTAATTATATCATTTCTACATCAATTATTTCATAAAAATACTTAAAACTAGCCGCCCATTGAGTGGGCCTTGAAGCTAGTTTCATTATATATATTCAGGTGAAAAGCTTATATAACACATCAATCTGTTTGTTGTTGATCAATAATATTAATTACTTGATTTTTTTTAACTATATGTAGAAAAATAAATTTTTTTTAATCGAACAAGTAAAACTATTTAGGATATGTTAAGTTGCTTACTTTTTAATCGGTAATAATATACAATATAAAAGTTTACAAAAAAACCCGTGCGTGCATGGATTTTATAACTAGTACGTTTTAATAGTACTAATCTAGTAAAAACATATACGTGTTAACCATCAAGTTAAATTGGTAATATTAATTACACTAATATAGTAAAAAAACATATATTTATGTTTTAGTGAAAGACCAGGTTCATGGTCATTCTACAAAAGGAATGACACAAAAGGCCAGGTAATTAAGTAATGCAACGTTGAATCATGACGTCCAACAAACATCAACTTAAGATACAAACTATTTGCACCTTATGATTCCAACAATTAAAGTTCTGTTGCACATTAGTAAGGGTGATGTAGAAAGCTCAACATTTTGGTAACATGCTGTAAACATATAGTAAAAATATGGGATCGTATCCTCTACGAATAGTAAATATATATATACAAGGGCTGAGTAAACTGAAACAGATATTAAATTGGTAAAAACGTGTTTCCGTTGGACACACCAAGCTAAACAAATGCAAAATAAACAATTGATAATTATAAAGTAACAGATACTATATTTCTTTAAAGACTTTCTCAGCCAGGAGAGGAATCCTATTACCATCTCCCCTCATAAAACTTCAATTCTAGAGCTGGAATTGCCTATTAAATCATTAACATCAAAACTTCAAATTCTTTAGCAAAACTGGCTATCTTCAGTAAAGCATGTGTAATATGTATCTTAATATCTCAAGGACTTTCGTGTGAAACCGCTTTTCTTTTCCTCTTTCGCTAAGCTTCATAAACAGCATAATCGTCAAAATTTGTTTCTTTTCCGCTAGCAGGTGGTGGTTTGGTTAGTGTACTGATGGAGCCGGAGGTAGATGGTTTCTCGGTTGATGGGGTGATTAGATTGATAGGCGGCCGCGGTGGTCCGGTTGGTGGAGGAGTTGATGCAGGTGGATTGTGGTGTACTTGAGCAAAGATTTGTAGAAAGCTGAACTATTTGAAGAGGTGGCTCCTGGGGGATTCTTATGACTTGAGCATGTGATAGAGAAGTGAAATGCACCACGGATGTTTGCCCCTGAAACTGCTCTATGTGCCCTCGCGGAAAATACAACACATGCTTATTAATCTCCTGAGGCACGGTGAAGGGTGGACCAGCACATGCTCGCCATAATTCCTTGCAAAGAGCCCGATCTGCATCAAGTACACACAAACACACAAAACTAAATTAATTACTACCCCAATCAAACAAGAAACATCTAATCATACTCTGTGCCGAAAACTAAATTAATTACCTTTTTGTGCTTTTAGCACTATTTTCTTTAGAGACTTTCTTGGCCAGGAGAACAGTTCCATCAGCATGGTTCTTCATAAAACTTCTTTTTTGATGTGTAGATATTTGGGGCTTGATAAACCTGTCAATTAATTTTATTCAACAAATAGAAAATTAACATAAACCATATGTGTTGGAATTTTAAAATGAAAGACCAATCATTTCTGATGCAAATAAAAGTCTTGATTGATATACCTTTTTCGGAGAATCATGATTTACAACAATTTGCTGGTGACTGGAAAAAAAGAATGGCCAGATCTATATTGAAATGGGCAGATATAATTTAGGGTTGTGAATGAAAGAATAGCGCCGTACGACTCATTAAATAGGTGTGATATATTTTAAAAAGAACCTTCGATTATAATATGTTATACAAATTGTGAGAATTTTAAAGCTGTTGGATATATCAAGTAAAATCTATATTTACAACCTTTGTGTTTGGGTTGTTCGATTTAAAGTTTGTATAGCGTGGCTCGTCTAAATGTACCTACATGTAAAGCTATTTAGATTGACTGTTTTTGGAAACCTAAGTCGTCACAAAATAGGTTTTCTAGGATGCTCGAATTTTGTAAAACTGCAAGTGAATTTTTGAATATTGGAAAGTTATTTATGTAGACATTGGTAATATTTTCAACAAAAATGACTTGATGGAAATATTTTCAAGCATTTTTTGACTTTTTCTGGTTTTGTGAATTGGATTGTAGCCTTTTCGAGAGAATCTATATAATATCATGTAAACCTTATGATGCGTGGCTTAGAAGGTTAACATTGTGCATCGATTGAAATATTGACATAAACGGTAGCACGATCTAAAAGATAAGATACACATGCATTCATTGAAAAATAAAGATATGAACACCATGTCTATATAGTGACATCGAATAGGGCTCATCATTATGAGTATGATTATTAAGTTTGCGGAAATGTATAGATTTAGCGTAAACACAAAATTTATAACTAGACTTGAGCCTCATAGGTGTTTTCAACCAAGCCCAGAAGAATTCCTCTTATTCTAGCGCTTATAATCACCCTTTGGCTAATTTGGTATTTATAAACTATTAATATACAAGACAAACATCTTACATGAAATCTAATCTAATAACTTGTTATAAAAAGGCTAAAAACTTTAAATACGGATTTTGAATTGATGTAAACCATAAGTTGTTACTGATGGAACATATGACCCGAAACTAGGACATTAGAATTGTTTAGTCGGCATCTTGACTTAATGTTGTTATATGCGCTCACATATGTCTTATTAATTTCAAGCGCAAGTAGGTATAATAAGTTAGCAAATCCAACATAACACCAATGCAGTGTTTTTTATTTCCCCAATAAAATATCCTGTTTTTACCAAACATATATGAAAAAACACATAAGTTTTTTTCTAATGAAGCAGTTTCCTAATGGGATGTTTTTTAAAGTCAAACACTACGACATATATGATTGTAGGTTTCATGATCTTTTAAAAAAATTCCTAATTTCAAAGTTTGACACATAGATGGCTTCACATCCTTAGCATCATTATCTGAACTATTCATCTATCATTAATTCTCTCTATGATTGGATGAGTAATCACATTCTCTCTATAAAAAAATTAGGGGTTTTTTACACATGAAATGTCACAAGAGTGTTGTCTAAGTGATCGATGTGGAGGTGACAGTTATAACTTTTGGTGGATAGGATTGCGTCGCCCATCAGCAGTGGTGGAAGGGTGTTGGCGGATTTTAATGAGCTAAAGAAATTATTTATTACTTTGTTAACGCGTGGGAAAAGATAGTTGGAATTTTTTGTTTAGTAAGTCGAATTAGGATTCGGGGCTTGATATACCTGGCAATTAGTTTTATTCAACAAATACAAAATTAACTTAAAGGATATGTGTTGCAATTTTAACATGTAACCCCATCGTTTCTGATAATTATTAGTTAAAACGATTTCCCATTGACCGGAAAGACAAAAATGGTCGGATCTATATTGAAACGGGCAGATATAATTTTGGATTGTGAATGAAGGAATACAACCGTACGACTCATTAAATAGGTGTGAAATTTATAAAAAAGAATCTTCCATTATAATATGTTACTAGCAGGGTATCCGCGCGATAACTTAAATTTTGCAAGCGAGATGTTTTATAGGTATATTTATTAATAGTGATGATAACTTTAAGATGGGATAACTTTGAGCAATATTAAATCATTGATATAGAAATAGTATTATAAGATTGTGATAATTGACGGTGAAAAGTATTTGTAAATCTGAGTAACATTCGTCGCAATATTATAACATATAAATATAGAAAATCTTCTTAATGTATATGTTTATACGTTTTCATACAATATAATAACCTTAAAATCTTACTACTTTGATGCGTACGATTTAATGACTAGATTTCATAAATTTATTTCCATATGAATTGGTGGACAATAAACATTAAATGACAATATTAATACAAATAACATGTACAAATGATTATTGCTAAACTTATGGTTTATTTCCAATCATGATATTCTATTTTTTTCCTTGCACATAAGGGCATCCAACTTACTTTTTTGCGGATTTAGGCTCTTTTCTCATTTTTCGATAACACACTAACACCTGTTTCGTTATATCTAGTGTTAATTAAAATGAAAAACCAAAAATTGAGGATTATTCAAAACTTGAAGACATTGAACTGATAAAAAATACCACTACTTGGATTAAATATAACAAAAAGAGCCATATGTAGAGTATACAAATATCCGAAAATCACTTCACGATAAATGTAGAATTAAATGAAAGATCACGTTACGATAATTGGACCAAGAAATAGTTTATGTATTTTAGTTTTTTGGATAATGGTTAATTTTACTTTTCTTTTTTAATTAACATTAATTTTGTGATCTAACGAAACGAAGGTTAGTGTGTTAACAAGAAGTCAGAAAGAACCTAAATACGCTTGAGAAAAAAGTTGAATGCCTTTATGTGTTAAAAAAAGTTGAATACCTTAATTGTATAAAGGCTATAAATTTCATGCCTTTTTACGCCATTTATCCTAAATTATAATTTTTTTTTACATATAATTAATTAAATTGTTCACTAAAGTAAGTTTAATATCAAATTTTTATTTTGTATTTTTAACCATTCAATCTAATTTTTTTTCATAAATTTGCATTTTTGAAGATATATATCGTTTATATATGTATTTTAGTACAAATTTAGTAAAATACTGATTATTTTGCTAATGATTTATACTAAAATGAAAACATACATGATATATGTCTTCAAAAATGTAAATTTATTTAAAACAAAATTAAATGGTTCAAAATGAAACATAGAAATTTGATGTTAAACTTAAGTTAGTGAATAATTTAAATAATTGTATCTAAAAATTTATGATTTATAGCAATACTATTTGTACATGTTGCATATTAATTTGTATTAATTATTTCATTTAATATTTATTGCCCACCAATTATTATAGAAACAAATTTATAAAATTTTTGTGTTATAAAGATTTGTACCAAATTCTTGTAACGTTATACTATTTAAAATTTTGGAGAGAGAAGGTACAATCTCTTTTATAAGTAGTAAAGATTTATGTGTTGTTCAAAAAATAATACATAATAATATAACGCTTGTGTTTTTATCAGTTTTGGTGGGTCCTCTCCGGTTCGTCTTCTGACGATTTTATTTTGCTAATTGAACCAACTGTGAATCCGGTTCCCAATTTACTTGTAGATATATGTACGATTTTGTAGATATATATGTTTTTTAATTGTTGTACAATGTGAATATATAATATTATTTCTATGTAATGAGGTGTATAATTTTTTTAAGTGTCTATTACTCCATCCGTCTCAATTTACTTGTCTACGTTTAACTTTTAAAGTCTTTTTTCGTCAATTTTGACCGTAAATTAAATATTTTATGTTATATAATACTAATGTAAATTATATGAATGAATTAGGTTTTAAATATGTTTTCATTGTTATAAATTTCATCAAGTATTATATAACTTAAAAGTAATAATATAAATTAACGAAAAAAGACTTGAAAAGTTAAAAGTGGACAAGTAAATTAGGACGGAGGGAGTAGTTAGTATGGATTGATCAGTTTTAATATGAGTAATAAATTATGTGTTAGTTTTAGCATACGCATTAAATTATGTATTAATTAGTATTAATATTATGCATTGATTAGTTTTAATAATTAGTATTAAAATATGTAAACAAAAAGGTGGTGGGGATGGTTATACAACATGGTATATTTGTTGTAAAAGGGGGAAGGGGTGTTATTAGTATAATATTAATTGTTCATTATACATTACCCCTTCATCTTAAAATTATTGTCCATTTTTCTTTTTCGGATTGTCCCAAAATTATTTTCCACTTTTATATATAGTTGATGGAATTGTTTAAATTTACTATATTATCCTCAATCAAAAGTTTTATTAACAAAAATTTATAAAGACATTAAATAATTGTCAAATGATGAAATTGTCTTTCTTTTACTTTTGCAAAATTCAAAACAATAATTAATACATTTTTTAAACTGTGTAATTCTTGTTTGGGACAATAATTTTGGGACGGGGGAGTATCATATAGTACTAATTGTGTATTTAGATATTTACTATTTCTATTTTGAATTTTGAAGCTATGTTGATTTGTACATTAAGCATTACGAAGAGTAAGTTGATTTTGTAATATTTCTATAAATAAAAGGGGGTTTCTTTTAATATATCGTAGAGATACCACTACCAAAATTTTGCACCCTAGGGACGACTTATTCGTCCCTAGGGAGTCACTTTTTCGACCCTAAACTCCTAGGGACGACTAAGTCGACCCAAGGGGTTTGTGCCCAAAAAATCGTCTCTAGATTTCTAGGGTCGACTGCCCCTTTGAAACCTAGGGACGACTATGTGGGCTCTCACTTAATCTAGGGACGACTAAGTCGACCCTAGAAAAAGGGCGACCCTAAAGACTTGTTTTGTTGTAGTGTACACATTATAAATTTTTTAAACTTGTTGGATATATCAAGTAAAATCTATAATTATATCATTTGTGTTTTGGTTGTTTTATTTAATGCTTGTATAGCGTGGCTCGTTTAAATGAACCTGCATGTTAAGTTATGTAGATCGATCATTGTTGCAAATCTAAGTCGTCAGTAAATAGGTTTTCCAAGATGCTCGAGTTTCGTAAAATAGTAAGTGAAGTTTTGAATACTGGAAAGTTATTTATGTAGACCTTGGTAATACTTTTAACAAAAATGAATGACTTGATTTAAATATTTTCAAGCATTTTCCGACTTTTCCCCGGGTTTCGGAATTGAGAGTAGCCTTTGCGAGAGAACCTATATAATATCATGTAAACCTTATGATGCATGGTTTAGAAGGTTAACATTGTGCATCGAGTGAAATATTGGCATAAAAGATAGTACAATCTAAAAGATAAGACACACATGAATTCATTGAAAAATAAGGATATGAACACCATATCAATATGGTGACATCGGATAGGGCTCATCATTATGAGTATAATTATTAAGTTCGCGGAACAAGCCACATGGTTTCGTTTATATTTACTATAACGCTAGACACACAAGCAAATAAAGTATATTATATGTAGACATTATTTTATTACAATTTTTTTATGGAATAGATGTAGCGAGTAATAACAAAACCAACATAAATTTTGTAACTATATGTGAGCCTCACGGGTGTTATCAAGCTAAGCCCAAAATAATTCCTACATTCAAGCCCTTATATCCACCTTTTTGCTAAATTTGTGTAAATAAAAAGATTAATATAAAAGACAAACATGTTTTATGAAATCTAATCTAATAACTTGCTATAAAAAGCCCAAAAAACTTTAAATACGGCTTTTGAATTGATGTTAACCTTAAGTTGAGATTGACGAAACATATGACCAGAAACTAGGGCATTAGAACTGTTTAGCCCCCTGTGACATCTTGACCAAAGGTGGTTATATGCGCTGAGATAGTTCTTATTAATTTCAAGCTCAAGTAGCTTTAGCTAGTTAGAAAAACCAATATAACAGAGTGGTTTTTATTTCCCCAATAAATATCATCTTTTTACCTAACATATATGAAAAAAACAAGCATAATTTTTTTCTTATAATGAAACAGTTTCCTAACAGAGTGTTTCTTTAAGTCGAACATAATGATATATACGAGAGTAGGTTTCACGATCTTTTGAAAAGTTTCCTAGTTTCAAAGTTTGTCACATACATGCTTCACATCGATCCTTAGCGTCATTGTCTCAACTACGCATCTATCATTATTCTCACTACATTTTGTTTTTTGATTGTCGACGTATTGCTCGTTTTATACGTACCAGCCATACTGTTAACTCGTTATTATACGTGTATACAAGAACGTAATATAATCTCACTACAGATTATATCTTGGATCGATTAACAAAACGAAAATGGATTATCATTGATCCTCATAAACCCTAAATTGGAGATTTGTTCTTGTTCGGTGGAATCTCATTGCAAAAGCTACGTAACCCTAATCGATTAATTATGAATGTGTTATCAATATGATCTTATTTAGATCGCTTCTGCTATTATATACTTTGATCTTTACTTGTGTTTTTATTATTGTTATGAACTACATTAACCTTCAGGAAATATGTTCAAGCATCTTTGATTTTATCCTTTCCAAGAGAAGCTATATAAGATCTTGTAAACCATATTATGTGTGGTTTTCATTCGGTTAATATTGTATATCGAGTGAAATAATGACACAAAAGGTAGCATAATATGAAAAATAAGATATAACTGAATTCATTCACAAATAAATATATGAAAACCAAGTAAATATAGGATACATTGCTTAAGTTTGCGGTCATGTATAGAAACAAGCCTCATGTTTTCGTTTATTGTTACTATAACGTAAGATACATAAAAAAAATAAGTATCTGCTGGAATTCTATAACCTGGTTGACAAGTTTGCATATATCTATATTTATATCTATATTATATCTACAAAGAAAAAACATCATTTTTTTAATAGTGAAAAATAAATTGTGAAAACTTAATTTCCATAAACAGATTAAATCATTAATTAGTTAAATTTCTTCTATAATTTCAGGTTCGACCACCGAGTCAACCATCAAGTCACTCGGTTACCGGTTCGTCCACCGGGTCAAACCGTTCAACGGGTCTAATACGGTTTTGAAATATAAGTCCAGGTTTAATTTGAACATTTCTTCAACTGGTTGGTTATGAATGATATTTTAAATTTTTTATGTTCTTCTGTTTTAACCCAAGGTGAACAACTATATTTTTTCACGTTTTATTTTGAATATTACACGAAACACTTATCACAATATCACATATTGTTAATTATTTTCTGTTAAAAATTTTCGCCGTTATACGCGAGTAATTGTCTAGTAACCATATTTTACAATAAACTTATGCATGAGGTGCATGTATATCTTGAGTAGCTTTTTGTACAATATAACATAGTTACACTAGTCTTGGTTTTTTATTTACTTGAATTGGTCAACGAAATACAAGTGCAGATCTGGATGTCAAGTGAAAAGTTGAAACCATCAACACAATCCTAAATTGTTTGGGCATAATACACTTTTCTATTTCTTGGTCTTACATTTGTTCGTTGACAATAAGCAACACGAGTCTGACAAGTAGACCAGCATGATGACTTTGACACTTTGGCATATGCCTAAAGATAAAGGAGATCGAAAGGGATCCTATTTAAGATGTACACCAATTGTGAGAACACTAGGATGGAATCATGAAAGTCACTAATACAAATAGCAAGAACATATTTGAAGTCTCAAATATACCTTACTTGAAATAAACAAAAGTGTTTCGAATAAGAGTAAGGTAAAAAAATAATATTTATACATTTAAACACAAACAAACTAACAAGACTCTCTGAGTGCTATATCTTTAGAGACTTTCTCAGCCATATATGAGATGATTTTTCTTCATACAATTTTTGGATTTATGAGATTCTGCTTCTTGTAGAATTATGGTATTCCAATTAAATCTTGACTGCAAATGCTCATTTGATTCGAGAAACCATTTCCAACTTCAACTGCTGTAATAACATTGTTTCTTATAATCATAATTACTTAAAGTCTAATAGTTTTTTCCACTTCTTTATGCTTTTCAGATTGAGCAAGATATGAAGAACCTCTTACAGTGCCACCCGTTCCCGAATGAGCTTGTTGATATATCTAAGTCGTTTTCTCATTGTGCATTTTTTATGGGGCTTTAGAGGCAGCATGGAGTCAAAGTGGAAGAAAATCAACAATTTGATATCCGAGGAACAGTGGAGTATTTTAAGCAAGATGTGAGCGGTTACCTTCATTGGAGACCAGGAATGGACATCTTTATGTCCCATGTCCGTAGAAAAGAACTTCCTTCTTATATTTTCCCGAAAGGCTACAATAGACGTCAAAGACAATAAAGGCACACTCATCCAAGTTACATTTGGATCCTACCAGATGCAGCATAAAGACCGGTGTTGTTTATGGACATTGATCATATCGCACAGGTAGTAGCGATGTTTCGGGAAGTGAAGATGACATAGCAGGCAGGCTACGTGGTGGATGTTGTTCGGATGGATGCCAAGAATACAACGGTGGTAGCGCAACTGGTGCTGCTGTTGATTGTGATGAAATAGCAACTACTGCAAGTAATGGAGGAGCCATTAAACCCGTACCACGTGCTAGCGACATAGTAGGAATTTGGTGCCACTTCTTAGCTAAAAAAATCATATTCTTCACCACATAACAACGCCTTACCGTCTTTCCCACTACCTCGAATCACATAGAACTTTCCATGCATCATGAACCCAGAACTCATTATTCAGAACATGAGCAGGAAGGGAAGCGTATCCGGTATCCCAACAACCCCCATTATCCTTGACCTCTCTAGTTACATCAACACGGCCTGCAAATATTGCAGTCTTCCCATGACAAGCACAAGCAAACAAGCATCTTGGGGTGTTCAATTTCTTCCCCAATGACCATGTGTTCATTTAGAGACTATACTTGTACATGGCTTGACCAAATACATCCTTTCCTAGGACGAGTAGCTCACACCCAGCATGCATCATTGGTAGTTTTTCAGCTCCATGTTTCCTAGCTGTGATCCTTGCATATTGATACGATTTTAATTGCATGTAAGTTTAATCCAACAAAAAAGAATATCCCATACAAGTTCTGGAAAGAGTAGAAATATTACCCTATATGTCAAGACTGACAAATCAGGCAATCTTTTTATAAAAAATATATATAAAGAAACCCCTAACTGTAACGAATGAGAAAACTTACGGGAAATGAATATTGGGATGGTAGATCTTGTTCGTGAAAGCAATGGATGGAGAGAAAGGCGAGGGTGTATTCATCTGAAAGCTCAACCCTCACCTTCCAAACACATCCTGTGCTTCGAGAACTATTTTCTTTAGAGACTTTCTTGGCCGTGAGAAAAGTTCCATTAGCATGGCTCTTCATACAACCTTCTTTTAGAGGTGTACATTTTTGGGGCTTGAAATGTCTGGGAATTAATTTTATTCAACAAATACAAAGTTAACATAAACGATATCACTACAAAAAGAAAATACATAGCATTACTAATAAAAATATTATTAATTTTACTAAAAAGCTAGCAAGGTGCCTAAAAAATATAATTACAATTGAAGGATAGAGTGTTACAAGAATTGAAAAATGCGATTCTCAGATCTGCTAGAAATCCAAGGACATCAAATATTAAATTTATTAAAAATCATATAAAAACGTCTTGATTGATTTACATACCTTCCAAGAATCATGAGTTACAGCGATTTTCTGTGATTGGAAACAAAAGAATTCTCAGATCTATTTTCAAGAAAAATATTTTAGGGTTGTGAATGAAGTATGATGATACGACAGATTAAATAGGTGTAATAAGTTCTATAAAGACCCTTTGGTTATACTCCTCAGTCCCTAATTAAATGTCCATGTTTGACTTTAGGAGTCATTTTTATAAACTTTGACCATAAATTAGTTTGTTTGTGTTATATAATACTTTGTTTGTATTAATTATAATGTATTAATTAGTTATAATGGGTATTAAATTATGCTTGTATTAACAAGGTGTTAAAATTTGCTATTTTAGTTTTCTAGGCTTCTTTTAATTTACGTAATGCATTAGTAGATATAAGTTGAATTTTCAAGTATTCTATAATTAAAATGCCTAAATGATTAATACGTAGTATAGATTCTAACAAACACATCTCCAAAAACGACAATTTCTAGGTTTTGGGTAACTGTATGTAAATGGTTAGCCTAACGATGGTGACTCCGGTCCCCGGTTGAACCCATTGGCTTGATCAGATTTTCAAAACTATATACACTATCATTTTTGATAAAATATGATTTTAGTTGTTGTACAATGTGAATATATATAATTGTATTTTTAATTAATGAGGTGTTTTAATTATATATTAAATAGTATTAATTATTTTTATTTTCAGGTGTATATTTATTATAATGCATTAATTAGTTATAATGAGTATTAAAATATGCTTATATTAATAAGGTGTTAAAAATTATTATTTTAGTTTTCTAGGCTTCTTTTAGTTGTACATAATGCATTAGTAGATGTAAGTTGAATTTTCAAGTATTCTATAATTAAAAGGCCTAAATTCTTTATATGTAGTATAGATCTTGCTTTTGATACATCATTTTTTTCTTTTTTGTTTGATATTGACTTTGTATCTCCTGGGTCATTTAAATGAACCTAGTCGTAAAGTAGTGTAGATCGGCGGTTGTTGGAAACGTAAGTCGTCATAAAATAGGAGTCCGACGATGCTCGAGTTTTTAAAAATCTTAATAGACATTTTGAATATGAGAAGGTTATTCATGTAGACTTTAGTAATATTTTTAACAAAAAAGACTTGATGGATATATGTTAACCCACCTACGATTTTTCGATTGTTCCCTGATTTGTATGTGGAGAGTAACCTTTCCGAGACAACCTATATAACATCGTGTAAAACCTATTATTCGTGGGTTTAAGTAGGTTAACATTTTTTATCGAATGAATTAAAGACACAAAAGATAGCATAATCTAAAAAAATAATACACTTCAATTTATTGACAAAAAAACATATGAGCACCATGTCACTGTAGTGACATAGGATAAGAGCTCAACATTATGAGTATCATTATTATGTTACGGTAACGTATTGAAACAAGCCATGTAGCTTCATTTATAATTACTATAACCCTAGACACAAAAGTAAATAAAGTATTATATGATGACGTTGTTTTATTACAAAACTTTTTGATAAAGTAGGTATACGAGGTAATAACAAAACTAATACAAATTGTATAACCATACTTGAGCCCCATAGGTGTTACCAAATTAGGCACACAAGAATTCCTATCAGTCAAGCGCTTATAACCACCCTTTGGCTAACTCTGGATAAATAAAACAGTTAATATACACGACAAACATCTTATAGGAAATCTAATTTTATTAAAAAACCCTAAAAACTTTAAATACGCCTTTTGAATTAACGTAACCTTGAGTTGAGACTGCCGAAACATATAACAAGAAACTAGGGCATAGAATTTCTTAGTGTGTGGTATCTTGACTAACGATGGTTACGTTATATGACCAAAGGTTCTTAGTTTCGTGCTCTTTTTAATCTAACTTAACGTTGAGTTGATACTGCGTGAACATTATACGAGAAACTAGGGCAATAGAATTACTTAGTCCCGTGTGTCATTTTGACTAAAGGTTGTTGTATGCGCTTGGATATTTCTTATTAGTTTCAAATTCAATTTAGTTTATTTAATTAGCAAATCAAGAATAACATTAGTGGATGTGTCTTTTTATTTCCTCAATAAAATACTATATTTTTACCTAACATATACGAACAAAGGAAACACACAATACTTTGATTCAGGGGTCTCTGATCTATTAAAGTCGAACACTACAACATATATGAGTGTAAGATTCACCATATGTGAAAATTACCCTGCATTTTCAAGTTTTGACACATAGATTGCTTCACTTCCTTAACCTTACTTTCCCAACTACCCATCTATCATCAATTTTATCTTCAATTTGTTTTTAGATTGAACCTCTATCATCAATTTTATCTTCAATTTGTTTTTAGATTGAACCTTGAATAGGTAATCACTATCTAATAAAATAAATTCTAAAGCTATTTTCACTTGAAACGTCACAAGAATTTTGTCATAGTGATTGAATTCAAAATGATGATGATAAATTTTAATCGATATAGGATTGGCATCGACTCGTCAGAAGTGGAAAGGGTTGGCACTAATCAACGGGCTTATGGAATTACTTTGTAACATTCTTTCATGCGGGGGAAAGACACTAGGAATTTCTTGTTTTGTAAATCAAAAATTATAATAAATTAGTACGAGTTACTATAGATAAATGTGGACTTCAATTTGCTCGACTAGTCATCAAAGTAGATGATCTACTCTCATTCCCGCAAAAGTTTTAATTCTTGTTTGGCGTACCTAGACAAATCGTTCCAATGTTTCGTTTGTGACAGTAGTCTTATTTTGGCCAAATGTATGCGTTTTTCAACTTTCAAAAACAATTTTTTATTGTAGAGTTCTGAATTCTAGTGACTCTTCCTTCTTGATGATTATTTATTTCATTAAAAACTTTAGCTCGCAAAAGAAGACATTTTTTCTAACACATCAACTCTCATGTTTTGAATCCGTTATATACTTGTCATGTTGGTTAATACGTTCTAAAAAATGTGAATATCTTTTAGCTGGTCGAGGATATCTTCATGGAAATATAACATCTTTGTTTGTACTAGTCGAACAATAGATGTAAAAAAGTTCTCTTGATTTATCTATATTGCTTTCTTGTATTATGGACCCATGTTATGTTTAATACTTGAACTAGATATTTGTAATACACTGCCTTCTAACTCCTTGATCAGAAAGTAACGTTTTTTTATGTATGTTTCAATATTATAAGATATCTCTTCATTATCCTCCTTATGGAAAAATCCCTATTTTCTAATGCAAAGAACAGTAGTAGCAGGCACAAAACATTAACATGAATACAAGTTGTATTTGAGAGATGGTATTTTATTATCAAAGTCAAAGTCATGTTACAAAGGAAACTACATATCCCGATATATAAAAATACTATCCAAAGTACAACTTTATGCTAAAGTTACTAATGTTAATTAACCAAAAAATTAACAAACTGCCCGTAGTATGATAACTAAAGCTATAATATGGCAAAATTACATAACTACCTCCTGTCCAGTCAAAAACCATGTAACAGTTAATGTAACAAACACTCTCACACCGGCCCAAATGCTAACTTTGTACTAGGCTCAAAAAAAGTTTTTACTTCAATATGATATTCAGGACATCAATCTCATGCTCCACAACTATTACCACCGGTCTACGTCATATTCAACAACACAATGGGCCGCCAATCGAGTTTCAGCCTAGTTACATGCCACACCGGTACTAGGCTGGGTCAAATCACAACCTATATCTAGTCGAGTATGGGTCAGTCCAACACAGTGTGTAAAGGCCATAATTATGTTACAGATCCGGTAACATTTTGCTTCCGATGTCAATAGACTATTTTGCCTCATGGGTTTAGAATTATAACTGTGCAGAGAAGAATATTAATCTTTTAAAAAATACAATCCTTTTTCGAACGTATAATCTAATTTTAACAAACAAATCCAAAACACCTAATTTGATTTATCACATAAGTTTAGTAAAAAACAACACTAATCTTTAGAGACTTTCTCAGCCAGGAGAGGAATCCTATTAGCATCTCTCCTCATTAAGCTTCGAATCCTAGAGTTGAAATTTCCGCCTATTCATTCCCCTTAAAACTTCAATTTCTTTAGGAAAGCCGGCTATCTTGAGTAAAGCTTGTGTAATATATATCATTACTTTTGAAGGACTTTCATGTGCAACCACTTTTCTTTTCCTCCTTCGCTCATCTTCATAAACAACATCGTCGTCAAAATATGTTTCACTTACGCAAGCAGGTGGTCGTTGGCTTAGTGTATTGATGGGGCCGGAGGTAGACGGTTGTCTGGTTAATTGATGAGGTGATTGGATTGACAGACGGCGGTCTAGTTGGTGTAGTGGAGATGACTTGAGCACGTGATAGTGAAGTGGAATGCACCATGGAAGTTTGTCCCCGAAATTGCATCCCCTTTGATTTGTAATACACAAAAAACCACGTGAGAAGCGTTGCAACTTGCAAGGACTCCCAGATGCATACTCTGACTAAAAAGAACAGATGATGGCATGTTGGTTTGCTGAGGTGCGTGACTAAATCTGAAAGTGTATTAAGCTATTAACGCGAAACATGTGCTTGAACGTCTACTGGTAGCCATACAAAATTATTAGCTTTAAAGTCTTGTGTTGGGGGTTGCTTTGACATGTCCTGCCATAATCATATTACCATACAGACATAAGTGAAAAAACACCAACGAGATAAGCTGATAAATTTCAAATTTCAAGCAACCAACCAATGCAGGAAGACATTCTTCAAACAGAGAAGCCACTATGAGTGCTTGTATCTGAAGCAGACAACGTCTTGCAAAAAGAATGCACTTGAAACCACGGTTGGGTAGGTGGTGCAGGTTCCTTCTTCACGGCTTTTCATAATTGTATCAATAACAAAATTTTAGAAATTACATATACGTATCAGATAAGAGCTATACATATATCATCTCAAAATATATAGTGGTACACTCACATTAATTTCGGACATCAAAGTAATTTGAGCGTACACCTCCTATGTATCTTTTTCAGCCTACAAATGCAACAACACAAAACGGACATATAATACTCAAGGTAAAACCCTCTAACACAAACACCAAATTAAGCGGATGTTTTTTAAGCTAATTTATGGGCTTATGAAGTTATGAGCTTATTTTCATTTTGGATTTTATTCAATAAACCCCAGCTAATTCATCTTATTTTAAGAATTAAGAGCTTATATACGTTTATTATGATATAATAAGCTTATGTAAGCCCATAAGTTTAAAAAAAATTAAAAGAAACCTGATATTACGAAATACCTCCAAATAAAATAAGATAATAAGCCCACAAGTAAGATTAAAATAACACCCTTAGTAATCTTAAACAAATTTACCCTTAAATGCACATCCATAACACTACAAAGTATGTGACAATCCGTCAATTTATGGTTGATATTTTATTCTCAAGTATTATTTAAAAACATTATTTTAATATTATATTATGAACTCACTTATTTTTGGGAAGAAATTTGGGTTTATGTCTTGAAGTAGCATCGACTACGTTTAAACCGGAGAATTCTACGTTACGTGCTTACGTTTATATACACCGTTTTGGTGACACTCCGACATTTTAGGAAAATAAATTTATTCTTGAATGTTATTATGGGATTTTAATTTGTGTTGGTTCATAAACTCACAAATTTACGAGAAGAGATTAGGACTTACGTGTCAAATTTAACGTCCTTTACGACTAAACCAGAAACCCTAGGTTTATGTATTTACGTTTTTTAACTTCGTTTTGGTTGAGACAATTTTTATTAGATTCGTTTTGTGCGGTTGATTCATAATTTATAAAAACTTTTTTCGTAAAATGACCCGTGGGCACGTAAATCGAGGAAACTAGAATCGAGGAGTACCCGTAAATTAGTGGAGATGAGACAAGTTTACACTTGCCTCACCCCCACTATGGGTGGCAAGACTTAGCCAACACACCATATGTGGTGTCAAGTTTATATAAACACTAAGGACACATGTCCTTAGTGCATACACAAACCACCAAACTAACAAAACTAGCTACATCATAAACCATTTCTCATTTCATACATGCAAAACCACTCAAACACTCTCTTCTCTCTCTATGAACGTCCAGAGCCACCCTCCTATCACCGTTTTCATCAAATTTTAACCATAAACAAAGGCTATAATCAACATATGTTGAAGCCTACTTGAAAAGATGAAGATTGGAGGTGATTATAACATGTTAAAAGGAGTTTTCATTGAGGTCTTTGGGCTGATTTTCAAGATGTAGTTTAGGGCTGATTTCATGGAGGTGTTCATCCATTTGAATGACTCAATAAGTTGCCTTGCTAAAGTTGAAGATTTGGTAACAAGGAACCAAGCCTTGTTCTTCAAAATCCCATCTTTTCATCATCTTGGTTGTATAGAGATTATTTCTCCCTATCATCTTGTTATTTTGAATAAGTAATCTTGTATTTTCTTCATTTATGTATATGTATATGATGATGAATGATGATCAAAATATTATGTGGGGATTTGGTGTTGATAAATTTGGTTAAATGATTAAAAGCTACTTGAAAGGATGTTAAAATCATGGCTAAAAATGTAGGCTGTATAAAACAGTAAAGAACTATATGATAACTTGTTAAAGTGGCTTGGATAATTTAATATACAGTAAGGTAAGTGACTTGTACATATGTGAGAGTTGGGCACACAATGTAATCCATAAAATGAGTAAGATATGATCAAAACATTATTGAAGTCCAAATTTGTATAGTCTGTATTGGACAAACTGTTAGAGACATTTAGAGGTTGATTTAGCAGTAGCTAAAACTGAGTTAATTTTAGAAAATATCATGTAGTTTGTGCTTCTCAAAAATGAGCTTCTATCTCCTTGTAGAACTCAAGATATGGTAAAAATGGTGAAAGTGAAATTCATAATCAGATTTGTAAAATAAAAGTATATATTATAAAATTAGCACTGAAGTAAAACTAATATAAAATGTATACCTTAAACCCACTAACTTATATATTACTTATAAATAAGTATATACTTTGATAAGTAAATGGGACATTTTATAAAAATGGCAATTTGATATGTTTTATAAGTTATAAAACTATATACATAAGTTTTACGTCTTTTCGGCTAAAATCGAAAGATTAACGTTTTCGTCAAATAAAACTTAGACGGTCGGACCAGTCTAATGTAAACTTTTTATAACTCATATACTGATGTATAAGTAAATTTGACAAGTAAAAACCGATGAAACCCGAGCTTTATGACTTATGGACATTAACGGGCCAAAGTAGCCTTATTGGACTATTAACGCAACTAGTCTTGATAAACACTAATGGACTTACTCCTTGCGCTTAACCCACTTGGGCCCAACATATGAGTATAGGCCTGGTATAAAAAGTATAAATGGGCTAATATAAAGTATTGGACTTTAATGTGCTTATTGGGCCTTGATATGGAATTGGATTGAAACTAGTGTAACTAGTCAAGAATTTGACTAACACATAACACTATAATGTGTATGAAGATATAAACTCCCACATGATCATCATCATACTCATGATATCATCATATATACATAGCCATTGTTTTTATAAAAGTCATTGGACAAGAGTCTAAGACGAGTATTATTTGTCTAGGTTTCCGTGATTGAAGCACGTACCGTACATCCAAATCACCGATAACCATCTTCCAACATCAACGTGAGTTCAAAGCCTCACACTATTTTAAATATTTTATGAAATGTTTTATAAACCCGCGAGGGAGATAACATGTTAGTTTTAATAAAATAGGACACCAGTTGTCCCGACTGTTTGCTTATTGATTTGGACGCGAATGATTGTATGACCCGATGAATGATTATATGACCTGATGAATGAAATGAGATGGATTATTATTAGTTAGATTATGTCACTAAAAGTCCCATTAGCATGAATTGCGAACTACCGGGATTTGGTAGACGCTTATGCATATAATAGTACTATTTGGGGAAGATCACCCCAGTTCACGCCTTGACGGTTGATCCCCGTCGTGCCACATTGATTGGTAAGCGAATTTATGTATAAGAAGATTTATATAAGCGTGATTATTGTGATGACACGCTGTTTTATATGGGCAAATGAGTTTCGGGTTAGCTACCCGTTGTTTGTTATAGTAAGGTAGCAATGTCATGCGGCTTATAATAATCCAATAACGAAAATACTGCTATACGCATTGAATTACAATATATTGCCTGACTAGCAATACAGGGTCTTATTATTGATATTATGTTCGTGTTTTGATTTTTCATAACCATATTCATCTAACGGTTTTTATTTAACTCTATACAACGTTATAAGACGTATTGTATGATGTTTTTGCGATATTGGTTCGTATAATGCTTTTGAAGGCAAAAGCCTATAGTATGATTTACAACAAAGATTTGTATAAAATGTTTTTGGCTTATTTTATGGCCTACGACAAAGAATTGTACAAAATGATTTTCGGTAATAATTTTTACCGATGATATATTAACGGATTTCATTAAACTCTATGAATTCACTCGGCATTTTCGCTGACTTTTTCTTTTAACATGTTTTATCTCAGGTACTTGAAGGTAATTCTCGGGAAGACGACAAGAATTTATGGCCCGCACTTAAATAACAATTTCCATTCAAATGCTTTGTAAAACTTGTATTAAATAGTATGACTTGGGACCTATGTAAATTTGATATTTATGAATGGAAAAATGCTTTATTATTAAACTACGCGATTTTTATGCGTTGTCTATGATGTGAGTAATGTGCTATCCCGTAACACCAACGACTCTTCCGCTGAATTGAATTGTGAATATTTGGGGGTGTTACAGTTTGGTATCAGAGCTCTCGTTATAGAGAACGAAAGATTTTTAAAAACGAAGGTTTTGAATAAAACATGTCAAAATCTTTTAACCATAAATATTTTTAAATAAATATTTTGAATAAAATGTTTAAAAATCTTTTGACTATAACGGTGCCGAAGAATTCCCGAGTTACCGACAAGGCCAGACTGAGAAGTGTTATTTTAATATATATATAACTTGCATTATATATATATATATATATATATATATATATATATATATATATATATATATATATATATATATATATATATATATATATATATATATATATATATATATATATATATATATATATATATATATATATATATATATATATATATATATATATATATATATATATATATATATATATATATATATATATATATATATATATATATATATATATATATATATATATATATATATATATATATATATATATATATATATATGTTGTAATTTGATTACATGATTGTTTGATGATTATTTTAATACTTATACGAGGTATTTATACGACGTAGATTGTCACAAGAAACCCTAACTCCCCTAGCAAATCAATCGAAGCTATTCTCGTAGGAATTCTAGCTATTCCAGATCTAAACCAAGTTGTGGATATTTATGATCCCAAAAAATTGTTGATGTTCGTAGAAATGTTGATAGTAGTTGACTATGATCTTGAAGAAGAATTGGCGAGATTAAATTTGATATCGATGTCATGACGATCTTTCCTTATAGAGTGGAGTTTGACAAAACCTTACCACCTAGAAAGGTGTCATCTGATTCGGTGTCACCCAATTCTTAATTTGAAATCGAAAGGGTGAATGTTGCACTTGAGGCTGTCATTGGAGCCTTTACCCAAAAGACTCATGCCACTAGTACCTTTCCAAGAAGTCTAATTGAATGTATGAGTCATTTCATACTAGTGACTCGTTTGATAACTATTGTTGTAAAAGCTATAGTATTGAAAACTAAGTGTTGTTCATGTAGAGCTTTTATTGCCCTTTCAAAGTCTAAGAATAAGGTTGAAAGAATTGGAGAATGAGGTAAGATGTCGCATTGAGTATAAGTTGATTGAAACTTGAATAAAGTAAAATTTAACTCATATGGAATATGAAATTGTTAAGAGTAAGTCATTAAGTCCTGTGATTGAATTATAAGGTTTTAAATGATTGTTGATTCGTGTTAAGGGTTGTTCCTAGGCCATTGTCCAATGACGAGGATGCCTAGTGTCAAAGAAATAAATTGAAGAAATCTTCTTCTGAATTGGGACCGATGGATCTTCTGGGAAAGATGGAACACCTAATGACTCTTGTAGATTAGTATTAATTGTGGTATCTTTTAAAAATCCCTAACTTAACTGAGACATCAGTTGGTAGGATGAGTTCTTGGAATTGTATGACATAGTGACACGTAATGTGTTACGGTACAATTTTGACTTGTTTGTGATTAATAAAAAGACTACCTTTGATTGCTAAATCCTACATGTATCGCTGTTATCTATCTTTTATTGCTTCATCCTAATGTTCGCATTAGTGATGCAACCATTGAACAAGTACTCATCTCGAATTGAGTTACGTTGTGGATTATTCTTTTTAAGTGCCATCGAGGTCATGAACCTCATGATTATTTGGCTAAAGCTCATTTCCTATCATATTGTGGTTAGTTCTTGGTGAACAACTCTTCATCACTCTTTTGCAGACCACTTATTGTTTTTATAAGTTAAAACAGTATCCCTTGAGAAAAAATTAATTTTCATCACCATATTGATTATTCAAAGCGAGATTTATAAGTAGTCGTTATCGAAATAAAGTTGCTTATGAAACACCTTGGAAAACTTAATTGTTTCCACAACAAAGAACATCTCTGTAATTCGTTTTGGTTCTTATTCCAGAATTAAACATGAAATTAGTTTTTATTTTAAACAGGATGACAAAATTTTGACGAACTGAGTATTGCATCATTAATCTTAAAATAGTATATAGTTGCGCGCCTACATAGAATTTGGAAGGAACCATGCAAGGCTGATTAGTAGTCACCATGAAATTATTAATAAACACTAAATTTTCTTTGAAGATTGTGAAAAGATTAAATTTTATGAGATCTGCAAGAAGTGTAAAAAAAATTAAAAATAAAAAATTGGGACATATTGTTAAAGACACCTACATATGTGCCCGTACTATTTATTCTTCTGAATCGAATTTAATCATCTGTGGAAATTGTCTTATTTGACAATTGACATCCCCTTCTTGTCCAATTCTCCCGTGGTGAGATTCTTTAAAAAAGTATCTGACTACCGAGTGTTGATACCCGACTGGATGTATCGGCGTTCCTATCATTTCTTTTGATTAGATTTCATTTGAATGACCTGGGTAACGATCCGAGGAGCTTTCGAATGCGTACTCAAATTGTGAAAACATAGGATATATTCATATTCGTTAAATGTTTTCATCTTTATCTGATTTGAAATTCTCTCGCGTAGATTATGCGTCGACCTTACTCTTTTAAGGTTAGTTATGTCTCCTGATATCCTTGAATTTGTGAAGGATTATGAGTTATTATTAGTCTTTTAAGAAGTTCACATCTTATCAACGGTGACGAAACTGGAAAGTTGATAGTGCCAGTAGAATGGATTGATTGATTATGACATGACGACATTGTCTTAATTGATGGGAACTCTAGTAGAATTCCCCTAAAAGATAAGAAATTGATTATCAAAAGTGAGCTGAATAATTCTTGATGGATGACCATATCCTGCATTTAGACTTGAAATTATACCATGAATGGTTATAAACTGATCATAGATCTTGTAATCTAGAAAGACCTTAAAGTAAAATTATTAAAAGATGTTTCTATTATCTAAAACTTTAGGAGGTATTTGCTGGTGAATTACCTAGACTTTTTCCATTAAGGCAAGTTGAATTTGGTGTTGATTACATTCTCGGTGCTGCACCTGTGGCATATGCACTATACTTCAGCACCATCTGAATTAAAAGAATTACCGTGCAACTGAGAGAGTTGTCTGAAAAAGCTTTTATTCTACCGAGCTCGTCATCATGAAGAGCTATGGTGTTATCATTCCTTATATTTGTTGAATTACCATGAACTAGGTAAATTGATGATAAAAATCTATATCCACTACCCAAGATGATAGATTTGTTCGATCATTTACAAGGTTCTAGCGTATATTCAGAAATTTGATCCACGGCATGGTTATCATCAAATTCGCGTCCGCAAAGAAGATTATCTATTCCAATCACTACATCCAGAACTTGTAATGAACATTATAAATTTCACGTGATGTCGTTTGGATTGACCAATGCACATGTAGCATCCTCAAATTTGGTGAATCGTGTGTATAGGTTGTAATTTGATAAACTCATGCTTGTGATCATTAAGGACCATCTGTTTGTATATAAGAATAGGAAGGAGTTAATAATCAATTATAGATTGCCCTAAATTGGCCGAGCAATGAAAACCTGTACTTTGAATATTTAACATGTGATTAAAGGCTTAATCATTTACAGTATCTGACCATGTGATTAATAGATAATGGAATCTATATTGACTCTTCAAAAATTAGAGCCATTTGAGACTTTGGGTTTTACCAAAAAGAAAGTGCAAATATGTTTTGACAAATGTTTTATCAAAAGAATTTTTAAGGGATTATTCCCTCATACCCAAATCATTTAACTAAACTCCTTTTGGGGTAAATGTTTGTGCATACCTCAAGACAACCTAAGATGGATTGAGGAAACCACTTAAACCATGAATTGCAATTTGAAACGATAATTTTTGCTTTTCAACTAAGAAAATCTTGACCAAAGTATAAACAAAGATTTTTCGGACATCTACGGATCTTATTAATTATTTTCGATAAATCAACAAAAATCGTGTTAATTAAATTCAAATTTATATTGAACATTTTGATAAAATTGGGCGATTTAAGAAATTTTTAAAAAAAATTTACGTTGACGTCTCATAAAAATTAAATATTTTTATTTAATTACTTGTAATAATTATCGACGCTTTAGACGTCAGATTGAGAAAAACTGATAAAAATGATAGTTGAGACGAAACCAAAACTTAGAAAATATGAAGAAAGAATTTTTGAGTGAATTGTGGTCATGATAATTATTTCATCAGAAAAGGTGAATGTAGATACTGACACATTATATAGAAAGGATAAAGAATCAATTAGGATGTGTTCCTAAGTAATGACTGTAAAAAATAAATTGCCGAGCAATTTAAAAATAGCTAATGCTTGTAAGAAGGATAATATAGATAATAAAAGGGGTTAACGGCTAATGTGAACCATTAGAATTGAGAAGTCGGTGGCGTAAAATGTATAAAAGGCCGCTTGTGGTGGCCTGAACACGGAGGATTTCGAGATTTAGTCATGTTAGAATCTCATAAGATTAAGTATTCTATTCATGCCATTTCTGATTAAATGTATCTATACCTGAAGAAGTTGTACTGATGGCAAATTATGAAGGCAGACATCGCCTCATACATTAGTAAACATCTAACTATTGCAAAGGTCATCATCTAAATTTGATTCGAATTGGGTCATCGTCGATAGACTGACCAAATATACTAACATCATTCCTGTTAATGATAGATTCTCGATGAAGAATTTGACTCTTTTGTATTTAAAGGAGTTGTGTAAACATAGTGTGCCTGTATCGATCATCTCTATCAAGATCCTCACTTCGCATCGAATTTCTAGAGATTTGCTCAGAAGTCATTGGGAACGAACCTTGATGAGAGTACTTTTTTCCACTCCAATCGAAGGGACGAGGTAAAGTAACGATACAAAACACTAGAAGTGTTGTTTTATGCTTGAATAATTAATCTTTGGTAATAAAACGTATAATCGCTTTCCCTTGGAGAGATTATCATTGATAATCATTGATAATTATCGTATTAAGATCGAGATCTAGTCTTGTGAGGATCTAAATATGAGAGCATCTGTAGTTAGGAATTGGGATGAAGATACCCGACATACACCGATTGTGAGTTAGACATGTCATTTAGGATTGAGGTTGCCTATGATGACAAACCTAACCTTACAAGATACCCGACCCGCGATACCTGAAATGATTTTTGAAATTAGGATTTGATTATTGACTGCCAGTAGTGGGCAGGAGGTTATGTGAATATGAAATGTAGATCTTGAAGTACAGGATGGGTAGCAAAGTTATGCCAAAAATTTTCACCTTGGAAAAATGAATTGATGATCTGAAAGATCATGAGAAATAAGTCCCTGTTGTATGGGACCATTGAGATAATGTAAAAGTTGATTTGAAAGGCATATAAGCTGGATTTACCCTAGGACTTCAAGGGCTGCGTAAATTATGATTCGTGTATCTAACTTGATAAAATGTCTATCAAGTAAAAATCTGGCTATTCCTTAATGAAGTTTGGATCGGCGAAAAGTTGCATTCATCAAAAACCCGTGAACATCATGGATAGAGAAAGTAAGCCAGCATTAAGCCTGATCGTATTCCGGTAGTTATGTATGATGAAACTCGCATATTGTAATGAATTACACTTGAGAGAAAAGACCCAATGTCGAGGAAATACCCACATGGCTCTAACTCTATAAGAAGCGAGTAGTAAGATAGATCGATCTTTGAGGACAAATATCCTGTTTAGGGGTAAATGCTGTGACAATCCGTCAACTTATGGTTGATATTTTATTCTCAACTATTATTTAAAAACATTATTTTAATATTATATTATGAACTCACTCATTTTTGGGAAGAAATTTGGGTTTACGTCTTGAAGTAGCATCGACTACGTTTAAACCGGAGAATTCTACGTTACGTGCTTACGTTTACATACACCGTTTTGGTGACAGTCCGACATTTCAGGAAAATAAATTTATTCTTGAATGTTATTTTGGGATTTTAATTTGTGTTGGTTCATAAACTCACAAATTTACGAGAAGAGATTAGGACTTACGTGCCTAATTTAAAGTCCTTTACGACTAAACCAGAAACCCTAGGTTTACGTATTTACGTTTTTGAACTCCGTTTTTGATGAGACAATTTTTATTAGATTCAATTTGTGCAGTTGATTCATAATTTATAAAAACGTTTTTCGTAAAACGACCCGAGGGCACGTAAATCGAGGAAACTAGAATCGAGGAGTACCCGTAAATTAGTGGAGACGAGACAAGTTTACACTTGCCTCACCCCCACTATGGGTGGCAAGACTTAGCCAACACACCATATGTGGTGTCAAGTTTAAATACACACTAAGGACACATGTCCTTAGTGCATACACAAACCACCAAACTAACAAAACTAGCTACACCATAAACTATTTCTCATTTCATACATGCAAAACCACACAAACACTCTCTTCTCTCTCTATGAACGTCCATAGCCACCCTCCTATCACCATTTTCATCAAATTTTAACCATAAACAAAGGCTATAATCAACATATGTTGAAGCCTACTTGAAAAGAAGAAAATTGGAGGTGATTATAACATGTGAAAAGGAGTTTTCATGGAGGTCTTTGGGCTGATTTTCAAGAAGTAGTTTAAGGCTGATTTCATGGAGGTGTTCATCCATTTGAAGGACTCAAGAAGTTGTCTTGTTAAAGTTGAAGATTTGGTAACAAGAAACCAAGCCTTGTTCATCAAAATCCCATCTTTTCATCATCTTGGTGGTATAGAGATTATTTCTCCCTATCATCTTGTTATTTTGAATATGTAATCTTGTATTTTATTTATTTATGTATATTTATATGATGATGAATGATGATCAAAATATTATGTGGGGATTTGGTGTTGATAAATTTGGTTAAAATGATTAAAAGCTACATGAAAGGATGTTAAAATCATGGCTAAAAATGTAGGTTGTATAAAACAGTAAAGAACTATATGATAACTTGTTAAAGTGGCTTGGATAATTTAATATACAGTAAGGTAAGTGACTTGTACATATGTGAGAGTTGGCCACACAATGGAATCCATTAAAATGAGTATGATATGATCAAAACATCATTGAAGTCCAAATCTGTATAGTCTGTATTGGACGAACTGTTAGAGAATTTAGAGGTTGATTTAGTAGTAGCTAAACTGAGTTAATTGTTGCACATATCATGTAGTTTGTGCTGCCCAAAAATAAGCTTCTATCTCCTTGTAGAACTCAAGATATGGTAAAAATGGTGAAAGTGAAATTCATAATCAGATTTGTAAAATAAAAGTATATTTTATAGAATTATCACTCAAGTAAAACTAATATAAAATATATACCTAGAACCCACGAACTTATATATTACTTATAAATAAGTATATACTTTGATAATTAAATGGGACATTTTATAAAAATGGAAATTTTATATGTTTTATAAGTTATTAAACTATATACATAAGTTTACGTCTTTTCGGCTAAAACCGAAAGATTAACGTTTTCGTCAAATAAAACTTAGACGGTCGGACCAGTCTAATGTAAACTTTTTATAACTCATATACTGATGTATAAGTACATTTGACAAGTAAAAATCGATAAAACCCGAGCTTTATGGCTTATGGACATTAACGGGCCAAAGTAGCCTTATTGGACTATTGACCTAACTAGTTTGGATAAACACTAATGGACTTACTCATTGGGCTTAACCCACTTGGGCCCAACGTATTAGTATTGGCCTGGTATAAAAAGTATAAATGGACTAATATAAAGTATTAGACTTTAATGGGCTTATTGGGCCTTGATATGGAATTGGATTGAAACTAGTGTAACTAGTCAAAAATTTGACTAACACATAACACTATATTGTGCATGAAGATATAAATTCCCATATGATCATTATCATACTCATGATATCATCATATATACATAGCCATTATTTTTATAAAAGTCATTGGACAAGAGTCTAAGACGAGTATTATTTGTCTAGGTTTCCGTGATTGAAGCACGTACCGTACATCCGAATCTTCGATAACCGCCTTCCCACATCAACGTGAGTTCATAGCCTCGCACTCTTTTAAATGTTTTATGAAATGTTTTATAAACCCGCGAGGGAGATAACATGTGATACCCTAGAATCGAGGTCACTTACATTACCCTAAATTACGCTTATTTTTGAAATTTTTAATAAATTTTTATTTGCTATATATTTTATCGTTTTGGTTGAAACCGATATTCGAGGTTATAATTTTGACGATTGACGATTTAAGAAGAAGGATGACGAATACGATCCCGATGGATGCCCAAATTTCTATGATTATTGTCGTTTTATCGATATTGTAATTTTTCGAGAATTTTACTTTCGGTTCGTGTTAAGTCGAGTCGGGTGAGTTTTATTGCTTTCCGGGTACATTTAAAGTGTCCTAAAAATATTTTGGAGTGTTCGGGATGATCCCCGACTCTCGTAAAATTTTCCAAAATGACTAGTGAGTCAATCCCGTAAACTTATGAGGACGTTTTTGCTTAAGGACAAAAGAAAGCCTATATTGCACCCAAGGTCCCTCCCAAATGCACAAAATGGAAATCAAGCACACACACTAAACATTTCACTTAAAAAAAACCCATCCCTTCCCTTTTCTCTCTTTAGGCCGACGGCCAAACACCACCAAACCACCACCACTTTCAAATTTCTTGTTTTATAAACTCGCGAGGGAGATAACATGTTAGTTTTAATAAAATAGGACACCAGTTGTCCCAACTGTTTGCTTATTGATTTGGACCCAAATGATTGTATGACCCGATGAATGATTATATGACCCGGTGAATGAAATGAGATGGATTATTATTACTTAGGTTGTGTCACTAAAAGTCCCATTAGCATGAATTGTGAACTACCGGGATTTGGTAGACGCTTATGCATATAATAGTACTATTTGGGGAAGATCACCCCAGTTCGCGCCTTGACGGTTGATCCCCGTCGTGCCACATTGATTGGTAAGGGAATTTATGTATGAGAAGATTTATATATGCGTGATTATTGTGACGAAACGTTGTTTTAGATGGGCACATGAGTTTCGGGTTAGCAACCCGTTGTTTGTTATAGTAAGGTAGCAATGTCATGCGGCTTATAATAATCCAATAACGAAAATACTGCTATACGCATTGAATTACAATATATTGCCTGACTAGCAATACGGGGTCTTATTATTGATATTATGTTTGTGTTTTGTTTTTTATAACCATATTCATATAACGGTTTTTATTTAACTCTATACAACGTTATAAGACGTATTGTATGATGTTTTTGCGACATTGGTTCGTATAATGGTTTTGAAGGCAAAAGCTTATAGTATGATTTACAACAAAGATTTGTATAAATTGTTTTTGGCTTATTTTATGGCCTACGACAAAGAATTGTACAAAATGATTTTCGGTAATAATTTTATACCGATGATATATTAACGGATTTCATTGAACTCTATGAATTCACTCGGCGTTTTCGCTGACCTTTTCTTTTAACATGTTTTATCTCAGGTACTCGAAGGTAATTCTCGGGAAGACGACAAGAATTTATGGCCCGCACTTAAATAACAATTTCCATTCAAATGCTTTGTAAAACTTTTATGAAATACTATGACTTGGGACCTATGTAAATTTGATATTTATGAATGAAAAAATGCTTTATTATTAAACGACGCAATTTTTTTGCGTTGTCTATGATGTGAGTAATGTGCTATCCCGTAACCCCAACGACTCTTCCGCTGAATTGAATTGTGAATATTTGGGGGTGTTACTAAGTATCTTTGACGAAAGATTATTCACTGGCATTTGTTGTTCCGCAACGTGGTTTGTAGAAGCCTCAACCTAATTAATAAACACACATCTAACAATAAATACTTATGATTAGAAACTAGCTACAAAAATGCATCAGCCATCTCCATCTTAAAACACAATTAATAAAATCCAGACAGTTTAACATTATAAAAACGAAAAGGGAACACTAACTAGCTTTTATAATAACAAACACCAAACAACACAAGTTAATACAAATTTGAACCTTCTCTATGTGCCCTCGTGGAAAATACAACACAAGCTCATTCTCCTGGGACACGGTGACAAGTGGACCAGCACATGCTTGCCATAATTCCTTACAAAGAGGCACATCTGCATCAATTACACACAAAACAAAATTAATTACTACACAAATCAAAGAGACAAAACACGTTTTAGTTTATTGTTTAACGGCATTTCTTTAATTATCAAATCAGTACGAATTCAAACTCGTAACTTCTAATCATATTCAGTGCCCAACAACTCCTTTACCTTTTGTGCTTTTAGCACTATTTTCTTTAGAGACTTTCTTAGCCGTGAGAAGAATTCCATTAACATGGTTCTTCATAAAACTTGTTTTTTGAGGTATACATATTTGGGGCTTAGTATACCTGGCAATTCATTTTATTCAACAAATACATAAATGATATGCAAAATAAAAGACCAATCATTTCTAATGCAAATAAAAGTCTTGATTGATATACCTTTTTCTGAGAATCATGAGTTACAAAGATTTCCCGGTGAGTGGAAAGAAAAAAATTGTTAGATCTATATTGAAATGAGCAGATATATTTCAGGGTTATGAATGAAGGAATACCACCGTACCACTCATTAAATAGGTGTGAAATTTATAAAAAAGAATCTTCTATTATAATATGTTACTAGCAGGGTACACGCGCGTTAAACTAAAATTTTGCAAGCAAGATGTTTTATAGATATATTTATAAATAGTGATGATAACTTTAAGATGGGATAACTTTGAGCAATATTAAATCATTCATATAGAAATAGCATTATAAGATTGTAATAATTGATGGTGAAAGTTATTTGTAAATCTGAGTAACATTCGTCGCAATATTATATAACATATAAATATAAAAAATCTTCTTAATGTTTTGAATCTGTTATATTCTCGTCATGTTGGTTAATATGATCTGCAAAAAAACTTGAAGATCTTTTAGCTGGTCGAGGATATCTTCATGAAAATATAACATCTTCGTTTCTATTGGTCGAACAATAGATGTAAAAAAGTTCTCTTGATTTATCTATATTGCTTTCTTGTATTATGGACCCATGTTATGTTTAATACTTGAACTAGATATTTTGTAATACAGTGCCTTTTAACTCCTTGATAGAAAGTAGCGGTTTTTATATATGTTTTAGTATCATAAAATATCTCTTCCGTATCTTCCTTATGGAAAACTCCTTATTTTCTAAGGCAAAGAACAGTAGTAGCAGGCACAAAATATTAACATGAATACAAGTTGTATCTGAGAGATGGTATTTTATTATCAAAGTCAAAGTCATGTTACAAAGGAAACTAGATATCCTGATATATAAAAATACTATCCAATGTACAACTTTCTTGAGGCTAAAGTAACTAATGTTATTTAACCAAAAAACTAACAAACTGCCCGTAATATGATAACTAAAACTATAATATGGCAAAATTACATAACTACCTCCTGTCCAGTCAAAACCATGTAACAGTTAATGTAACAAACACTCTCACACCAGCCGAAATGCTAACTTCGTACTAGGCCCAAAAAAAGTTTTTACTTCAATATGATATTCAGGACATCAATCTCATGCTCCACAACTATTGCCACCGGTCCACGTCATGATCAACAACACAATGGGCCGCCAATCGAGTTTCAGCCCAGTTACATGCCACACCGGTACTAGGCTGGTTCAAATCACAACCCATATCTAGTCGAGTACGGGTTAGCCTAACACAATGGGTAAAGGCCATAATTATGTTACAACTCCGGTAACATTTTGCTTCCAATGTCAATAGACTATTTTGCCTCATGGGTTTAGAATTATAACTTTGCAGAGAACAATACTAATCTTTTAAAAAATACAATCCTTTTTCGAACGTATAATCTAATTTTAACAAACAAATCCAAAACACCTCATTTGATGTATCACATAAGTTTAGTAAAAAAATACTAATCTTTAGAAACTTTCTCAGCCAGGAGAGGAATCCTATTAGCATCTCTCCTCATTAAACTTCAAATTATAAGGTTGGAATTGACGCCTATTCATTCCCCTTAAAACATCAATTTCTTTAGAAAAATCGGCTATCTTCAGTAAAGCTTGTGTAATATATATCATTATTTTTGAAGGACTTTCATGTGCAACCACTTTTCTTTTCCTCCTTCGCTCAACTTCATAAACAACATGGTCGTCAAAATCTGTTTCACTTACGCTAGCAGGTGGTCGTTGGCTTGGTGTATTGATGAGGCCGGAGGTAGGCGGTTGTATGGTTAATTGATGAGGTGATTGGATTGACTGGTGGCGGTCTGGTTGGTGTAGTGGAGATGACTTGAGCACGTGATATTATATGATGATGTTATTTTATTACAAAACTTTTTTATAAAGTATGTATACGAGGTAATAACAAAACTAAAACAAATTGTATAACCATACTTGAGCCCCATAGGTGTTACCAAATTAGGCACACAAGAATTCCAATCAGCAACCGCTTATAACCACCCTTTGGATAACTCTGGATAAATAAAACAATTAATATACACGAAAAACATCTTATAGGAAAACTAATTTTATTAAAAAATCCTAAAAACTTTAAATACGCCTTTTGAATTAACGTAACCTTGAGTTGAGACTGCCGAAACGTATAACAAGAAACTAGGGAATAGAATTTCTTAGTGTGTGGTATCTTGACTAACGATGGTCACGTTATATGACCAAAGGTTCTTAGTTTCATGCTCTTTTTAATCTAAATTAATGTTGAGTTGAGACTGCATGAACATTATACGAGAAACTAGGGCATTAGAATTACTTAGTCCCGTGTGTCATTTTGACCAAAGGTGGTTGTATGCGCTTGGATATTTCTTATTAGTTTCAAATTCAATTTGGCTTAATTAATTAGCAAATCAAGAATACCATTAGTGGATGTGTCTTTTTATTTCCTCAATAAAATACTATCTTTTTACCTAACATATATGAAAAAAGGAAACACACAATACTTTGATTTGGGGGGCTCTGATCTATTAAAGTCGAACACTGCAATATATATGAGTGTAAGATTCACCATATGTGAAAATTACCCTACATTTTCAAGTTTTGACACATAGATTGCTTCACTTCATTAGCCTTATTTTCCCAACTACCTATCTATCATCAATTTTTTCTTCAATTTATTTTTAGATTGAACCTTGGATAGGTAATTACTATCTAATAAAATAAATTATGAAGCTATTTTCACTTGAAACGTCACAAGAATTTTGTCATAGTGATTGAATTCGAAGTGATGATGATAAATTTTAATAGATATAGGATTGGCATCGACTCGTCAAAAGTGGAAAGGGTTGGCACAAATCAACGGGCTTATGGAATTACTTTGTAACATTCTTTCATGCGGGGAAAAGACACTTGGAATTTCTTGTTTTGTAAGTCAACAATTCTATTAAAATAGTACGAGTTACTATAGATAAATGTGGACTTCAGTTTGCTCGACTAGTCATCTAAGTAGATGCTCTACTCTCATTCCCTCAAAAGTTTTAATTCTTGTTTGGCATGCCTAGACATAGCGTTCCAATGTTTCGTTTGTGAAAATAGTCTTATTTTTTCCAAATGTATGGGTCTTTCAATTTTCAAAAACATTTTTTTATGGTGGAGTTCTGAATTCTAATGACTCTTCCATCTTGAAGATGATTTATTTCATTAAAAACTTTAGCTCGCAAAAGAAGACATTTTTTCTGACACTTCAACTCTCATGTTTTGAATCCGTTATATTCTTGTCAGGTTGGTTAATATGTTCTGCAAAAAAACGTGAAGATCTTTTAGCTGGTCGAGGATATCTTCATGGAAATATAACATCTTTGTTTGTATTGGTCGAACAGTAGATGTAAAAAAGTTCTCTTGATTTATCTATATTGCTTTCTTGTAATATGGACCCATGTTATGTTTAATACTTGAACTAGATATTTTGTAATACACTGCCTTCTAACTCCTTGATAGAAAGTAACGTTTTTTATGTATGTTTCAATATTATAAAATATCTTTTCAGTATCCTCCTTATGGAAAACTCCCTATTTTCTAATGAAAAGAACAATAGTAGCAGGCACAAAACATTAACATGAATACAAATTGTATTTGAGAGATGGAATTTTATTATCAAAGTCAAAGCCATGTTACAAAGGAAACTACATATCCCGATATATAAAAATACTATCAAAAGTACAAATTTCTTGATGCTAAAGTTACTAATGTTACTTAACCAAAAAATTAACAAACTACCCGTAGTATGATAACTAAAACTATAATATGGCAAAATTACATAACTACCTCCTGTCCAGTCAAAAACCATGTAACAGTTAATGTAAAAAACACTCTCACACCGGCCCAAATGCTAACTTAGTACTAGGCCCAAACAAAGTTTTTACTTCAATATGATATTCAGGACATCAATCTCATGCTCTGCAACTATTGCCACCGGTCCACGTCATATTCAACAACACAACGGGCCGCCAATCGAGTTTTAGCCCAGTTACATGCCACACCGGTACTAGGCTGGGTCAAATCACAACCTATATCTAGTCGAGTACGGGTCAGTCCAACACAGTGGGTAAAGGCCATAATTATGTTACAGCTCCGGTAAAATTTTGCTTCCGATGTCAATAGACTATTTTGCCTCATGGTTTAGAATTATAACTGTGCAGAGAAGAATACTAATCTTTTTAAAAATACAATCCTTTTTCGAACGTATAATCTAATTTTAACAAACAAATCTAAAACACCTAATTTGATTTATCACATAAGTTTAGTAAAAATCAATACTAATCTTTAGAGACTTTCTCATCCAGGAGAGGAATCCTATTAGCATATCTCCTCATTAAACTTCAAATTCTAGAGTTGGAATTTCCGCCTATTCATTCCCCTCAAAACTTCAATTTCTTTCTAGCTTGTGTAATATATATCATTACTTCTAAAGGACTTTCATGTGCAACCACTTTTCTTTTACTCCTTCGCTCAGCTTCATAAACAACATCGTCATCAAAATATGTTTCACTTACGTTAGCAGGTGGTCGTTGGCTTGGTGTATTGATGGGGTCGGAGGTAGACGGTTGTTTGGTTAATTGATGAGGTGATTGGATTGACAGACGGCGGTCTGGTTGGTGTAGTGGAGATGACTTGAGCACGTGACAGTGAAGTGGAACGCACCATGGAAGTTTGTCCATGAAATTGAATCCTATTTGATTTGTAATACACAAGAAACCACATCAGAAGTGTTGCAACTTGTAAGGACTCCCAGATGCATACTCTGACTAGAAAGATCAGATGATGGTATGTTGGTTTGCTGAGGTGCGTGACTAAATCTGAAAGTGTATTAAGCGATTAACGCGAAACATGTGCTTAAACGTCCACTGGTAGCCATACAAAGTTATTGTCTTTAAAGTCTTGTGTTGGGGGTTGCTTTGACATGTCCTGCCATTATCATATTACCATATAGACATAAGTGAAAAACACCAACGAGATAAGCTGATAAATTTCAAATTTCAAGGAACCAACCAATGCAGGAAGACATTCTTCAAACAGAGAGGCAACTATGAGTGCTTTATCTGAAGTAGACCACGTCTTGCAAAAAGAATGCACGTGAAACCGCGGTTAGGTAGGTGGTGCAGGTTCCTTCTTCCCAGCTTTTCATAATGCTATCAATAACAAAATTTTATAAGTTACATATAAGTATCAGATAAGAGCTTTACAAATATCATCTTAAAATATATAGTGGTACACTCACATTAATTTCGGACATCAAAGTAATTTGAGCGTACACCTCCTCTATATCTTTTTCAGCCTGCAAATGCAAAAACACAAAACGAACATATAATAGTCAAGGTAAAGCCCTCTAACACAAAGCCCAAATTAAGCGGATGTTTTTTAAGCTAATTTGTGGGCTTATGAAGTTATGAGCTTATTTTGATTTTGGCTTTTATTCAAGAAGCCCCGACTAATTCATCTTATTTTGAGAATTAAGAGCTTATATACGTTTAATTTGATATAATAAGCTTATGTAAGCCCATATGTTTCAAAAAAATTAAAAGAAACCTGATATTATGAAATACCTCCAAATAAAATAAGATAATAAGCCCACAAGTAAGCTTAAAATAACACCCTAAGTAATCTTAAACAAATTTACCCTCAAATACACATCCATAACACGACAAAGTATCTTTTACGAATGATTATTCACCGGCATTTGTTGTTCCGCAACGTGGTTTGTAGAAGCCTCAACCTAATTAATAAACACACATCTAACAATAAATACTTATGATTAGATACTAGCTACAAAAATGCATCAGCCATCTCCATCTTAAAACATAATTAATAAAATCCAGACAGTTTAACATTAGAAAAATTAAAAAGGGAACACTAACTAGCTTTTATAATAACAAACACCAAACAACACAAGTTAATACAAATTTGAACCTGCTCTATGTGCCCTCTTGGAAAATACAACACAAGATCATTCTCCTGAGGCACGGTGACGAGTGGACCAGCACATGCTCGCCATAATTCCTTGTAAAGAGGCACATCTGCAACAATTACACACAAAACTAAATTAATTGCTACACCAATCAAAGAGAAAAAAAATGTTTTAGTTTATTTTTAACGGCATTTCTTTAATTATCAAATCAGTAAGAATTCAAACTAGTAACTTCTAATCATATTTAGTGCCCAACAACTCCCTTACCTTTTGTGCTTTTAGCACTATTTTCTTTAGAGACTTTCTTAGCCGTGAGAAGAATTCCATTAACATGGTTCTTCAATAAACTACTTTTTGAGGTATACATATTTTGGGCTTGGTATACCTGGCAATTCATTTTATTCAACAAATACATAAATGATATTTAAAATGAAAGACCAATCATTTCTAATGCAAATAAAAGTTGATTGATATACCTTTTTCTGTGAATCATGAGTTACAAAGATTTCCCGGTGATTGGAAAGAAAAAAATTGTTAGATCTATATTGAAATGAGCAGATATATTTTAGGGTTGTGAATGAAGGAATACCACCGTACCACTCATTAAATAGGCGTGAAATTTATAAAAAAGAATCTTCTATTATAATATATTACTAGCAGGGTACACGCACGTTAAACTAAAATTTTGTAAGCGAGATGTTTTATAGATATATTTATAAATAGTGATGATAACCATAAGATGGGATAACTTTGAGCAATATTAAATTATTCATATAGAAATAGTATTATAACATTACAATAATTGATGGTGAAAGTTATTTGTAAATCTGAGTAACATTCGTCGCAATATTATATTACATATAAATATAGAAAATCTTCTTAATGTTTTGAATCTGTTATATTCGCGTCATGTTGGTTAATATGATCTGCAAAAAAACTTGAAGATATTTTAGCTGGTCGAGGATATCTTCATGAAAATATAACATCTTTGTTTCTATTGGTCGAACAATAAATGTAAAAAAGTTCTCTTGATTTATCTATATTGCTTTCTTGTATTATGGACCCATGTTATGTTTAATACTTGAGCTATATATTTTGTAATACAGTGCCTTCTAACTCCTTGATAGAAAGTAGCGTTTTTTATGTATGTTTCAATACTATAAAATATCTCTTCCGTATCCTCCTTATGGAAAACTCCCTATTTTCTATAGCAAAGAACAGTAGTAGCACGCACAAAACATTAACATGAATACAATTTGTATTTGAGAGATGGTATTTTATCATCATAGTCAAAGTCATGTTACAAAGGAAACTACATATCCCGATATATAAAAATACTATCCAATGTACAAATTTCTTGATGCTAAATTTACTAATGTTATTTAACCAAAAAATTAACAAACTGCCCGTAGTTGATAACTAAAACTATAATATGGCAAAATTACATAACTACCTCTTGTCCAGTCAAAACCATGTAATAGTTAATGTAACAAACACTCTCACACCAGCCCAAATGCTAACTTTGTACTAGGCCCAAAAAAAGTTTTTACATTAATATGATATTCAGGACATCAATCTCATGCTCCGCAACTATTGCCACCAGTCCATGTCAGATTCAACAACACAATGGGCCGCCAATCGAGTTTCAGCCTAGTTACATGCCACACGGTACTAGGCTGGGTCAAATCACAACCCATATCTAGTCGAGTACGGGTCAGTCCAACACAGTGGGTAAAGGCCATAATTACGTTACAGCTCTGGTAGCATTTTGCTCCCGATGTCAATAGACTATTTTGCCTCATGGGCTTAGAACTATAACTGTGCAGAGAAGAATACTAATCTTTTAAAAAATACAATCCTTTTTCGAACGTATAATCTAACTTTAACAAACAAATCAAAAACACCTCATTTGATGTATCACATAAGTTTAGTGAAAAACATACTAATCTTTAGAAACTTTCTCAGCCAGGAGAGGAATCCTATTAGCATCTCTCCTCATTAAACTTCAAATTCTAGAGTTGCAATTGCCGCCTATTCATTCCCCTCAAAACATCCATTTCTTTAGAAAAATCGGCTATCTTCAATAAAGCTTGTGTAATATATATCATTATTTCTGAAGGACATTCATGTGCAACCACTTTTCTTTTCCTCCTTCGCTCAACTTCATAAACAACATGGTCGTCAAAATCTGTTTCATTTACGCTAGCAGGTGGTCGTTGGCTTGGTGTATTGATGGGGCCGGAGGTAGACGGTTGTCTTGTTAATTGATGAGGTGATTGGATTGACAGGCGGCGGTCTGGTTGGTGTAGTGGAGATGACTTGAGCACGTGATAGTGAAGTGGAACGCACCATGGATGTTTGTCCCCGAAATCGCATCCCATTTGATTTATAATACACAGCAAACCACGTGAGAAGCGTTTCAAGCTAGGTTGCACTGATACGGGGAACAGCAAAAATAAAAAATTCAAGATACAGGAACGACATGGATACGGTAAACCTATTTGCACCGTAAAGACATAGCATTCGCATATAAAATTATATGTTTGTCTTTATAAAATTCATATAACTTGAATTATTTTTTAGATCAATTTATTTTTCATGTGAGCTTTTAGACACATTGGTCAAGATAATAAAAAAATAAGCTCACTAAACCGTTTTAATAAAACAACACACCAAGTTTGAAGTCTTGACAGACAATAATTGGTTCAAGATTTAAAACATAGACAATACTTTAACTAATTTTACTTTGTGAAATTAACGATAATTCACTAATTCAACAAGTTCGGCCAGTTATAAAACCGTTCGACAATAATTAGTTCAAGATTTAAAAAAACAACAACATATACACTATTACTTGGTACTTACGAATTGACTATGGATGTATAAGCATGGAAATAAGCCACTAATATTTTCTATTAAGGATACCTTTATTTACTTTTCTTAATTCATCATTATTTTTTATTACTTTCAAAAAAGTTAAAAACTTGTACCCACTAAGACTTGTACCCACTAGTAGTATTTTAGTAGTAGCGAAAATTACAGACAGGGCCACTTTTTGTGGTCCTTGTCTTGCAGAGGCCAACTTTTCCTAGGGTTACGAGAATAGCCACCATGCTCGGGAAATCCCTACGACGAGGTTCTTTTTTCCACGTGTAAGATAGTTATACGTTTTAAAAAAACACAACTTACCAAACATGGCCTGCGAACCCCCAGCTTTTTCAGACATTTATTGTGCATGGTGGGCCCCGGCATGTGAACCCCCAACTTTTCCAGACAATGGGCCCCAAGATTTAACCTTTAAACATACTCCCTTTAATTATTTCCTGAGTATAGGTGTATTTTTTTTATTCTTTTTTGTAAAGAAATTATTTTGGTAATGTTTAAAAACTTAGTAAAATTAGTGTGTAATCCCTACTTTGCGCATGTTTAGTTTATTCTTATGATTTTAAAAAAAAATTATTGGCATGTTGAGTAGTTTTTAAAGAGCTCTTTGTTTAGAGATAAAGAGAAAAAAATTTAATTGGCATGTTGAATAATATATTAATGGGCAAAGTATGGCACTCGTGATGATTTTGATGAAAAAAATTGTATAGTATTTTTTGTTTAAAAAATGAGTAAGTATGTAGTATGCGCAAATTTTTTATAACGTTATGATATAAAAAATTAATAAAATACATAGTCGAAAGGAAAAATATATTATGTGTAAAAAAGAATATATATGAATTTCCTGTACATGCGTGGTTAGTATATATTTGAGATATATTTTGAACTGCAAATTAGTATTTAAATAATTTGATGCGCAAAATGATCAAACACTAATTAATCGATACATTCAGGGTTGTATTCAAATCATAATATTATTAGAATTACTAAAAACAACGGAAAACACAAAATGTGACAATCCGTCAATTCATGGTTGATATTTTATTCTTAATATTTATTTGAAAACATTATTTTAATGTTATAATATGAACTCACTTATTTTTGGGAAGAAATTTGGATTTACGTCCTGAAGTAGCATCGACTACGTTTAAACAGGAGGATTCTACGTTACGTGCTCACGTTTATATACACCGTCTTTGGTGACAGTCCGAGATTTCAGAAAATAAATTTATCCGTGAATTTTTTTTGGAATTTTAAATTTGTGTTGGTTCATAAACTCACAAATTTACGAGAAGAGATTAGGACTTACGATTTTAATTTAACGTCCTTTACGACTAAACCGGAAACCTTAGGATTTCGTATTTATGTTTCCGAACTCCGTTTTTGATGAGACAATTTTTATTAGATTCGTTTTGTGCCGTTGATTCATAATTTATAAAAACATTTTTCGTAAAACGACCCGAGGGTACGTAAATCGAGGAAACTGGAATCGAGGAGTACCCGTAAATAATTGGGGATGAGACAAAAACAAGTTTTGCCCCACCCCCACTATATGGACGGCCAACTAATGCACCACCACCCTTGATGTGTCAAATTCTTAGCTAATAAGCTAACACATGTTAGCTTAGCTTAAAGGCTACTCCACCAAAACACAAAACCATCTATCCTAAACTAGTAGCTCATTCACAACATGCAAATCAACCAAAATCCTCTCCTCCCTCTCTCTAGATTCCGTCCACTCTCACACATAAACACCCTATTTGATCAACTTTTAACCATGAAATCTCATGCTATTCATACATAAGTTGAACCCCTTTTGAAGCTCTATTGATTGGTGGTGATTATAACATCCAAAGAGGAGTTTCTATGGAGTCTTGGGGCTGATTTTCCACAAGGAGTTCTTGAATAATGGTGGTCTTGAATATGGTCTTGGTTTATCACAAGTTTCTCCATCAAAATCCATGTCTTGATCATAACCTACATCATCATGGTGGTATAAAGATTGATCTCCTCATCCTCTTGTTATTTTGATTATGTAATCATGTATTTTCTTTCCTATTGTATTTTTATATGATGATTATATGATGATAAAAATATTATGTGGGGATTTGGTGTTGATAATCATGGGTAAAAAGATGAAAAACTATATGTAAAAAGGTTAAAATCATGCTTAAAATGATGGCTGTATAAAACAGTAAAGAACCATGTGATGAACTGATAAAATGGCATAGATTAATGGATATACATTAAGTAATATGTCTTTTACACATGTGAGAGTTGGCCATGCAATGGAATCATTATAATGAGTGAGATATGACCAAAACAAGTTTAGAGTACCAATCTGAATAGTCAGTTTTGGACGGACTGTTAAGGATATTTAGATTTGGATTGAGCAGTAGCTAAAACTAAGTTAATTTTAGCACATATCATGTAGTTTATGGTGTCCAAAAATGTGCTTCAATCTCCTTGTAGAACTCAAGATATGGTAAAAATGGTGAAAGTGAAAGTAAAAATCAGACTTTGGGAAATTAAAGTATAATAGTATTATATAAGCACTCAAATAAAAATAGTATAAAATGTGAATTAAAACCCACTAACTTATATAATACATTTATATAAATATGTATAAGGATAAATAAATGGACATTTTATAAAAATGGTAGTTTGATAAGTTTTATAAGTTATAAAACTATAAACATGATTTTTACGACTTTTTCGGCTATTACCGTAAAATTAACGTTTTTGTTAAATAAAACTTAGACGGTTGGACCCGTCTAATGTAAACTTTTATAAACTCATATACTGATATATAAACATGTATAACAAGTAAAAACCGATAAAACCCGAACTATAAAACATACGGACATTAACGGCCTAAGTTAACGTTATTGGACTAATAATACAACAAAATGGACTAAACTCTTATAAACTTATTTATTGGGCTTAACCCATTTGGGCCCAACATGTAAAGTATAAATACTGATAATACAAGTATGAAATAGATTAATACAAGTTTATGAACTTATAATAGGCTTATTGGACCTAAAACACGTAAATAGGTAAAACTAGTAAACTAGTATAAAAGTTATCGACACATAACACTAAAACGAGTAAATGAGAATATGTAGACCCACTTGATCATCATATATATAAATTCATCATATGTATACATAAATGTTATTTTTATAAATTCATTGGACAAGAGTCTAAGACGAGTATTATTTGTCTAGGTTTCCGTGATTGAAGCACGTACCGTACATCCGAATTGCCGATAAGCCGCTTTCCCACATCAACGTGAGTTCATAGCCTCACACTCTTTTAAATGTTTTTACGAAATATTTTATAAACCTGCGAGGGAGATAACATGTTAGTTTTACTAAAATAGGACACCATTTGTCCCAATTGTTTGTCTATTGATTTGGACCCGAATGATTGTATGACCCGATGAATGATTATATGACCCGATAGATGAAATTAAATGGATTATTAAAGTTAGGTTATGTCACTAAAAGTCCCATTAGCATGAATTGTGAACTACCGGGATTTAGTAGACGCTTATGCATATAATAGTACTATTTGGGGACGATCACCCCAGTTCGCTCCTTGACGGTTGATCCCCGTCTTGACACATTGTTTGGTAAGCGAATTTATGTATGAGAAGATTTCCATAGCGTGACCTTTGTGACGACACGCTAATTTAGATGGGAAAATTGAGTTTCGGGCTAGCTACCCGTTGTTTGTTGTAGTAAGGTAACAATGTCATGCGGCTTATAATAATCCAAATTAACGAAATACTTCTATATGCACCGAATTACGATATATTGCCTGACTAGCAATATGGGGTCTTACTATTGATATTATGTTCGTGTTTTGGTTTTTCATAACCATATTCATATAACGGTTTTTATTTAACTCCATACAACGTTATAAAACGTATTGTATGATATTTTTACGATATTGGTTCGTATAATGGTTTTGAAGGCAAAAGCCTATATTATGATTTTGACAAGGATTGTATAAAATGATTTTGGCTATTTTATGGCCTACTACATGGATTTGTACAAAATGATTTTCGGTAATAATTTTATACCGATGTTATATTGATGGATTTTATTAAACTCTATGAATTCACTCGGCGTTATCGCTGACCCTTTTCTTTTAACATGTTTTGTCTCAGGTACTTGAAGGTAATTCTCAGGAAGACAACAAGAATTCATGGTCCGCACTTAAATTATAATTTCCATTCAAATGTTTTGTAAAACCTGTATTAAATACAATGACTTGGGACCTATGTAACTTTGATATTTATAAATGGAAATGCTTTAATATTAAACAACGTGATTTTTAAGCGTTGTCTATGATGTGAGTAATGTGCTATCCCGTAACACCAACGAGTCTTCCGCTGAATTGAATCGTATAAATTTGGGGGTGTTACACAAAAGATAAACGTAACAAGATAATTTTTTTTCATGATTGGATAATATATATCGATCTGTAGTTACGAATTAATCGTTCCTTCTTAGCAATAGTTATAATCAAATTTTTCCTTGCTTCATTCAAGTTGTCATACATACGTTGATCTACTTCTTGAGCCATAAGAAGTGTATGCAACCCGTAACTGGTAACGGTTGTCATTTGCATAGACTCCACCAACCTAATTCGTGGTTCATGGGCACGCATTCGTCGGAAGTAAAAATTCAATTCTGTCACCAAATTGTGTGCAAGTGTGATCTCATACTGTAGATCCCTTTGTATGCTCTCAATAACATCTGCTCTAAGTTGATTTGAAGAAGCATCCATATTATGTTAGTGTGGGAGAAATATTGTTTGTGAATTGTCTGGGTGGGAGATTAATTTTAAGAAATATATAGAGAATACGAATATGTGTAGTTGTTATCACAGCGTTATAATAATGCCATATGAATTAAAATAATATGAGAAAAATGGTCCACTGATTAAAGCAGTGAAAGCATGTGAGCCTCCAGCTAAGGCAATGATATACTCGGGAAAAATCATATGAGATGAAGGACATTGTCAGTGATTTGATGTGCTAATTTAGATATTCGAATCAAACAAATGTCATAGTACATGTGATGAGTAATTAAATATTGGCATGACATTTGATACATAAAGAAAAATAAAATAATATAATAAAGATTAAATTTAGCCTATTAATAAGACAGTCTGAATAGTACTAACAAATGATGTTAATTGTAGTTAGTAGATAAGAGGAACCTTTTAGGTCTATGGCGGGCAATTTATTTAATCTCCTCGTTCTCCAGGTGTTCTTGTTCGGCCCATTCAATCATTTGGTCATTTGTGAAATCATTTTATGTTACTTCCTTATTTTCATCTTCATTTTCACCTTCGTAACCTGTTATTACATCGGCCATCGTTTCTGCCAGGGCAGCATTTGAACATATGTAGTTTGTTATAATAATATCCACACCTACATGGTCGATGTACATCTCCAACATGCAGTGCGCTGCTGAGATGTCGAACATGACATGCATGTCATAGTTGTTTCTTAGTTTGACTGTGTGAGATTTCTCGTAATAATTTATTTTGTAATAAAGATCATGGATGTTGTAAGAAAGAATGTTGAAAAGATATTGTTTAATATCTTTAAGTTTCATTCTTGGGATGTTGATCATCATTGTACCACCATTGACATATGTTGGGTTATTTGTTTCATCTATCACCAATTGGCCACTATGGTGTAGTTGACTTGGGTATATGGTATAGTTGGATTTGGGTATATGGTGTAGTTGGATTTGCTTTTCTAATTAGTTTGAACGATCTATTGTGATCTAACCTTTTATTCTTCTGTTTCTGCATTTTATGTAGATACCGGAGTGACTCTTATAGTTTTAGGTTTGTTTCTTCAGAAATGATACCCGTTAATGATTCCTCCAATGAACCGTCATTTGGAATCAACGCCGTGGTTAAATCTACCAGTTGATGAGAAACGTAAATCTAGAGTTTTCCAACAACTTTAGCAATGTCGTACATAACATCGATATCGTAATCGCTCTTTATTTTTTTCAGACCCTGTAAGTTGTTGATTTGTGGTAGTGTGTAATATATGTTGTCAATTGTTATATGGGTGTAATATGGAACATTTAGCTTTGATTTTATGTAACTAACCATATCTGCATACAACATTGGTGGAACGCTAACATCTAGTACTGAACCGTGTTCATATCTTAGGGGGTTAAGTTTGAATTGGCCTTTGTGGTTGACTTGAAATTCGAATGTATTTTGATTCGAGGTTGACATGTTATTTATGTAAGAAGATTGAATTAAAGATGAGTATGAATTGTAGTCTAAATGTAAGGACATATACATAACAAGAAGATGAAATGGAACAGTGGTTCATTTATTTCTATTGCAGGATTGATAAGACTAGTCACTTTGAATGCAACAAGTAGGGCATGCATTACAAAGTAGTGGGTTACAAATTCGTAGCATACACTAATGAAGATGTTCCCACTTGTTACATATTACTCAAATAGTTTTCTTGAACATGAAGGCTTATCTTGTTTTCTTTGTTTGTTACCCTCATCGATGTTTTGTTCCGCCACAACCAAAGGTGATAATTTGACACGAGACACATACACATGTAGTTCAGTTCGAGGAACATGCGTATATGCTTGGATAAATTCACGGTCTTGTAAAGCATCGTCCAATGAGAGCAGGCCTGAATCTAGAGAACAATTAGGCTTTTTATGTAGAGAAATGTTGAGGAGGTAGGATCGTAACCTATATTGTTGGTCAAAATAAATTTTATTTTATTTGTTGAAAAAGTTTGAAGGTCAACTTGGTCAATGGTTGCAATGAGACCACCAACAAATTTTCTTCCAGGGGGTGAAGAGAACCTTCCATAATGGTGCAAGCGGATAGTGTATTTCATGTTTGGAATATGAAAATGGGTTACTAGATGTTGTGATATTCGTTTGTGTGAAGGTGAATTATATAGATGTGTGCATTTAGTCCTTTAACTGTTTAAATGTATTGTCATGTCACCTTTTTTATCAATAATAAATGCTATGGCAGTGTATAATTCATTTTGGGTGTTTGATTATATGAACTAAATTTATTCGATAAAGGAAATATATTACAAGATACATCTAACAAGGCCAAATGCAATTTGAGAATTTGGAAAACAAATTAGTTTCTTAAAAACAAAAGTTGTTGAACCAAGTAGAGTTGTTTGGGTTTATATCATCTAGGTGTTGAGAGGTGTATTGTTGTGAATTGTAGTGTTCGTTTGCAAAAGATGTGTTCTGATAGTCATTTCCCTGTGTATGATCATACTGTTGTGAGGGTTGTATGTTGTGATTAAAGCTTTTCCCCCATAAACGTTATCAGTTTGTGGTACTTCAGGGTTGTGCGTTTGGAAATGATCTGTTGGGTATGAGTTATGAAAGTAAGGCTGAAATGGTTGTGAAGTGTTTTTTCCGAAATCGTTAAAAGTGTTTTGGTAAAATCCGTCGACGGGACTAGCATAATTATCGTTTGTTGTTGGAACTTGTTGTCGGCGAGTCTTTACTGGTGGTTGTGGGACGTATGATTTTTTGCACTGATCACGCCTGTGACCCCCTTCATTACATCTGGTGCAATGTATACCCTTTGTTAACTCACCTTGTGACAATATTCGGTTGGTGTTTTTTGGACGGCCAGGTTGTGGGCTATACATTTGAGGAGGTATAATGGGGCGTATATGAGATGGAAACTCCCATTCATGCACATCTCCAACAAACTGGATGGATTCTGCGTACGTGGCTTGGTATTTTTCTTTCTAAAGCAATCTGCTATAAATTGTACACAATCTGTTGTATGCAAAAATCTAGTTACAGCTATCACGTGCCCACAAGATATGCTTGAAATCTGCCATTTACGACATTCACATGTATGGTTTCCAAAGTCGACCAATCGGGTATAATGACCATCCATAACCTGGTACTGATATTGATTGACGCCGTGAATGATCCATGTTGCACTTTTAATCTTACTTTTCTCCACCTTATCCGCGACCCAATTTGTGATTTCGTACTTCATATTTGCTGGTAGAAAAAGACAGATTATAGATTATTTATAATTTTTTTTATAGTTTTACTTTTATAATTATGAACATAACTACCTACAGCTTCACGCCGATCGTAGTACCAATTTTGCACCATTTTCCGGTACGACTCTGTCAGCATTGTTATAGGTAGCCTTCTTGTCTTTCTTGTACAATTATTAACAGACTCGATGCTGTTAGAAGTACAATGATTGTAGCGGGGGCGTGGAGAATACGCTCTTGACCATCTTTGAGGACCTGCTTCAATTAACTTGTGGTATGCATCAGGCTGAACTGCTTGCAGTATGTTCATGTTGGTTGTAAAATCCTCCACCGTATACGCCTTGCAAATCTTCCAGTAATTTTTTTTGTCTTCTTCTTTTTCAAAGATAGGTTCATCATTAGATGTCGACAACATATACCATGAAACGCTAATGAAAACTCGTTTCGTACTACCAAAGCTATAGCTGCATGTCTATCAGATATGGAAATCATATTTGGGTTTTCACCAATACATTCTTTAAGTACCGACATCCACCACGACCAATATGGGCCAGTTTCACCTCGACATATACCAAAAGCGATATGCACAATTTGGTTGTTTCCATCCATCCCTACAGCTAACAAATTTGCACCCTTATACAAACCCTTCAAATATGCAGCCTCAATTATAAGCAATGGGCGTAGTTGATTAAGAAACTTTCGGATCTAAAGTTAAAAAATCAAAGATATAACATAAAAAAAATAATGCATGACTATTAAATTTATGAATGAATAATATTAAAAATAAAACACTGACCTGAGCACCTAGGGCAATAAATAGCATCTCAAAAACTCCTTCTTCGTTTATCTTGATACGTGTGACCGTTCCGTGATTTTTTTTATATATTGTAACAATAACATGGTGACATTTCAAACGAATCGTAAGGCGATCCCCTAATCATGTGTAACCCATAATCCTTACCTCTCCACGCTTGTTGATACGATATACTTATTTTATATATTGACATGATGGCTTTTTGTATATCTTTACTTTTCGAATCACGCTTATCATCTTTTAACTCTTTTCTAAATATGTGACCAATAACTTTTTTGTTTGCGTTCCTGTGGTTTGGAAAAGTTTGTGTTTTTGGACTTGTGTGAATATCAATCATGCTTGTAATCTCAAACACATCTGTTTTTGGCCAACGTCTCGCCCGAATAATCCAATCGCATTCTTCAAAATTATACCAATGATAAACACGAGTATTGATGTTTGATTTTTTAGATCTAAATTGATAACCAGATTCTATAACTTTCAACCTAACGGCCAAATCTAGGGCTTCCAAACTTAAAAACACCTTTCCAACATAAACCTGTGTATCTTTATTGTAATCCCTTGCTATCGTAGGTTTTGAGTTATAAAAGGGGGTTTCCGGGACGTTAGGTAAGTTTGACATGAAATTTTTCCATTTTTTTGAAAACGGTTTTTGTGTAGTATTATTATCATGTGTAGATGAATTATCATCATATTCATTTTCTTCATGTGTAGAAAATGCACATGATGAATCTGGTTTTGTAAAATTTGCATAGTTGTTATACCCAGAATCAACCTTTTCGTCATATGATGAAAACGCACTTGAATAGCCTGGTTTAGTGAAATTGGCCTCATTAATATCTATGTGGTTGTCATTTTCTTCGTCCGATAAAAAAGCAAATGAAGATCCTGGTTTTGTAAAATCGGCCTCATGCTTATATCCAGAATCTACAATATCATTTACTAAATCTTCATCAGTTTGTGATTCTTTGTTTTGAAAATCGTTATCATCGAAAAAATTGAACATTTTTTTTGTAAACGAACATACAAGTTGGGTATTTCGTCTGGAGAAGAACAAGCGCATTCAACAAAAAAGATACCTCATTGTCGTTAGTAATATCTAGCATACTATCAGTTGAAGAAAGTTTGACCGAAATTGTATTTTTTCACCGGGATTCAAATTGAACTTTTTGTATATCATCTCAAGTAACATTGAGTACGTCATATCTACACGCATCATAGCACCACCTTCTTGATCGCGAAAGTGAATTATACATTTGTAACAACCGTGAAAGTGCCGTATGATGCTGAGTTATTGTCTCAAGAGCTGTTCAGTATGAGCATCTCTCTTAAGTTGTGGCTCACTTGTGGATGTGATATCCCGAGCCCAACATTATTTATTTAATCCTATTTTACGGATATTTTTGAAATTTTTAAGAAATTTCGTTTGTTATATATTTGACGGTTTAAGTTGAAACCGACGTTTACGGTCGTAATTTAACGTTTGACGATTTAAGAAGAACCGATAACGACTACGATACCGACGGATGCCTAAAACTTACATTTTATTATCGATTGATCGATATTTGAATTTTTCGAGATTTTATTTTTATTACGTGTTAAGTCGAGTCGGAACCATGTGTATATTCGTTTTGTGTGCGTTTGAACCATTTAAAAGTATTTTGAGGTAGCCGGGACGAAACCCGACTCTCGTAAATTTATAAAAACTTACTAGGTACCATTTTTGCCATCTTTAAAAGTTATTTTTCAACAAAGGCCAAAAGAAAACTAATATTACACAATCTACCCTCCCCACCATATAAAAGGCCAATTTTACACACACACCACTCACTTTTCATTTCAAAACACACACACTCTCTCCCTTTTCTCTCTAGGCCGCCGGCCTACCACCACCACCACCTTAGATCCGCCACAAAAACTTGATTTTTGACAAATCCAATCAAATACCACCTCTTGTTTCATCATTGTAAGTAATCTAATCCATTAAAAACACACATGCAACATCTTTGATTTTTCCAAAAATTTATAATTTTTCAAAAATGGATTTTGATCTAATTAAATGGTACATATGTTTAATTCATGTGTTAATAATGTTGAATCATCAATAAAACGAATTGGGGGGCTGTTTTCTTGGGTGTTTTGGCTACCCCAAACCCACGGCCAAAGTGGGTTTGGTTGTGGTTTGATGAATTTGATGTTTTGTGTTGTGGGTTCATGTTTAGGATTGTGTTTTAGATGTTTTTGAATGAATTAAACCAATTGCATGTATGATTTAGGCTTTGGGTTTTGATGAGGATTCGATTTTTATAGTGTTATAGGCTGTTTGGATGATTGGGAATGGGTATGAGGGGTTAATCTAGGTTTAGGTGATGTTTGGATGGATTGAAAACAAGTAGAAGGGTGATTTTGAATGAGTCGTTTTCAAACAGATTGTTTAGGGCTATTTTCGTGGTTTAAATTTTTGGTCCAGGTTGTGATTATAGGATATAGTTGTAGTGGTCGTCGAGACGCTCGTTTCGATATAAGATAAAGCTTTTAACTCCAAACGAGTCAAAAGTTATGTCATTTTGAAAATACGTGTACCGGGAGATAAAAACCGTCATAATCCGAAATTATGCTTGGTTTAGGTCAAATCCCGGGGACTATAAGTCTAGTTTGGTAAATGGTCAAGGGCTGAATTTTGGTGTCAAACCTGCACATTTGAGTCTATTATAGGACTTAGGTGTCAAATGGGTCAATGGAGTATTTTAAACGGGTCAAATGAGTTCGACTTGGTCAAAGTACAATTTCAGTCCGAAAAACGTAGTTTTTGGAAAAGTGTTGAGTAATGAGTCGTAGAAGTCAAAACTTTTATTGGGATTAAATATGTGTTTTCTACAGGTCTTATAGTATTTTTGAGAATTTTGTCAAATTTTATAAAAATGGTTAAGTATAGTAAAACAGTCCGTACTTTCGGTAAGTATCGGCGAAAATGAGTAAAAATGGATAACGATAATAATAAGGACAAATGGTATAAGTCTAGTAACAACTACTTGTTTGACTTCGGCGTGAGTTTTCATAAGCATTGAGTGTGTTTGCATTTGCGTGTGTTTAGTACAATAATGTACGCGGAGTATTGATTTGGTTTACGTACCTTGATTTTTAGGTCAAGTGTTTGATTTTCCCGGGCATCCACGTCGTCGGTGACATTTCTCGTTACGTCTTCGCTAGAACCACTACTACTACGCAAGGTGAGTCTATAGCCTCGCTCTTTACTTTATTCAAATGTTTTTAACCCGCGAGGGGGATACATGCTAATTTAAATGAAAATGAACATAAGTCTTGATTGATTGTTGGACCCGAATGTTGCCTCGAAATTGTGTTGAGTACCTAGTTGCAAAAGTCCCTAAATTCATGAACTATTAACTATTGTCTTGCCCTTGCGAAGGGGGAAATAGCCGCTTATACAATTTGTAGTACTACGGGGCTAACGACCCAATGCTAGCCGAGAAGCTGTACGTTGAGTAAGTTCTGCGGTAGATTATCTTGTATGAGAGATAAGGTATAATTGCAACTGATGCCTTTAGAAGGGGCACTGGTTTCATCTGAATCACGCCGGTAATTATTACGCGGGTGATTGAGTTAACGGATTAGTGTCATGAGCTTAAACACAATTGTCATATCCTTGAGTAATAGATTGTGAGTACGACAATGCTATTGAATGATCATGATTGGTTTTTAATACTTATGTTCAACTTATGATTTGATAAACCTATAGATTCGCTCAACCTTTGTGTTGACGATTTTAAGCATGTGTTTCAGGTAACCAAGATTGATAGCAGTGGAGCATGCGAGGATGGAAGTTGTGGTGGCTTGGCGGTCTACTTTGTTTTCCTCCCTTTTTGCACTTAAAAATTTTATACTATGTCATGTGAATGAAAATGTATTTTTGGGTTGAGATTCAGTGGGGACCTAAACGCAAACTCTGTATTGTATTCTTTTGGGTTTTGGAAAACAGTAGACATGTACATTTTAACTATGTTTAAATAATGTCAAGACTTTTACGTCTTTTGAGTCGTTTGATATATCTTGTGTGCGATGATAACTGTGTAGCACCCAAATGTTGTAGTTCCGCTGCGCATAGCATTTGTGGGGGTGTTACAGATTGGTAATCAGAGCCATGAGTTATAGAGAACTAGGTCATTTTGAAAAATCCTAAATTATAACTTTTGGTGTCGTAAGAAATTGTCCAAGCACACAACTATCCTGCATGGCTCCGGTAAGAATTCTTTAGCATTGCTTTATATTTTAGATGTATCCCTCGAAATTGATATGAATTCCCTAAGTATTTAGTAAGTAAATACTTTGAGATATATATTGAGATATATTGTTTTGTACGTTGAGTACTTATTATTGTAATTTGCAAATTCTTGTAAGATTATCTTATATGTTGCATGTAATTGGCATAACGGGCTACATTGCATTACATGGCAACACCGCGTTGTAATCCTACGTGTATGTAGGAATGGTTGTATGTATAAGTATGTATATACTATGGTATTTAAAGGCATTGCACGTGAAGCAATGGTCCTTGAGTAATTATCGTACATTAAAATGCGGTTTTGTTGAGAATTCGGCCTTACCGCTAATTATCAATCTTGATAATTAATTTATTGTTCGAATAACTGAATATGAACCTCGTTTGATACCCTAGATACGTAAATGATGCTTCGTAACATATTTTATATCGACTAGGTCGATCTCGATTGTCGTTATCGCACCGTGATGTGTCATTTTGGACATTTTCTTTTGAAACGTAATTTACTTACGTATTACTTTATTTCCTTTATTCCTAATGGGTTTGATATGTTAGTTCACGTAACTATAACATAGACGAAGTATAATCGACGATGCGTACATTGGGGCGGCGAATCATGTGTGTATATTATGAAACGTGGTTGAGGCGTGTTGCCATTAAATCATTGTTTACTATTCTACTTGAATTTTAAAGATGTGTTTTAAAATAGACTGGCGTTGTGATCAAGCGCGATAACTTGGAATTTGGTTGGTTTTTGTGTTAATTTTGTGGAGTACGATTTCGAGACTCATCCGAGGCCGATAACAACATTTAGTTGACATACGTATTCTCGTTCCATTCATTTCATTTTGTTTTGTTGATTCATTATTTTGAAGTTAATATTTTACATGACGAGGTCCGGCATTTGTGCAAGTTAAGTAAGCATCGAACTTTGTTGATTGAATGATTTAAACATAAAGTGTTTTATATATTTAATATTTGGTGAATGAAACTTTTGGATAAAAATGACGTATGATGTGTCTTATAACAAGTAAAATTCGTGTAGAGAATAAATGGACATTGTAAAATTATTTTTTTTTTCCTTCAACCTTGGTTGGTAAATCGTAATAAGTAATTTGTATTACTCGTAAAATCCTTGTTTTCATATATTAAAATTTGATACTAAAAGATTGTGATGGACTTGTTAAGAATTTGTTTAAATTAGTTCGAGAAAGGAGTTATAATAAAATTTGCGAGATGACTATTGAGTATATGTAGCTTCGGATTTAGTATGAATTAATTTTCGGGTCAATGTAGCAAACTTTTGGCATAATTTGTAATATAGAGTAGAAAAATTGGTCATATATTTTGGAGGTAGAAACTTTGTAAAAATTGGTTTATTTTAAACATAAGGTTATGTTTACGTATGCATTGGTGTAAACTAGAACTCGTCACTCGTTGTAGTAAATAAACTGGGATAAAATCGGAATATACACTTTAAGTATGAAATTATAATGCTTGAAATAAAATTTTAAACATTGATGGAACGTCATTGGAAATCATTTGTTTGTTTAATTGTCGTTATAGAGAATCAATATGTGTAATTTGATGATGCTTGTTTAAAATCGTTTGAAAAATCTTTTGTTTTATTCCGCGACGAGATGTGTTAATTTTAAAATCATTTGATAATGGGCTAAGGATTAAAAGTTGAATTTTATATATTTTAAAATTATTGAGATAAGCATTTTGATTGTTTATTATATTATTATTATTGAGATTTAAGTCTCGACTAAAATCAGTAAGTATCCGAGATAATACCACGTGAAACCTCTTTATCATTTGAGTCCAATTACGCGAATATGATTTAACAAAACAGTTTTGGGGAAAACATGTGTGTAATAAAAGTCAAAGGTTGATTTTAAGAGTTAATTGGACTAGTTTGAGTCATGTTGGATACGTGTATATTTGTGATAATATAAGTCGTAATAATAAAAACGTAGAACTTGGAAAATTCTTACTACGTATGTTTTTGGCACTTAAGATATGAACATTAATGAGGTTTTGACACAAGTATGGAGATTTTCAAACCTAATGATTTGTCAATTATGATAACCGAGTCACCGCATCTACTAATGTTAATAATTTCCGAGAGATTGAAATTTTTCCAGAAATGAAAGCGTTGTAAAGATTGGAAAATGAAAGGTATAAATTCTTTAATGGTGTAACACAAATTAAAAATGCGTAAATGTTCGGTTTTACAATGTACAAGGTAACACTAATTATTATACGCAACTGGATTACACAACACACGCCTACTTGTATATTATTTAATAAAGATGTATATATAACGTTTTGAGTCACGATGGTTCGATCGTCCGACATCCCTTCTTTGATTTTGTGAGTCTGTATCTAAACATGAGTCGTCATGTGATTGTTCATTTTAATATTGTCTATGGTATGAAACCAATATTATTATATTTATTTTTGTGTCGCTACTTCGCTAGTACTTGATGATGAGGGTATGTCACCCGGTGTATTTTGTCATGATCATGGACGCCGTAACTTTCTTCTTTCGGTTAATGGAACCTAAAAATTCTGTATTTACTTGTATGATGCTATAAATCTTCATTAGAGTGGTTGTTTATTTATATTTAAGAAAAGCGAGGAGGCGTAGCCACTTTACCAAATTGTAAGAGGTGAAAGAACTCGATCTTCCTGGTGAAAATTGTTTATAGTTAACCAAGTGATTATTCTTCTCTTCCCGTATACACTTCGTGGAATGTGTGTGCAACTCGAGACGATGGGAATTATGATCGTTGTTTTATTTTTATTTTTATTTTTTTTTACGCTTGTGTTGATATTCAACTTTCACTCCATGTATTCGTAGATCGCTGTTATTATCCTGAGACTTTTGTCATACATTTGAAGTATTTTCATTTCTAATGTAGTTAATTTCTGTTGGCAAATATATTGCTCGTTTACCTCGTTCGATCTCATTGATCTTAATTTTATTACTTGTTGTGCTTGCAATGATCTTTAATCATGAACCACCTTACCGTTATTTTGTGAATAGTCTATTGTGAAAATAGGTATGAGTGTGTCAAATGTTTTGGTGAACTAAATGCGAATGGTGTCGATTTCTTTAATTATTTATTTATTTATTTTCCTCACAAAAAGGCAAAGTAAAAGTATGTTTCCAAAGTGGACGAAAAATGTTTGATGTGTTTATTAAAACGATGGTAGCAATATTTTCCCATTTCAAATTTCATTTCAAATGATTTAATTATTTTGAAGGCTAGGTCGAAAACTTCCATAGTCGTGTTTGGTATGTAATAATAATGTTTGTGTTGTCACTCGATCCTCAATTATGCACAGCTTAGCTAACTATGCATAATTCGGGAAGAGTCCTGTTTTGTTGGTTGTTGTTGCTTGATCCTCAAGTATGCATGATCTAGCTAATTATGCATAGTTTAGGAAGGGCACTATCGTGTCAAACAAATTGGTCATCTTGAAACTTGTAGTGTTTTGATAAATGTTTGGATGAGAACGTTTTTAAAAAAAATGGTGGATCCTTATGCAAGTAATCGCATTTTCTTTGATTCCTAAAGACAATTTTTGAATTTTCTTGTGTTCTTTGAAATCTTTTCTTTTTGTTTGGCGTTGACTTAGTAAGTCACTGTGACCGAGTAATTTTGGAAAAATGTTTTTATGAGTTGTGTGTAATGTGTGAAGATTATCGGAATCACGAGGGTGTTGATGAAATACCAAAGGGGCGCGAATCGACACTGAGAAGAGTTTTTAACAAAAATAGAAGACTTCCGAAGTAGAGGAAAACCGAGTTTGAATAACTCTAAGGGAAAGGACGAAGACTTCTCCTACGTCGAATGTATCGTACTTTATTTATTATTTTTTTTCTTGTTCTTTTGATATGACAACGACACGCGGTAAACTGTTGAAGTTTACCAACTGTGCATCAGTAATTGGAAGACAATTCCATTGTCGTTTTCGTTTATTTAAGTGAGGAATCCTCTTTGCTTGACTCAACCATCCTTGATTATCGATGGTTAAACGATAGATATCCCTAGTTGATGTTTTGTGGTAAACCCTTGCCTTTTATGTATTTGTGTGGTAAGTAATCTGGTCGAGTGATCGTAAGTTGTGAGAACTTGAGACGACATTGTCCAATGAAGTCCGATCATGGAGAACACGTGCCATGTAATGTATTTTTTTTTTAACTGTGAACGATGATATTTATTAAGATTTTGACCACGTTTGGGACGGAAGTAAGATGGTGTTCTTGTAGTATCTTTTGGGTATGGATCCGTGTGTGAGCACCCCACGATGACACATGTAAGTATTTTATTTCTTTTTGGATATGCATCCATAGCTAGCAAGCTCTTGAACCTTCTTTAACTTGCTATTTTCTTTTGACTGGACTCATCCGAAAATTATGCAAATATTCTTGTTTTATCTTGGCTTGGCTGATTAGCAAGAGTGGGTTAACTGATTGAACTGATTGGTTTAGCATGGTTTGGCTATGTTGCAAACATGTCGTAATATGGTTGTATGTGTTTCATAATGGCTTTTGTGTTTGTTTGGATTGTGATGTCTTCGAGAGAGTTATGTATACGCCGAATGATTTCGTATCGATGAATTCGTTTTTGACGAAGTAGGGTTATATGTACGTAATATCGTAATAAGGTGATTTGGTACGACTAGTATTGATTACTTCGTCTTTTATATTTTGAACATTTTTCTATGAGGTGATGTGCGACCCGTGTGATTTTCTTTGTGAGCAATTATTTTTATGAGATGATGAACCAAGTGAAAGGACGACTCAAACGTTGGAAAACGTACTCCGAACATGTGTGATTGATTTTGATAGTTGTTGAGAACGACACATGCCATTGGTAGTATCTTTGTACCACGACTTTTACCTTGATTAGCTTTGAAGCTGCGACATTTGAAGAATTATGTTGATGAGAATATAGACCGCGAGTTGGATGAAATGAAGTAGGAAAAAGTCAGTTGGATGGACCTGAAATGATTCGAGAGGCTACGGAAGAAATGGTGTAGATTAAGAATTATATGCTAACCACGAGAAGCTATGGAAAGAGATGTGTTGATACCCGTGGGAAGAATTTAGGGAAATTGAAGTGGAGATCATGGATCAAGATGGTAAGAGATTGAAGCAAGGCATAATACCCATGGTGAAGGTGTGATAGAACCCGAGACGTGAACCGAAGTCCACGTCGGAATGTGGAGACCTCTTTAGGAAGTAGTACCATCATCTTGCTAGTAGTACAAATGCGAGTATAAGAACCGGAGAGCGCCGGGACGTCGCTCCTTTAAGGAGGGAAGGATGTAACAACCGTGAAAGTGCCGTATGATGCTAAGTTATTGTCTCAAGAGCTGTTCAGTATGAGCATCTCTCTTAAGTTGTGGCTCACTTGTGGATGTGATATCCCGAGCCCAACATTATTTATTTAATCCTATTTTACGGATATTTTTGAAATTTTTAAGAAATTTCGTTTGTTATATATTTGACGGTTTAAGTTGAAACCGACGTTTACGGTCGTAATTTAACGTTTGACGATTTAAGAAGAACCGATAACGACTACGATACCGACGGATGCCCAAAACTTACATTTTATTATCGATTGATCGATATTTGAATTTTTCGAGATTTTATTTTTATTACGTGTTAAGTCGAGTCGGAACCATGTGTATATTCGTTTTGTGTGCGTTTGAACCATTTAAAAGTATTTTGAGGTAGCCGGGACGAAACCCGACTCTCGTAAATTTATAAAAACTTACTAGGTACCATTTTTGCCATCTTTAAAAGTTATTTTTCAACAAAGGCCAAAAGAAAACTAATATTACACAATCTACCCTCCCCACCATATAAAAGGCCAATTTTACACACACACCACTCACTTTTCATTTCAAAACACACACACTCTCTCCCTTTTCTCTCTAGGCCGCCGGCCTACCACCACCACCACCTTAGATCCGCCACAAAAACTTGATTTTTGACAAATCCAATCAAATACCACCTCTTGTTTCATCATTGTAAGTAATCTAATCCATTAAAAACACACATGCAACATCTTTGATTTTTCCAAAATTTTATAATTTTTCAAAAATGGATTTTGATCTAATTAAATGGTACATATGTTTAATTCATGTGTTAATAATGTTGAATCATCAATAAAACGAATTGGGGGGCTGTTTTCTTGGGTGTTTTGGCTACCCCAAACCCACGGCCAAAGTGGGTTTGGTTGTGGTTTGATGAATTTGATGTTTTGTGTTGTGGGTTCATGTTTAGGATTGTGTTTTAGATGTTTTTGAATGAATTAAACCAATTGCATGTATGATTTAGGCTTTGGGTTTTGATGAGGATTCGATTTTTATAGTGTTATAGGCTGTTTGGATGATTGGGAATGGGTATGAGGGGCTAATCTAGGTTTAGGTGATGTTTGGATGGATTGAAAACAAGTTGAAGGGTGATTTTGAATGAGTCGTTTTCAAACAGATTGTTTAGGGCTATTTTCGTGGTTTTAATTTTTGGTCCAGGTTGTGATTATAGGATATAGTTGTAGTGGTCGGTGAGACGCTCGTTTCGGTATAAGATAAAGCTTTTAACTCTAAACGAGTCAAAAGTTATGTCATTTTGAAAATACGTGTACCGGGAGATGAAAACCGTCATAATCCGAAATTATGCTTGGTTTAGGTCAAATCCCGGGGACTATAAGTCTAGTTTGGTAAATGGTCAAGGGCTGAATTTTGGTGTCAAACCTGCACATTTGAGTCTATTATAGGACTTAGGTGTCAAATGGGTCAATGGAGTATTTTAAACGGGTCAAATGAGTTCGACTTGGTCAAAGTACAATTTCAGTCCGAAAAACGTAGTTTTTGGAAAAGTGTTGAGTAATGAGTCGTAGAAGTCAAAACTTTTATTGGGATTAAATATGTGTTTTCTACAGGTCTTATAGTATTTTTGAGAATTTTGTCAAATTTTATAAAAATGGTTAAGTATAGTAAAACAGTCCGTACTTTCGGTAAGTATCGGCGAAAATGAGTAAAAATGGATAACGATAATAATAAGGACAAATGGTATAAGTCTAGTAACAACTACTTGTTTGAATTCGGCGTGAGTTTTCATAAGCATTGAGTGTGTTTGCATTTGCGTGTGTTTAGTACAATAATGTACGCGGAGTATTGATTTGGTTTACGTACCTTGATTTTTAGGTCAAGTGTTTGATTTTCCCGGGCATCCACGTCGTCGGTGACATTTCTCGTTACGTCTTCGCTAGAACCACTACTACTACGCAAGGTGAGTCTATAGCCTCGCTCTTTACTTTATTCAAATGTTTTTAACCCGCGAGGGGGATACATGCTAATTTAAATGAAAATGAACATAAGTCTTGATTGATTGTTGGACCCGAATGTTGCCTCGAAATTGTGTTGAGTACCTAGTTGTAAAAGTCCCTAAATTCATGAACTATTAACTATTGTCTTGCCCTTGCGAAGGGGGAAATAGCCGCTTATACAATTTGTAGTACTACGGGGCTAACGACCCAATGCTAGCCGAGAAGCTGTACGTTGAGTAAGTTCTGCGGTAGATTATCTTGTATGAGAGATAAGGTATAATTGCAACTGATGCCTTTAGAAGGGGCACTGGTTTCATCTGAATCACGCCGGTAATTATTACGCGGGTGATTGAGTTAACGGATTAGTGTCATGAGCTTAAACACAATTGTCATATCCTTGAGTAATAGATTGTGAGTACGACAATGCTATTGAATGATCATGATTGGTTTTTAATACTTATGTTCAACTTATGATTTGATAAACCTATAGATTCGCTCAACCTTTGTGTTGACGATTTTAAGCATGTGTTTCAGGTAACCAAGATTGATAGCAGCGGAGCATGCGAGGATGGAAGTTGTGGTGGCTTGGCGGTCTACTTTGTTTTCCTCCCTTTTTGCACTTAAAAATTTTATACTATGTCATGTGAATGAAAATGTATTTTTGGGTTGAGATTCAGTGGGGACCTAAACGCAAACTCTGTATTGTATTCTTTTGGGGTTTGGAAAACAGTAGACATGTACATTTTAACTATGTTTAAATAATGTCAAGACTTTTACGTCTTTTGAGTCGTTTGATATATCTTGTGTGCGATGATAACTGTGTAGCACCCAAATGTTGTAGTTCCGCTGCGCATAGCATTTGTGGGGGTGTTACAACATTTGAATGATTTTTGCTTTGAGTATATTTTTTTAGTTACGGTTTAATCAGTGTCAGGATAAACATTTATATCCAATTTAAAAAGATACTCGGGAAAGTTTTAAAGAGAGCATCAATAATGTCAGTGAGTTGTCTAATCAATGTCAGGATAAACATATATATCCCATTTAAAAAGATACTCGGGAAAGTTTTAAAGAGAGCATCAATAATGGCAGTGAGTTGTCTAATCAATGTCAGGATAAACATTTATTTCCCATTTAAAAAGATACTCGGGAAAGTTTTAAAGAGAGCATGAATAATGGCAATAAGTTGTCTAATCAGGATACACATTTAACTTTTTGCATGCAAACATTAATAAATAAAATATTTCATTAGAAAATTACATTACGAAATAAATATTTCATATGAAATATTTATTTATTTGATTAAAATATAATTGACATAACATAGCCTATTACATAGAAATACAAATTTTTAAACAATACATAAAGGTAAAACACATTATGCAATTATATCACTAATTGGACGGTTTAGAAGGAATACAGATTCCTTGTACGGGCCAACCATAAACGAACCTGGTATTCCTTCAATAGCTTCGTTGTTATTAAAGATCCCCATATCATGATTCCATGTTTCTAGTATGTGGGGTTCACCGTAGGGACCAATGCTGGTTTCAAAAATTGGGGTATCATCGTCTGTGAATCCCAAAATTTTGGGCCTATGTTCAATTGGCATAGGGAGAAAATAATGCAATGGACCAACACTAACAATTCCACCGTTCGACAATAAATCCCATGCCATAGCACTCCGACCGTATTCCCAAGATGTACTACCACCAAGGACGAGAGTGTTTTCATATTGGGTGACCGTGAATGGCGGTAGAATGTGATTTATGATTTCTTGAGGAACATCTTGGACTAAGATTTGATTAGTAAGCAAATAAAATGACACGATCACATACCTTCTGTGAAGATAAGCTTGATCACAAACGTATTTTTCAGAAGCTGTCCAAATTATTTTACCATCAACAACCGCCGGACTACCCCTCTTAATTCTAATAGTAGCATCAGAAAAACCAACAGATTCAAGATTGGTCCATGACTGGGTAGTCATTCAAAACACTGATACAGACCATGTACCCTAACCATTTATAGCATAATTAATTTTGACAATAGTTGGATCTTGAGTTGGTGGATACACCTTAAACCCAAATATTCTTTTGGTAGCAGGAGGTTCAAGTTGTTGGAATGGTTTCAATATGGTTACCGACTTTGACATACACGGGTTTCATAACAGAAGTGCAACATCATCGGTAACTAAAAAACACCAAATGCCCTCTGACGTTGCAAGTGCCTTCAGAGCAGGATCATTAAATGGTGAATTTGTTGGTGTAAATGTTAAGTCAACATCAACCGTGTACATTTCACTTTCATCTGTTTCCTTAAACTGTAAAATGAAACTACAATGATCAACTTCACACGAGCCAAACCGACGAATAAAACTTCGGCGATCAATGCAAGATTTCGATCGCTTAGACACAAGACCAAACCTGCACAAAGATTCTACAGGCAAGCTAACCATGATTTCTCTTTGAATGTCAAAGGGAATGCAGTCAGACTTTTTATTTTTCTAGTAAGATTATATGGATTTGTTTACCAAAAACAATTTAAGTTGATACTTAAATAGATCCATTTAGTTATATAAATGAGACATTGTAAACTGTCAGTGACTAGTCAACTCAAGGTCTGATTAAACCATGCTATTTTCATGCTCGGGAAATAATAAATGAGACATTGTAAACTGTCAGTGACTAGTCTAATCAATGTTAGGACAAACCATGCTATTTTCATGCTCGAGAAATATTAAATAAAACATTGTAAACTGTCAGTGACTAGTCTATTCAATGTCAGGATAAACCATGCTATTTTAATGCTCAGGAAATATTAAATGAGACATTGTAAATTGTCAGTGACTAGTCTAGTCAATGTCAGGATAAACCATGCTATTTTCATGCTCGGGAAATTATAAATGAGACATTGTAAACTATCAGTGACTAGTCAACTCAATGTCAGATTAAATCATGCTATTTTCATGCTCGGGAAATAATAAATGAGACATAGTAAACTGTCAGTGACTAGTCTAATCAATGTCAGGATAAACCATGCTATTTTCATGCTCAGGAAATATTAAATGAAACATTGTAAAATGTCAGTGACTAGTATATTCAATGTCAGGATAAACCATGCTATTTTAATGCTCGGGAAATATTAAATGAGACATTATAAATTGTCAGTGACTAGTCTAGTCAATGTTAGGATAAACCATGCTATTTTCATGCTCGAGAAATAATAAATGAGACATTGTAAACTGTTAGTGACTAGTCAACTTAATGTCAGATTAAACCATGCTATTTTCATGCTCGGGAAATAATAAATGAGACATTGTAAACTGTCAGTGCCTAGTCTAATCAATGTCAGGATAAACCATGCTATTTTAATGCTCGAGAAATAATAAATGAGACATTGTAAACTGTCAGTGACTAGTCAACTCAATGTCAGATTAAACCATGTTATTTTCATGCTCGAGAAATAATAAATGAGACATTGTAAACTGTCAGTGACTAGTCAACTCAATGTCAGATTAAACTATGCCATTTTCATGCTCGGGAAATAATAAATGAGACATTGTAAACTGTCAGTGACTAGTCTAATCAATGTCAGAATAAACCATGCTCGGGAAATAATAAATGAGACATTGTAAACTGTTACTGACTAGTCTAGTCAATGTTAGTATAAACCATGTCATTTTTCATGCAGTTTTTAAGTTAAATAATCAACCTCACAAATATAAATTCTTCTAATTTTTGATTGTTTCCAAATTGTGATATCTGAAATTTCTATAATTTAAATATGTCTGATTATATACCGTTTGAAGTTCAAAGAGAAATAATGCTCAAGTCTGGTGTTGACGATTTAGTTCGTTTTCGCAACGTTTGTAGGAGATGGCGTTATGAGATACAAGGTAGGGACTTCATACGTAGTTACAGTTCACGCACCACAAATATTTTTTTTTATATTTGGCATATAAGCAAGGTAATGATGGATACTTGTATGCGGTGCATAATGATTGAATGTGCACACGTATTCATTCTCAATTAAAATTTAAATGCTCTTAAGCCAATTGCGACTTCAGAAGGTATATGGTGCTTCACATTTGCTGATGATATGGCTCTTGTATTGTGGAACCCTTTAATACAAAAGTGTGTTTCTATTCTTCTACCAAACTTCGTGTCTCAACCCAATTCACCAAAAATGATATTTGGTTTTGGTGTTCATCCAAGAACGTTAGACGTAACCATTTTGAAAATAAACTACCCCCTATACTCACAGGGACCATGGTACGTTCATATGTTTACACTACGGTAAAATAGATGGACTAGTATTCCTATTGATCGTTTACCACGTGATAGCATTCAAATAAAAAGGACAGGGCAAGCTGTGGTTGGGGGTAAAAAGTTTTGGGTGGGCTCTGAATTCTTAAATCTTGGGGGTATTTTTTCAGATAAAGTTTACTTAATTGTCTCGTTTGATTTGCTTACTAAACGATTTCATGTACAAAACATTGCTGAAACAATTACTTCAATGCTTCCCCCACCGTTTTATGTTACTAATCTTAGAACCTCACTTGTAATTTCTGGAAGTTACATTCATGGAGATGTGAGGATTATTTGTGCATGGTTATTAGAAATTGATGATGCTGGTTTTATTAATTCAACTACATTACTATTCACTAGTGTGATGCCCTATTATGATCTGCCAAAATTATTAGGCTTTACGATTGATGGAGAGCCAATAATTGATTCTGATGTCAACAGAGTAATGTTTCTTAACGTTGTGCAAGTGTACAACCAAAATTTGCAGTCATTTCAAAACCTTGGAGCTATGCAAGGAAATCGTGGCTCATTCATCGTTGGCCCACACAAAGAATCCTTAATTCTGGTTGACCGTCCACAAAATGAAGTTATATACAGAAATTAGGTTTCTATTAGGACGTTATGTGTTTTTCAAATAATTTCAGTGTTTCCACTTCGTCTTTGTGTTTTGTGTTAGTGCAAGTAACTATGTTATGTACTATTCATTGTTTTTTAATCAATGTAATCTAGGGTTTATTTTAAATAAGTGCATTTTAAATTACAAATAAATCTACACACACAAACAGAAAATACATATTACTAAATTTATTCTGAAAGGATACACTAGAAAACAACACAAATAAAGCCAGAAACAAAAAGTACACATACAACATGTCCTTATCAAAGAACACAAAGTAAAACATAAACTAAATGTAACCATAAATGACATTGTTGTCAAACACCGTAACAATGTTTTTCAAAGTGATGTTAAGATAATATTCCATTGGTTTAGGGTTAAACACGAACACATTTTTAAGTATCAACACAGCTCCAACTGATATAGACTTTTTGTATCCCTCTTTTTCCATAACTTTGTGATGAACTGTACCAGCAACAATACCAGATGGATCTTTATGTGTTACATTTAGGTAGCCAATTGAATTTAGGTTACAAATTTTAACTACCGCCACAACTCTTTCAAGTTTCCCTTTGGGTGTCAAAAAACTTTTGATGTCACCTAAACAACCAGTCACACTACTCCCTTCATCAGCTAAGTGTATTGCGCAAATCCAAGGGTCACGCGTAAAATGATCATCCTCACTTGCATCTTCAACTATTTTCTTTACAAATTCTTGAGTAGATGTTCCAACAACATCACCACCTTCCTTTGTCAATTTTGCTTTTCTATACTTTGCTTGCTGAAGAATACCAGCCGGTCCTGGAATGATCCTCATTGGTTTTTCAACACTAGTTGGACAAACAACCGGGGTCAAAGGTAGGGGCTGGTTGGGTTGTAAAGCAATTAGACGACATGGGGACGAAGTACGTGCCATATTTGGTTATGTGGCAGAAGCACCGAAATTATACAAATTGTTTGGGTAACGAGAATTGTTATCTTCAGCCATACTTCAAAGATAATTGATATTTTTAACAAAATATGTTGGCATTTAACGTATGTCTATATAGTGTTCCAAAAAAATTAAGGTCGGGAATTTTTTTAAGAGACAAACATAAATTCATTGTATTGTCACACTAGTATCTTTACATGTCAGGGTTGTGTCACATCTATGTCAGTAGCTTTGTTTTAACTGATAAGTCACATCTATACCAGTAGCTTTTTTTCTTAAAAACTTTGATTTATAAATATTACTCAATAACAACAAACATACAACTTGAACAAAAAAAGAAAATTAACAGACAAATTTATTTTTAACTCTTAGAGATTGACAGCTAACATTCATACTAACAAATTCTGTGTATAGCCACAATCCCTTGTATCCTCACAACGGTGGGTATAGAAATTCTTCGCCATTTCTTCTCTGACTTGGCGATAGTATGCATTAGGTTCACCTACTACAAAAGGGATTATACCTTGAGAAAGGTGTATATCAACCAACATGTTATTACCCAACAATCCATATAGTTTCCTTGTTGTGGAACTAGAAAATTGACTTCGTTGTAGGCTACTTGGAAATCATGTGGTCTACATATGCGTTTTTGAAAATAACCTTGACTATACAAAAGGTTGTTCACCACACTTGACCATTCTGACAATTGCTGCTGCAGGGCATCCTTTCGATTATTGCAAGGTAATGAGTCTATGATCCACACCTGGTCAGTAATTAAATTAACTATAGCGGTTACCCAGTGACTATTACCGCAATTGATTGGCATATACACCTACAAATGTAAATCATTTTTATAGACAAATGATTAGTAGAACGCATATTTTTTATATCACATACTATTAAATGTATGTTACGATGATAAACGTATAAATGAAAATACTTACAATTTGTACGTCATGCCACGCTGGGTATGGACACGTCGAACCATTCAAAGTTCCTTTTAGGAACATATCCAATAAAAGATAAAAAAAAAAACATTTGATCTAGGGTAGTACGTTGCAGTCCCAGTTTTAGAAACTGTCCAATCAGCCCCACGCGGTCGATGCCTAACCATCAACTCAATCCAACAATTAATTTGCGGATTCAACAAAACTGAAAATGTTATTTTCAGTAGCTACAAAATAAATTGTTAATACTTGAACACTCTAAAAAAATTCTTACATCATCTGAAAACCAACCATCCATTACAGAATTACGCTTTGAAAGGCTTATATTGGCAAGGTGAGGAACTAGTTCATACCAAAACTTATCCATAACAGTAAAACCCTTGACATGACAATCCAAGAATATATCAACCGGGTTCTCCATAAAATCCTCATATCTAACATACATTTCTCGCTTTACCTAAACATGCCAAACAAATAAATAATCGGTTTGCATTAAAATAACATTTTTAAAAAATTTAGCTAAAAATATACATTATCGGGATCTACGTTCTCAAACAAAACAAATTCTTTTGTGGTTGGACTTTGATTTTCAACCAGAAAACAATATTCGTCGTTGTCTTCATCACCAAGATTAAAGGTTGTAATGTTATCGAACACACTCTTATTTTTTGACTTTCCAACACGTTTCCCCAGACCTAAATTGGTTGTAGGCGGAAAAGGTGTAAATGGGCTCCTTTTTTGTGGTCCTGGGGACGACGTGCTCTTCTTTCACGGTCTATCATTTCCTGACAATTAATTACAATTTAACAAGTTTAAAATTAAACATTTTACAATATTAACTTTTATTCACAATTTAATAATACTAATTATCTACTTACTGGGTGTACGCCGCGAATATCACGATGTTGTGAAGAGCTAGCTTCAAATGTTCGATCAACCTTAGACCAACGACCAAAACCTTCGTGGGGCATCGGGTTATTCAATTCATACATACTATGACTTGCGGATGGCTTAGCAGGCTGCCTGAACGAAGCGTTTGGAGTCACTTTATAAGACGGCGTATATTGCGACGGAATTCGAATATCGTCAAAGAAGTGGCTACCAACTGTGGTAAAATTACCTAAACCATCTTGTTGTTGGTCCTAACATATAATATATTCTAAGTTATTTTTAATTAACAAAAATTTAAAAGTAACATGACAATTATATTAAAAAATTAAATTTACCTCAATGTTAATAAAACCACTATATTGAGTACCAGTAAACTCATTACCGAACCCACCAACATCAGATTCATTCACAACATTCTTTGTTGGTGAGACTTGGCCACAACCCTGCAATGCCTGCATTAAAATAGTTTGAATAATTATACGCCAAGTTTCCGATGATAGACATTTACATACATCATGTTAACCATTTACCATAATTTTTGCATTCAATTCTTTGATAGTTCGATCCTTTTCCATCAAAACTGAGTAAACGTCTGCTGGTACATCATCACGACTATAACGGTTATCAAACTCCGGTATTGGGGGCGGTTGATGTATCTCATTATTGAAATATCTAAGTCTATCAATCCACCAATCTGTCGACATCTCAACTTCGTCGGGAAACAGCCTTTCGTTTGGTATAACACCCTTGAAAAATATTATAAGATTACTTACACACGTATACAAATTATGAAATAAATTATTGGCAAAAAGGAATGTCTAAGCGTCGTAGAACTCACATCAATTAAACAAGGAATTTGTCTTCGAAAAACTTTTTTTCTCGCAACCACCGGACAGATCGAGGATAACCATCAAGTCGTGTGAAATAATTCACATCATTAGCGCTATAAGTCTCCAACATCCAAGCCTGAAAATAAATTATTTTCAAATTATACACGTACTATATTTTAGTTGGACAAAACACAACATATTAAGTAAAACCCATTAATTGATACTTGGGTAGTTCTTCGTCAGGGTCTTTGTCATCATTCGCGTGGTGGTGTTCGGCACGTACGTATACAACATTCCTTAACTGCTTATTCAATGTGTGGATTTTCTTTTTAGTAATCCGGTGGTCTAGGTGGGTGGTGGATGGTGGTGGTAGCGATTGTTGGAGTTTAGAGATAGAGGTTGTATGTGTAAAAGAAAGGAAAACTGAATTAAAGTGAAAAAGTGAGAAAAATACAAGCAACACCCCTCCTTGGAAGCCTTGGAGGGGTATATATAGTCACACACGACACTTAACTATACATTTATTCCTAGTCTAGTCTAAGCGTGTGTGACTATGATAACTAATGGGAATTCTTAAATGTCGTCACATAAAGTGAATTTCCAACAAGCTTCCCTCATGGGACGACGTGTAGAATTCCTTACAATATTTTTCCTAACAAGTACATAATGATTAAGAACACAAGTTTCCATGAAGCATCTAATGCTGATGAAGTCTTCTGAGGCCTTTGACTTCAAGTCTTCACTTCAGAGCGACACATCTTTAAAGTAAATTGTAGTAGAAATACTGTAACGACACGAGCTAAGTAATCCATATACTTCTGGTTAAGGAGAAGCTTCTGAATTAACTTCCCCCTAATTCATGCCACATAAACTTGATGTAGAAGCTTTTATATAGCTTCCCCCTAAACCGACAATCCTCATAAGCAATTTCAAAGCTTTGAATAAAGCTTAGAATGATTAAGCGCACAACGGAATTTAAAAAACAAACCCCATCATATAACATGATAATGTTGCTATGAGGGATTGAAAGTAAGGGGCACACCAAGTAGATCAACAACTTCTCTTCTGACACTTGAATAATTCTTCGGAATTTTTCTTCCCCCTGAGAGTTCAAGTTATGCATACTAGAAAGAATCAAGAAATTTCTTCCCCCACATAGTTGAAGAAAATAAACCAATCCCATGTATGAAGCTCAAATACTGAAGTAGACACTTTATCCCATTCATGAAGTTGACATCGTAACACCAGAGTCAATTAAGTCCCGGAAATGCACATATCTTCTTCCGGAGATGCACCAGAGTCAATTAAGTCCCGGAAGTGCATATCTCTCCATATAGGATAATGATGATGAATAATTGCAACAACAAAACAATTAAACATCAAATCAGTAGTGTACCGTTTAGAGATTGATAACGCCACGAGTTAAAACACTGATTTTCTCTACGGTTATGACAAATGTCTTCCCGGATTGTCTTCAAATCAAAAGAAGGTATGAAGTTCATCACGTGTACTCGTTGTGCGTTCAATATGTCTTCTTCTTCCCCCTTAATGGTTTCAAAACTCAGAACCATCAATAAATCGTACGCATATATACCTAAAATCTCGTGAGAATAATAAATAAGATGAATTATATAGTTTGTGAGAATCAGCTGCTAATCAAAATTCTCTACTCATAAACTCTCCATGGCCATCTTTACCAACCCACTTGTAAGCAATTTGAAGTGACCACTGATGCAATGAACCAGATACATCAAACATGAAACTGAATAAGAATCCTTCGATCTTGTGACTTAAGCTTGCACTATTGTTGAATGAGGAACGGTGGAGAAATCTCTAAGTACCCAATGCATCACTAAAGAAGTCTATAAGCACAACACCTCTTGAAATTATCCACGTCGACTAAGCGCGTGACACTGAGTACAACAATGTAACCCCTTTAAGTGATACTTATCCGAGTCATCAACCAACCACCCCGAACCCGGAAACCAGATAAACAAGTCTAGATTCTAAGATTAAGCACGAGCAAGTTATCTTTGAAGATAAAATAAATACACGCCTTCGAAAAATCCGTCTTCAACTTCACATAATTAATACCCGATCCAAAAAAAAATCTGTAGTCATTAAAAATATACCCATTTTTCTTCGGTCTCGTCAAATAGTTTTGTCACTTAGTCTCTCGTCACTTGATCACTTTGTCACTTCATTTTGTCACTTTTAAAATCGTTAATCAAAATATTTAATATTTATCATATGAGATGAAATAAATAAAATTTTGATATAACAATTTTTGTTCAAAATATTTAATATTTATCGTGCTTGGATCTATTTATCCTCATACCTTGTTAGGGTCTTTTTGGATAGACTTCTCCATGATCTTTATGGGAGTAATTGCTTCTCGTCGTATGTCTTGATCCTTTGGATTAATGAACTTTACATCATCTTAGGATCTTTAGCAAAAAACTGATTCCTCATGCCTTATAAGGGCCTTTTTGGACTCCGATATCCTCATGCCTTGTTAGGGCCTTTTTGGATACGCCAATATTCGCGTCCCACTTCAATAAGTTATGTCTTGGCTATGAACTCTAATTAATCCCGAGCACTTTTAAACGATTTTGGGCTAGAAGCTAAGTAATTTTTCAAATTGTACGACATTATTTATTGCATTTTTTATTGACAAGTGATGGGAGAAAAAGCTCATAACTAACTCACATAAGTTAATGAAAGAATACAAAAATTATAACAGACTCTATTATTTCTCGTTCTCTACAATTTAAAATCTCAAGGAATGAGACTCGTGGATGCTTAGCCTAATAAACCAATTAAGGTTCATATGGTTAAGGATACTAGATAGAGTAAAATAAAATAAGTAAACTCGGATTGAGTCAAAATATTCATGACGGGCCTAATATATCAAAGACGTCTAAACTTGTTAAAACCATTTTATTTATTTATTTCCTTTTTCACTTTATTTTTGACTTTTTTATAGAATATATACATATGATGGTGATGACAAAAGGAAAGTAGATAAAAGAAAATAAATGGAAAATACTACTAGGCCAAATAGATCATCAGTTTTGAAATACGTCGAAAAATATTAATTTTCCGGTTAAAATGAGGACAAATTCATGGAAAAGCCCACTTAACTTCGATAGAAGTCTCCCCTCCACTTAATATAAACATTGTCCTCAATGTTTAAGCATGTGGAAGTAAACTCCCCTACACTTAGGGCATTGTGCACGTTTTTTAAATCGAGCTAAGGAAGAGACAATTAAAGTGATTACATTTATTCAATTTATTTATATACAAGATTGAATCACAATAGCAAAAACAAATCGAAGGAAACCGAGTACACAGGATCACGGGTCGCATCAAAAGCACCAAAAGTGGATCATTAAAGCACATGTCCCTACACAACATCACAAAACACAACCTACCTGGCTCCCCCTACACTTATTGGTGGAAATGGGTGAAGGTGAAAAATGTGGAAAGGGTCGGAAAGGTAAAAATCTAATCCTAGTTAAACGATGCTTGATTTATTTATCACGAGTCTTTAGCTCGACTCCATTCCCTGAATATCATCGTTTAAATGGGAAAATCATGGAAAAAACCGTGATTTCCAAGGGAGGAAAATCTCTCCATGATAAAGGGTGAAAGGAAATACATTTAAAAAATTAGAAATAAAATTGACATTATTTAGCTACCTAAAATCTACATACAAAATGAAAAAAATGAAGTGCTATTTATAGTTGAAGTCAAGGTGCTTGGGGTATATTAGTCTTTTTAGGCTTTTAATCACCTTCTCTTCTTTAACTTGAGGGCATCTTGGTCATTTGGTAGGTGATAATGTGTTTCCACCAATGGGACGAAATATACTTTTAAATAGACCAACGGGAGCACTTCACATGGATCACCATCTTCACATTTTATTATTCTTTTATACAATGGCTCTTGATTAATCTACTTTAACCAACTCCACCATTTTAAGCTTCTAGAAACATGCACCTAATTACTCACAAAAGAAACACACATGCTATTTTTTATTCTTTTTAATATTTTTGTGTTAGTTTAAAAATAGATAAAAATAAATGAAAATAAAGATATTAAAAATAAAAATATTTAAAAATCAAAAATAATTATTTCAATACTAAACTAACTATTATAAAATAAAAAACTTTTTTTTATTAATTTACGAAAATATATTTTTTATTTATTATTTATTTAATAAAAACTATTTATTTAATTTAAAAACTAATTAAAGTTAAAAATTCATAGAGAACAAACCATGAGGAGTTACGATGCGAGGTCAGGAGCGTTGGCTTCGTAATTTTGTGCTCTTCAATGTGGTTTATTAGTGGATGACTTCGGAGAATGCAAAAATGGTCCTTGTTGTAAAATCTTTATCAAATCATCATATTTAGCCCTCCAAACTTCATTCTTTTTGCACTTTTTGGTCCTTTGACATCATCTTTGACTTTTTCTTCGATAAATGATCGTGAAATCCTGTATTTTCTTCATTTTTGATCTTTTGTTCCTATTTCACACAAAAACACAAAACCACGCGTAATTCTGACTTTTAAGATATTAAATACACGTTTTGGTTTTTCCTTGTTTTAAGTGGTAAAAGAATAAGTGTTTACACACTTATTAAATCCCCTACACTTGACCATTGCAATGTCCTCATGCAATGCACGATTTTAAAGCATAAATTTACATTTTTCATCATAATTAACCCCTCTTGGCTTGTATTACGATATAGTATTACTACTACAACAAAAGAAACTAAACAATGATGAAAAGATTAAAACTTTATAAAGGATATAACAATTTATTTTAGTTTATTAATTTTGAAATTTTTTGATGGAAGAAACTCGTAAAGAAATCTAAGACTTAAATTAGGGGTTTTTGGTGTCATGAATATTTAATACCCTCAAGTTTCACGTTCCCCACACCAAGCGTAAAAACGAGATCATTGTAATTACAAGTTAGTGAAGCTAACACTTACTCATGTTGTTTAATTATTCACTTAGACCCCCTTATTCCTACGGTGTATCTCTTGTATTTTATTTTTGTCTTGAATGATCACGAGGATGCATTTTTGACTTATTTTGATAACTTATTAAGGCCGAAAATAAAGTAGGACGATTTAATCAATAGTTAGATAAAGGTAAAAATATTTTAAAATGGCTTCTCGAAATCTCATAAAGTTTATATCTTGGCATAACTCGTTTCACGTTTTGAGACCTTTCTCGGACAGATATTTGGCATGTACTTCAAACTTCAAATCTTGATAGATGATCTTGAAATTATGGTCTTCTCTTCATTTTGGTATACATCTTCATTTGGAGTGAGAGATGCTTCAAACGTTGACCACGACTTCGTCATTTATCCTTGTCTTTATTTAGGATTTTGATATACAACGATCCGCCTCCTTTTCGGACTTGGATCTATTTATCCTCATACCTTGTTAAGGTCTTTTTGGATAGACTTCTCCATGATCTTTATGGGATTAATTGCTTCTAGTCATGTGTCTTGATCCTTCATATTGATTTATATTAATGATCTTCACATCATCTTAGGATCTTTAGCAAAAAAAAGTGATTCCTCATGCCTTGTAAGGGCCTTTTTGGACTCCGATATCCTCATGCCTTGTTAGGGCCTTTTTGGATACGCCAATCTTCGCGTCCTATTTCAATATGTTATGCTTTGGCTATGAACTCTAATTAATCTCGAGCAACTTTTAAACGACTTTGGTCTAGAAGCTAATTAATTTTTCAAATTGTACGACCTTATTTATTGCATTTATTTATTAACAAGTGATGGGATAAAAAGCTTATAACTAACTCACATAAGTTCATGAAAGAATACAAAACATATAATTGACTCTATCATTTCTCATTCTCCACATATTAAAATCTCAAGGAATGAGACTCGTGGATGCTTAGCCTAATAAACCAATTAAGGTTCATATGGTTAAGGATACTAGCTAGAGTAAACTCAAATAAGTAAACTCGGATTGAGTCAAAATATTCACGATGAGCCTAATATATCAAAGACGTATAAACTTGTTAAAACGATTTTATTTATTTATTTACTTTTTGACTTTATTATGGAATATATACATATGATGGTGATGACAAAAGGAAAGTAGATAAAAGAAAATAAATTGAAAAACTACTAGGCCAAAATAGATCAAAAGTTTTGAAAAACGACAAAAAATATTAATTTTCCTGTTAAAATGAGGACAAATTCATGGAAAAGCCCATTTAACTTCGATAGAAGTCTCCCCTACACTTAATATAAACATTGTCCTCAATGTTTAAGCATGTGGAAGTAAACTCCCCTACACTTAGGGCATTGTGCACGTTATTTAAATCTAGCTAAGGAAGAGACAACTAAAGTGATTACATTAATTCAATTTATTTATATACAAGATTGAATCACAATAGAAAAAGCAAATCGAAGGAAACTGGGTACAGGGAACACGGGATCACGGGTCACGTCAAAAGCACCAAAAGTGGATCATTAAAGCACATGTCCCTACACAACATCACAAAACACAACCTACTTGGCTCCCCCTACACTTATTGGTGGAAATGGGTGAAGGTGAAAAATATGGAAAGGGTGGGAAAGGTAAAAATCTAATCCTAGTGAAACGATGCTTGATTTATTTGTCACGAGTCTTTAGCTCGACTCGATTCCCCGAATATCATTGTTTAAATGGGATAATCATACAAAAACCGAGATTTCCAAGGGAGGAAAATCTCTCCATGATAAAGGGTAAAGCACACTCAAATAAGGAAAACCCCACAATAGTCCACCCGGGTCAAACATATAATTTCCATCACGAAAGGAAATAAACCTCATGGTGGTAAAATCACACAAGTATAAGTCGAGTGGGGTATCCTTAGGCAATGATCTCTTAAAGGAAAGGGTGGTATGGTGATAGTAGAAGTTGTGGTAAGTTGAAAGCGTAGCTCCGAATATTCCAAAAATGTTTCCTTTTATGTCATCAAATGGATACGGAGATGGCTCAAAAACTTTGGTACCGGGATCGAGAACCTTTTCCTTTAGGGGAAAATAAGAAATACTCTCAACGGAACTTGAAGAAGATCCGCTCATATACCTCACAATCTCATCCGAAGAAGGTGGAAAAAGAGGTGTCAAAACATATGTGCTCCGAATGTTGGTGTCGTCCGGTTTCTTTTCCTTTGAAACGGGTTTCTTAAAGTCTGATGGAGGGTAAAGGCCATAATCGAAATCCAAAGTAGGAGAATCATGCTCATTTAGGAAGTAAGTATTCAGAAAAATTTCAAAATCTTACTCAAAAGAGTAATCCTCTAAAGTAGTATCAAACGTTGGTGGTGGAGGATCCTCATCAAAAGGAGACTCAAGAGTGGAAGGATCACTCATAGAGATAAAAGGATCATTAGGGTCACTGGGTGTCTCTTCAAATCCCGAAGAAATGAGATCACTTAAAGAAGTGTCGTCATCGTAGAGTGGGGTATCAAAGAGTGGAGGCTATAAAGGTGTCTCCCTAAGATCTAAAGGAGAATGAACACTTGAAAAAGTGTCATCACTATCGGTATCGTAAAAGGGATTATCTAAAAGTGGAGGCTCAAAAGGTAGTTCCTCTAAATCCGAAGTGGAATGATCACTTAAAGAAGAGACATCACTAAAATCATCATTAGCTCCCTTATTTTCTTCAAAAAGTGGATTATCATTTGTAGTTTTAAAAAGTGGATTTGAATGTACCACAAAATCATCAATGTTAAACTTTTTCGTTTCAAAAGGATTGATTAAACTTTCTTCATTATCAAAATTTCGAACATCAATCATATTGACCGATTCTTTTCCATTCGATTTATTTGTGATTTTTCCCATTTTAAACACTTGTTGATCATCCCCTACCCTAATAATTAATTCCCCTTCGGCTACATCAACTAATGCTTTTCCGGTTCTTAAGAACGGTCTACCAAGTATTGACGAAATACGAGGATCCATCTCATAGTCGACTGCGACAAAGTCCGCGGGAAAAGTGAAGGTACCAAATCGAACAAAAACGTCTTCATCAATACCGACGGGGTATGCGAGAGTTATATTAGCTAATTCGAGAGTCATGCGAGTCGGCACAAGGTCGGGTAATGGTAATTGTTTCCATACCGATAGTGGCATAAGATTGATGCTAGCATCGAGATCCGCTAAAGCCATACAATCTTTAATTTGAGGAAACAAGCAAGGTAACACGAATCGTTCGCGATCTCCTAGCTTTTCGGGAAGCTCTTTGAGAAGAATCACGGAACAATTCTCATTTAAACGGGTGTTAACAAGCTCTACCATTTTTTCTTTCTTATTGAGCAAATCTTTGAACATTTTCACAAATTTAGGCATTTGAGCAAGTGCTTTAATAAGGCTAATATAAACATTAAATTGGGAAATCATTTTCAAAATTTGGAAACGTGAACGTCTTCTTTTGGTAAATAACTTAGCCTTGTCCAACCTAGAGGGATAAGGGATATTGGGATTTGAAGTTGAAGGTTGAGAAGGAGAAGGACTCGCTTCTTGAACAACCTTAGGGTTAGTCTCATTAGGCAATGGAGAACTAGTACTAGGAGTGGTAGTGTGAGGAATTACGGAAGGGGGAGTAGGAATACTCATTATGACCTTCGGGCCTTGTCTCTTCTTTATGGGCGAAGAGATGGAAGGTCCCACTAAAGTGGCTCCACTTCAAGTGGTAATAACACTCACATTAGCTCGAGGGTTGGTCTCGGTATTAGAAGGTAAGGATCCTTGGGGTCAAAGGGCTTGCAACATTTGCACGAATTTCCTATCGGTAGACTCTTGCATTTGTTTCATAGTTCTCTCATGTTCAGTCATTTTTGGAGAACCAAGTCCATTTGAGGATTAGTAATATTCCTTTGATTAAACCCTTGATTTTGAAAACCTTGGTTTTGAAATTGATTAGGATTTTGAAAGCTTTGATTTTGAAAACCTTGGTTATTAAAGCCTTGATTTTGAATATTAAACCCTTGGTTTTGCCCTTGAAAATTCCCTTAATTTTGGTTAATACCCCTTGCATTTGAATTCCCTTGAAAATTACCCATTTGAGGACCTTGGTTCTAATTTTGGTATTGGGTATTTTGGGCGGGTGGGGGTGGTCTTTATGGAACTACAAAACCCGGGGGAGCCAAATAGTTAGTACTCTTATAAGACAAATGGTTAACATCAATATTTGGTTTAAAATGCACCCTCTCATTAGGGTTATAAGCATACACTTCTTGTGGAGATGGGTCATAAACCTTATCACAATTAAGATACCAATGTGGCCTACCACATGTTTCAAAAGTCACATTAATGGCATTCACGTGTGTAACGGGTGTGTTTTGAACGTGTAAGGCAAGTTTTGTCACAATTGAAGTAAGTGCTTGAATTTGATTGTTAGTCTCACTATCACTAGCACTAGCCATTGTAGCCCTTACACTCTTGGTTTGAACGTTTGCCTTGTTTCAATTATATTCCAAGCATCATTCATTGATTTAACCTAAATATTTCCCCCGAAGCACTATTTAGTGAGTCTTGGTCATTCAAAGTTTATCCATTGTAAAAAGTATTAATTTGATGAACTTTAGTAAAACCATGTTGAGGACACTTTCTCAAAAGCTCCTTAAATCTATCCCAAGACTCACTAAAAGTTTCCCTATATTTTTGTTCAAAGGTAATGATGTCATTCCTTAAAGAGGTAGTCCGTGATGGTGGGATAAAATAGTTAATGAACTGGGTCTCTAAATCCGCCCATGTAAGAATACTTTGGGGTGGTTCCTTATCAAGCCAAATCCTGGCTTCTCCCTTGAGGGAAAAAGGAAAGAGGAGTAAACGAATGGCCTCTTGTGGCACCCCATTGTATTTAACGATGTTTGCCAAATTTATGAAACGTTTTATATGAGTGTGTGGTTCATCATGAGTACGGCCTAAAATGGTGTAGCGGAAACCATTTGAATAAAACCCGTTTTTAGTTCAAAATTATTCGCTCCAATATCCGGCACCACAATCGCGTCATCATTTCCCTCAACGTGAGATTGTAAAATCTCAATCATTGGTCGATTATTCGTTGCCATCTTATTGTTCAAATCTCGATTCTTGGGATCGGCTTTATTGACGGTCTTTTTGTTTTTCTTCTTCTTTTTGGAAGAATTAGAAGTGTTTGGTACACCACTCGGTATGTGTGCACGCGCGCGAGTGCGCATACAACTAAACTCGAGGAATGAGGTAGGAGACCTCGGTCGACTTTGAGAGGAAAGGGATTATCCCTCTCGAGGTTCAATATTATAAAGCTACAAAAAATATATATGTAATACTACTTTGGCGGCAAAACCCTCGATTAGCCTTCCTTCTCAAAATACTTACAAGTGAATGGGGGGAATGAGGTGGTGTGAAGCACTTAAGTACCTAGCTTCCCTTAGACGGCCTTTTATAGCACGTTGCCTTTCTATTCACCTTAAAGTTCGTATTTTTTGAATTATTGCTTAACGAAAGTATTTATCTATTTTTGCCTTTATTTTTGTTTGATCGATACATGTATAAGGAACCAGAACGCCTCCAAATACGGGGTATTGCAAGCAATAATTATGGAAATATTATATATTGGGGTTCTTAAACGTAATATCTATAGTAAAAGAAAAATCTTTTTGTATTTTTTTAAGAAAAATATATATTCACAATAAGAAACAAAAGAAATCGAAATAAGAAAAATAACAATAGTACTTAATTGTTTTGGTGTAATACTTTAGGAAAAGTATTCTTTTGGATTTTTTATTTGTGCAAATCTTAGAAAAGAATTTGCTTTTGATGATTTTTTAATTTTTTAGTATTTTTATCTTTTTGATTTTTTTTTATGTTTTGGATTTTTTAACAAGAAAATAACGTTCAAAAGTGAACGGATCCAAAAATCCAAATCTTCTCACGAAAAATCGTCAATCGTAACGAGCGAAACGGCAACGGCGTTATTTTAATATAACAATTTTTTAATATATCGTTTTTTCTCTCGACTCGACTCGAACTGATTCACAACATAACACAAGATTTATTTGTTTTTGGTTAATAATAATTGCTTGGTAATCTATGTCTATTTAAGCTAAAAATGGGGAAATATGTAGGCTAAGGAATATATAAAAATAAAAGCGCAATTATTTCACGTTTATTCTAAAATGCAATATAAAATTAAACTACAAATTTAGATCTAGATGCAACAAAATTAAACTATAATTAGAAATAAATCTAAATGGAAATTAATCTAAATGCAAGCACGTAATAGCAAATAAAAGTGACAAAAAATGAAATCACAAAGATAAACTTAAAAATAAAGCATAAAGTTTCAACCATTTAGGCTTATTAATCCTTTTTAGATGATAAAGCTACAAGCTTTATATACTAATAAGTTTAATAATCACAAAAAGGTGTAAACGTTTTACTAATAATGAGCTTATTAAATGAAATCTAATTTTTAAACTTTTAAATTTATATTTTAACACAAATAATAATAACTAAAACTAATTAACTGATTTTTATGAAAAATATAACTTTTATGAAAACAATTTAAATTATAACGATCTAATTAATAAAACTAAAACGATTAAGCTATAAAAATAAAAAGGAGAAAATTATGGTACGCGTAGTCTGTAGAAAACGCTCTAAACAAAGAACATCAACAACATCAACAAAATACAGCCCGTAAAGTACACTGCCAACCAATATCAAACCAAAACTAAGCGTATCCCGGCCCGTAAAGTACACGGCCAACCAAATTAATAAACCATATTAAACTTGAACCAAATTATTCAACCATAAGCTCTTTACCAATAGTGATAGATCGATACGCCGAGATCAAAGAAAACATAAAAGGTTAGGATAATAAGCAATAATTATTATATGATAAAGAGATTTAATTAAAACTAATAGATCTAGATATTTTTTTATATTTTATAAAAGTATTTTAAATTTTAAAGCTAAAAATTATAGATATACTTAATCTATTAAAAACCTAATAGATCTAAACTATTTTTAAAGGTTTTATAAAAATACTTTAATTTTTAAACTCTAAACTTATAGATCTAAACTAATTAGTATAGAAAACTAATAGATCTAACTATTTTATTTGGTTTTATGAAAGTATTTTTAATTTTTAAAACATAAAACTAATAGATCTAAAAAACTAATAGATAAAAAACTAAAAGTACTTAAATAAAAAGCTAGATTATAAATAAGTCGTAAGCCTAAGCTTAGAACTTATTAGATTTAAAAAGCTAAAAAGCTAATTAAATCATTATTCCAATAATAAGCTAGATCTACGAAAATAAGGCGACAATAAGCTTGAAATAAGATAACTTATTTCAAACTTATATATAAATCTTAACTTATTTGGAAAAAATTATAAAAACTAATCCCAAAATAATAAGCTAGATGATAAGAAAAGATTAAGAAAGGTAGAATGAGAATAAGCTAAAACGTAAACTTTTATTAATATGAAAGTGTTTAATTATAAGCTAGTACAAAGTTGAAAGGAAATACATTTAAAAAACAAAAAATAAAATTGACATTATTTAGCTACCTAAAATCTACATACAAAATGAAGAAAAATGAGGTGCTATTTATAGTTGAAGTCAAGGTGCTTGGGGTAGATTAGTATTTTTAGGCTTTTAATCATCTTCTCTTATTTAGCTTGAGGGCATCTTGGTCATTTGGTAGGTGATGATGTGTTTCCACCAATAGGATGAAATATACTTTTAGATAGACCAATGGGAGCAATTCACATGGATCACCATATTCACCTTTCATTATTCTTTTATCCAAGGGCTCTTGATTAATCTACTTTAACCAACTCCATCATATTTAATCTTCTAGAAACATACACCTAATTACTCACAAAAGAAACACACATGCTATTTTTTATTTCTTTTTAATATTTTTGTGTTAGTTTAAAAATAGATAAAAATAAATAAAAATAAAACTACTAAAACTAAAAATATTTAAAAATCAAAATTATTATTTCAATATACTAAACTAACTATTATAAATAAAAAACTTTTATTTTTATTATTTTTTTATTAATTTACGAAAATATATTTTTATTTATTATTTATTTATTAAAAACTATTTATTTAATTTAAAAACTAATTAAACTTAAAAATTAATAGAGAACAAACCGTGAGGAGTTACGATGTGTGGTCGGGATCGTTGGCTTCGTAATTTGTGCTCTTCAATGTGGTTTATTAGTGAATGACTTTGGAGTTTGGCAAAAATGGTCCTTGTTGGAAAATCTTCATCAAATCCTCATCTTTTTTCCTCCAAACTTTATTCTTTTTGCACTTTTTGGTCCTTTGACTTTATCTTTGACTTTTTCTTCGATAAATGACCGTGAAATCCCGTGTTTTCTCCATTTTTGATCTTTTGTACCTATTTCACACAAAAACATAAAACCACGCGTAATTCTGACTTTTAAGATATTAAATACACGTTTTGGTTTGGTTTTTCCTTGTTTTAAGTGGTAAAAGGATAAGTGTTTACACACTTATTAAATCCCCTACACCTGACCATTGCAATGTCCTCATGCAATGCACGATTTTAAAGCACAAATTTACATTTTTTCATCATAATTAACCCATATTGACCTTTATTACGATATACTATTACTACTACAACAAAAGAAACTAAACAATGATGAAAAGATTAAAACTTTATAAAGGATATAACAATTTCTTTTAATTTATTAATTTTGAAATTGTTTGATGGAGGAAACTCGTAAAGAAATCTAAGACTTAAATTAGGGGTTTTTGGTGTCATGAATATTTATCACCCTCAAGTTTCACGTTCCCCACACGAAGCATAAAAACGAGATCATTGTAATTACAAGTTAGTAAAGCTAACACTTACTCATGTGGTTTAATTATTCACTTAGACCCCTTATTCCTACAGTGTATCTCTTGTATTTTATTTTTGTATTTAATGATCACGAGGATGCATTTTTGACTTATTTAGACAATTTATTAAGGCCAAAAATAAATTAGGACAATTTAATCAATAGTTAGCTAAAGGTTAAAATATTTTAAAATGGCTTCTCGAAATCTCATAAAGTTCATATCTTGGCATAACTCATTCAAGGATTTGAGACATTTCTCGGACCGATATTTGCCATGTACTTCAAACTTCAAATCTTGAGAGACGATCTTGAAATTATGGTCCTCTCTTCATTTTGTATACATCTTCATTTGGAGTAAGAGATGCTTCAAACATTGACCACGACTTCTTAATTTATCCTTGTCTTTATTTAGGATTTTGATATACAACGATCCGCCTCCTTTTCGGACTTGGATATATTTATCCTCATACCTTGTTAGGGTCTTTTTGGATAGACTTCTCCATGATCTTTATGGGAGTAATTGCTTCTCGTCATGTGTCTTGATCCTTCATATTGATTTATTGATTTGGATTAATAATCTTCACATCATCTTAGAATCATTAGCAAAAAAGTGATTCCTCATGCCTTGTAAGGGCCTTTTTGGACTCCGATATCCTCATGCCTTGTTATGGCCTTTTTGGATACGCCAATATTCGCGTTCCACCTCTATAAGTTATGCCTTGGATATGAACTCTAATTAATCCCGAGCAACTTTTAAACGATTTTGGGCTAGAAGCTAAGTAATTTTTCAAATCGTATGACCTTATTTATTGCATTTATTTATTGACAAGTGATGAGAGAAAAAGCTTATAAATAACTCACATAAGTTCATGAAAGAATATAAAACTTATAATTGACTCTATCATTTCTCGTTCTCCACAATTTAGAATCTCAAGGAATGAGACTCGTGGATGCTTAGCCTAATAAACCAATTAAGATTCATATGGTTAAGGATACTAGCTAGAGTAAACTCAAATAAGTAAACTCGGATTGAGTCAAAATATTCACGACGGGGCTAATATATCAAAGACGTCTAAACTTGTTAAAACCATTTTATTTATTTATTTCCTTTTTGACTTTATTTTTGACTTTATTATGGAATATAAACATATGATGGTGATGACAAAAAGAAAGTTGATAAAAGAAAATAAATGGAAAATACTACTAGGCCAAAATAAATTAAAAATTTTGAAAAACGTCGAAAAATATTAATTTTCCGGTTTAAATGAGGACAAATTCATGGAAAAGCCCACTTAACTTTGATAGAAGTCTCCCCCACACTTAATATAAACATTGTCCTCGATGTTTAAGCATGTGGAAGTAAACTCCCCTACACTTAGGGCATTGTGAACGTTGTTTAAATCGAGCTAAGGAAGAGACAACTAAAGTGATTTCATTTATTCAATTTATTTATATACAAGATTGAATCACAATAGCAAACACAAATCGAAGGAAACCGGGTACAGGTGAACACGGGATCACGGGTTGCGTCAAAAGCACCAAAAGTGGATCATTTAAGCACATGTCCCTGCACAACATCACAAAACACAACCTACTTAGCTCCCCCAACACTTATTGGTGGAAATGGGTGAAGGTGAAAAAAGTGGAATAGGTGGGAAAGCTAAAACATAAACTTTTATTAATATGAAAGTGTTTAATGATAAGCTAGTACAAAGTTGAAAGGAAATACATTTAAAAAACAAAATAAATAAAAATGAGGTGCTATTTATAGTTGAAGTCAAGGTGCTTTGGGTAGATTAGTCTTTTTAGGCTTTTAATCACCTTCTATTCTTTAACTTGAGGGCATCTTGGTCATTTGGTAGATGATGATGTGTTTCCACCAATAGGATGAAGTATACTTATAGATAGACCAATGGGAGCACTACACATGGATCACCATCTTCACCTTTCATTATTCTTTTATCCAAGGGCTCTTGATTAATCTACTTTAACCAACTTCACCATCTTTAATCTTCTAGAAACATGCACCTAATTACTCACAAAAGAAACACACAAATGCTATTTTTTTATTCTTTTTTAATATTTTTGTGTTAGTTTAAAAATAGATAAAAATAAAAATAAAACTACTAAAACTAAAAATATTTAAAAATCAAAATTAATTATTTCAATACTAAAATAACTATTATAAAATAAAAAACTTTTATTTTTATTATTTTTTATTAATTTACGAAAATATATTTTTTTATTTGTTATTTATTCATTAAAAACTCTTTATTTAATTTAAAAACGAATTAAACTTAAAAAATTCATAAGGAACAAACCGTGAGGAGTTACGATGTGAGGTCGGGACTGTTGGCTTCGTAATTTTGTACTCTTCAATGTGGTTTATTAGTGGATAATTTTGGAGATTGGAAAAAATGGTCCTTGTTGTAAAATCTTTATCAAATCCTCATCTTTAACCCCCCAAAGTACATTCTTTTGGCACTTTTTGGTCCTTTGACTTTATCTTTGACTTTATCTTCGATAAATGACCGTGAAATCCTGTGTTTTCTTCATTTTTTATCTTTTTTACCTATTCACACAAAAACAGAAAACCACGCGTAATTCCGACTTTTAAGATATTAAATACACGTTTTGGTTTATTTTTTCCTTGTTGTAAGTGGTAAAAGGATAAGTGTTTACACACTTATTAATAGGAACCGGAACCCAGCCGGCCACTCAGCAGAATATAGTTACATGAATCACGGTCATGATAATGACCGTCATGAAATTGACAGACAACATGGTACTGAAAACACCGTGCTTAAAATTTATCTGTCAGAAACCATCGGAAATCCCGAACGGACGTGACCAGAAATACAGAGGTCCACAGTCTAACCGGCCCGCCAATCCTAGCAGTTACCAAAGTTTTTCAACCTTATTCGTATCCACCTAGCAAAACACATGTCAAAACATCAATTAAGACACAAGTCTCAAGTATCAGTTCAGAAGACACTTGTTAGGATACCAGTCATGATACATGTCATACGAATATCTTCTCAAGGCACGAGTCAAGACTCAAAACTCCAGTATGCCTGCTAAACCAGGTCCTCAGTAATTCAGGGTAACCTCCAAGGGGGTATACGCGTTTTGTCATGCCACGCAAAAATCAAACCATTAAAGATTCAGCCACCACCATTGGAGTATTATTCAGATTAGACACGCAGTATTCGTTCTGTAAAGTTACAGACGAACACACTCAGCGAGATCTGCCACGTTTACTTCACGTATTCACATGACTGCTTTACCTTAAATCAGGTATTACCTACCTCCCAGCCAGACTAGACTCCATAGTATCACCCATATTTATTAAGTTTTCCTTCCAGTTGAAGACGAAATTCATCTTACTAACTCCTGAATAGATTCATTATATTTCCCTCCCAGAAAAATCAGTACAAAATTGTTTATGCCTTACCAGCAAACGGTTATTATTCCAAAGCTACGTAGACTTCCTAGCTACCAGTTATGACCGATTTCTGAAGTTCCTTAAATTCATGATCAACAGATTATTCCATAGTTCCAAGATGTAATTCCAGAAAGTTTTCCAGAAATTCCTTCCTAACTACGAGACACAATTTAACACCGAGCTTGTTCAAGAACAGAACCTGTCTTCAGAACTCCTCATCGCAGGGCTTCAGCTGAGTTAAAAGAGTTGCATCATTTTTTGCAAGAGTTACTTGAACGAGGCATTATTCTCCCTAGGACACCACCAGGAGGTGCACCGTTTTCTATCTATCAAGAAGAAGACCAGTATCATGAGATCATGTATCGATCAACGAAAATTTTACAAGATCGCCATTCATAATCGATGTTGATCTCACGTATAGAAGGTCTATCTGATCTGTTATGATGTCTTAACCATTTTCTAGAATGATTCCCGATCATGCTACCATCAGTAGTGAAATAAAGAACAATATGTTCCAAGACTACTTTTACGCACGTTATGGTCTCTCTAAAATCTTGATTTATACTTCTGAGCTCCCAAATGCTCCAGCTATAGTATGAAATTGATGAATAAAATTTTCCATGAATTTTCAGACAAAATCGTCAGTATAATCATTGATAACATTCTGATCTGCTAAACTCTAGAGAAGAACACGAGAATCATCTTCTCACAGTGGTAAAGATTCTCCAATAGGAGAAAATTATATACGCAGCTTCCCAGATGTAAATCCCAGTTGAACAAAGTGGCGTTTCTAAGCCACCATATTTCAGCAGAAAAAAAATTCCAGAAATCATGCGAAGGTGAAGGCCATCAGTAAATGGTCAAGACCGACGTTTATGACCGAAGTACAAAATTTTCTATAATTCAGTCGGCTACTATCGCAGGAATTTCTGACAGTTCCCATGATTAGCCTTCCATGGCTAAGCTTACACAAAAAGGAGAGAACCTACACAAAAACTTTGTATCCCATAAGATCCTATGCCAGGAGAGGTCTAAGTTACCGAATTTCATAGTTCTTCTATAACTATTCATCCAGACTCCACAAGAATGTACCATAATCCCAGATGGAATTTAAATAGACGCAGTATAACACATTGATACATCTATGTTACAACCATTAGGAATTCTGAACAGGAATGAGACTGATGTCATGAAGGTTGTTATCGGTTGTCACAGACTCAGAAGAAGTATGATACTATCTAAGTCATTGTCGACCATTTAACCAACTTACATGTTTTCTTTCATCCGAAAGGATTACGCAGTAGCAGATCTATAGGAAATTCAGCAATAGATCGTATGATTTCACGGTATGCCATCGACAATCATGTCATATAGAAATTCATGTTTGCGAATTACGCTTACGTTCATGTTCACGGTCACGTGTACGTTTATGTTCACCTTTAAGTTTACGCCTTACATTCACATTATGATGTTGTTTCAGTCTATATTTTGTGCTATTTCATGATTCAAAATTCACGTTCGCATTCATCACATCGTTCACGTTCAGGTTCGTGTTCCATCTCGATATATACATTCCAGGTCCTGTACCGGATTTGGTTACATAAACTTTGAGAAACCAGACTCAAGTTTATCATTGCTTTTCCATGCTCAGGTAGACGTTTCACGTCTCAGGCCGTATCGTTTGGCATTCCCTCTCAGTTAGCATACGTTCATGATATGATCTAGTATCACGTTCACGGTATGTTTCACGTATCACGTTCACGATATACTCCATGCAAAGCATTCCTCATATGATCGCGAACCACGTTCATAATTGCTCACGTAGCACGGTCACAATTGTTCACGTAGTTTGTCCCAATATGTTTTCACCAGCTTTGCTCATAAATATAGATGTATCTTTTCAGGTTATTTGTACGTATCGTTTCATGTATCCTACGTGTTATATTTTATTCAGTCGATTAGATTAAAAAAAATCCATCTTAAGTATGGAACCATAAACTATTCAGCATCGTCAAGACAGGGTCATTAGGACCAAGATTTTTATGGTGTTTAGACCTTCGAAGGAATTGTTTCGAGCGGGAAGCCACTCTGAACGGAGGAGTCCATCTGGACCTCTCATTCTTTTCCTTCAATAAATTTAGTTAAGTTCTTTCAGTCATGTAACATTCCATGTCCTCTTTAGCCATGTCACGTTACATGTTCACTTCAGTCATGTCATGTGTATACCTTTCAGCAAAATTATGTCTTAATTCGAGGACGAATTATCCTTCAGCTTATATTTCTTTTCAACTTTCATGTTCTTTCACCCTACATGTCCTTTCAACTTTTATAATTTCATCAGCTTAATATTACCTATAATTCGAGGACGAATTTTCTTTTTAGAGAGGGAGAATTGTAAAACCGTAGCATTATCGCATCCTTAATTCGAGGACGAATTATTTTTTTAGAGGGGGAGAGTTGTAAAACCCGCCTTTAAAATCCTTAAATATTAAAAATATGTAGTCTCAACTTTAATTAAACGTTACGAAATTAATTATTCGAAAAATAATTAATAAATGTCAGAAAATATTACGTAAGTATTTATTCAGAAAATAAATATTATAAATCCCGAATCACGAACTAAAAACATGAACATGTAAAAGATTAAACGAAACGAAAATTTAAGTATGCATGTGTTGGGTTGCGGCAGAATTAAAAGAAAAGAAAAGGGGTTTTGGGCTTAAGCCCGACCCATGTTACCAAAAAAACTTACAGGAGTTAATCACTCCTTGTCAAACAGTAACAACAAAAACCTAAGGATAGTGAGTGTGTTTTCTGATGGCAGAAAATAAAAGAAAAAGAATAAAATGAGATCGGGAATTTTCTTGGTCTGGATTCGAGGGCTTGTGCTGTGGTACTCAGAAATCTTATAACGGTATTCCTTCATTTTCCTCTCTCTTAACATCATGAATTTTGATTGATTTATTAAGAACACGTGATAAATGAATGGGTAAAACATGGACTTAATCAAGGAAGAAGGGTGTCGGGTTTGGTTTAGATTCATAAAACCGAGACCATCAGGTCTCGGTGTGCTATGCTTTGGCCCATCCGAGACCCAAATGGGGTTTGGTGGTGGATCTATGTGGTGATGGAAGTAACATGAACCCACCAGGGGTTGGTTTAATAAAATAGTGTGAATAAAAGACTCAATAGGGGGTGTTTGGGATTAACTCGTAAGGGGGTGTTTAGGTTTGTAAATAGTCGGGAAAATAATACAAACAGTGGGAACATATAACAATCAGTGGGAACCGTGAAAAAACCGTGGGAACTGAATAACTAACAGTGTGAAACACTGTGCAAGCAGTAGCAACTGGCACTAGGCCAGTGGCTACTGCTGGTGTGACGTCGGCAAGGGGGGACCACGACGAAGGTCGTGGTGGACTCGGTTTGGGCTGACTCGAGACGTGGGTGTCTTGGGGGAATCTTTTTCGCTCGGATTTCCGAGTACAAGTCTCCAGGGAAGGTTTTTGGTTATATCACAGAATTAACGAAATTAGAAATGTTTTCATTAATTTAATTAGTAAATTATATTGAGACGGTTTTATTAATTATTAATTAAATGTTTGGTTTTTTTAAGTGATTTAATGATTCATGAAACCTTTTTGGAAAACTTTCTATTTCAGGAACTTTCTGTTTCAGGAAATCTTCTATTTATAACAAGTTACTATTTATAGTAATATCGTAAATATCAGAACACAGTAACCCGAAATACAAGATATATACTAATCAGTAAACATTTAAAGAACAGTCAGATTTATCAAATATACACTAGAACAGTCAGATTTATCAGAAATGCACTAGACAGACAGATTTATCAGTTTATACTCAACTAGTAAAATAATACGAGAACACGCAAGGTGAATTAAGAAAAGAAATAAACAGTAATAAGAGACTGTAACCCGATAACTCATTCACGTTCCTTATTTATGTAGTATCCGTGAAGTCGGAATAGATCCTTCAGCTTTTATTCTTGTCTCATTACTAGACACGAGGTATGGATTTTCCGTCCTTTAGTAAGAACTTCCTTTCTATGCATGATTAGGATTCCCCGTCTGCAGCCAAATGTTCTCTCCATCATATGTTATTAAATTTTCAGTAATTATCTTAATAGCTAGGTTAAACTGCCTGAGCTTTATATACATGCATGACCAGTTATTACTAGTTACGGAGGTACCATAACCATGACACTTGAGGCACCGGTGTCGTGACTCCTCTGCGGGGGAATGATCTCTTGCAGCGTCCCATTTATTTTTGCTTGGCCATTTGTCAGTATTATCAGCGGGTCGTATGGATGCATCCTAGGTTATCACTTTACACCTTATCAGGTGAATGTGGTGTGTGCTCTACATCCTTCACATTGGAGTTGATCCCTCCACCCAGCACATTATTTAGAGGTCACCCCTCTATAACATGACGAGGTCACCCCTCCATGTATTCATGCCAAGGTTGTTACAACACATGACCTGTGTAAGCTCGTGGCATTTAAAATACAGTAATTGCACGTTTTTAGATTTAACAGATGATAATTCAGCTTTACTTTTATTAATCAGACTTTTCAGAAAATACACAGTTTTCCACTGCATTTTATATATCAGACTTATAGCTTCATTATTTGTTACCTGTTTCATTTCAGTACATTCTTATCATGCTTTATACCCATTCACTGGGCGTTATGCTCAGCCGTAGTTCCTTTCATGTTCTAACGGCAGGTACACCACGATGCTCTTAGGATTCCGAGAGTATGTGCATTTGGATGGAAACTATCCAAACTTCTTACTTAGTGCACTTCATATATTACTCTACCTGTTTGGACATTGTTTAGTCCTTCCTTTCCGTATTGACTTTTCATGTTTTGAGCTTATGTTTGGATTACCGATGTTTGATTCCGGTATTTCCTTTATGGTCAGTTAATGTTTTAAGAAATTTACCTTATATGCTTAGATCAGTGGTGGAGCCAGAAATTATGATTACAGGGGGAAACATGCTATAAAATGATCATTAATACGATTTGAATAAATCGGGTCGGGTTAAATTAAATAACAATTTATGTAAATTACGTTTATAGGTATTGATGTCTATAAATAAAAATTGATTCGTATTTTTTAAGTAACCAAATATAGCTAGCTCAATAAGTTGAACACAAAATACATAAGAAAAGTGTAAAAAACTTATCATGAAAACTGTGAATTTTTTTTATTGCATATAAGAAGAAAGGACTACAAAAGGTAGTACATATTTGTTCTTTTTGTTTATTTGAAAATAATTTGTACTATAATTTTGTCGTCTGGTCTTGTTATATTTGTTTATTAGTACAATAGAAAATTAGTACGGAGTACTGTTAATTTGTCATCTAGTATTGGGATTGACCCATATTTATTTCCCACTTTCTTCTTCAATATTGACTCTTCTTCTCCAATATTGATTCCGATGACTCAGACCATCTGAAAAAGGACAGCAACATTAAAAATCATTGTCTTTGTTGAGGGCAATCAGAAAATTTGTATGGGGCACTCATCTTTTTTCCCTAAATCTGACTATTTTTTCTCTATGATTTGTATGTCTGTAAAAAATTTGTTGGGGGCGGCGCCCCCCAGTACTATACACATGGCTCCGCCCCTGGCTTAGATGACACGCAATAAATACACGTAACGGTCCAGTTATCCAAGTGGGGTGTTACAAGCAGACACTTTATTGAGTGGAGAAGTTAGTTAACCAGAAAATTAACAAACAGCCCGTTAGAGGAGCAAATAAACCGGATAAAACTGGATTCGGATTAAAAAACCAGTTTTGATAAAACCGGATTTTCAAAAATTCGGTTTCGGATCGGTTTTTTTCCGTTAAAATGTTCGTATCGGATTTTTTCCGGATAAATGTTTTCGTTATCGGTTTTTATCGGATCGTTTTTCGGTTAAAAATGTTCGGATCGGGTTTTTTGGTTAAAAATGTTCGGATCGGGTTTTTCAGTTAAAAATGTTCGTATCGGTTTTTTCGGAATTTATTTACAAACATTAAAAATACAACCATAAAACATTAAAAAATACCACAATAATTTGTATGTTTTCTATTCGGTATTAGAAAAAGTATAAAGATTAGTGACATTAGAAGGTTTTTTGATATGTTTTCAACCCCAACTCAAAACATGTATTTATACTACATTACAAGCCATAAAAACACTCCAAAAACAAAAAAAAAATCTAAAAAATTTGTGTAAACGGCTATAGCCGTTGGCTGTCTCCCAGTCTGTTAAAAAAACACGGATAAAACCGGATTTTTATAAAAAGTCAAAGTAACGGCTAGTTTGACTATTAGAAAAACCGGTTTAACTTGTTAAAAAAATGGATATATTTTGAAATATAAAAAAATTTTATTATTTAAAAACTTGTTAAAATCGTTTTTTATAAACCGGTTAAATCCGATATTTTAATCAATTTTTATCCGATTTACTAAAAATCAGAAAAACCATTGTAACCGGTTCAGATCTTAAAAACCGGATCTGATAAATAAAAATTGTATTTTTGAACCGGATTTTTAAAAATCCGGTTTTTGTTTGCACCTCTACTGCCCGTAGTAAATAACTAAAACTATGGCAAAATTATATAAGTACCTTTAGGTGGTCCGGAGAAAAAGCATGTAACATAATGTGACAAACACTATGACACCGACCCAAATGGTAGCTTTGTACTAGGCCCAATAAGAGTTTTTACTTCAATATGGATATTTATGACATCAACCTTAAGCTACATCCGCAAGTACGGGTCCACTTCATATTCAACAACACAATGGCTGCCGGTTTTAGCCTAATTGCATGCCACACCAGTATTGGGCCGGATCAAACCACTACCAATTTTCAGCCTAGTATGGGTCAGTTAAACAAAGCGGGTATAGGCCTTAATTATGTTACAGCTCCAGTACAACATTTTGCTTAGGGTCAAGAGACTGTTTTGCCTCATGCGTTTAGCATCATGACTAGAGGTGGCAAAACGGGCGGGCGAACGGGCACGGGCAACAGGCTAAACGGGTGCGGGCTAAACGGACACGGGCTAAACGGGAAACGGGCCCAACAGGCACGGGCTCAACGGGCAACGGGCCAAACAGGCGCACGGGCTAAACGGGCAAAGCTTAAAAAGGACACAATACAATACGGGTAAATGAAAATTCACATCAAATAGGCGGATATCAAAGCGGTAATTAGTTCGTTTTCGCACGTTTTTTAATATTTGTTCATTTTTTTATGTTGCATATTTTTTATGTTTTTGCAAGTTTTTTTACATTTTCACATGTTTTTTTTCGTTTTTCTGTTTTTTTGTTTTCGCTTATTTTTACATTTTCGCACCCCGATTTTTTTTACATTTTTAACGTTTTCACACTTTTTTTTACGATTTCGTCGATTTTTTACGTTTGCGCAAATTCTTTATGTTTTCATCGACTTGTTGTGATCTTCACGTATTTGGAAATAATGTTCTTAGTTTCTTTTTGAAAATAATAAAATATAAGAGTAATTTTTATGTATAGATGTAAAGATTTTAAAAAAATGTTTTAAAAGAAGTACTATAAAAGACAGTGAACTGTTAATTTTTATTTTTTTTAACTTAACTGTTGGTTTAATTGGTAAGTCGCTATTGAAGAAAGAGACAAAAAAAATTCTGGAAATTGAAGTAAGGAAAGAAACAAAAACAGGATAAAGAGGGAGTTACCAGTTCGGGCAAAATTTGCCCATTTATTTATTTTTAACGCCCATTTCTGCTCATTTTATATAACCTCCCGCCCAATCCGCCCATTAAAAAATAAAGATGGGGCAAAAACCACGCATTGCTTTTGATTACTTGTCAAAAAATGCTCAAAAGTTAAAATATATACGTGTTACTAAACGCATACGTGTTAATAGTAATTATACTAATCTAGTAAACATATATACGTGTTAATCATGAAGTTAAAAGTTAGTATAAACATATAGGTGTTAATAGTAATTATACTAATCTAGTACAAACCATATCTTTTTCTTTGTAAAGTAAACCTAAAAGTAAGGATTTTTTAAAAAGATTATTTCCTTAGTAAGAAATAATCTTTTTATTTATTCCTTTAAAAAGTGTAAAGGTTGCTTTTATTTGGTACCTATTTTAAATGCGGTAAAAATGGTATTTGGTGCGGTTTTAAAATAAACCGCAACAAATAATAGTTATTTAGTACGGTTTTTGGGTTTTGAGGTTATTTTGTACGGTTTTTTACAAACCGCACCTAATGGCCCTTTTCGCATCAAATGAGTTATCTTTTAGTACGGTTTGTTTATTAACCGCACCAAATAAGATTTTCAAACTACACCTACCTCCCCAACGGAAACCTGCCTCCTGCACCCACAAAACACACACACAGTGTGATCTGCTCCCCAATCCCACATTCATCATTATTTCACTTTACTAAAAAAAAACCCAAATCCAACACCATCACATTAAATACTTCATCAACAAATCATAATAAGTTATCGTAAACCTCATAAAAGGTAATAATTATACTTTTTATTTACTTCTACTCATCATAATTTTTATGTTTAATTAACATATATATTTATAATATTTATATAGGTATAATCCTTCTTCATCATGTATTCAACCTATAGATTTTTTATCATTTATAAAAGCTTGGATCATAAGGTGAGTTTATAATACTTTTGATATTTGTAAAAAATGTTTATTTTTATATATGTTTTTATTATTAACTTTAAATACTTATGTGTATATAGTTAAAGTGCTTATTTGTGTATATATATAACATGTGCATGTAGAAGTTATAAGTAGATCCTAATATGAAAATAGTAAATACCCGTCCGAAACTAATCTAATAGAGATTTTTTTCGGTTGTCCCCGCTTGGGACTGCCTTTTGAATATTCTATCTCATTTAGAATGCGTAAAATTTCTAGCGGGTTGACTATTTAATAAAAAAATCGGTAAACATTTCTCTTTACTCCTTCGAGTTTGCATTTTGTACGCATACTTGGGGAGTTAAGGGGAAATGCTGCCGATTTTTTTATTAAATAGTCAACTCGCTAGAAATTATAAGCACTCTATATGAGATAAAATATTCAAAATGTGGGTTAGGATTTGCCACACATTACCACATATGTTTCAGTCATTCATGTGTAGATACTTAATTTACTTTGCAAATATTACATTTTTAGCATGTGTCATACATATTACAATATTTTAATTTTTTAGATGGAGCGAGACTGGATGTACGGCAAGAAAACTAATGACCCAGATTTTGTGAATGGAGTGCAAAGTTTTCTTATCGCTGCCGAGTCTGACCGAGTAGCTAAGGGGAAGAGTGAGTTTTTTTGTCCGTGTTCGCAATGTAAAAAATTTGTACCATATGATGATATTAAAGTCATTGAGTATCATTTGCTCAAATATGGATTTGTTCGTAGCTATACTTGTTGGTTAGATCATGGAGAAGCACTAGTTAACAATAACACATCGAGCCATGTACCAAATGCTACTGAGAACACTGAAACTTACATTAATGACATACATGAAAATTTAAATGAGATGTTGCATGATTTAGAGGCTAATGATGGTGATATTAATCAAGAAGATTTACAAAAATTGTTTGAGGGCACAGAGACACCAGTTTATGATGGTTGTAAGAATTTTTCAGTACTTTCAACTGTTCTTGAGTTGTTACAATTAAAAGCAAGTAGTAGTTGGAGTGAAACAAGCTTCACAAAGTTATTAGATTTTATGCACCGTCTACTTCCCGATAATAATGTGTTGCCCCTTTCTACATACGATGCTAAAAAAATGATGTGTCCAATGGGCCTAGAGATTGAAAGAATACATGCATGTTCGAATGATTGTATGTTGTATAGAGATGGCTACAAAAAATTGCATAAGTGTGTTACTTGTGGATCATCAAGGTATAAAAAAGAACCGGAACCGGATGAAATTGACGATGATGTGACAAAAAATGGACCCCCGGCTAAGCTATTGTGGTATTTTCCAATCATACCGAGGCTGAAACGATTATTTGAAAACAAGAAAGAGGCAAAGTTGTTGCGTTGGCATTTTGATCAACGTAAAGATGACGGAAAATTAAGGCATGTGGCGGAAACAAATATCCGGAATTCGCTAAAGAGATCAGAAATATTCGATTTGGACTAAGCTCAGACGGAATCAACCCATTCGGAAACATGAGCAGTCGTTACAGTACATGGCCGGTTGTTTTATGTATGTACAATCTTCCACCGTGGTTATGCATGAAGCGTAAGTACATCATGATGTCATTGCTAATCTCCGGTCCAAAACAACCTGGTAATGACATTGATGTGTATTTGTCTCCTTTGATTAACGATATGAAAACTTTATGGAAACCGGGTGTAGAAATGTATGATGCCTATATGAAGGAGATTTTTTTTTGCATGCCATGATTTTTTGCACCATAAATGATTTTCCGGCATACGGAAATTTGTCAGGGTACACCACGAAGGGTAAACAGGCATGCCCGATTTGTGAAGATGAGACATAAGTTCAGGTTTCGAGTTTCGGTTAGTTTGTTATTATGACAATAGGTGAAATGTATTTGATTAGTGTTTCGTTTAGTTTATTCGTTTAGATCGCCTTCCCCTGTGATGAGTGTCATTTGTGAGAGTTTCAAGTTTCGGATGTTTTATTGTTAGTTTTGATTAGTTTCTGGTTATAGATGAAATTTAGGTGTTCAAGTTTGATCAGTTTGTTAGTACGACTATATATATCACGTTCACTTAGTTTGTTAGGAACATAGATATAGTCTTTGTGTGCGGCAATTGTTCGAGTTATGAGTTTCTGATAACACTTCCACCCAAAAATCATTCACTCTTGTTACAAAAATTTTTTAGTTGGATATTCACCAAACTGTGCATATTGAAATACTTTCTAAAAGTTTGTGACATTTAACGGGACATTTTGTGTTACAAAATTTAGGTGTTCAAGTTTGATCAGTTTGTTAGTACGACAATGAAGCATGTGCATATTGAAATACTTTCTGAAACTTTGACCAAATGGACATTTGATTAGTGTTTCGCTTAGTTTATTCGTTTAGAAAATCTGAGTTCTACATACTGGTTACTATAAGCTATAAATATGCATTATTGTGTTACATTTTATTTGTTTTATTGGGAAACAATTATGACTAATATATATGTATATTTGTTTTTACAGCTTTGGAATGATTCACGCACTCTAAAACCGAAGGAGATTGACGAAGTGGCTCTTTACACGTTGAATGAGTTTTATAAGGTCGTAGTTGCCCCTTTAGATACAAGGGCTCCTGATCAATAGTTAAACAATTGTAATGGATATATCTTTTGTGTAACTCAAATTCTTGCCATGACTGATGTTAATGTAGAAAGTTCATTTTGTTGACTATTCTTTGTGTATAGCACTTTATGTTTCTGTCTGCTGCTTGCAAGATATTGCATGTATGTTTGGGTCTGCTTGCAGATATTATAGTGTTTGGGTTTGCAGCTAGTGTTTCGGTGTGCAGCTAGTGTTTGGGTTTGCAGATATTATAGAAATTAATTGTAAATATATATATATTTATTATTAAAAAATATTTAATTTAGTGCGGTTTATTTAAAATCCATACCGAAAAAGGAAAAATAAAATATTTTTTTCTGTCCAGGCAATTGGTGCGGTAACAAACAAAACCGTACTAAATAATCATTTTTAGGTGCGGTTTAAAAATCGCATAAAATAACACTTGATTTTTTGGTGCGCTGACATTTGGTGCGGTTTCAAAAGCGTATCAAATGGGCTTTAAAACCGTACCAAAAAACAATTTTGTGTAGTAGTGTTAATTTAGTAACAAATGTCTAATTTTCGTTTTTATGTTTAATGAAAGTAAAACCTCGGTAAAACATATATGTGTCAAAAACGAAAAGAAAAAACATAAAAAAACGGGTTGAAAATTATAAAACTTTAGGGTTAAAACTATTATTTATAAAACTTTAGGGTTGTATCTCACGTTTTTAAATCTTAAATCCCAAAAAAAGAACAAAGTCATCAAACCACCATACGTCTGAACATAAATTTTGAACTCATCAAAACCACAAAGGAGGCTGATGATAACAACACAAAGGAGAAAATGAGCAGAACATATGATGGCCTCTGTCACTGTCACAAGGGAGATCAGTTTCAATTTCCCAAAAGGTATGATTTTTAATGTCTATTTTATTGATTTTTTTTTAATTTGATATAGGGCTTTTAGTTATATTCTAAAAGGGTTTGTGATTTTTGGTTAATTTTGTTTCAATTTGAGTGGGTGGGGTTTTGGTGTTTGATTTATGACTTTAGCTTCATGTTTACCAGGTCATAGGCTAATAGGCTCATAAAACAGTTCATTCTTAATTAAAAATCACTTCAGGTAGTGGAGGAATTATTTAGTGATGAAATAAAATGGAGAAATTTTTTAATGTAAAAGCATCAAGAAGAATAATGATTGAAGAACCAAAATTAAAATTACATGAAAGGTTATGAAGGTACGACACTATATATAGTTTTAGTTTAGGTTTTTTTATTTTGGAAGAGTTATGGTTTTATTTGTTATGCCTTTTTGAGGATTTTGAAGAATTATTCAACTTAAGTATTTTTAGGTGATGTATAAATTTTATTATCTCATACCGGTGTGATTGAGTTTTGTTAATTTACAAGTTAATAAGATACCTTTTGAAGATCATGAGAAAAGATTAAAATTTTAAAGGTTTTATGAGTCAAGTAGCATGAAATTAAGGGTGTATAAGTTATTAGTAGATAATGTTTAGGATATTAAGAAGAGGGATGATGGAGAAGTAACAGGGGCTTTGTTGCACGGAGACGGATACGGAAACGGAGACGGGGACTGGTACTTAGAAACGCCAATGTCCCAAAATCAATGAAACGGGTACGTCTGGAAACGTTTTTGTATTTTATAAATATTTATTAATAAATTAAATAAACATGAATCTTTAACCGATAAATCAAGAAAAAATAAATACCCATAGTGAGACATAACATATACTTAACATTAAACAAATACTGATAATCAATTTTTAAAGGTTTGTTAGAAGATATGACAACCTACCATATGTTTATACAATATAAATGGACCAAAAAATGTTTCATGGCCCAAAAACTAGCCCAGAAACGTGTTAAAAGCCCAAGAAACGTTTCCCTTCGCGTTTCTGCTAGAGCCTCGGTGTTTCCCATCTTCAGGAAACGTTTCCCTTTTTGGAGAAACGTTTCCGCCGCGTTTCCAGTCGTTTCCCGTTTCCGAAACGTTTCCGGGACGGACACGGCACCCGAGAGGCGTTTCCGTGCAACATAGAACAGGGGTGTTGGTTTATGTTTGATTTATCTAAATTCAGTGATGTTGTTATTTATTGTGTTATGTATAAGTTGAATGTGGAAGTATAAGCTTTAATTCAGTACAATACCTTTTGAGTTTGATATCCATTTTTTTTATCACCGTTATGAAAAATGGAGAAACCATACTATTATTGTGTCATTAACCAAGTTTGTATGCTCGTTATGGCAAGTTTTATGCTAGGCAGAAAACAATTTCAATATTATAACTTAATATTTCATTTAAGAAGTAGGAGTAAAAAGGGTTGTGCTAATGTCTACATACGTGGGAAGTGTAACACGTACATGAGCAACTTATTATAGAACACAGAAAAGAAAAATCTCATTTGTTGTGTAACGTTTACCCAATTTTATAGTCATTTAAATGTAAATGTACCTGAGATTTCACTAAAATAAAATCAAAGAACAAGATCATTATTTAGACCACCATCTAAAGAATCCCTAGCAAAGAGCTATATATGTATAGATTTATTAGAGAGTGTTTAAATTTCGGGAGAATCACAAAACTTCAAAATTTAATTTTAAAAATATCATAGTTTTACAATTATATAAGCTATAGTAGCAGGTATATATTCTGTTATTGGGTATCCCATTTATACGAATTAAGTAAAAATCAGTGCTACTAACGAAATTAGTAAGGAGACTTTTCATCAGGTAAGCTCAAGTAAGAAATAGAGGATGAAGTGAAATTCCAAATGCCTGTAAGGGTAGCAGTAGTCTAATAAGGGTAGAGGAGAGGTATAGTACCTAAAGCATTATAAGCAAATTGTGAGTGAATGAGAATGTATTGAAAGTTTTTATAATTGGAATTGGATAACTTTACTAAAAAACTTTTGAAATGAACTTTTCTGATCATATTGATATAGTTTTCTGAAGTTAATTTGTAAGTTAAGAAGATAACCTTTTGAGGATCATGAGAAAAGATTAAACCTTTCAAGGTTTATGAGTTAAGTAGCGTGAAATTAGGGGTGTATAAGTTATTAGTAGATAATGTTTAGGATATTAAGAAGAAAGATCAGAAAAGCAACCCTTGCTAAAATTAAAAAAAAATGAAACTACTCATAAAAAGGATGAGGCAGAGCTAATACTCGCACAAGAACAGATATGTATCATGACATATTCCTTTTGGCTGAGTTATTTCATTAAGTTTAGTCATTCTTGGGTTTCAAACTGCGAAGATGTAGAATGACATGAAAGAATTAGATAAATTGAGACCATCACAAAATGTGTTTGAGCTCAACAAGGCTCGATACCAGGTTTCGAGATTTCTTCCTTTGGATACTATAAAAAGTCAAACAAATTAGTTTAAGAACTGTTTCTGATCAGCTCAACCCGTAATACTACCAAAAATGACATGTTTCGACCTAAACCACAATGACCCAATACCGAACTTACCCATTTTGACACTTTTTTAGATTAAGGCTACTTCAATGGGAAATGATTTTTAGTGACTTAAACTTTTGAGTGTAGCGACACAATTGATTTGGGAAGTATTAAGGCTATTATATAAAAGATAATACAAAATTTGAAAATCCTAATGCGTCAAGTTGTGATTGTTTTGTGTGACCCTTGTGAAACATGTATGGAATGTGATATAGCCTGTTTAAGCTTAATTATGGTGGAAGAAAAACTCTTTCAATGGCCTAAGGTATGATTTACTGTCTAATTTCTTGATTTTGTTTAAAACTGATATGGTGCTTTTAATTATATTTTTAAAGAAATCGCGATTTTGCTATTAATTTTGTTTTAGTTTTGGGGAAAGAAAGGGTTTGGGGTCCTGAATTTGGTTAATAAAGATACGACAGTAAGAGAGTAGGCTTATTTGATCGGATGAAAGTTCAGTCGAAAGCATATATTAGATGTCACGCTTAAAAAGTAATTTCCCGATTTTAGTATTTGTGTTACTAGAATAGTTTCTGTTTGCTGTCCATGGAGCTCAACAGATAGACTTTATATTGACATTTGTCTGTTCGGCCATAGGATGCATCCATATACGTGTACATCAGTACATGTGTATATAGATGCTAAATTCCAGTACATCAGTACACGTGTATATTATCATATACGTGTACATGTCTATATAGATACCAAAAGTAACCTGAAGTTATTTCAAATTAATTTTTGCAAGGGACCGTCTCTATTGTCCTGATGATTGCTTGACTCCTACTTTCTGATTCTTTATCAGTTTAAGAACGCAAGCTATACTTTTTCTATACTTGAAATGTGATTTAACATTTAAACTGATTAGTTGCATGTAAAATATGGAAAATAACGATGTCTATTAACCACAAAATTCTCTTGCGTTGTTGAATAATCTCATCCGCATAATCTATGCAATCAGGCTCTACTTATTTTATATGTTATAGTGTAGGTTAAAGCTTTGTATTTTCAGCATGTGGATTTTCAGCATGTGGATTTTCAACATGCCATAAGTTTCATCACAAATCAACCTTGATTTGGTTAGTTTGTAAAATAGCCTGAATGAAAGTAGCGACTTGACCAAGAACTCAGACCTTCAAGGTTCAAACAAATCGAAAAAGACGGTGACCGCAATAGGTTAAATAGTTAATTTTTGTCATGTCTAATGAAAGCCAACTGCTATAGATCTATCTCCTAGATCTACACGTGTAATTTTATAAGGAGTGTCTGTTTCCTTGGATTACTTACGGTAAATATGCAAACTGATTTCGGAATAAATATAAACGAGCTTGTTTACACTTATGGCAGTTGGGTTTTTTATTTAGCTTTCATAGAATATATAGACTTTTAAGTTACTCGATCCCTAAGTTGCGACACTTTTGCAGCTGCCACTAAGGAAGGACATAAATCCGAGAAAACTTCAAACGGGCGAGGTTAGTGTTTTTGTTTGTGTTGGTTTTACTTTTAAAGAAGAAAAGAGTAAGAACTTTGCAAACTGATTTCCTCTTCTTTTCTTTTGCATGTTTTAGGGAATGTTTACATGTGGAAACAAAACCACTTAAACCTGCACCTTCAATTGCAATGACATGAGAAAATGGATAAGTCGTGAGGTAAATTTTTTTTGTTTGATAGACGTTTTTCTGGTTCGTTGAAGAACTTCATGTTCGCTATGTTACAAATAGCTCCCTATTGGATCGTGGTTTTGCTTTCATGTTATCAGTTCAATGTTTGACATAATATTAGAAAAATCATAAAAAAACACTAGAATTACATGAAAAATCATTAAATAATAATAGAATATTAAATGCATCGACTGCTAATATGTATCATTGTGTGGAGTGTTCAACTTCTGCATTATATACTTGGATCACTTGACCAGCTCAATGAGCCCAAAAAAAACCATCAGGCAACCCATTTCATCATCTTTATTAATTGTTTCTGTTCAAGCTTATGTTGCTAAGAACTGTTATAAAGCATCATTATCGACAATGTTAAAATATCTACATGTGATATGTATATTAGATATGGGAGTAGCACTTCTTGCTAATGAAGTCATAAATACAGAACAGTACATGGTATACAACTTATTAGTGTTTAAATTAATTATACAGTCTACCAGGTTGACTAAAGGAAATATGTACTTGAACAAATCTATCTACAATGATTCATATTTTTAAAATTTATTTTTCTAACATCATTCCATATGTTAAGAGTTTAGACGGACTGAACTTTTGTTATTTTTTGCTCATTACAAAACTAGAAAAACGTTTTCTCTCATGCACTGAGCCTCAATCCACCACCCGGACATCATAATCATCTGGTTATGGATTTATTGATTTCTTATTTTCTACAATGATCATTGGTCTTATTGGATTTATTGAGTGAAAAGAGCTGGCGTTGATATGCGTCTTTCAGCTTTTTGTAGTTTTTTTTCTGCTCATCAATTTTATGTTTAGTATACTCTGCAACTTAATATAGAGTGTATTTATTGAAATAACTGATATATCTAACAAGCAGATCTATCTACTTCTACTACCTATATAAACCAAGGTTTTATAAACAGTAATCTTAAGTCAAAAATTTTAGAAAATGACATCTGTAAATTCATTTTTAATCAACGGTCCTAAATCATTTTCCCCTTTCAGCATTTAATGCGGAGAAAAAACCTTCCAAAACATTCGGCCCCAAATCAACAAAAACCAAAACGAAAAACATAAGAAATTATCAAATCTGAATCGTAACAATGGTTATCTAATAATCATTTGATTTCCTGTTACCACTCAACCTAAGGTTATCTAATAATCATTTGATTTCACATTAAAACTTATCATACATGACTTGATACCGATGTTCCTGTTACCACTCAACCAAAGGTTCGTTCTTCACTAATCTTTAGTTTTGATTTTTTAATTTTATTATATTCTTTTTGTTTGATTTGTGATAATGATTGATTTGTTATGTGATTTATGGTTAGTAATTGAAAAAAAGATATTTGATTTCTTCAAGTTATGATCATGTAGAGAACAAAAAATTCTAATAAAATTTTTAAAAAAAATGACACATGTATTGTAATTGTTTGGATTTTGGAAAATTAAATATTAGCATTATTTGCGAAGAGTTCACGACCTCCTTATTTGCTAAACAATTCATGTATGCCTTCACTAATACTACATAAGAGTGGTGAGTACGTAAGTAACACGTAATAGTACAATATAGACAAATTAGGAGTACACATTAAATGATTGTAGCAAATGTTTAATAAAACGGAGATTTTGTGTTATGTTCTGCCTCATAGACACGTGTTTTATTGGTCTAAATTATTTCTCAATAAGTAGAGTAATATACTTGGAAAAAAAAGATTTTCATACAGCTTTAGTTTGTTGATAAACATCGATTGCAAACAAGAGAGGTTGAAATATCTGGAAAATTGAAAATTGTCAATGTATAATGTTGATACTAATAACATACATGTCAAGGACCTTTAGGAGTTCAAGAAAACTAAAAGTCCAAATGAAAGAGTCAAGGTCTAACATCATGATTATTTTAAGGTAAGGTTGTAAAAGGTTACAACTTAACAAGCAAAAATGTTTTTCTCCCGGCCGACATTGCATTGGATGGGAAATGAAGGTTGGCTTAACTTTGTTGTTTCAGATAGAGGAATTTGAAAGAAACATTAAAGAACAAAGAACATAATCATGATATAACTCACTCTATTGAAAGGTCTTTATTGAAGTTTTTTTTAGCTATCATATGGAGAGATTATCGTGTCAAGTTCTCGAGTCATGATAAGTTATGAATGCACTTTTGGCTACTGGAAAAATGATTAATTTTCAGTTTGGTTAATTTTGTTTTTACAAGGTTCATAGGGGTTTGAGTTTTTTATGGACAAATTAATGCTTTATTCAGATCTGGAGGCGATACTGCTATTTGAGCCGTTGTTCTTTAACAACAACATTTCAGGTACGCTGTCAAACAAAAGTATTCACTACTTTATAAATAAGAATACAAAAGTATTACTACATTATACTTATGTCATAATGGGTAAACAAAAACTAACCAAAGGTATATGGAGTTTGAAATAAGTACTCAAAATGGGTTGGAACTCTATACTAATAATATGTATAGTCCACTTGAGCTCTATATATATGCATAATCACTTCCTTTTTGCTAAGTGACCTATTAATCCATGATATATAGTTTACTACTCAATCCATGATAGGTTGAAACTTGGAGAGAAAAATTTCGTTCGCATATCATTTCATATATATGTCAGCATGTTGTAAACCAGTTAAATATGTTTGTAGATGTTCAAAATGGAATAAGTCTCTAAACCAGTAAAAAAAGTCCACCACTGTTAACTTTTAATAACTTAATATATGGACGGCCACGCCAACCTCCTGAAAAGGGAGGGCTTTACCTGGTATGAGTCTGTATGGCGGTGGGCTCAAACCCCGTGGATTAGTTGGCCAATGAGTCGCAAATCACGGTTACCAAATAAAAAAAAAGGTCACAACCCCGTGCTCACTTATCGAAGCTTTAAATAATGAACATGCACAAACTTAGGACGTGAATTTCTGCGGCTCTGTTTCTAATGAGGCTCTTTAAACACGAAAAGCATACAAGTTTTAAATTACTGTATATTGGTACTATGGTCACTCTTAAATGCGTGTGTTAAAAGTCAACTTGATTTTGGTAATTTTTTTCTCCTTACATCTTTGAACTGTTTTATATTGATGTATGTATATTCCTATGTAGTATCAGTTAGTGGGCTTATGTGACCTAAATGAAGAAAGCTGTCATGCTGCTGTAATTTGATTTTTTTTTTGCCATATTTCATATTTACCCTGTGATTCAAGTTTGTAAAACTTAATGCTTATTGTTATAGCACAAACTTATTGATAATTTAGAAACATAAATAGTGCGGATGGATGCTTCATTAACGCTTTCTTTTAACCAGACTACCATTCCATCAAGGGTGTGGTTATTATAGTTGAGGATGCTTCATTAACGCTTTTTTAGTGGCAATTGCCTTTAGTGTGATATTACCCTCCATGAATTAATTTGATATTTATAATTGACATATGCTATGTCCTATTTTTTGATAATTTGAGATTCATAAAAATATATATTTTTAGAAATTGAAACACAATTGAATTGTTTCATTGGAAATCGATATACTTCGACGGTAACATGTGGAGCTAATTAAAATGGTAAAAATATTTCTGTTATCATGCCTACACTATTTTCCTAGATCACATTATTCGTTAACGGAAAGTCGCCTTTAATATTGTAGGAAAAATAGAGTTAATGTAAAGGTCACTTTTCGACTTTTCGTTAGTAAATACAACATGTTCAATGTTGATGCTATCAAAAGACAATTGAATTGCGTAGAAAATGTGGATTCTTTTTAAACTTAACTCGATTTTGGTTTTCTTTTTCGATTGAAACTTTTACCATGTAGTGCATGGGCGGACGAAGTGAAATCATTTTTCAGCCACAACCAACGAGAATGATCCTGGCCTTTGTTATCGTAGCTTCAGGGGCTTGGTGGTACTGAGACTTTCAATTGCATAAAATGGATATGGTTGTATCTGAACTGCAAAGGGTAAAAGAGTGGAAATGTTGAGACTGGACCATTATTGGAATAAACGTTGGTGATGATAGTACGCTACTCGATGATTTATCTCATGTACTGTGTTTTCCACATATCTCAAATAAATGTACTCTCTAGAGATATTTGGACGTTTTATTGTATTGTATTAACTCTCATAATGATATCTTTTTAATTAATATCTTAGATATGAGATACTTTAGACATATATTTGTATATACATAACAAGCGTGATGGATGAAACCGGAGAAATGTTTGTTTGTTCTACTTAAATGACTCTCGTGACCAGGAAGTCTGGACTTTCACTGTATGCCCTCGAATTGTATGGAGTTGGCTACATATTTGGCAGCCAAGTTATGCAAAATGTATAACTGCAATAACTATATATTAGTTGCGTTTTTTGGCTGCATATGTGGCACCCAAGTTATGCATATTGTAAGACTACAATAACTATATATTAGTTGCGTTTTTTATAGCCAATTGGCTTCAGTTTTAATTTGTAATAATATTTGTTGAAATTTATAAAGACAACTTGGAGACAGAGTAAAAGAAGGTCAGGAGTAGGAAGTAGCTGTGAAGTAGCAATAAGAAAACTGCAGCTATGTGTAACACATGGAGCAAGCTTGCTATTTTCTATAAGGTGGCTAAAATTGGGGAGGGCAGTGGTGCTCAACATAAAGGACCATCGTGAAGTAGGTAATGAGGCCAATGGGTTTTATGGAGGCATATGAAAACTTTACAAGGACGTAGAGATCTCATTCTAGAAGTGCATTTGGCCGGCTCAGCCATTAAACTAAAATACATGTACAAGTAATGTTATAGCCCTTGCATATCATATAGCATTCGACAAAGAAAGGAATTTCATTGTGTGTATTAAAGTGCTGACTGTAACACCCCCAAATTACCATGCAGCGGAATACCACTTTGGGTCGCTACTCATAGCACATCGCACACAATCATAGAAAACGACTTCAAAAGAGACGTTGAAATATTATACAATTTTGTCTAAAAAGTTTCCCATCCCAATATATATTAAATCAGAGTAGCGTTTTGTCCCAAAAACCGTTACCAATCACAACATATACATTAAATGCATAAAAGCAGTTTATTTATTTCAAAGGATGGAAAATAATATAAAGTTTAGACAAGCACCAACTTCCTCCTCATATGCTCCGCTACTATCCATCTTGATTACCTCCATCAACACAAAGGTTGAGCAAGTCTATAGGTTTTACAAATAATTATTTGAACACAAGAATTTTAATCATCTCTATCTTGTCACACAGACAAGTCATATATTTATCGAAAAATGCCTTAATCTCATGCTACTGAACCTTAACCAACACGTCAAACCGTCTCACTTACGGCGCCCCTACTGAAAGGTAATATTGTCATATACCAGCGACCTCTTATACATAATATCCCTTTTAGGTGTTTACAAGGATACATACCCTAGGATAAGGTTTGTCAAACTCAAATAGATCAACCATATGTATTAGAGTTTACCTCGCAAGGTAATTAACAACACATGAAATTCAGGGACTTCATAAGACAATGGTACTTAGGCATTTATCATCATATTCGGGTCCAACATACCGAAAACAACTTGTGTTCCTTTTATGAAACAAGCATGTATTCCCCTCGCGGGTTTAAAAATCATTTACAAGATAGTATAAAACGAGGCTATAGACTTACCTTAGATAACACACAAAGCTAGTAGTAGTAGTGATCGTTGAAGTGAAGATGCCTCCCAAATATACACGTCAAAAGCCGCCACCTAACAAATAAGGTGCGCGCTTAGCCACATACTTAAGTATTTCAAAATATACTTAATATAATAAAATCGATGACTCAAATAGTATGTACATAGACATGACCAACCAATGCAAGTAAATCCCTTCTAAACCCCACAACATGTACTAGCTTTCCAAACTAGCACCTTCGATATTGATCCATCTCAAGATGCCAAATCAATGCGGTTCAAGTACCCAACACGGGTCTCCAATCTCAAAATATACACTCACATATAAGACTTATATTCCTTTAGAAATTTTAGAAGCTATTAGATTAGTCTCTTGTCTCAAATTATGACGCGAGGTTAAGTACCTCTCAATAATACTCAGCCGGTACCTACCAAAAGTACACGCTGTTTTCCCCTACCTAAACAACTCCGTTTTCGACGAAACTCGGTGACAAACTCATTTATAATCTGTAGAAGACTCAGTTTAAATTTCAACAAATGATTCACATTTTAGAACCACCTGCTTGACACATCTTTAGACTTTAAAAATCGGACTGTTTTGCACACTTGACTCGTAAAACCATTTTGACCTTGTTAAACATTCTCATTTATAAAATCGCCACTTGACTTTGAAAATAGACTCAAAATGATAAATTTAGAACCAAACAACAGCCTTTGATCAGTTTTATAACTCAACTTATAGTCCCCGAGATTCGATCCAAATATCGACAACAATTTCGTATTGTGTCAATACTCGTCTCCCGGTACACGAATAATCAAACTAGCATAACGTTTGACTCGTTTGGAATTAAAAGCTCTATCTTATATCGAAACGAGCGTCTCGACGACTACTACAACAATATCTAACAATATCAAACTTTAATCAACAGCCACTGTACGAAAAGAGTCTTAAACCTACTGATCTAAAATATTTTTTTCAAAATGACTCAATCTCTCATTTTTATCAACATGCATCAACATGCAACTCATTCTAACACCTAATCTATCATTCCTAATATCAAAAACAGCCTCTAACACCACTTGATCATCATAAAATTCACTTGCATGTCCATGCATGTCACCAGAAATAAATATATACTTGCATGCACTCAAACAAAAATTATTATAATAATAATAACATATAAATGGAACCTTATAATTATTTTAGGAGATCAAATGATCAAGAACACCATAAAGCCCCAAATTTTCGTGGCTCTTATGGTAAAAAACACCAAGATAAAATCTTTTCCAAGCTTCAATGGATTAGATCTATGATCCTAACACAAAATAACACACATGCAACCAACAAAAATGGATCAAATCAACATTGTATAAAAATAGATCTTGAAAATAAAATGTGTTGCATGTTGGATTTTTTGGTGATAAACACTTACAAGATGAATTTAGAGGTGGGTCTTTGATTGGTTTTGCAAGATCATGAAATTTGATGGTGAATTTGGGTGGTTATGGTGTTGCCGTGAGCTAGAGAGGGAGAGGAAGGAAGAACACACATTTTTGTTGTAAGAAATGAAGTGTGTGTGCTTGTTTGAAGCTTATATATAGTGGAGTGGGGTAGAAAGTGTAAATAAGGCTATCTTTTAGCCTTTGTTGCAAAATAACTTTTAAAGAGCAGAAATGGTACCTAGTCGGTTTTTAGAAATTTACGGGAGTCGGGTTTCGTCCCGGATTTATAAAAATATAAAATAAAAAAATAAAAAAAACCGTTTATTAAATTGATCGGTTAAATAATTAAACACACACGAAACGAAATAGTAAGGTTCCGAATCGACTTAATACATAATGAAATAAAAATTTCAAAAATCTCAAATATCGAAATAATCGATACTAAAATATAATATTTGAGCATCCAATGGCATCGCGATACTATTAGTATTCTTCAATCGTCACAACAATTAAATATAGTCACACATTATCGGTTTCAACTAAAACCATCAAATATAGTAATACTTATCATTACTTAGAAATTAAAAATATGTTACATAGTTAGGATAAAATAATGACGTCAAGCTCGGGTTATTACATTCTCACCTCCTTAAAGGAGCGACGTCCCGGCGCTCGACTCACCTCATACTCGTATTGTGCACTACTCGGAAGGAGGAGGGCACTTTTTATAAAGGAGTCCTCACGTTCCCACGTGAATCTCGATCCATGTCTCGAATTACATTGCATCTTCATAATGAGAATCATACTCGGTCTCAATTGCTTAACCTCTTGATCGAGGATCTCCACTGGTTCTTCTTATAAAACACAACTTGTCATCAAGTTGTATCTCACCAAAAGGGAATAAATAAATCCTTATCCACCAGTCACCCGTCAAGCTCGACACATGAAAATTTTATGAATTACACGAAGCTCATTCGACGACAAGAATAGATGACAGGATTTTCGGGTAAGTCCAGTTAGAAGGAAGGTTGAAAATTAAAGGATATCCATTGGCCGGATAGCCATGGACACATATCAGAAAGAAATAACAAGAAAATATTTTCATCATCGGAGTGTTCTCACACGTGGATTCATACTCAAAAGATAATACAAAGATACCATCTCACTTTCACCCATGCGCATTCAAAGACACAATAAGCATCGTCGTTTAAGGTCAAAAAGATATTACATGGTACGTTTTCGCCATGATCGAACGTCATTGGATAATTCCGTCTCAAGTTCTCACAACTTACGATCATTTGGCTAGATCACATACCACATAAGTACATAAAAGAAAAGGTCGAACATAAACATCAAATATAGATCTCCACCGTTCATTATTGAGAAAACCTTGAACGAAGCCTTGATAATACAACTTGATCTCCAGAATCTTTCCACTTGCGGTGTCGGCTACAACAAACTCCTTGAGATGATAACGAATTTATTAATTTCAGTCATTAAGAAATTCGGTCCATTGGCGAAGATTCGCAACATATCAGGCGTACCATTAACTTCTGCTCCAGTGTTCAACATTCAAAAGCCTCCCACTAATTTCTACTTCAGTGCTCATCTTATAAGTGCGCCTCAATAACTTCTGCTCTAGTGCTCAAGGTGATGCATCATATTCTTCGTTTAATTCGTCATACTAACCCCCAAGGGTGTCGTCATCAAGAAAAGTCTTCGGCGACCCTTCGATAGTAGCAAGTAGAATCCCAAAATCTTAACATCCATGATAAGTTGCTATTGATAACTTGATCCTTAGTCAATCCCCAAGGACACGCATATTCCTGATAACGCTTAAACAAGTTGCCTATTCTCAGAACAATTAACGGTTCTTAACAATCTGCTTATAAAGCTCTCGATTATCAAGACACATTGGAAATGGTCCATCAGAATAAATCACAACTTGAGAGAAGTCCAACGGGTTACTCGTACATAGATGATAATCGAAAATCATCATAATGGCGCCAGAACCGAACGATTCTTACCAACGAAACACGGTTCGAAGGAAGACGTACGCACACCAAACATTCACAAATCGAGCCAGACATACTTGGGCCCACTCATTTATAACTCCTTGTCTACATCAAAAGGCGTCCCTTTTCATGTATACAAGATTTTATAAATTCACGGTTCGGGAACTTATAACTTCCTTGTTTAAATGAAAAGGCGTCCCAATCCATTTCAACAAAACGATTATAAGTCATCCTACTCAAGTATCACTACCTCTCAACACGATATCATATCAAAATACCATAGTAAATACAAGGTGTTAATAAACTTATATCATGATTTCCGTATTCAAACGTCCCATTCCATTTAAATAAGGAAAACACGACAATCTAAGGTCTAGTGGTTTAAAATTTTCTTATTCAAACGTCCTAATCCATCTAAATAAGACAACCTTAAACAACTCTTAGTTGGGTGAATTAAAATCTGTATATCTAAATGTCCCATCCCATTTAGATACATAGTATTAAGTCACTCAACCGAATGACTACTACGATCATATCATTGTTGTACTCAAACTATATATATTTGATTAGGATATATATATATCTTAAGTCCAACATTGGCATCCTCCTTTCATTAATAAAACATAGTCATATAAAATCAAATCAAACGTCACATTACGTAGGAGACAGCGCCTCGGATAAATGATTCTTCAAAATCATAAGTAGTAATGAAAATACGAACATCGCATTTATCAGTTTCATTTCGAAAGGAGATGTCCAAAAATGACACATCACGATACGATGATAACAGTCGAACTTAAACAAGTCGATATGCGATAGGTTGCGAAACCATATTTACATACTCAAATATCAAACAAGTTTCACACTCGTATTCAGATAATACATAATCATCAAGATTGATGATTGGCAGTGAAACCAAATCCGATATAAATCGTATAATAAAATGTACGACAATCATTTCAAGGAACATTGTTTCGCGTGCAATGCCTTTAAATATCATAGTATACTAATATATATACATACTACTATTCCTACATACACATAGGTTCACATAATCACAATCAATCATAAGTAATACAAGAATAGCCTTACCGGAGTCATGGGGAGTAGTTGCGTGTTTAAAACCTTTTAAAACATACCAAAAGTTATAGTTAAGGTTTTTAAAAATCGACCTAGTTCTCTATAACTTGTGGCTCTGATACCAATCTGTAACACCCCCAAATTCCCACGCAGCGGAATACCACTTTGGGGCGTTACTCATAGCACATCGCACACAATCATAGAAAACGACCTCCAAAGGACGTTGAAATATTATACAATTTTGTCTAAAAAGTTTCCCATCCCAATATATATTAAATCAGAGTAGCGTTTTGTCTCAAAAATCGTTACCAATCACAATATATACATTAAATACTTACAAGCAGTTTATTTATTTCGAAGGATGGAAAAATAATATAAAGTTTAGACAAGTAAGCACCAAATTCCTCCTCATATGCTTCGCTGCTATCCATCTTGATTACCTGAAATACATGCTTAAAATCATCAACACAAAGGTTGAGCAAGTCTATAGGTTTTACAAATCATTATTTGAACACAATGATTTTAATCATCTCTATCTTGTCACACAGACAAGTCATATATTTATCTATAAATGCCTTAAGCTCATGCTACTGAACCTTAACCAACACGTCAAACCGTCTCACTTACGGCACCCCACTGAAAGGTAATATTGTCATATACTAGCGACCTCTTATACATAATATCCCTTTCAGGTGTTCACAAGGATATATACCCTAGGATAAGGTTTGTCAAACTCAAATAGATCTACCATATGTATCAGCGTTTACCTTGCAAGGTAATTAACAGCACATGAAATTCAAGGACTTCATAAGACAATGTTACTTAGGCATTTATCATCATATTCGGGTCCAGCATACCGAAAACAACTTGTGTTCCTTTTATAAAACAAGCATGTATTCTCCCTCGCGGGTTTAAAAATCATTTACAAGATAGTATAAAACGAGGCTATAGACTTACCTTAGATAACACATAAAGCTAGTAGTAGTAGTGATCGCCGAAGTGAAGAAGCCTCCCAAATATACACGTCAAAAGCTGCCACCTAACAAATAAGGTGCGCGCTTAGCCACATACTTAATATAATAAAATCAATGACTCAAAATAGTATGTACATAGACATGACCAACCAATGCAAGTGAATCCCTTCTAAACCCCACAACATGTACTAGCTTTCCAAACTAGCACCTTCGATATTGATCAGTCTCAAGATGCCAAATCAATACGGTTCAAGTACCCAACACGGGTCTCCAATCTCAGAATATACACTCACATATAAGACTTATATTCTTTTAGAAATTTTAGAAGCTATTAGATTAGTCTCTTGTCTCAAATTATGACGCGAGGTTAAGTACCTTTCAATAATACTCAGTCGGTACCTACCAAGAGTACACGTTGTTTTCCCCTACCTAAACAACTCCGTTTTCGACGAAACTTGGTGAAAAACTCATTTATAATCTGTAGAAGACTCAGTTTAAATTTCATCAAATGATTCACAATTTAGAACCACCTGCTTGACACATCTTTAGACTTTAAAAATCGGACTGTTTTACACACTTGACTCGTAAAACCATTTTGACCTTGTTAAACATTCCCATTTATAAAATCGCCACCTGACTTTGAAAATAGACTCAAAATGATAAATTTAGAACCTAACAACAGCCTTTTATCAGTTTTATAACTCAACTTATAGTCCCCGAGATTCGATCCAAATATCGACAACAATTTCGTATTGTGTCAATACTCGTCTCCCGGTACACGAATAATCAAACTAGCATAACTTTTGACTCGTTTGGAGTTAAAAGCTCTATCTTATATCGAAGCGAGCGTCTAGACGACTACTACAACAATATATAATAATATCAAACTTTAATCAACAGCCACTGTACGAAAAATAGCCTTAAACCTACTGATCTAAAATATTTTTTTCAAAATGACTCAATCTCTCATTTTTATCAATATGCATCAACATGCAACTCATTCTAACAGCTAATCTATCATTCCTAATATCAAAACAACCTCTAACACCACTTGATCATCCTAGAATTCACTTTCATGTCCATGCATGTCACCAAAAATAAATATATACTTGCATGCACTCAAATAAAATTATTATAATAATAATAACATATAAATGGAACCTTACAATTATTTTAGTAGATCAAATGATCAAGAACACCATAAAGCCCCAAATTTTCGTGGCTCTTATGGTAAAAAACACCAAGATAAAATCTTTTCCAAGCTTCAATGGATTAGATCCATGATCCTAACACAAAATAACACACATGCAACCAACAAAAATGGATCAAATCAATATTTTATAAAAATAGATCTTGAAAATAAAATGTGTTGCATGTTGGATTTTTTTGGTGATAAACACTTAGAAGATGAATTTAGAGGTGGGTCTTTGATTGGTTTTGCAAGATCATGAAATTTGATGGTCGATCTGGGTGGTTATGGTGTTGCCGTGAGTTAGAGAGGGAGAGGAAGGAAGAACACACATTTTTGTTGTAAGAAATGAAGTGTGTGTGCTTGTTTGAAGCTTATATATAGTGGAGTGGGGTAGAAAGTGTAAATAAGGTTATCTTTTGGTATTTGTTGCAAAATAACTTTTAAAGAGCGGGAATGGTACCTAGTCGATTTTTAGAAATTTACGGGAGTCGGGTTTCGTCCCGGATTCATAAAAATAAAAAAAATGTTTGTTAAATTGATCGGTTAAATAATTAAACGCACACGAAACGAAATAGTAAGGTTCCGAATCGACTTAATACGTAATGAAATAAAAATTTCAAAAATCTCAAATATCGAAATAATCGATACTAAATATAATATTTGGGCATCCATTTGCATCGCGATCACTACTAGTATTCTTCAATCGCCACAACAATTAAATATAGTCACACATTATCGGTTTCAACTAAAACCGTCAAATATAGTAATACTTATCATTATTTAGAAATTAAAAATATGTTACATAGTTAGGATAAAATAATGACGTCAAGTTCTGGTTATTACACTGACATATTACTTTTCTAAGATGCGCATGTATATGTACGAAACAAAATTGGTATAACATTTTTTTAATTATATCATTTCTACATCAATTATTTCATAAAAATACTTAAAACTAGCCGCCCATTGAGCGGGCCTTGAAGCTAGTTTCATTATATATATTCAGGTGAAAAGCTTATATAACACATCAATCTGTTTGTTGTTGATCAATAATATTAATTACATGATTTTTTTTAACTATATGTAGAAAAATAATTTTTTTTAATCGAACAAGTAAAACTATTTAGGATATGTTAAGTTGCTTACTTTTTAATCGGTAATAATATACAATATAAAAGTTTACAAAAAACCCGTGCGTGCATGGATTTTATAACTAGTACGTTTGAATAGTACTAATCTAGTAAAAACATATACGTGTTAACCATCAAGTTAAATTGGTAATAGTAATTACACTAATATAGTAAAAAACATATATTTATGTTTTGGTGAAAGACCAGGTTCATGGTCATTTTACAAAAGGAATGACACAAAAGGCCAGGTAATTAAGTAATGCAACGTTGAATCATGACGTCCAACAAACATCAACTTATGACGTCCAACAAACATCAACTTATGATTCCAACAATTTACTTGTAGATATATGTACGATTTTATAGATATATATGTTTTTTAATTGTTGTACAATGTGAATATATAATATTATTTCTATGTAATGAGGTGTATAATTTTTTTAAGTGTCTATTACTCCATCCGTCTCAATTTACTTGTCTACGTTTAACTTTTAAAGTCTTTTTTCGTCAATTTTGACCGTAAATTAAATATTTTATGTTATATAATATTAATGTAAATTATATGAATGAATTAGGTTGTAAATATGTTTTCATTGTTATAAATTTCATCAAGTATTATATAACTTAAAAATAATAATATAAATTAACGAAAAAAGACTTGAAAAGTTAAAAGTGGACAAGTAAATTAGGACGGACGGAGTAGTTAGTATGGATTGATCAGTTTTAATATGAGTAATAAATTATGTGTTAATTAGTTTTAGCATACGCATTAAATTATGTATTAATTAGTATTAATATTATGCATTGATTAGTTTTAATAATTAGTATTAAAATATGTAAACAAAAAGGTAGTGGGGATGGTTATACAACATGGTATATTTGTTGTAACAGGGGGAAGGGGTGTTATTAGTATAATATTAATTGTTCATTATACATTACCCCTTCATCTTAAAATTATTGTCCATTTTTCTTTTTCGGATTGTCCCAAAATTATTTTCCACTTTTATATATAGTTGATGGAATTGTTTAAATTTACTATATTATCCTCAATCAAAAGTTTTATTAACAAAACTTTATAAAGACATTAAATAATTGTCAAATGATGAAATTGTCTTTCTTTTACTTTTGCAAAATTTAAAGCAATAATTAATACATTTTTTAAACTGTGTAATTCTTGTTTGGGACAATAATTTTGGGACGGGGGAGTATCATATAGTACTAATTGTGTATTTAGATATTTACTATTTCTATTTTGAATTTTGAAGCTATGTTGATTTGTACATTAAGCATTACAAAGAGTAAGTTGATTTTGTAATATTTCTATAAATAAAAGGGGGTTTCTTTTAATATATCGTAGAGATACCACTACAACAATTTTGCACCCTAGGGACGACTTATTCGTCCCTAGGGAGTCACTTTTTCGACCCTAAACTCCTAGGGACGACTAAGTCGACCCAAGGGGTTCGTGCCCAAAAAATCGTCTCTAGATTTCTAGGGTCGACTGCCCCTTTGAAACCTAGGGACGACTATGTGGGCTCCCACTTAATCTAGGGACGATTAAGTCGACCCTAGAAAAAGGGCGACCCTAAAGACTTGTTTTGTTGTAGTGTACACACTATAAATTTTTTAAACTTGTTGGATATATCAAGTAAAATCTATAATTATATCATTTGTGTTTTGGTTGTTTTATTTAATGCTTGTATAGCGTGGCTCGTTTAAATGAACCTGCATGTTAAGTTATGTAGATCGATCATTGTTGCAAATCTAAGTCGTCAGTAAATAGGTTTTCCAAGATGCTCGAGTTTCGTAAAATTGTAAGTGAAGTTTTGAATACTGGAAAGTTATTTATGTAGACCTTGGTAATATTTTTAACAAAAATGAATGACTTGATTTAAATATTTTCAAGCATTTTCCGACTTTTCCCCGGGTTTCTGAATTGAGAGTAGCCTTTGCGAGAGAACCTATATAATATCATGTAAACCTTATGATGCATGGTTTAGAAGGTTAACATTGTGCATCGAGTGAAATATTGGCATAAAAGATAGTAAAATCTAAAAGATAAGACACACATGAATTCATTGAAAAATAAGGATATGAACACCATATCAATATGGTGACATCGGATAGGGCTCATCATTATGAGTATAATTATTAAGTTCGCGGAACAAGCCACATTGTTTCGTTTATATTTACTATAACGCTAGACACACAAGCAAATAAAGTATATTATATGTAGACATTATTTTATTACAATTTTTTTATGGAATAGATGTAGCGAGTAATAACAAAACCAACATAAATTTTGTAACTATATGTGAGCCTCACGGGTGTTATCAAGCTAAGCCCAAAATAATTACTACATTCAAGCCCTTATATCCACCTTTTTGCTAAATTTGTGTAAATAAAAAGATTAATATAAAAGACAAACATGTTTTATGAAATCTAATCTAATAACTTGCTATAAAAAGCCCAAAAAATTTTAAATGCGGCTTTTGAATTGATGTTAACCTTAAGTTGAGATTGACGAAACATATGACCAGAAACTAGGGCATTAGAACTGTTTAGCCCCCTGTGACATCTTGACCAAAGGTCGTTATATGCGCTCAGATAGTTCCTATTAATTTCAAGCTCAAGTAGATTTAGCTAGTTAGAAAATCCAATATAACAGAGTGGTTTTTATTTCCCCAATAAATATCATCTTTTTACCTAACATATATGAAAAAAACAAGCATAATTTTTTTTCTTATAATGAAACAGTTCCCTAACAGAGTGTTTCTTTAAGTCGAACATAATGATATATACGAGAGTAGGTTTCACGATCTTTTGAAAAGTTTCCTAGTTTCAAAGTTTGTCACATACATGCTTCACACCGATCCTTAGCGTCATTGTCTCAACTACGCATCTATCATTATTCTCACTACATTTTGTTTTTTGATTGTCGACGTATTGCTCGTTTTATACGTACCAGCCATACTGTTAACTCGTTATTATACGTGTATACAAGAACGTAATATAATCTCACTACAGATTATATCTTGGATCGATTAACAAAACGAAAAGGGATTATCATTGATCCTCATAAACCCTAAATTGGAGATTTGTTCTTGTTCGGTGGAATCTCATTGCAAAAGCTACGTAACCCTAATCGATTAATTATGAATGTGCTATCAATATGATCTTATTTAGATCGCTTCTATTATATATACTTTGATCTTTACTTGTTTTTTTATTATTGTTATGAACTACATTAACCTTCAGGAAATTTGTTCAAGCATCTTTGATTTTAGCCTTTCCAAGAGAAGCTATATAAGATCTTGTAAACCATATTATGTGTGGTTTTCATTCGGTTAATATTGTATATCGAGTGAAATAATGACACAAAAGGTAGCATAATATGAAAAATAAACTGAATTCATTCACAAATAAATATATGAAAACAAAGTAAATATAGGATACATTGCTTAAGTTTGCGGTCATGTATAGAAACAAGCCTCATGTTTTCGTTTATTGTTACTATAACGTAAGATACATAAAAAAATAAGTATCTGCTGGAATTCTATAACCTGGTTGACAAGTTTGCATATATCTATATTTATAACTATATTATATCTATAAAGAAAAGACATCATTTTTTTAATAGTGAAAAATAAATTGTGAAAACTTAATTTCTATAAACAGATTAAATCATTAATTAGTTAAATTTCTTCTATAATTTCAATACTCCTAATTCTGATTAACGGGTCCATGGTTCGACCACCGGGTCAACCATCAAGTCACTCGGTTACCGGTTCGTCCACCGGGTCAAACCGTTGAGCGGGTCTAATACGGTTTTGAAATATAAGTCGAGGTTTAATTTGAACATTTTTTCAACTGGTTGGTTATGAATGGTATTTTAAATTTTTTATGTTCTTCTGCTTTAACCCAAGGTGAACAACTATATTTTTTCACGTTTTATTTTGAATATTACACGAAACACTTATCACAATATCACATATTGTTAATTATTTTCCGCTAGAAATTTTCGCCGTTATACGCGGGTAATTGTCTAGTAACCATATTTTACAATAAACTTATGCATGAGGTGCATGTATATCTTGAGTAGCTTGTTGTACAATATAACATAGTTACACTAGTCTTGGTTTTTTATTTACTTGAATTGGTCAACGAAATACAAGTGCAGATCTGGATGTCAAGTGAAAAGTTGAAACCATCAACACAATCCTAAATAGTTTGGGCATAATACACTTTTCTATTTCTTGGTCTTACATTTGTTCGTTGACAATAAGCAACACGAGTCTGCAAAGTAGACCAGCATGATGACTTTGACACTTTGGCATATGCCTAAAGATAAAGGAGATCGAAAGGGATCCTATTTAAGATGTACACCAATTGTGAGAACACTAGGATGGAATCATGAAAGTCACTAATACAAATAGCAAGAACATATTTGAAGTCTCAAATATACCTTACTTGAAATAAACAAAAGTGTTTCGAATAAGAGGAAGGTAAAAAAATAATATTTATACATTTAAACACAAACAAACTAACAAGACTCTCTGAGTGCTATATCTTTAGAGACTTTCTCAGCCATATATGAGATGATTTTTCTTCATACAATTTTTGGATTTATGAGATTCTGCTTCTTGTAGAATTATGGTATTCCAATTAAATCTTGACTGCAAATGCTCATTTGATTCGAGAAACCATTTCCAACTTCAACTGCTGTAATAACATTGTTTCTTATAATCATAATTACTTAAAGTCTAATAGTTTTTTCCACTTCTTTATGCTTTTCAGATTGAGCAAGATACGAAGAACCTCTTACAGTGCCACCCGTTCCCGAATGAGCTTGTTGATATATCTAAGTCGTTTTCTCATTGTGCATTTTTTATGGGGCTTTAGAGGCAGCATGGAGTCAAAGTGGAAGAAAATCAACAATTTGATATCCGAGGAACAGTGGAGTATTTTAAGCAAGATGTGAGCGGTTACCTTCATTGGAGACCAGGAATGGACATCTTTATGTCCCATGTCCGTAGAAAAGAACTTCCTTCTTATATTTTCCCGAAAGGCTACAATAGACGTCAAAGACAATAAAGGCACACTCATCCAAGTTACATTTGGATCCTACCAGATGCAGCATAAAGACCGGTGTTGTTTATGGATATTGATCATATCGCACAGGTAGTAGCGATGTTTCGGGAAGTGAAGATGACATAGCAGGCAGGCTACGTGGTGGATGTTGTTCGGATGGATGCCAAGAATACAACGGTGGTAGCGCAACTGGTGCTGCTGTTGATTGAGATGAAATAGCAACTACTGCAAGTAATGGAGGAGCCATTAAACCCGTACCACGTGCTAGCGACATAGTAGGAATTTGGCGCCACTTCTTAGCTAAAAAAATCATATTCTTCACCACATAACAACGCCTTACCGTCTTTCCCACTACCTCGAATCACATAGAACTTTCCATGCATCATGAACCCAGAACTCATTATTCAGGACATGAGCAGGAAGGGAAGCGTATCCGGTATCCCAACAACCCCCATTATCACTGTCACTGCACTAGACTGTATCCTTGACCTCTCTAGTTACATCAACACGGCCTGCAAATATTGCAGTCTTCCCATGACAAGCACAAGCAAACAAGCATCTTGGGGTGTTCATTTTCTTCCCCAATGACCATGTGTTCATTTAGAGACTATACTTGTAGATGGCTTGACCAAATACATCCTTTCCTAGGACGAGTAGCTCACACGCGGCATGCATCATTGGTAGTTTTTCAGCTCCATGTTTCCTAGCTGTGATCCTTGCATATTGATACGATTTTAATTGCATGTAAGTTTAATTCAACAAAAAAGAATATCCATACAAGTTCTGGAAAGAGTAGAAATATTACCCTATATGTCAAGACTGACAAATCAGGCAATCTTTTTATAAAAAATATATATAAAGAAACCCCGAACTGTAACGAATGAGAAAACTTACGGGAAATGAATATTGGGATGGTAGATCTTGTTCCTGAAAGCAATGGATGGAGAGAAAGGCCAGGGTGTATTCCTCTGAAAGCTCTACCCTCACCTTCCAAACACATCCTGTGCTTCGAGAACTATTTTCTTTAGAGACTTTCTTGGCCGTGAGAAAAGTTCCATTAGCATGGCTCTTCATACAACCTTCTTTTAGAGGTGTACATTTTTGGGGCTTGAAATGCCTGGGAATTAATTTTATTCAACAAATACAAAGTTAACATAAACGATATCACTACAAAAAGAAAATACATAGCATTACTAATAAAAATATTATTAATTTTACTAAAAAGCTAGCAAGGTGCCTAAAAAATATAATTACAATTGAAGGATAGAGTGTTACAAGAATTGAAAAATGCGATTCTCAGATCTGCTAGAAATCCAAGGACATCAAATATTAAATTTATTAAAAATCATATAAAAACGTCTTGATTGATTTACATACCTTCCAAGAATCATGAGTTACAGCGATTTTCTGTGATTGGAAACAAAAGAATTCTCAGATCTATTTTCAAGAAAAATATTTTAGGGTTGTGAATGAAGTATGATGATACGACAGATTAAATAGGTGTAATAAGTTCTATAAAGACCCTTTGGTTATACTCCTCAGTCTTTATTAAATGTCTACATTTGATTTTCGGAGTCATTTTTTATAAACTTTGACCATAAATTAGTTTGTTTGTGTTATATAATACTTGGTGAAACTTATACTAATGAAAATATATTTAAAACTCAATTCATTCGTATGATTTGTATCAAGTATTATATAACGCATACACAATAATTAAGGTTAAAGTTGAAAACGATTGACTTCGAAAGTGAACAGTGGACATTTATTTATGGACGGATGGAGTAATATGTTATACAAATTGAAAAATTTATAAAGTTGTTGGAAATATTAGTTAAAACCAGATATACTAGCACGGTACCCGCACGATGCAGCAGCGGGTACCCGGTTCTTAACTGGAGAATAACTAAAAGAACATGATCTCGATCATACTCGATACACTCTTTTTTTATCGGTTTCGGTCGTTTTATTATATCTATGCTTTTAATTGTTTTACAATGTGAATATATAATTGTATTTATAAATAATGTGGTATATTAATTAGTATTAATTATTTTTATTTTAAAGTGTGTATTAATTGTTATGTATTAATTAGTTTTAATGAGTAACTTGTTTGTATGATTTAATTAAAACTTTTTAATAATGTTTTTATGGTTGTACATTTTGTATAAATGAATGTAAGTTGAAAATTCAAGTATACTAAAAATAAAAGGTTATTATACTTTATAAGTAAGTATACATAGGAGGTACCGCGCGTTATGGTTGCGGGTACCCTTTAATATAATTTTCGACGAATTGTACTTAAATTATATGTTTTTCTTACAAACACATCTCGAAAAACGACAATTTTAGGTATTGGATAACTGTATGTAAATGGCTAGCCTAACCGATGTTGTCTTCGGTCCCCGGTCCCCGGTTGAACCCATTAGCTTGATCCGATTTTCAAAACTATATACACTATCATTTTCGATAGAATATAATTTTAGTTGTTGTACAGTGTGAATATTTTTAATTGTATTTTTAAATAATGATGTGTTTTAGTTATATATTAAGTAGTATTGATTACTTTTATTTTCAGGTGTGTATTAATTATAATGTATTAATTAGTTATAATGAGTATTAAATTATGCTTGTATTCACAAGGTGTTAAAATTTGCTATTTTAGTTTTCTAGGCTTCTTTTAATTTACGTAATGCATTAGTAGATATAACTTGAATTTTCAAGTATTCTATAATTAAAAGGCCTAAATGATTAATACATAGTATAGATTCTAACAAACACATCTCCAAAAACGACAATTCTAGGTTTTGGGTAACTGTATGTAAAGGGTTAGCCTAACGATGGTGACTCCGGTCCCCGGTTGAACCCATTGGCTTGATACACTATCATTTTTGGTAAAATATGATTTTAGTTGTTGTACAATGTGAATATATATAAATGTATTTTTAATTAATGAGATGTTTTAATTATATATTAAGTAGTATTAATTATTTTTATTTTCAGGTGTATATTTAATATAATGCATTAATTAGTTATAATGAGTATTAAAATATGCTTATATTAATAAGGCGTTAAAAATTGTTATTTTAGTTTTCTAGGCTTCTTTTAGTTGTACATAATGCATTAGTAGATGTAAGTTGAATTTTCAAGTATTCTATAATTAAAAGGCCTAAATGCTTTATATTTAGTATAGATCTTGCTTTTGATACATCATTTTTTTCTTTTTTGTTTGATATTGACTTTGTATCTCCTGGGTCATTTAAATGAACCTAGTCGTAAAGTAGTGTAGATCGGCGGTTGTTGGAAACGTAAGTCGTCATAAAATAGGAGTCCGACGATGCTCGATTTTTTAAAAATCTTTATAGACGTTTTGAATATGAGAAGGTTATTCATGTAGACTTTAGTAATATTTTTAACAAAAAAGACTTGATGGATATATGTTAACCCACCTACGATTTTTCGATTGTTCCCTGATTTGTATGTGGAGAGTAACCTTTCCGAGACAACCTATATAACATCGTGTAAAACCTATTATTCGTGGGTTTAAGTAGGTTAACATTTTTTATCGAATGAATTAAAGACACAAAAGATAGCATAATCTAAAAAAATAATACACTTCAATTTATTGACAAAAAAACATATGAGCACCATATCACTGTAGTGACATAGGATAAGAGATCAACATTATGAGTATCATTATTATGTTATGGTAACGTATCGAAACAAGCCATGTAGCTTCATTTATAATTACTATAACCCTAGACACAAAAGTAAATAAAGTATTATATGATGACGTTGTTTTATTACAAAACTTTTTGATAAAGTAGGTATACGAGGTAATAACAAAACTAATACAAATTGTATAACCATACTTGAGCCCCATAGGTGTTACCAAATTAGGCACACAAGAATTCCTATCAGTCAAGCGCTTATAACCACCCTTTGGCTAACTCTGGATAAATAAAACAGTTAATATACACGACAAACATCTTATAGGAAATCTAATTTTATTAAAAAACCCTAAAAACTTTAAATACGCCTTTTGAATTAACGTAACCTTGAGTTGAGACTGCCGAAACATATAACAAGAAACTAGGGCATAGAATTTCTTAGTGTGTGGTATCTTGACTAACGATGGTTACGTTATATGACCAAAGGTTCTTAGTTTTGTGCTCTTTTTAATCTAACTTAACGTTGAGTTGATACTGCGTGAACATTATACGAGAAACTAGGGCAATAGAATTACTTAGTCCCGTGTGTCATTTTGACTAAAGGTTGTTGTATGCGCTTAGATATTTCTTATTACTTTCAAATTCAATTTAGTTTAATTAATTAGCAAATCAAGAATAACATTAGTGGATGTGTCTTTTTATTTCCTCAATAAATTACTATCTTTTTACCTAACATATACGAAAAAAGGAAACACACAATACTTTGATTCAGGGGTCTCTGATCTATTAAAGTCGAACACTACAACATATATGAGTGTAAGATTCACCATATGTGAAAATTACCCTGCATTTTCAAGTTTTGACACATAGATTGCTTCACTTCCTTAGCCTTACTTTCCAACTACCCATCTATCATCAATTTTATCTTCAATTTATTTTTAGATTGAACCTTGGATAGGTAATCTCTATCTAATAAAATAAATTCTAAAGCTATTTTCACTTGAAACGTCACAAGAATTTTGTCATAGTGATTGAATTCAAAGTGATGATGATAAATTTTAATCGATATAGGATTGGCATCGACTCGTCAGAAGTGGAAAGGGTTGGCACTAATCAACGGGCTTATGGAATTACTTTGTAACATTCTTTCATGCGGGGGAAAGACACTTGGAATTTCTTATTTTGTAAATCAACAATTCTAATAACTTAGTACGAGTTACTATAGATAAATGTGGACTTCAGTTTGCTCGACTAGTCATCTAAGTAGATGATCTACTCTCATTCCCGCAAAAGTTTTAATTCTTGTTTGGCGTACCTAGACAAATCGTTCCAATGTTTCGTTTGTGACAGTAGTCTTATTTTGGCCAAATGTATGCGTTTTTCAACTATCACAAATATTTTTTTATGGTAGAGTTCTGAATTCTAGTGACTCTTCCTTCTTGATGATTATTTATTTCATTAAAAACTTTAGCTCGCAAAAGAAGACATTTTTTCTAACACATCAACTCTCATGTTTTGAATCCGTTATATACTTGTCATGTTGGTTAATACGTTCTAAAAAATGTGAATATCTTTTAGCTGGTCGAGGATATCTTCATGGAAATATAACATCTTTGTTTGTATTGGTCGAACAATAGATGTAAAAAAGTTCTCTTGATTTATCTATATTGCTTTCTTGTATTATGGACCCATGTTATGTTTAATACTTGAACTAGATATTTTGTAATATACTGCCTTCTAACTCCTTGATAGAAAGTAACGTTTTTATGTATGTTTCAATATTATAAAATATCTCTTCAGTATCCTCCTTATGGAAAAATCCCTATTTTCTAATGCAAAGAACAGTAGTAGCAGGCACAAAACATTAACATATATACAAGTTTTATTTGAGAGATGGTATTTTATTATCAAAGTCAAAGTCATGTTACAAAGGAAACTACATATCCTGATATATAAAAATACTATCCAAAGTACAACTTTATGCTAAAGTTACTAATGTTAATTAACCAAAAAATTAACAAACTGCCCGTAGTATGATAACTAAAGCTATAATATGGCAAAATTACATAACTACCTCCTGTCCAGTCAAAAACCATGTAACAGTTAATGTAACAAACACTCTCACACCGGCCCAAATGCTAACTTTGTACTAGGCTCAAAAAAAGTTTTTACTTCAATATGATATTCAGGACATCAATCTCATGCTCCACAACTATTGCCACCGGTCCACGTCATATTCAACAACACAATGGGCCGCCAATCGAGTTTCAGCCTAGTTACATGCCACACCGGTACTAGGCTGGGTTAAATCACAACCTATATCTAGTCGAGTACGGGTCAGTCCAACACAGTGTGTAAAGGCCATAATTATGTTACAGATCCGGTAACATTTTGCTTCCGATGTCAATAGACTATTTTGCCTGGGTTTAGAATTATAATTGTGCAGAGAAGAATATTAATCTTTTAAAAAATACAATCCTTTTCCGAACGTATAATTTAATTTTAACAAACAAATCCAAAACACCTAATTTGATTTATCACGTAAGTTTAGTAAAAAAAACACTAATCTTTAGAGACTTTCTCAGCCAGGAGAGGAATCCTATTAGCATCTCTCCTCATTAAGCTTCAGATCCTAGAGTTGAAATTTCCGCCTATTCATTCCCCTTAAAACTTCAATTTCTTTAGGAAAGCCGACTATCTTCAGTAAAGCTTGTGTAATATATATCATTACTTTTGAAGGAATTTCATGTGCAACCACTTTTCTTTTCCTCCTTCGCTCAGCTTCTAAACAACATCGTCGTCAAAATATGTTTCACTTACGCTAGCAGGTGGTCGTTGGCTTGGTGTATTGATGGGGCCGGAGGTAGACGGTTGTCTGGTTAATTGATGAGGTGATTGGATTGACAGACAGCGGTCTAGTTGGTGTAGTGGAAATGACTTGAGCACGTGATAGTGAAGTGGAATGCACCATGGAAGTTTTTCCCTGAAATTGCATCCCCTTAGATTTGTAATACACAACAAACCACGTGAGAAGCGTTGCAACATGCAAGGACTCCCAGATGCATACTCTGACTAAAAAGAACAGATGATGGCATGTTGGTTTGCTGAGGTACGTGACTAAATCTGAAAGTGTATTAAGCTATTAACGCGAAACATGTGCTTGAACGTCTACTGGTAGCCATACAAAATTATTAGCTTTAAAGTCTTGTGTTGGGGTTTGCTTTGACATGTCCTGCCATAATCATATTACCATACAGACATAAGTGAAAAAACACCAACGAGATAAGCTGATAACATTCAAATTTCAAGCAACCAACCAATGCAGGAAGACATTCTTCAAACAGAGAAGCCACTATGAGTGCTTGTATCTGAAGCAGACAACGTCTTGCAAAAAGAATGCACTTGAAACCGCGGTTTGGTAGGTGGTGCAGGTTCCTTCTTCACGGCTTTTCATAATTGTATCAATAACAAAATTTCAGAAATTACATATACGTATCAGATAAGAGCTATACATATATCATCTCAAAATATATAGTGGTACACTCTCATTAATTTCGGACATCAAAGTAATTTGAGCGTACACCTCCTCTGTATCTTTTTCAGCCTACAAATGCAACAACACAAAACGAACATATAATACTCAAGGTAAAACCCTCTAACACAAACACCAAATTAAGCGGATGTTTTTTAAGCTAATTTATGGGCTTATGAAGTTATGAGCTTATTTTGATTTTGGATTTTATTCAATAAACCCCGGCTAATTCATCTTATTTTAAGAATTAAGAGCTTATATACGTTTATTATGATATAATAAGCTTATGTAAGCCCATAAGTTTAAAAAAAATTAAAAGAAACCTAATATTACGAAATACCTCCAAATAAAATAAGATAATAAGCCCACAAGTAAGATTAAAATAACACCCTTAGTAATCTTAAACAAATTTACCCTCAAATGCACATCCATAACACTACAAAGTATGTGACAATCCGTCAATTTATGGTTGATATTTTATTCTCAAGTATTATTTAAAAACATTATTTTAATATTATATTATGAACTCACTTATTTTTGGGAAGAAATTTGGGTTTATGTCTTGAAGTAGCATCGACTACGTTTAAACCGGAGAATTCTACGTTACGTGCTTACGTTTATATACACCGTTTTGGCGACAGTCCGACATTTCAGGAAAATAAATTTATTCTTGAATGTTATTTTGGGATTTTAGTATGTGTTGGTTCATAAACTCACAAATTTACGAGAAGAGATTAGGACTTACGTGCCAAATTTAACGTCCTTTACGACTAAACCAGAAACCATAGGTTTACGTATTTACGTTTTTTAACTTCGTTTTTGATGAGACAATTTTTATTAGATTCGTTTTGTGCCGTTTATTCATAATTTATAAAAACTTTTTTCGTAAAACGACCCGTGGGCACGTAAATCGAGGAAACTATAATCGAGGAGTACCCGTAAATTAGTGGAGATGAGACAAGTTTTCACTTGCCTCACCCCCACTATGGGTGGCAAGACTTAGCCAACACACCATATGTCGTGTCAAGTTTATATAAACACTAAGGACACATGTCCTTAGTGCATACACAAACCACCAAACTAACAAAACTAGCTACACCATGAACCATTTCTCATTTCATACATGCAAAACCACTCAAACACTCTCTTCTCTCTCTATGAACGTCCAGAGCCACCCTCCTATCACCGTTTTCATCAAATTTTAACCATAAACAAAGGCTATAATCAACATATGTTGAAGCCTACTTGAAAATATGAAGATTGGAGGTGATTATAACATGTGAAAAGGAGTTCTCATGGAGGTCTTTGGGCTGATTTTCAAGATGTAGTTTAGGGCTGATTTCATGGAGGTGTTCATCCATTTGAATGACTCAATAAGTTGCCTTGCTAAATTTGAATATTTGGTAACAAGGAACCAAGCCTTGTTCTTCAAAATCCCATCTTTTCATCATCTTGGTGGTATAGAGATTATTTCTCCCTATCATCTTGTTATTTTGAATAAGTAATCTTGTATTTTCTTCATTTATGTATATGTATATGATGATGAATGATGATCAAAATATTATGTGGGGATTTGGTGTTCATAAATTTGGTTAAATGATTAAAAGCTACATGAAAGGATGTTAAAATCATGGCTAAAAATGTAGGCTGTATAAAATAGTAAAGAACTATATGATAACTTGTTAAAGTGGCTTGGATAAATTTATATACAGTAAGGTAAGTGACTTGTATATATGTGAGAGTTGGGCACACAATGGAATCCATAAAATGAGTAAGATATGATCAAAACATTATTGAAGTCCAAATCTGTATAGTCTGTATTGGACGAACTGTTAGAGACATTTAGAGGTTGATTTAGCAGTAGCTAAAGCTGAGTTAATTTTAGAAAATATCATGTAGTTTGTGCTTCCCAAAAATGAGCTTCTACCTCCTTGTAGAACTCAAGATATGGTAAAAATGGTGAAAGTGAAATTCATAATCAGATTTGTAAAATAAAAGTATATATTATAAAATTAGCACTGAAGTAAAACTAATATAAAATGTATACCTAAAACCCACTAAATTATATATTACTTATAAATAAGTATATACTTTGATAAGTAAATGGTACATTTTATGAAAATGGCAATTTGATATGTTTTATAAGTTATAAAACTATATACATAAGTTTTACGTCTTTTCGGCTAAAATCGAAAGATTAACGTTTTCGTCAAATAAAACTTAGACGGTCGGACCAGTCTAACGTAAACTTTTTATAACTCATATACTGATGTATAAGTACATTTGACAAGTAAAAACCGATGAAACCCGAGCTTTATGACTTATGGACATTAACGGGCCAAAGTAGCCTTATTGGACTATTAACGCAACTAGTCTGGATAAACACTAATGGACTTACTCATTACGCTTAACCCACTTGGGCCCAACATATGAGTATAGGCCTGGTATAAAAAGTATAAATGGGCTAATATAAAGTATTGGACTTTAATGTGCTTATTGGGCCTTGATATGGAATTGGATTGAAACTAGTGTAACTAGTCAAAAATTTGACTAACACATAACACTATAATTTTTATGAAGATATAAAATCCTACATGATCATCATCATACTCATGATATCATCATATATAAAAGTCATTGGACAAGAGTCTAAGACGAGTATTATTTGTCTAGGTTTCCGTGATTGAAGCACGTACCGTACATCCATATCGCCGATAACCGCCTTCCAACATCAACGTGAGTTCAAAGCCTCACACTATTTTAAATGTTTTATGAAATGTTTTATAAACCCACGAGGGAGATAACATGTTAGTTTTAATAAAATAGGACACCAGTTGTCCCGACTGTTTGCTTATTGATTTGGACGTGAATGATTGTATGACCCGATGAATGTTTATATGACCTGATGAATGAAATGAGATGGATTATTATTAGTTAGATTATGTCACTAAAAGTCCCATTAGCATGAATTGCGAACTACCAGGATTTGGTAGACGCTTATGCATATAATAGTACTATTTGGGGATGATCACCCCAGTTCACGCCTTGACGGTTGATCCCCGTCGTGCCACATTGATTGGTAAGCGAATTTATGTATAAGAAGATTTATATAAGCGTGATTATTGTGATGACACGCTGTTTTAGATGGGCAAATGAGTTTCGGGTTAGCTACCCGTTGTTTGTTATAGTAAGGTAGCAATGTCATGCGGCTTATAATAATCCAATAACGAAAATACTGCTATACGCATTGAATTACAATATATTGCCTGACTAGCAATACAGGGTCTTATTATTGATATTATGTTCGTGTTTTGATTTTTCATAACCATATTCATATAACGGTTTTTATTTAACTCAATACAACGTTATAAGACGTATTGTATGATGTTTTTGCGATATTGGTTCGTATAATGCTTTTGAAGGCAAAAGCCTATAGTATGATTTACAACAAAGATTTGTATAAAATGTTTTTGGCTTATTTTATGGCCTAGGACAAAGAATTGTACAAAATGATTTTCGGTAATAATTTTTTACCGATGATATATTAACGGATTTCATTAAACTCTAAGAATTCACTCGGCGTTTTCGCTGACTTTTTCTTTTAACATGTTTTATCTCAGGTACTTGAAGGTAATTCTCGGGAAGACGACAAGAATTTATGGCCCGCACTTAAATAACAATTTCCATTCAAATGCTTTGTAAAACTTGTATGAAATAATATGACTTGGGACCTATGTAAATTGGATATTTATGAATGGAAAAATGCTTTATTATTAAACTACGCGATTTTTATGCGTTGTCTATGATGTGAGTAATGTGCTATCCCGTAACACCAACGACTCTTCCGCTGATATGAATTGTGAATATTTGGGGGTGTTACAGTTTGGTATCAGAGCTCTCGTTATAGAGAACGAAAGATTTTAAAAAAAAAAAGGTTTTGAATAAAACATGTCAAAATCTTTTAACCATAAATATTTTTAGATAATTATTTTGAATAAAATGTTTAAAAATCTTTTGACTATAACGGTGCCGAAGAATTCCCGAGTTACCGACAAGGCCAGACTGAGAAGTGTTATTTTAATATATATAACTTGCATTATATGTATATATATATATATATATATATATATATATATATATATATATATATATATATATATATATATATATATATATATATATATATATATATATATATATATATATATATATATATATATATATATATATATATATATATAATTTAGTTAAAGTAGTGTAGCTTATTAAAATTTTTAAAATGAAAAGTACTTTGAACCTTTAGATCTTCTATTGATTTAAGATGACATTAATTCAATTCATAAAAAATTAAAATTAAAATTAATTCTTTTGCATATGATTAAGGATATTTCAGGTATTTTAGCACTCTATTTTCTCCACTAAAAACCATAAATGCCGTCATTCTCCTTCATTCTACATTCCATATCATACTTGCTTTTCTAAAACATAATTTTTCATTTTTAAATCTATTTTAGAAATAATCATCACTTACTATGAATATTGTAGTTAGATTCATATTAAACCTTCAAGCAGCCATAGTTTTGTTTTGATTATCTTAAATATTATTGTTCCATTTTCTTGTCGTTGGTATTGTTGGATCTATCGTTAGATCTACGACTTATTTGATTTATATGGTTCCGGGAGAACGTTGAAACTATCGAAAATGCATCTGACACCGTTTTCATCTTCATACCCATCTCTATATCAGAACTCTAGCTGCCGTTGTACGTATTAACAACCGATGTATGTATCAAAATGATCCCCTAATCATCGTAGTGCATGGCAGAAACGATGCACCAATAGCTGCCTTCAAGTTAGAAACGAAAGTCGAGCGTATTGGTTGCTAAAGTGTACCGGTTTTTTATCTTATTTATTTTTATGTATCATTGTCTCAGATTGTTTGTTTCTAGATTACTTTTTGTGTTTTACTTAAGAGATTTACTAGTTTGTCATCTTTTTTGACCGCAAGTAGTAGTGCATTATTTTGCTCCGATTGTGGATATAAATTATTTGTATAATGATACTAGTGTATCATAAAAAATTGATTATATTTGTGTACGGGTTACATAAATTATAAAATGTTTTTTTATTGGTTGATACATCATGCACCTTAAAATGTATGTGAATAGAAAAAGAGGTATTATAAATATTAAAATGTATCATAAATATTGTATAAGATACTACGTGTATTAAAAAAAGGTAAAAAGTGATGTGTATCATTAGAATAGCTTAAAACACGAAAACATGTATCATGAAAGGATATGGATGACACACTTGTTTCAAAATTATCTTTTCTAAATTACGTAATCTTATATTAAAAGTTGATTTTAAATTTAAGAGTAAAGAAATACTATGTTTTGTTTTAAACGAAGGAATTTATTATATTAATAATATTAAGACAAAAATGCCCTTAATTATTACACAAATATCATTTATTCATCATTAAATTCATCAAGTATCAATTAACAAATCTAATGGCTTAAATTACTTTTTATTTTAACAACTTCAAACAAGTACACCACATTAACCCAACTCTCTCTCTCTCTCTCTCTCTCTATATATATATATATATATATATATATATATATATATATATATATATATATATATATATATATATATATATATATATATATATATATATATATATATATATATATATATATATATATATATATATATATATATATATATATATATATATATATATATATATATATATACTAGTGGCGAAACCCGTCCGATGGACGGGTATGACTTCTGATTGTCGCTTACGTTTTTTATCTAAATATTGATGTTAAAAAATTGTATATTGTACAAAGTTTTTTTTAATCATATAGTTACCATCACATGAGCTTGACATTGATTCACTCATGGCTGAGCCCGCTAATATCGAGAAAAATCTTAGGTAACGATATTTTTAAGGAGACTGGTAAGTATCCAAGATATAAATTAAGTAGTTTTAATGAATTACGAATACTTAAAAAAATTATAGTTACAAATTCCAAGAAAAAAAAGTATATGACGTAAACCAATATAAAGATTTATTAGATTGTTATTTTATTGCTTTTTCCATTAGAAAACGAAGATTAAACATTATGGACATTCTTTATAGAAAAGCATTTTTTTAACTATCCACTGAGTATCATGGAGGCATCTAGTACTTAAATTTTTTATACTAAAAGTGTTTTTTTATTAGTCTTTTGCCTAATCTGAAAAAAGGTTTTATATAAGTGACATCTTTGGATTTAACACTCATGATAAGACTATTGACCACATCAAGGATTGAAGATGCACGATTCGGGATTTATAGTCATCTTTTTTATGACAATGGCTTGTTGGAATTGTCTACACTGGTAGAGTTGTTCTCTACTAACTTTCTTTTACTGAGCAGCTCGAGTTTAAGTAAACAGATTGACTTGGTTGAACCTTAATCTTTAGATTATTATCCACCAACGCAAGAGGGTTTAAAGTTTCAGTTAGTTGTTCCAAAGTTCATGGCCAAGGTAATGTATATACTGTAAATGGGTTAAACTGGCAAAGTAAATGGTTTTATGCATCAACGATAAGCTTTGCGAGACATTAAGTCAGATTGAACCGTTTTCACTTTAAACGTATATATTAATGACCATTTGACTATTTATAGATGAAATTCCCTAAGTCAACCAATTGTTTCGGTAACTTTTTCTCACGTGTTCTTAAGGCTGTGTTTGGTAACAGCTTTTTAAGAGCATTTTTAATGTTTGTTTGGTTAAAGCAATAAACATTAGCATTTATCATAAATATATTACTTTTTCATGTGCTTTTTTAAAAAAACATTTCAGATGAGCATTAATAATTATTAATAATTATTAATGTAAGAGCAGTAGATGTAATAAATTACTTAAATACTATCAGTGATATTACACATCAAATTTAAAAGAGATTTTTATCTACATATGTATGTTTTTTATGTCTTTTCATATTTTTATTTCTTTTACCAAACATTTAAATTACAGCGCGACTTACGGTTGATGTCTTTTGAAGGCGTTATTCAGTTGTTTTGTTTATTCTTTAGGTAAAGGGGGATTGACGTTGTTGAAGTATTTAGGAGCTATTGAAGAAGAATATGTGTTTATAGTAGTGGATAGAAAAAGATAAATGAACGAAGATTTAAGAGAGACTACTTGGTAGCATCTGATTGGAGAACTTCAAACATGAGCATATTGCGAGTAGGGGTGGCAATCGGGTCGGGAATCGGGTCGGGTTTAGATTATTTAGGTCGGGTTGAAGTCGGGTCAAGGTTAAAAATAATTTACCCGAACCCGACGCGATATCAACTTGGGTTAGTCGGGTTCGGGTATAATCGGGTCAGGTCTATTCGAATTCAGATCAACCTGAATTTGAGTAAAATATAAGAAAACAATTTTTTCACTCTTTTTTAATAAAATTTATATTAAATTTAAACTAAAAAATAAAAAAAATAAAAAAATATCATAGTCGAGTCAATTCAGTTGAACCGAACCCAAATTAGATATTATTTTGATACCCGATGTCCGACTCGATTTCGAATTCGAGTTAGTCGGGTTTACCCGGTTAACCCGAATTGAAATTTAAATCCGACTAACCCGACCAGAAAATGCTTGGGTCGGGACGAGTTGACAAAGATTGTATCATGTATCATAGTTTAGAGTTCATAAAATAAAAAAAAAAATATGAATAATATGTCACTAAAAGAGATATGATATTAGCAAAATAAATGCACGTGAGATATATTTTGAAGCATAACTTTCAAGTATTAAGAGTTGCACGTCAGAGGTCTATTATAACTTCCAAGATATAGGTTGTTTTTTCATGCTCCATTCAAGTAGCTGCTTTTGAGATTTCAACTTCGTCACACGTTCTCTAAGCTTAGTAGCATACGTTCTGATGCTTCTCATGTTCTAATTAGTTCAATTTTGAACATCTTCTGCATTTTTCTCATCTTAACAGAACCTGAACGTCTATGTGGAATGTTTTACTTTGACGACACATCTCCACCTTCCTTACCTCACCCTTGACTGGAGTGTCTTTTCAGACACTGCCGGCCTGTCCCCAGCAACCGTGTCATCATATTCTAGGCGCTATTTTCTGTTTCATCCACGACTTTCCGAGTAGATGACAGAGGTGAGCATGGAGATCTAACAAAGTTAGGCTTGTTGATTGCATTGCTTGCAGTCAAAGGAACTGTCTTTTTTTCATTGGTTTTTTGCCTAGTAGAAGGGATGTGATTTTTTTTGAAAGGCGGCATAGAAGGGATGTGAATTACCTCCTGACAGTAAAAAGAAAAGAGTAAAGTATCAGTGCCGATGTTAAACAAAAATACATCTTGTGTGAAAATAACGAATAATACATCAGTACCTGTTTTCCTGTAAAAAGAGGTTTTGGCTTTAATAATGTTTCTAACATAAAAGCTTAACAAACTAAATCTTTTCACTAGCAAGCAAGGAGTTTGATTAGGACAAAATGGCTTCATTTGTGGCATGATCACCAATAGATGTTCCGCAGGATTCATCGCGTCATCAAGTTGTGTCTGAGTTAAAGGAATAACTTTTAGTCTGTTCACATTAGTTAAAACCCAAAGCAACAAAGAAATAACTTCCTCTCCCACTGCGTGAACACTATATCTCAACAAAAGTTTTCTACACAAGAGAAACGATAAATTTCCTTGTTATCTGCATATCAAATTTATATTCTCCCTAGCTTAATTTTTTTTTCTTTTAATTTTTTCATCATACACTAATAGCTATTAGTAAAATCGACATGATATTCCTTAATCCTGACCAAACAACTACAACACACATATTGGACACACATTCAACAACAAAGCATGTGCATTGCTAGGCTCTGAATTGATACTTAGCACAATGACACCTCTTAAACAAACTCTTTTACCTTATGCTAAGTTGCTGCTATCCACCCGTTATCTCCAACCTTTCTCTAGGCTTGACTAATTTGTTTTTTCTTATATTAGATAGTAATTAGTCAAAATATATATACCTCAGCGTTGCTAAGGCAAAATTCACATATAAGGACTTTAAGTTGTCCAATTGTTTGAGCCAACTCTATCGCTAAACTTAACTACAACAAAAACGATCAGGTACAATATGAACTAAGTGTACGTGAAGTAAAAAAACACAATGATCAGTACATAAGTCACCTGAAGGGCTTGGAAATATTAAGGATTCAATAAGCACATGGACCGTTGATCTTAATGTAATAGAACTGTTGGTTTTTGTAATTCCTATTCTCCATGGGCATGATGACATTTGTCACCAAAGTAACATCCTTCTACTGTGATGTATTTTCTTCAAATGCAGTTTTTGAATACTTGCGGAGAAGAACCGTTTGGAAAGCAAGATGGCATTACAGGATTTCTAATGGTTGGAGTTAGAGAGGGGTTGTCACCTAAAATCGGATTAACAAATTTAAACCTATCAGGTACAGAATGCAAGAAATGACATCCCTTGCCAATGGACATCCAGAAGTACTGCACATCCCTCGCCAAATGTTCATCTTCCCACCATAGATGGCCGACGCAGTCAAGTAACGCCCGTGGGTCAGCAGCACACATCACGTGTAATAGTATTATTTTATCTTTGGCGCATCTTTGTACATGATCAGACAAAATGTGATCAAAACTAATTAAAAATGAAAAACAAAATGAGGGATGGGTAATTCCCAAAGAAAGAGATGGTAGGGGTAGCCGACTGCAAGTTATATGGAGCAAATAAGGGACAACTTTTTTCCTTTCAATTTCACTATCGCAATTACTAAAGACATAAAATTAAACTACGTATGTACCTTTACATTATCCAACCCTTCCATATTTGAATGTTCAGGCATAATCATCATCCATGTGTCTTTAGTGGACCGCGGAAACATACTATTCCCAGTCGCCAAGATGATGCAACCGCAACTGATGAAGCAGATGACTTAGATCCTGAAAAATCACACAACATAATAAGGAAAATGATGATAAGGCGTGTGATGACTCTATTGACGATGTTGATAATATGAACATAGACAAAGACGAGACGCTTGCTGAACCCACTGGTCTAAATCTATATGATCCTGAATCTGGTTTCTGATAATGATATTGACACGAATTAGCAAAATGATAAATCTGCTCCTTCAGCTTGGGTCTGGTAACAGTCAACGAAATCGTAAACACAATGTAAAAGATATTATGCTGATATCGTGGTAAATATGAGAATGCCAGGTTACCCGTATTTTTTGTTCAGACTATTCTTTTTGAAAGAGGAATAGAATTGACTACCTTCATGTCTATGTAAGGATAGAATGTCATTTACGTGACACTTTAATATTCTGCTCAGATTAGTATACAATTATTTTTGTGACTACTAATTAATGTTTAGCTAATTATCGGCTTGCCGCAGTCCCAACACTTGTTTGTGTCACTTCTGCTTACTTAGCAGATTATACTGGTTTATTATATGTCGTGTATATAGCTCACTAATCAGCAGTATATATTCTCGATGCAAATACCAGAGTGTGAATGTATAGACACTTCAACTTACCTTGACCCAGAAAACGCTTCAACTTACCTTGACCCACAAAACGCGCATGCTCGCTATTCATGTATGAGCTATTACCCTTTTTCAGTGGGTTTATGTTAACAGTTGCGACAACAACAAATGCTTTAATGAAAAGATGCTAAATATTTTTTTAACCATATTTAGCGTATCGAATACTTTTTTGAAACTGAAAATTCAATACCTGATATTGAATGAGTCAAGAATCTAGAAGAGACACACAAAAGAAGTATTTTGAAGTGTGCGATAGAGTATACTTTACTAAGATATCTATGGCTTAAGCTTCCACACACATAACGTTAATATTAGTACTCCAAACAGCCCCTATATAAGGTATCTTTGGTAATAATTAAACTATATCAGCTTATTTATTATCATATTTATCAGGTATGTTTTGTAATAAAGTATACTCTTTTAATTGTAGACCAAACTTGATTGGTGAAAGGGCATTATAAAAATATATGATCATGTCAGTCTTGTACCTGTTTTCATAGTGAATACTAAACATTCGCCGTGTTCACTAAATCCGCTACATCCCATTACATGAGTTTGCATTATATTCTTAGGGTGGACCTATAATTATTAACCTTACAAATGCACTCACTCAGATAGATTGCCATAGTTTACTAACTTTAAACTTGATCAGCTGAACGTTTGCCGTTTGTTGCTTGGGTGACTGCTTAAATTATAAACTTGCTAATCATCCAACCTAAAAACATCCTCCTGTCTCTGAACAAAGATGTCAAAGATACTTAAGTTTCAATTTGTTACTACTCTTGTGCTTGATCATGGTAAACCTGAAGAACAAAGTAACCCAATCCTGATGATGTATCTTAGAGGATGAAAAACTAAAGAGGATTCAAGATCCTGTTATGATTGCTTGTAATTGTTTGAGAAATTCCTTGAGACGTTGCAATCTCAAGTTATTCTTACAAATGCATGAAAGTAAATACAATAAAAAAGGAGAAAAAACAGGTTTAGTAATGAATGATAAAGAGAAAAGTGGGGGATTCAACAATATTCTAAGTCGTAACAAAAAGGAACAAAATCATCAATAATGAATTATTTTTTTATACTGCATGTATCGTACGACATATAAACTATTAAACATAACGACCAAATATCCCATGCTAGCGAGCTTACCTTTGCAGAAGCAGATAAACCAAAACAACAGTATGTAACCTGATTTTGTGTCCTCCAATATCTAAGGGGGTGTTTGTTTTAGCTTATATAATGGGCTTATAAGCTTATTAGCTTATATAAGCTTATAAGCCCAAACCAAGTGTTTGGTTAAGCTTATATAAGTGGGCTTATAAGCTTATATATGGGTGTTTTGATAAGCCACAAAAATGTGGCTTTTTTATGAAGGTTTGAGCTTATATAACATATTTACCATTTTACCCTCATGTTAACTTAAGCTTATATAAGCCATGGGCTTATAAGCTTATTAAACATAGGCTTATATAAGCCATAAATGGCTTATATAAGCCCATTACATAAGCTAAAACAAACACCCCCTAAGTGTCTGATAATAATGTATCCCTATGTTTTTCACATGCTCACCGCTGTGATTTTAACCATTCTAGTGAGTGTACATATGACATTGAAAGTAAAGACATAATTAATTGTGCAACACTTAAAGCCTGGATAACGCATCCGTCACTGAGTTTCTCTGCTAAGAGATGGCAAGCATCCTCCAAGAAATATGTATTATTTTATGAAGTCTAAGCTTTTCTTGTACTCGTCATACCTCTAGTTTGGGATTGATATGAGCTAAATACGCTAAATACCCAAATGTCACCAGAACCTTCACATTATAATCCATTTTTTAAAGGTAAATGATGATAAAAAAAAGATAAATGTTAAAAACCGTACCATGCCTTTCGTAAAGAACATGGTAAGGCTGCAAAGATACTACTTGTTATTCGATCTTAGAAGAAGCCAGTCTTCCCTCTTCATTTTTAGATGCCATAACCGGCATACCTCAGTGCTTGGATGCCTTGTGTCTTAGCAATAGTAGGTTGTGTGGCTTCGGTTTCTTCTTTCTCTATATATGTCAACCTACAGTTTTATACCTGCAAAGAACATATATCAAGAATCACCAAGTAAGAACCTTACAATTACGACAAAGAACTCTCTTTTGTGACCAAAATGTTCAATGAGTACAATGACTGAAACGGGCATATGGGAAACTAATAATATCAGTAATAAAATAATCTTACTTGGACAAAACCAGAACCAAGAACCACAATGATACCAGCTGCATTCAAAAGCGAGCATGATAAAATGCATCCAATGTTTTTTTTAGCTTATTATGATATTTATATGGATTTTTTGGGTAACTAAATGCGTGGGAATATACATTCCAACTTCTGCTTTGTTGCATGTAATAGTGTTTCAACTATTGAGTGAGTCTTCCAATGTCTATGATTCAATAATAGAAAAATAAAAATTTATCATTAATTTTCCAAGTCTGCGTATGCAATAGGAACTTGCATGTTCTGTGTGACCTATATGCATTACCAGCAAAATAATTGCAATCTATTACTTTGCAGGTCAACTTCGAATCCCTATGCCCCGAATAGGAGTCCATATTTGTCTTTAAAGTAACAAAAGAATGTAACTTTTGAATATCTTAATTTGATGTTTACATGGCCAAAACTAAGTTGCAACAACTATTAATGATTCTTTTCTTAGGTAATATGAGTGATGAGCAAATTATAAAAACTAAGCAACATGTTATTACTCAAACATGCAGCAACATTCATCTGTGCTCGATAGATTTCTTTGCCAGGTATTGATATTAAATAAAAGTAAATACCTTTGAGATCATTGGTTGTTGTGATTGTACGCCTGAACTGTGAGGTGGTACAGCAGGCGGATCTCTGCAATAAGAAGGTGGATCTTGACGAGATGGTTTATCCATAGGTGGATCTTGTTTCTTCATATCACCTAAGTAAAAAACAAATAGCAAATATAAAAATTGCATCGAAAATTATGCATTAGCTACTCATACGTTTATCTTTCAATAGCATCCTGAGCTGCTTTCAGATATCCCTCTTGGTGCTTCTGTCTTTAGCTTTTCATCACATGCTTTTGACCCAAATATAGTTAGCAATGTAGTTGCACCATAAGAGCATACTCTGGCATATTAATATTTGAGAATAGATTGTAAATAATTACCATAATAAAAGATAGCAGATTAATACTTGTTCAATGAGCTAAGGACACTAATGAACACTCGGTTCATTGGAGTCAATCTCATTTGCTGCTCCTGAGCTTTGGTTCTTCTTGAATGGAGGTTCAGGTGAAGATGTAAGAGATGGTGAAATTGTCCATGAGTTGTTAGAATAATCACTGCTGAAATATGCATCGACTACACCACTCGGACTTTCAGGAACCTATGAGTATATATCTCCGCTTATGAGTTGGGAAATAGTTACTTCCATGCCGAACTTAGTACACCCTTCTATCTTTTCCTGTTATGATATGCAATCAAACATATCTTAGCATTATTATGCATATTATACTCAGAATCAGATAGTTAAGAACGAACATCGCAAATATTGAGAAGAACAATAAGCCGAGTTCGATAATCCAATGCATTATCAGGCTTAATCTCTACACTAACAACGCAACTATTGCAACAGTCATTACAGATAGAAGAAATCCCTGAAACATCGAATTTGCGTTCAATATAACAAACATCACCACTCAATCATCTATAAGATGATGTTTTGGTATATGATCAGATCATATTGACTGTCAACCATACCTCGGTTTAGTAGCCAGCATCATCATACAAAATTGGTCAGAAGATAAATTTTCTGCAAAAACATAACTTTGTAACCGAAAATAAGTACAAATTTGATTTCAAATTTAAAATAGCAATGCATAGTGATAATACCTTTTCAAACTCCACCCTTGTCCGATCAGTACCTTACGATCCATACTCCTAATAAAAAAACATCGTGAACACTATTAATCATTAGGCAAGAACATACAAAATTTTATCACATAAATACTATGAAAATGATGTCTGTTCGACATACCTTGCTGCAACTCAAAAAACAGAACCTTCATCGATCCATCCATAAGTAAATGGGTGTATGGCTACCAACCTGAAGTGCCTTATATATGTATAACTCAACGTTATGCACAACGGCTGATGAAGTGAGCTTGTCGCAACACAAAAACATATAAAATAGGTTACTTTAATAGAGATGAGGGATTCTAAATTCAAAATCATGTAAACTCTTTAGTGAAAATCACCTCCGGTAATAGACAAATAATCTTAGCTTCTACCCTCGCCAGCATCAATCTTAATGAGAAAAAATCAGGGTTTAATAGTAAAAGAAACATGTACATGATTTAATGATAATAACAACAACATATAGAATTAACAATCAAAAGATGTAGATCGAAAATTGTTGAATAAGTTATGAAGAGTGGGTTTTAGGATCATTGGTCCATGAGGAGGACGAGTTTTACCGTGGTTTTTTCTAGAGAATAAGGAGTTGTGTTAGGGTTACTTGGGGTTTTTTCGTAAATTAATTATTAAAATATTTATTTCTTTATTAAATATTTATTTCCTTATTAAAAAATGATGAGGTGGATTAAAAAACATGCTTATGTGGCATATCCCTCCTCTTATATATAATGTAAAGATATATATATATATATATATATATATATATATATATATATATATATATATATATATATATATATATATATATATATATATATATATATATATATATATATATATGTTATAATTTGATTGCATGATTGTTTGATGATTATTTTAATACTTATACGAGGTATTTATACGACGTAGATTGTCACAAGAAACCCTAACTCCCCTAGCAAATCAATCGAAGCTATTCTCGTAGGAATTCTAGCTATTCCGGATCTAAACCAAGTTGTGGATATTTATGATCCCAAAAAAATGGTTGATGTTCGTAGAAATGTTGATAGTAGTTGACTATGATCTTGAAGAAGAATTGGCGAGATTAAATTTGATATCGATGTCATGACGATCTTTCCTTATAGAGTGGAGTTTGAAAAAACCTTACCACCTAGAAAGGTGTCATCTGATTCGGTGTCACCCAATTCTTAATTTGAAATCGAAAGGGTGAATGTTGCACTTGAGGCTGTCATTGGAGCCTTTACCCAAAAGACTCATGCCACTAGTACCTTTCCAAGAAGTCTAATTGAATGTGTGAGTCATTTCATACTAGTGACTCGTTTGATAACTATTGTTGTAAAAGCTATAGTATTGGGAATTAAGTGTTGTTCATGTAGAGCTTTTATTGCCCTTTCAAAGTCTAAGAATAAGGTTGAAAGAATTGGAGAATGAGGTAAGATGTCGCATTGAGTATAAGTTGATTGAAACTTGAATAAAGTAAAATTTAACTCGTATGGAATATGAAATTGTTAAGAGTAAGTCATTAAGTCCTGTGATTGAATTATAAGGTTTTAAATGATTGTTGATTCGTGTTAAGGGTTGTTCCTAGGCCATTGTCCAATGACGAGGATGCCTAGTCTCCAAGAAATAAATTGAAGAAATCTTCTTCTGAATTGGGACCGATGGATCTTCTGGGAAAGATGGAACACCTAATGACTCTTGTAGATTAGTATTCATTGTGGTATCTTTTAAAAATCCCTAACTTAACTGAGACATCAGTTGGTAGGATGAGTTCTTAGAATTGTATGACATAGTGACATGTAATGTGTTACGGTACAATTTTGACTTGTTTGTGATTAATAAAAAGACTACCTTTGATTGCTAAATCCTACATGTATCGCTGTTATCTATCTTTTATTGCTTCATCCTAATGTTCGCATTAGTGATGCAACCATTGAACAAGTACTCATCTCGAATTGAGTTACGTTGTGGATTATTCTTTTTAAGTGCCATCGAGGTCATGAACCTCATGATTATTTAGCTAAAGCTCATTTCCTATCATATTGTGGTTAGTTCTTGGTGAACAACTCTTCATCACTCTTTTGCAGACCACCTATTGTTTTTATAAGTTAAAACAGTATCCCTTGAGAAAAATTTAATTTTCATCACCATATGGATTATTCAAAGCGAGATTTATAAGTAGTCGTTATCGAAATAAAGTTGCTTATGAAACACCTTGGAAAACTTAATTGTTTCCACAACAAAGAACATCTCTGTAATTCGTTTTGGTTCTTATTCCAGAATTAAACATGAAATTAGTTTTTATTTTAAACAGGATGATAAAATTTTGACGAACTGAGTATTGCATCGTTAATCTTAAAATAGTATATAGTTGCGCGCCTACATACAATTTGGAAGGAACCATGCAAGGCTGATTAGTAGTCACCATGAAGTTATTAATAAACACTAAATTTTCTTTGAAGATTGTGAAAAGATTAAAATTTATGAGATCTGCAAGAAGTGAAAAAAAATAAAAAATAAAAAAATTGTGACATATTGTTAAAGACACCTACATATGTGCCCGTACTATTTATTCTTCTGAATCAAATTTAATCATCTGTGGAAATTGTCTTATTTGACAATTGACATCCCCTTCTTGTCCAATTCTCCCGTGGTGAGATTCTTTGGAAAAGTATCTGATTACCAAGTGTTGATACCCGACTGGATGTATCGGCGTTCCTATCATTTCTTTTGATTAGATTTCATTTGAATGACCTGGGTAACGATCCGAGGAGCTTTCGAATGCGTACTCAAATTGTGAAAGCATAGGATATATTCATATTCGTTAAATGTTTTCATCTTTATCTGATTTAAAATTCTCTCGCGTAGATTATGCGTCGACCTTACTCTTTTAAGGTTAGTTATTTCTCCTGATATCCTTGAATTTGTGAAGGATTATGAGTTATTATTAGTCTTTTAAGAAGTTCACATCTTATCAACGGTGACGAAACTGGAAAGTTGATAGTGCCAGTAGAATGGATTGATTGATTATGACATGACGACATTGTCTTAATTGATGGGAACTCTAGTAGAATTCCCCTAAAAGATAAGAAATTGATTATCAAAAGTGATCTGAATAATTCTTAATGGATGACCATATCCTGCATTTAGACTTGAAATTATACCATGAATGGTTATAAACTGGTCATAGATCTTGTAATCTAGAAAGAACTTAAAGTAAAATTATTAAAAGATGTTTCTATTATCTAAAACTTTAGGAGGTATTTGCTGGTGAATTACCTAGACTTTTTCCATTAAGGCAAGTTGAATTTGGTGTTGATTATATTCTCGGTGCTGCACCTGTGGCATGTGCACTATACTTCAGCACCATCTGAATTAGAAGAATTACCGTGCAACTGAGAGAGTTGTCTGAAAAAGCTTTTATTCTACCGAGCTCGTCATCATGAAGAGCTATGGTGTTATCATTCCTTATATTTGTTGAATTACCGTGAACTAGGTAAATTGATGATAAAAATCTATATCCACTACCCAAGATGATAGATTTGTTCAATCATTTACAAGGTTCTAGCGTATATTCAGAAATTTGATCCACGACATGGTTATCATCAAATTCGCGTCCGCGAAGAAGATTATCTATTCCAATCACTACATCCAGAACTTGTAATGAACATTATAAATTTCACGTGATGTCGTTTGGATTGACCAATGCACATGTAGCATCCTCAAATTTGGTGAATCATGTGTGTAGGTTGTAATTTGATAAACTCATTCTTGTGATCATTAAGGACCATCTGTTTGTATATAAGAATAGGAAGGAGTTAATAATCAATTATAGATTGCCCTGAATTGGCCGAGCAATGAAAACCTGTACTTTGAATATTTAACATGTGATTAAAGGCTTAATCATTTACAGTATCTGACCATGTGATTAATAGATAATGGAATCTATATTGACTCTTCAAAAATTAGAGCCATTTGAGACTTTGGGTTTTACCAAAAAGAAAGTGCAAATATGTTTTGACAAATGTTTTATCAAAAGAATTTTTAAGGGATTATTCCCTCATACCCAAATCATTTAACTAAACTCCTTTTGGGGTAAATGTTTGTGCATACCTCAAGACAACCTAAGAGGGATTGAGGAAACCACTTAAACCATGAATTGAAATTTGAAACGATAGTTTTTGCTTTTCAACTAAGAAAATCTTGACCAAAGTATAAACAAAGATTTTTCGAACATCTACGGATCTTATTAATTATTTTCGATAAATCTACAAAAATCGTGTTAATTAAATTCAAATTTATATTGAACATTTTTCTAAAATTGGGCGATTTAAGAAATTTTTAAAAAAATTTTACGTTGACGTCTCATAAAAATTAAATATTTTTATTTAATTACTTGTAATAATTATCGACGCTTTAGACGTAAGATTGAGCAAAACTGATAAAAATGATAGTTGAGACGAAACCAAAACTTAGAAAATATGAAGAAAGAATTTTTGAGTGAATTGTGGTCATGATAATTATTTCATCAGAAAAGGTGAATGTAGATACTGACACATTATATAGAAAGGACAAAGAATCAATTAGGATGTGTTCCTAAGTAATGACTGTAAAAAATAAATTGCCGAGCAATTTAAAAATAGTTGATGCTTGTAAGAAGGATAATAGAGATAATTAAAGGGGTTCGCGGCTAATGTGAACCATTAGAATTGAGAAGCCGGTGGCGTAAAATGTATAAAAGGCCGCTTGTGGTGGCCTGAACACGGAGGATTTCAAGATTTAGTCATGTTGTAATCTCATAAGATTAAGTATTCTATTCATGCCATTTCTGATTAAATGTATCTATACCTGAAGAAGTTGTACTGATGGCAAATTATGAAGGCAGACATCGCCTCATAGATTAGTAAACATCTAACTATTGCAAAGGTCATCATCTAAATTTGATTCGAATTGGGTCATCGTCGACAGACTGGCCAAATATACTAATATCATTCCTGTTAATGATAGATTCTCGATGAAGAAACTGACTCTTTTGTATTTAAAGGAGTTGTGTAAACATAGTGTGCCTGTATCGATCATCTCTATCAAGATCCTCGCTTCGCATCGAATTTCTAGAGATTTGCTCAGAAGTCATTGGGAACGAACCTTGATGAGAGTACTTTTTGCCACCCTAATCGAAGGAACGAGGTAAAGTAACGATACAAAACACTAGAAGTGTTGTTTTATGCTTGAATAATTAACCTTTGGTAATAAAACGTATAATCACTTTCCCTTGGAGAGATTATCATTGATAATTATCGTATTAAGATCGAGATCTAATCTTGTGAGGATCTAAATATGAGAGCATTTGTAGTTAGGAGTTGGGATGAAGATACCCGACATACCCGACATACACCGATTGTGAGTTAGACATGTCTTTTAGGATTGAGGTTGCCTATGATGACAAACCTAACCTTACAAGATACCCGACCCGCGATACCTGAAATGATTTTTGAAATTAGGATTTGATTATTGACTGCCAGTAGTGGGCAGGAGGTTATGTGAATATGAAATGTAGATCTTGAAGTACAGGATGGGTAGCAAAGTTATGCCAAAAATTTTCACCTTGGAAAAATGAATTGATGATCTGAATGATCATGGGAAATAAGTCGCTGTTGTATGGGACCATTGAGATAATGTAAACGTTGATTTGAAAGGCATATAAGCTGGATTTACCCTAGGACTTCAAGGGCTGCGTAAATTATGATTCGTATATCTAACTTGATAAAATGTCTATCAAGTAAAAATCTGGCTATTCCTTAATGAAGTTTGGATCGGCGAAAAGTTGCATTCATCCAAAACCCGTGTACATCATGGATAGAGAAAGTAAGCCAACATTAAGCCTGATCGTATTCCGGTAGTTATGTATGATGAAACTCGCATATTGTAATGAATTACACTTGAGAGAAAAGACCCAATGTGGAGGAAATACCCACATGGCTCTAACTCTATAAGAAGCGAGTAGTAAGGTAAATCGATCTTTGAGGACAAAGATCCTGTTTAGGGGTAAATGCTGTGACAATCCGTCAACTTATGGTTGATATTTTATTCTCAAGTATTATTTAAAAACATTACTTTAATATTATATTATGAACTCACTCATTTTTGGGAAGAAATTTGGGTTTACGTCTTGAAGTAGCATCGACTACGTTTAAACCGGAGAATTCTACGTTACGTGCTTACGTTTACATACACCGTTTTGGTGACAGTCCGACATTTCAGGAAAATAAATTTATTCTTGAATGTTATTTTGGGATTTTAATTTGTGTTGGTTCATAAACTCACAAATTTACGAGAAGAGATTAGGACTTACGTGCCTAATTTAACGTCCTTTACGACTAAACCAGGAACCCTAGGTTTACGTATTTACGTTTTTGAACTCCGTTTTTGATGAGACAATTTTATTAGATTCGATTGTGCCGTTGATTCATAATTTATAAAAACGTTTTTCGTAAAACGACCCGAGGGCACGTAAATCGAGGAAACTAGAATCGAGGAGTACCCGTAAATTAGTGGAGATGAGACAAGTTTACACTTGCCTCACCCCCACTATGGGTGGCAAGACTTAGCCAACACATCATATGTGGTGTCAAGTTTGTATACACACTAAGGACACATGTCCTTAGTGCATACACAAACCACCAAACTAACAAAACTAGCTACACCATAAACTATTTCTCATTTCATACATGCAAAACCACACAAACACTCTCTTCTATCTCTATGAACGTCCATAGCCACCCTCCTATCACAATTTTCATCAAATTTTAACCATAAACAAAGGCTATAATCAACATATGTTGAAGCCTACTTGAAAAGATGAAGATTGGAGGTGATTATAACATGTGAAAAGGAGTTTTCATTGAGGTCTTTGGGCTGATTTTCAAGAAGTAGTTTAGGGCTGATTTCATGGAGGTGTTCATCCATTTGAAAGACTCAAGAAGTTGCCTTGTTAAAGTTGAAGATTTGGTAACAAGGAACCAAGCCTTGTTCATCAAAATCCCATCTTTTCATCATCTTGGTGGTATAGAGATTATTTCTCCCTATCATCTTGTTATTTTGAATATGTAATCTTGTATTTTCTTTATTTATGTATATGTATATGATGATGAATGATGATCAAAATATTATGTTGGGATTTGGTGTTGATAAATTTGGTTAAGATGATGAAAAGCTACATGAAAGGATGTTAAAATCATGGCTAAAAATGTAGGTTGTATAAAACAGTAAAGAACTATATGATAACTTGTTAAAGTGGCTTGGATAATTTAATATACAGTAAGGTAAGTGACTTGTACATATGTGAGAGTTGGCCACACAATGGAATCCATTAAAATGAGTATGATATGATCAAAACATCATTGAAGTCCAAATCTGTATAGTCTGTAATGGACGAACTGTTAGAGACATTTAGAGGTTGATTTAGTAGTAGCTAAACTGAGTTAATTGTAGCACATATCATGTAGTTTGTGCTGCCCAAAAATAAGCTTCTATCTCCTTGTAGAACTCAAGATATGGTAAAAATGGTGAAAGTGAAATTCATAATCAGATTTGTAAAATAAAAGTATATTTTATAGAATTATCACTCAAGTAAAACTAATATAAAATATATACCTAGAACCCACGAACTTATATATTACTTATAAATAAGTATATACTTTGATAATTAAATGGGACATTTTATAAAAATGGAAATTTGATATGTTTTATAAGTTACTAAACTATATACATAAGTTTACGTCTTTTCGGCTAAAACCGAAAGATTAACGTTTTCGTCAAATAAAACTTAGACGGTCGGACCAGTCTAATGTAAACTTTTTATAACTCATATACTGATGTATAAGTACATTTGACAAGTAAAAATCGATAAAACCCGAGCTTTATGACTTATGGACATTAACGGGCCAAACTAGCCTTATTGGACTATTGACCCAACTAGTTTGGATAAACACTAATGGACTTACTCATTGGGCTTAACCCACTTGGGCCCAACGTATTAGTATTGGCCTGGTATAAAAAGTATAAATGGACTAATATGAAGTATTAGACGTTAATGGGCTTATTGGGCCTTGATATGGAATTTGATTGAAACTAGTGTAACTAGTCAAAAATTTGACTAACACATAACACTATATTGTGCATGAAGATATAAACTCCAACATGATCATCATCATACTCATGATATCATCATATATACATAGCCATTGTTTTTATAAAAGTCATTGGACAAGAGTCTAAGACGAGTATTATTTGTCTAGGTTTCCGTGATTGAAGCGCGTACCGTACATCCAAATCTCCGATAACCGCCTTCCCACATCAACGTGAGTTCATAGCCTCGCACTCTTTTAAATGTTTTATGAAATGTTTTATAAACCCGCGAGGGAGATAACATGTTAGTTTTAATAAAATAGGACACCAGTTGTCCCAACTGTTTGCTTATTGATTTGGACCCAAATGATTGTATGACCCGATGAATGATTATATGACCCGATGAATGAAATGAGATGGATTATTATTACTTAGGTTGTGTCACTAAAAGTCCCATTAGCATGAATTGTGAACTACCGGGATTTGGTAGATGCTTATGCATATAATAGTACTATTTGGGGAAGATCACCCCAGTTCGCGCCTTGACGGTTGATCCCCGTCGTGCCACATTGATTGGTAAGGAATTTATGTATGAGAAGATTTATATATGCGTGATTATTGTGACGACACGCTGTTTTAGATGGGCACATGAGTTTCGGGTTAGCTACCCGTTGTTTGTTATAGTAAGGTAGCAATGTCATGCGGCTTATAATAATCCAATAACGAAAATACTGCTATACGCATTGAATTACAATATATTGCCTGACTAGCAATACGGGGTCTAATTATTGATATTATGTTTGTGTTTTGTGTTTTCATAACCATATTCATATAACGGTTTTTATTTAACTCTATACAACGTTATAAGACGTATTGTATGATGTTTTTGCGACATTGGTTCGTATAATGGTTTTGAAGGCAAAAGCTTATAGTATGATTTAAAAAGATTTGTATAAAATGTTTTTGGCTTATTTTATGGCCTACGACAAAGAACTGTACAAAATGATTTTCGGTAATAATTTTATACCGATGATATATTAACGGATTTCATTGAACTCTATGAATTCACTCGGCGTTTTCGCTGACCTTTTCTTTTAACATGTTTTATCTCAGGTACTCGAAGGTAATTCTCGGGAAGACGACAAAAATTTATGGCCCGCACTTAAATAACAATTTCCATTCAAATGCTTTGTAAAACTTTTATGAAATACTATGACTTGGGACCTATGTAAATTTGATATTTATGAATGGAAAAATGCTTTATTATTAAACGACGCGATTTTTTTGCGTTGTCTATGATGTGAGTAATGTGCTATCCCGTAACACCAACGACTCTTCCGCTGAATTGAATTGTGAATATTTGGGGGTGTTACAAAGTATCTTTGACGAAAGATTATTCACTGGCATTTGTTGTTCCGCAACGTGGTTTGTAGAAGCCTCAACCTAATTAATAAACACACATCTAACAATAAATACTTATGATTAGAAACTAGCTACAAAAATGCATCAGCCATCTCCATCTTAAAACACAATTAATAAAATCCCGACAGTTTAACATTATAAAAACGAAAAGGGAACACTAACTAGCTTTTATAATAACAAACACCAAACAACACAAGTTAATACAAATTTGAACCTTCTCTATGTGCCCTCGTGGAAAATACAACACAAGCTCATTCTCCTGGGGCACGGTGACAAGTAGACCAGCACATGCTTGCCATAATTCCTTAGAAAGAGGCACATCTGCATCAATTACACACAAAACTAAATTAATTACTACACCAATCAAAGAGACAAAACACGTTTTAGTTTATTGTTTAACGACATTTCTTTAATTATCAAATCAGTACGAATTCAAACTAGTAACTTCTAATCATATTCAGTGCCCACAACTCCTTTACCTTTTGTGCTTTTAGCACTATTTTCTTTAGAGACTTTCTTAGCCGTGAGAAGAATTCCATTAACATGGTTCTTCATAGAACTTCTATTTTGAGGTATACATATTTGGGGCTTGGTATACCTGGTAATTCATTTTATTCAACAAATACATAAATGATATGCAAAATGAAAGACCAATCATTTCTAATGCAAATAAAAGTCTTGATTGATATACCTTTTTTTGAGAATCATGAGTTACAAAGATTTCCCGGTGAGTGGAAAGAAAAAAATTGTTAGATCTATATTGAAATGAGCAGATATATTTTAGGGTTATGAATGAAGGAATACCACCGTACCACTCATTAAATAGGTGTGAAATTTATAAAAAAGAATCTTCTATTATAATATGTTACTAGCAGGGTACACGCGCGTTAAACTAAAATTTTGCAAGCAAGATGTTTTATAGATATATTTATAAATAGTGATGATAACTTTAAGATGGGATAACTTTGAGCAATGTTAAATCATTCATATAGAAATAGCATTATAAGATTGTAATAATTGATAGTGAAAGTTATTTGTAAATCCGAGTAACATTCGTCGCAATATTATATAACATATAAATATAAAAAATCTTCTTAATGTTTCCGTTATATTCTCGTCATGTTGGTTAATATGATCTGCAAAAAAACTTGAAGATCTTTTAGCTGGTCGAGGATATCTTCATGAAAATATAACATCTTCGTTTCTATTGGTCGAACAATAGATGTAAAAAATTTCTCTTGATTTATCTATATTGCTTTCTTGTATTATGGACCCATGTTATGTTTAATACTTGAACTAGATATTTTGTAATACAGTGCCTTTTAACTCCTTGATAGAAAGTAGCGGTTTTTATGTATGTTTTAGTATCATAAAATATCTCTTCCGTATCTTCCTTATGGAAAACTCCGTATTTTCTAAAGCAAAGAACAGTAGTAGCAGGCACAAAACATTAACATGAATACAAGTTGTATTTGAGAGATGGTATTTTATTATCAAAGTCAAAGTCATGTTACAAAGGAAACTAGATATCCCGATATATAAAAATACTATCCAATGTACAACTTTCTTGATGCTAAAGTTACTAATGTTATTTAACCAAAAAACTAACAAACTGCCCGTAATATGATAACTAAAACTATAATATGGCAAAATTACATAACTACCTCCTGTCCAGTCAAAACCATGTAACAGTAAATGTAACAAACACTCTCACACCAGCCCAAATGCTAACTTCGTACTAGGCCCAAAAAAAGTTTTTACTTCAATATGATATTAAGGACATCAATCTCATGCTCCACAACTATTGCCACCGGTCCACGTCATATTCAACAACACAATGGGCCGCCAATCGAGTTTCAGCCCAGTTACATGCCACACCGGTACTAGGCTGGTTCAAATCACAACCCATATCTAGTCGAGTACGGGTCAGCCTAACACAATGGGTAAAGGCCATAATTATGTTACAACTCCAGTAACATTTTGCTTCCGATGTCAATAGACTATTTTGCCTCATGGGTTTAGAATTATAACTTTGCAGAGAACAATACTAATCTTTTAAAAAATACAATCCTTTTTCTAACGTATAATCTAATTTTAACAAACAAATCCAAAACACCTCATTTGATGTATTACATAAGTTCAGTAAAAAAAATACTAATCTTTAGAAACTTTCTCAGCCAGGAGAGGAATCCTATTAGCATCTCTCCTCATTAAACTTCAAATTCTAGAGTTGGAATTGCCGCCTATTCATTCCCCTCAAAACATCAATTTCTTTAGAAAAATCGGCTATCTTCAGTAAAGCTTGTGTAATATATATCATTATTTCTGAAGGACTTTCATGTGCAACCACTTTTCTTTTCCTCCTTCGCTCAACTTCATAAACAACATGGTCGTCAAAATCTGTTTGACTTACGCTAGCAGGTGGTCGTTGGCTTGGTGTATTGATGAGGCCGGAGGTAGGCGGTTGTATGGTTAATTGATGAGGTGATTGGATTGACTGGTGGTGGTCTGGTTGGTGTAGTGGAGATGACTTGAGCACGTGATATTATATGATGATGTTATTTTATTACAAAACTTTTTTATAAAGTAGGTATACGAGGTAATAACAAAACTAAAACAAATTGTATAACAATACTTGAGCCCCATAGGTGTTACCAAATTAGGCACACAAGAATTCCAATCAACAACCGCTTATAACCGCCCTTTAGATAACTCTGGATAAATAAAACAATTAATATACTCGAAAAACATCTTATAGGAAATCTAATTTTATTAAAAAATCCTAAAAACTTTAAATACGCCTTTTGAATTAACGTAACCTTGAGTTGAGACTGCCGAAACGTATAACAAGAAACTAGGGCATAGAATTTCTTAGTGTGTGGTATCTTGACTAACGATGGTCACGTTATATGACCAAAGGTTCTTAGTTTCATGCTCTTTTTAATCTAAATTAATGTTGAGTTGAGACTGCATGAACATTATACGAGAAACTAGGGCATTAGAATTACTTAGTCCCGTGTGTCATTTTGACCAAAGGTGGTTGTATGCGCTTGGATATTTCTTATTAGTTTCAAATTCAATTTGGCTTAATTAATTAGCAAATCAAGAATACCATTAGTGGATGTGTCTTTTTATTTCCTCAATAAAATACTATCTTTTTACCTAACATATATGAAAAAAGGAAACACACAATACTTTGATTCGGGGGGCTCTGATCTATTAAAGTCGAACACTGCAATATATATGAGTGTAAGATTCACCATATGTGAAAATTACCCTACATTTTCAAGTTTTGACACATAGATTGCTTCACTTCATTAGCCTTATTTTCCCAACTACCCATCTATCATCAATTTTCTCTTCAATTTATTTTTAGATTGAACCTTGGATAGGTAATTACTATCTAATAAAATAAATTCTGAAGCTATTTTCACTTGAAACATCACAAGAATTTTGTCATAGTGATTGAATTCGAAGTGATGATGATAAATTTTAATAGATATAGGATTGGCATCGACTCGTCAAAGGTGGAAAGGGTTGGCACAAATAAACGGGCTTATGGAATTACTTTGTAACATTCTTTCATGCGGGGAAAAGACACTTGGAATTTCTTGTTTTGTAAGTCAACAATTCTATTAAAATAGTATGAGTTACTATAGGTAAATGTGGACTTCAGTTTGCTCGACTAGTCATCTAAGTAGATGCTCTACTCTCATTCCCTCAAAAGTTTTAATTCTTGTTTGGCATGCCTAGACAAATCGTTCCAATGTTTCGTTTGTGAAAATAGTCTTATTTTTTCCAAATGTACGGGTCTTTCAATTTTCAAAAACATTTTTTTATGGTGGAGTTCTGAATTCTAATGACTCTTCCATCTTGAAGATTATTTATTTCATTAAAAACTTTAGCTCGCAAAAGAAGACATTTTTTCTGACACTTCAACTCTCATGTTTTGAATCCGTTATTTTCTTGTCAGGTTGGTTAATATGTTCTGCAAAAAAACGTGAAGATCTTTTAGCTGGTCGAGGATATCTTCATGGAAATATAACATCTTTGTTTGTATTGGTCGAACAGTAGATGTAAAAAAGTTCTCTTGATTTATCTATATTGCTTTCTTGTATTATGGACCCATGTTATGTTTAATACTTGAACTAGATATTTTGTAATACACTGCCTTCTAACTCCTTGATAGAAAGTAACGTTTTTTATGTATGTTTCAATATTATAAAATATCTTTTCAGTATCCTCCTTATGGAAAACTCCCTATTTTCTAATGCAAAGAACAGTAGTAGCAGGCACAAAACATTAACATGAATACAAATTGTATTTGAGAGATGGAATTTTATTATCAGATTCAAAATCATGTTACAAAGGAAACTACATATCCCGATATATAAAAATACTATCAAAAGTACAAATTTCTTGATGCTAAAGTTACTAATGTTACTTAACCAAAAAATTAACAAACTACCCGTAGTATGATAACTAAATCTATAATATGGAAAAATTACATAACTACCTCCTGTCCAGTCAAAAACCATGTAACAGTTAATGTAACAAACACTCTCACACCGGCCCAAATGCTAATTTTGTACTAGGCCCAAACAAAGTTTTTACTTCAATATGATATTCAGGACATCAATCTCATGCTCTGCAACTATTGCCACCGGTCCACGTCATATTCAATAACACAACGGGCCGCAAATCGAGTTTCAGCCCAGTTACATGCCACAACGGTACTAGGCTTGGTCAAATCACAACCTATATCTAGTCGAGTACGGGTCAGTCCAACAAAGTGGGTAAAGGCCATAATTATGTTACAGCTCCGGTAACATTTTGCTTCCGATGTCAATAGACTATTTTGCCTCATGGGTTTAGAATTATAACTGTGCAGAGAAGAATACTAATCTTTTTAAAAATACAATCCTTTTTCGAACGTATAATCTAATTTTAACAAACAAATCCAAAACACCTAATTTGATTTATCACATAAGTTTAGTAAAAAACAATACTAATCTTTAGAGACTTTCTCATCCAGGAGAGGAATCCTATTAGCATATCTCCTCATTAAACTTCAAATTCTAGAGTTGGAATTTCCGCCTATTCATTCCCCTCAAAACTTCAATTTCTTTCTAGCTTGAAAAGGACTTTCATGTGCAACCACTTTTCTTTTACTCCTTCGCTCAACTTCATAAACAACATCGTCATCAAAATATGTTTCACTTATGCTAGCAGGTGGTCGTTGGCTTGGTGTATTGATGGGGTCGGAGGTAGACGGTTGTCTGGTTAATTGATGAGGTGATTGGATTGACAGACGGCGGTCTGGTTGGTGTAGTGGAGATGACTTGAGCACGTGACAGTGAAGTGGAACGCACCATGGAAGTTTGTCCACGAAATTGAATCCTATTTGATTTATAATACACAAGAAACCACGTGAGAAGCGTTGCAACTTGCAACGACTCCCAGATGCATACTCTGACTAGAAAGATCAGATGATGGTATGTTGGTTTGCTGAGGTGCGTGACTAAATCTGAAAGTGTAATGAGCGATTAACGCGAAACATGTGCTTGAACGTCCACTGGTAGCCATACAAAGTTATTGTCTTTAAAGTCTTGTGTTGGGGGTTGCTTTGACATGTCCTGCCATTATCATATTACCATATAGACATAAGTGAAAAAACACCAACGAGATAAGCTGATAAATTTCAAATTTCAAGGAACCAACCAATGCAGGAAAACATTCTTCAAACAGAGAAGCCACTATGAGTGCTTTATCTGAAGTAGACAACGTCTTGCAAAAAGAATGCACGTGAAACCGCGGTTGGGTAGGTGGTGCAGGTTCCTTCTTCCCAGCTTTTCATAATGCTATCAATAACAAAATTTTATAAATTACATATAAGTATCAGATAAGAGCTTTACAAATATCATCTTAAAATATATAGTGGTACACTCACATTAATTTCGGACATCAAAGTAATTTGAGCGTACACCTTCTCTATATCTTTTTCAGCCTGCAAATGCAACAACACAAAACGAACATATAATAGTCAAGGTAAAGCCCTCTAACACAAACACCAAATTAAGCGGATGTTTTTTAAGCTAATTTGTGGGCTTATGAAGTTATGAGCTTATTTTGATTTTGGCTTTTATTCAATAAGCCCCGACTAATTCATCTTATTTTTAGAATTAAGAGCTTATATACGTTTAATTTGATATAATAAGCTTATGTAAGCCCATAAGTTTCAAAAAAATTAAAAGAAACCTGATATTATGAAATACCTCCAAATAAAATAAGAAAATAAGCCCACAAGTAAGCTTAAAATAACACCCTAAGTAATCTTAAACAAATTTACCCTCAAATACACATCCATAACACGACAAAGTATCTTTTACGAAAGATTATTCACCGGCATTTGTTGTTCCGCAACGTGGTTTGTAGAAGCCTCAACCTAATTAATAAACACACATCTAACAATAAATACTTATGATTAGATACTAGCTACAAAAATGCATCAGCCATCTCCATCTTAAAACATAATTAATAAAATCCAGACAGTTTAACATTAGAAAAATGAAAAAGGGAACACTAACTAGCTTTTATAATAACAAAAACCAAACAACACAAGTTAATACAAATTTGAACCTGCTCTATGTGCCCTCTTGGAAAATACAACACAAGCTCATTCTCCTGAGGCACGGTGACGAGTGGACCAGCACATGCTCCCCATAATTCCTTGTAAAGAGGCACATCTGCAACAATTACACACAAAACTAAATTAATTGCTACACCAATCAAAGAGAAAAAAAACGTTTTAGTTTATTTTTAACGGCATTTCTTTAATTATCAAATCAGTAAGAATTCAAACTAGTAACTTCTAATCATATTTAGTGCCCAACAACTCCCTTACCTTTTGTGCTTTTAGCACTATTTTCTTTAGAGACTTTCTTAGCCGTGAGAAGAATTCCATTAACATGGTTCTTCATAAAACTTCTTTTTTGAGGTATACATATTTGGGGCTTGGTATACCTCGAAATTCATTTTATTCAACAAATACATAAATGATATGTAAAATGAAAGACCAATCATTTCTAATGCACATAAAAGTTGATTGATATACCTTTTTCTGTGAATCATGAGTTACAAAGATTTCCCGGTGATTGGAAAGAAAAAAATTGTTAGATCTATATTGAAATGAGCAGATATATTTTAGGGTTGTGAATGAAGGAATACCACAGTATCACTCATTAAATAGGCGTGAAATTTATAAAAAAGAATCTTCTATTATAATATATTACTAGCAGGGTACACGCGCGTTAAACTAAAATTTTGTAAGCGAGATGTTTTATAGATATATTTATAAATAGTGATGATAACCATAAGATGGGATAACTTTGAGCAATATTAAATCATTCATATAGAAATAGTATTATAACATTATAATAATTGATGGTGAAAGTTATTTGTAAATCTGAGTAACATTCGTCGCAATATTATATAACATATAAATATAGAAAATCTTCTTAATGTTTTGAATCTGTTATATTCGCGTCATGTTGGTTAATATGATCTGCAAAAAAACCTGAAGATATTTTAGCTGGTCGAAGATATCTTCATGAAAATATAACATCTTTGTTTCTATTGGTCGAACAATAGATGTAAAAAAGTTATCTTGATTTATCTATATTGCTTTCTTGTATTATGGACCCATGTTATGTTTAATACTTGAACTATATATTTTGTAATACAGTGCCTTCTAACTCCTTGATAGAAAGTAGCGTTTTTTTATGTATGTTTCAATACTATAAAATATCTCTTCCGTATCCTCCTTATAAAAAACTCCCTATTTTCTATAGCAAAGAACAGTAGTAGCAGGCACAAAACATTAACATGAATACAAGTTGTATTTAAGAGATGGTATTTTATCATCATAGTCAAAGTCATGTTACGAAGGAAACTACATATCCCGATATATAAAAATACTATCCAATGTACAACTTTCTTGATGCTAAGTTTACTAATGTTATTTAACCAAAAAATTAACAAACTGCTCGTAGTTGATAACTAAAACAATAATATGGAAAAATTACATAACTACCTCTTGTCCAGTCAAAACCATGTAATAGTTAATGTAACAAACACTCTCACACCAGCCCAAATGCTAACTTTGTACTAGGCCCAAAAAAAGTTTTTACTTTAATATGATATTCAGGACATCAATCTCATGCTCTGCAACTATTTCCACCAGTCCATGTCAGATTCAACAACACAATGGGCCGCCAATCGAGTTTTAGCCTAGTTACATGCCACACGGTACTAGGCTGGGTCAAATCACAACCCATATCTAGTCGAGTACGGGTCAGTCCAACACAGTGGGTAAAGGCCATAATTACGTTACAGCTCTAGTAACATTTTGCTCCCGATGTCAATAGACTATTTTGCCTCATGGGCTTAGAACTATAACTGTGCAGAGAAGAATACTAATCTTTTAAAAAATACAATACTTTTTCGAATGTATAATCTAATTTTAACAAACAAATCCAAAACACCTCATTTGATGTATCACATAAGTTTAGTAAAAACAATACTAATCTTTAGAAACTTTCTCAGCCAGGAGAGGAATCCTATTAGCATCTCTCCTCATTAAACTTCAAATTCTAGAGTTGCAATTGCCGCCTATTCATTCCCCTCAAAACATCCATTTCTTTAGAAAAATCAGCTATCTTCAATAAAGCTTGTGTAATATATATCATTATTTCTGAAGGACTTTCATGTGCAACCACTTTTCTTTTCCTCCTTCGCTCAACTTCATAAACAACATGGTCGTCAAAATCTGTTTCACTTACGCTAGCAGGTGGTCGTTGGCTTGGTGTATTGATGGGGCCGGAGGTAGACGGTTGTCTTGTTAATTGATGAGGTGATTGGATTGGCAAGCGGCGGTCTGGTTGGTGTAGTGGAGATGACTTAAGCACGTGATAGTGAAGTGGAACGCACCATGGATGTTTGTCCCCGAAATCGCATCCCATTTGATTTGTAATACACAGCAAACCACGTGAGAAGCGTTTCAAGCTAGGTTGCACTGATACGGAAACGGCAGGGGATACGGGTACGATACGGGAACGGGGAACGGCAAAAATAAAAAATTCAAGATACAGGAACGACATGGATACGGTAAACCTATTTGCACCGTAAAGAAATAGCATTCACATATAAAATTATATATTTGTCTTTATAAAATTCATATAACTTGAATTATTTTTTAGATCAATTTATTTTTCATGTGAGCTTTTAGACACATTGGTCAAGATAATAAAAAAAATAAGCTCACTAAACCGTTTTAATAAAACAACACACCCAGTTTGAAGTCTTGACAGACAATAATTGGTTCAAGATTTAAAACATAGACAATACTTTAACTAATTTTACTTTGTGAAATTAACGTTGATTCACTAATTCAACAAGTTCGGCCGGTTATAAAACCGTTCGACAATAATTAGTTCAAGATTTAAAAAAACAACAAGATATACACTATTACTTGGTACTTACGAATTGGACTATGGATGTATAAGCATGGAAATAAGCCACTAATATTTTCTATTAAGGATACCTTTATTTACTTTTCTTAATTCATCATTCTTTGTTATTACTTTCAAAAAAGTTAAAAACTCGTACCCACTAAGACTTGTACCCACTAGTAGTATTTTAGTAGTAGCGAAAATTACAGACAGGGCCACTTTTTGTGGTCCTTGTCTTGCAGAGGCCAACTTTTCCTTGGGTTACGAGAATAGACACCATGCTCGGGAAATCCCTACGACGAGGTTCTTTTTGCCACGTGTAAGATAGTTATACGTTTTAAAAAAAACACAACTTACCAAACATGGCCTGCGAACCCCCAGCTTTTTCAGACATTTATTGTGCATGGTGGGCCCCGGCATGTGAACCCCCAGCTTTTCCAGACAATGGGCCCCAAGATTTAACCTTTAAACATACTCCCTTCAATTATTTCCTGAGTATAGGTGTATTTTTTTTGTAAAAAAATTATTATGGTAATGTTTAAAAACTTAGTAAAATTAGTGTGTAACCCCTACTTTGCGCATGTTTAGTTTATTGTTATGATTTTAAAAAAAAATTATTGGCATGTTGAGTAGTTTTTAAAGAGCTCTTTGTTTAGAGATAAAGAGAAAAAAATTTAATTGGCATGTTGAATAATATATTAATGGGCAAAGTATGGCACTCGTGAAGATTTTGATAAAAAAAATTGTATAGTATTTTCTGTTTAAAAAATGAGTAAGTATGTAGTATGCGCAATATAACGTTATGATATAAAAAATTAATAAAATACATAGTCGAAAGGAAAAATATATTATGTGTAAAAAAGAATATATACGAATTTCCTGTACATGCGTGGTTAGTATATATTTGAGATATATTTTGAACTGCAAATTAGTATTTAAATAATTTGATGCGCAAAATGATCAAACACTAATTACTCGATACATTCAGGGTTGTATTCAAAGCATAATATTATTAGAATTACTAAAAACAACGGAAAACACAAAATGTGACAATCCGTCAATTTATGGTTGATATTTTATTCTCAATATTTATTTGAAAACATTATTTTAATGTTATAATATGAACTCACTTATTTTTGGGAAGAAATTTGGATTTACGTCTTGAAGTAGCATCGACTACGTTTAAACAGGAGGATTCTACGTTACGTGCTCACGTTTATATACACCGTCTTTGGTGACAGTCCGACATTTCAGAAAAAAAATTTATCCGTGAATATTATTTTGGAATTTTAAATTTGTGTTGGTTCATAAATTCACAAATTTACGAGAAGAGATTAGGACTTACGATTTTAATTTAACGTCCTTTACGACTAAACCGGAAACCTTAGGATTTCATATTTATGTTTTCGAACTCCGTTTTTGATGAGACAATTTTGATTAGATTCGTTTTGTGCCGTTGATTCATAATTTATAAAAACGTTTTTCGTAAAACGACCCGAGGGCACGCAAATCGAGGAAACTGGAATCGAGGAGTACCCGTAAATAATTGGGGATGAGACAAAAACAAGTTTTGCCCCACCCCCACTATATGGACGGCCAACTAATGCACCACCACCCTTGATGTGTCAAATTCTTAGCTAATAAGCTAACACATGTTAGCTTAGCTTAAAACCTACTCCACCAAAACACAAAACCATCTATCCTAAACTAGTAGCTCATTCACAACATGCAAATCAACCAAAATCCTCTCCTCCCTCTCTCTAGATTCCGTCCACTCTCACATATAAACACCCTATTTGATCAACTTTTAACCATGAAATCTCATGTTATTCATACATAAGTTGAAACCCTTTTTAAGCTCTATTGATTGGTGGTGATTATAACATCCAAGGAGGAGTTTCTATGGAGTCTTGGGGCTGATTTTCCACAAGGAGTTCTTGAAGAATGGTGGTCTTGAATATGGTCTTGGTTTATCACAAGTTTCTCCATCAAAATCCATGTCTTGATCATAACCTACATCATCATGGTGGTATAAAGATTGTTCTCCTCATCCTCTTGTTATTTTGATTATGTACTCATGTATTTTCTTTCCTATTATATATGTATATGATGATTATATTTTGATAAAAATATTATGTGGGGATTTGGTGTTGATAATCATGGGTAAAAAGATGAAAAACTATATGTAAAAAGGTTAAAATCATGCTTAAAATGATGGCTTTATAAAACAGTAAATAACCATGTGATGAACTGATAAAATAGCATAGATTAATGGATATACAGTAAGTAATATTTCTTGTACACATGCGAGAGTTGGCCATGCAATGGAATCATTATAATGAGTGAGATATGACCAAAACAAGTTTAGAGTACCAATCTGAATAGTCAGTTTTGGACGGACTGTTAAGGATATTTATATTTGGATTGAGCAGTAGCTAAAACTAAGTTAATTGTAGCACATATCATGTAGTTTATGGTGTCCAAAAATTTGCTTCTATCTCCTTGTAGAACTCAAGATATGGTAAAAATAGTGAAAGTGAAAGTAAAACTCAGACTTTGGGAAATTAAAGTATAATAGTATTATATAAGCACTCAAATAAAAATAGTATAAAATGTGAATTAAAACCCACTAAATTATATAATACATTTATATATTTATGTATAAGAATAAATAAATGGACATTTTATAAAAAATGGTAGTTTGATAAGTTTTATAAGTTATAAAACTATAAAAATGAGTTTTATGACTTTTTCGGCTATTACCGTAAAATTAACGTTTTTGTTAAATAAAACTTAGACGGTTGGACCCGTCTAATGTAAAATTTTATAAACTCATATACTGATATATAAACATGTATAACAAGTAAAAACCGATAAAACCCGAACTATAAAACATACGGACATTAACGGGCTAAGTTAACGTTATTGGACTAATAATACAACAAAATGGACTAAAACTCTTATAAACTTATTTATTGGGCTTAACCCATTTGGGCCCAACATGTAAAGTATAAATACTGATAATACAAGTATTAAATAGATTAATACAAGTTTATGAACTTATAATAGGCTTATTGGACCTAAAACACGTAAATAGGTAAAACTAGTAAACTAGTATAAAAGTTATCGACACATAACACTAAAACGAGTAAATGAGAATATGTAGACCCACTTGATCATCATATATATAAAATCATCATATGTATACATAAATGTTATTTTTATAAATTCATTGGACAAGAGTCTAAGACGGGTATTATTTGTCTAGGTTTTCGTGATTGAAGCACGTACCGTACATCTGAATTGCCGATAAGCCGCTTTCCCACATCAACGTGAATTCATAGCCTCGCACTGTTTTAAATGTTTTTACGAAATATTTTATAAACCTGCGAGGGATATAACATGTTAGTTTTACTAAAATAGGACACCATTTGTCCCAATTGTTTGTCTATTGATTTGGACCCGAATGATTGTATGACCCGATGAATGATTATATGACCCGATAGATGAAATTAAATGGATTATTAAAGTTAGGTTATGTCACTAAAAGTCCCATTAGCATGAATTGTGAACTACCAAGATTTGGTAGACGCGTATGCATATAATAGTACTATTTGGGGACGATCACCCCAGTTCGCGCCTTGACGGTTGATCCCCGTCGTGCCACATTGTTTGGTAAGCGAATTTATGTATGAGAAGATTTCCATAGCGTGACCTTTGTGACGACACGTTAATTTAGATGGGCAAATTGAGTTTCGGGCTAGCTACCCGTTGTTTGTTGTAGTAAGGTAACAATGTCATGCGGCTTATAATAATCCAAATTAACGAAATACTGCTATATGCACCGAATTACGATATATTGCCTTACTAGCAATATGGGGTCTTACTATTGATATTATGTTCGTCTTTTGGTTTTTCATAACCATATTCATATAACGGTTTTTATTTAACTCCATACAACGTTATAAAACGTATTGTATGATATTTTTACGATGCTGGTTCGTATAATGGTTTTGAAGGCAAAAGCCTATATTATGATTTTGACAAGGATTTGTATAAAATGATTTTGGCTATTTTATGGCCTACTACATGGATTTGTACAAAATGATTTTCGGTAATAATTTTATACCGATGTTATATTGATGGATTTTATTAAACTCTATGAATTCACTCGGCGTTATCGCTGACCCTTTTCTTTTAACATGTTTTGTCTCAGGAACTTGAAGGTAATTCTTGGGAAGACAACAAGAATTCATGGCCCGCACTTAAATTATAATTTACATTCAAATGTTTTGTAAAACCTGTATTAAATACAATGACTTGGGACCTATGTAACTTTGATATTTATAAATGGAAATGCTTTACTATTAAACAACGCGATTTTTAAGCGTTGTCTATGATGTGAGTAATGTGCTATCCCGTAACACCAACGAGTCTTCCACTGAATTGAATCGTATAAATTTGGGGGTGTTACACAAAAGATAAACGTAACAAGATAATTTTATTACATGATTGGATAATTTATATCGATCTGTAGTTACGAATTAATCGTTCCTTCTTAACAATAGTTATAATCAAATTTTTCCTTGCTTCATTCAAGTTGTCATACATACGTTGATCTACTTCTTGAGCCATAAGAAGTGTATGCAACCCGTAACTGGTAACGATTATCATTTGCATAGACTCCACCAACCTAATTCGTGGTTCACGGGCACGCATTCGTCGGAAGTAAAAATTCAATTCTATTACCAAATTGTGTGCAAGTGTGATCTCATCCTGTAGATCCCTTTGTATGATCTCAATAACATCTGCTCTAAGTTGATTTGAAGAAGCATCCATATTATGTTAGTGTGGGAGAAATATTGTTTGTGAATTGTGTGGGTGGGAGATTAATTTTAAGAAATATATAGAGAATACGAATATGTGTAGTTGCTATCACAGTGTTATAATAATGCCATATGAATTCAAATAATATAAGAAAAATGGTCCACTAATTATGGCAGTGAAAGCATGTGAGCCTCCAGCTAAGGCAATGATAAACTCGGGAAAAATCATATGAGATGAAGGACATTGTCAGAGATTTGATGTGATATTCGAATCAAACAAATGTCATAGTACATGTGATGAGTAATTGAATATTGGCATGACATTTGATACATAAAGAAAAATAAAATAATATAATAAAGATTAAATTTAGCATATTAATAAGACAGTCTGAATACTACTAACAAATGATGTTAATTGTAGTTAGTAGATAAGAGGAACCTTTTAGGTCTATGGCGGGCAATTTCTTTAATCTCCTCGTTCTCCAGGTGTTCTTGTTCAGCCCATTCAATCATTTGGTCATTTGTGAAATCATTTTATGTTACTTCCTTATTTTCATCTTCATTTTCACCTTCGTAACCTGTTATTGCATCGATCATCGTTTCTGCCAGGGCCGCATTTGAACATATTTAGTTTGGTATAATAATATCCACACCTACATCGTCGATGTACATCTCCAACATGTCGTGCGCTGCTGAGATGTCGAACATGACATGCATGTCATAGTTGTTTCTTAGTTTGACTGTGTGAGATTTCTCGTAATAATTTATTTTTTAATAAAGAGCATGGATGTTGTAAGAAAGAATGTTGAAAAGATATTGTTTAATATCTTTACTTTTCATTCTCGGGATGTTGATCATCATTGTACCACCATTGACATATGTTGGGTTATTTGTTGCATCTATCACCAATTGGCCAAGATGGTGTAGTTGACTTGGGTATATGGTATAGTTGGATTTGGGTATATGGTGTAGTTGGATTTGCTTTTCTAATTAGTTCGAACGATCTATTGTGATCTAACCTTTTATTCTTATGTTTCTGCATTTGATGTAGATACCGGAGTGACTCTTATAGTTTTAGGTTTGTTTCTTCAGAAATGATACCCGTTAATGATTCCTCCAATGAACCGTCATTTGGAATCAACGCCGTGGTTAAATCTACCAGTTGATGAGAAACGTAAATCTGGAGTTTTCCAACAACTTTAGCAATGTCGTACATAACATCGATATCGTAATCCCTCTTTATTTTTTTCAGACCCTGTAAGTTGTTGATTTGTGGTAGTGTGTAATATATGTTGTCAATTGTTATATGGGTGTAATATGGAACAGTTAGCTTTGATTTTATGTAACTAACCATATCTGTATACAAAATTGGTGGAACGCTAACATCTAGTACTGAACCGTGTTCATATCTTAGGGGGTTAAGTTTGAATTGGCCTTTGTGGTTGACTTGAAATTCGAATGTATTTTGATTTGAGGTTGACATGTTATTTATGTAAGAAGATTGAATTAAAGATGAGTATGGATTGTAGTCTAAATGTAAGGACATATACATAACAAGAAGATGAAATGGAACAGTGGTTCATTTATTTCTATTGCAAGATTGATAAGACTAGTCACTTTGAAAGCAACAAGTAGGGCATGCATTACAAAGTAGTGGGTTACAAATTCGTAGCATACACTAATGAAGATGTTCCCACTTGTTACATATTACTCAAATAGTTTTCTTGAACATGAAGGCTTATCTTGTTTTCTTTGTTTGTTACCCTCATCGATGTTTTGTTCCGCCACAACCAAAGGTGATAATTTGACACGAGACACATACACATGTAGTTTAGTTCGAGGAACATGCGTATATGCTTGGATAAATTCACGGTCTTGTAAAGCATCGTCCAATGAGAGCAGGCCTGAATCTAGAGAACAATTAGGCTTTTTATGTAGAGAAATTTTGAGGAGGTAGGATCGTAACCTATATTGTTGGTCAAAATAAATTTTATTTTATTTGTTGAAAAAGTTTGAAGGTCGACTTGGTCTATGGTTGCAATTAGACCACCAACAAATTTTCTTCCAGGGGGTGAAGAGAACCTTCCATAATGGTGCAAGCGGATAGTGTATTTCATGTTTGGAATATGAAAATGGGTTACTAGATGTTGTGATATTCGTTTGTGTGAAGGTGAATTATATAGATGTTTGCATTTAGTCCTTTAACTGTTTAAATGTATTGTCATGTCACCTTTTTAATCAATAATAAATGCTATGGCAGTGTATAATTCATTTTGGGTGTTTGATTATATGAACTAAATTTATTCGATAAAGGAAATATATTACAAGATACACCTAACAAGGCCAAATGCAATTTGAGAATTTGGAAAACAAATTAGTTTCTTAAAAACAAAAGTTGTTGAACCAAGTAGAGTTGTTTGGGTTTATATCATCTAGGTGTTGAGAGGTGTATTGTTGTGAATTGTAGTGTTCGTTTGCAAAAGATGTGTTCTGATAGTCATTTCCCTGTGTATGATCATACTGTTGTGAGGGTTGTATGTTGTGATTAAAGCTTTTTCCCCCATAAACGTTATCAGTTTGTGGTACTTCAGGGTTATGCGTTTGGAAATGATCTGTTGGGTATGAGTTATGAAAGTAAGGCTGAAATGGTTGTGAAGTGTTTTTTCCGAAATCGTTAAGAGTGTTTTGGTAAAATCCACCGACGGGACTAGCATAATTATCGTTTGTTGTTGGAACTTGTTGTCGGCGAGTCTTTACTGGTGGTTGTGGGACGTATGATTTTTTGCACTGATCACGCCTGTGGCCCCCTTCATTGCATCTGGTGCAATGTATACCCTTTGTTAACTCACCTTCTGACAATATTCGGTTGGTGTTTTTTGGACGGCCAGGTTGTGGGCTATACATTTGTGGAGGTATAATGGGGCGTATATGAGATGGAAACTCCCATTCATGCACATCTCCAACAAATTGGATGGATTCTGCGTACGTGGCTTGGTATTTTTCCTTTCTAAACCAATCTGCTATAAATTGTACACAATCTGTTGTATGCAAAAATCTAGTTACAGCTATCACGTGCCCACAAGATATGCTTGAAATCTGCCATTTACGACATTCACATGTATGGTTTCCAAAGTCGACCAATCGGGTATAATGACCATCCATAACCTGGTACTGATATTGATTGACGCCGTGAATGATCCATGTTGCACTTTTAATCTTACTTTTCTCCACCTTATCCGCGACCCAATTTGTGATTTCGTACTTCATATTTGCTGTTAGAAAAAGACAGATTATAGATTATTTATAATTTTTTTTTATAGTTTTACTTTTATAATTATGAACATAACTACCTACAGCTTCACGCCGATTGTAGTACCAATTTTGCACCATTTTCCGGTACGACTCTGTCAGCATTGTTATAGGTAGCCTTCTTGTCTTTCTTGTACAATTATTAACAGACTCGATGCTGTTAGAAGTACAATAATTGTAGCGGGGGCGGGGAGAATACGCTCTTGACCATCTTTGAGGACCTACTTCAATTAACTTGTGGTATGCATCAGGCTGAACTGCTTGCAGTATGTTCATGTTGGTTGTAAAATCCTCCACCGTATACGCCTTACAAATCTTCCAGTAATTTTTTTTGTCTTCTTCTTTTTCAAAGATAGGTTCATCATTAGATGTCGACAACATATCCCATGAAACGCTAATGAAAACTCGTTTCGTACTACCAAAGCTATAGCTGCATGTCTATCGGATATGGAAATCATATTTGGGTTTTCACCAATACATTCTTTAAGTACCGACATCCACCACGCGCGACCAATATGGGCCAGTTTTACCTCGACATATACCAAAAGCGATATGCACAATTTGGTTGTTTCCATCCATCCCTACAGCTAACAAATTTGCACCCTTATACAAACCCTTCAAATATGCAGCCTCGATTATAAGCAATGGGCGTAGTTGATTAAGAAACGTTCGGATCTAAAGTTAAAAAATCAAAGATATAACATAAAAAAATAATGCATGACTATTAAATTTATGAATGAATAATATTAAAAATAAAACACTGACCTGAGCACCTAGGGCAATAAATAGCATCTCAAAAACTCCTTCTTCGTTTATCTTGATACGTGTGACCGTTCCGTGATTTTTTTTGATATATTGTAACAATAATATGGTGACATTTCAAACGAATCGTAAGGCGATCCCCTAATCATGTGTAACCCATAATCCTTACCTCTCCACGCTTGTTGATACAATATACTTATTTTATATATTGACATGAGGATTTTTGTATATCTTTACTTTTCAAATCACGCTTATCATCTTTTAACTCTTCTCTAAATATGTGACCAATAACTTTTTTGTTTGCGTTCCTGTGGTTTGGAAAAGTTTGTGTTTTTGGACATGTGTGAATATCAATCATGCTTGTAATCTCAAACACATCTGTTTTTGGCCAACGTCTCGCCCGAATAATCCAATCGCATTCTTCAAAATTATACCAATGATAAACACGAGTATTGATGTTTGATTTTTTAGATCTAAATTGATAACCGGATTCTATAACTTTCAACCTAACGGCCAAATCTAGGGCTTCCAAACTTAAAAACACCTTTCCAACATAAACCTGTGTATCTTTATTGTAATCCCTTGGTATCGTAGGTTTTGAGTTATAAAAGGGGGTTTCCGGGACGTTAGGTAAGTTTGACATGAAAATTTTCCATTTTTTTGAAAACGGTTTTTGTGTAGTATTATTATCATGTGTAGATGAATTATCATCATATTCATTTTCTTCATGTGTAGAAAACGCACATGATGAATCTGGTTTTGTAAAATTTGCATAGTTGTTATACCCAGAATCAACCTTTTCGTCATATGATAAAAACGCACTTGAATAGCCTGGTTTAGTGAAATTGGCCTCATTAATATCTACGTGGTTGTCATTTTCTTCGTGCGATAAAAAAGCAAATGAAGATCCTGGTTTTGTAAAATCGGCCTCATGCTTATATCCAGAATCTACAATATCATTTACTGAATCTTCATCAGTTTGTGATTCTTTGTTTTGAAAATCGTTATCATCGAAAAAATTGAACATTTTTTTTGTAAACGAACATACAAGTTGGGTATTTTGTTTGGAGAAGAACAAGCGCATTCAACAAAAAAAGATACCTCATTGTCGTTATTAATATCTAGCATACTATCAGTTGAAGAAAGTTTGACCGAAATTATATTTTTTCACCGGGATTCAAATTGAACTTTTTGTATATCATCTCAAGTAACATTGAGTACGTCATATCTACACGCATCATAGCACCGCGTTCTTGATCGCGAAAGTGAATTATACATTTGAATGATTTTTGCTTTGAGTAGATTTTTTTAGTTACGGTTTAATCAGTGTCAGGATAAACATTTATATCCCATTTAAAAAGATACTCGGGAAAGTTTTAATGAGAGCATCAATAATGCCAGTGAGTTGTCTAATCAGTGTCAGGATAAACAAATATATCCCATTTAAAAAGATACTCGGGAAAGTTTTAAAGAGAGCATCAATAATGGCAGTAAGTTGTCTAATCAGTGTCAGGATAATCATTTATTTCCCATTTAAAAAGATACTCGGGAAAGTTTTAAAGAGAGCATCAATAATGGCAGTAAGTTGTCTAATCAGGATACACATTTATTTTTTTGCATGCAAACATTAATAAATAAAATATTTCATTAAAAAAATTAAATTACGAAATAAATATTTCATATGAAATATTTATTTATTTCATTAAAATATAATTGACATAACATAGCCTATTACATAGAAATACAACTTTTTAAACAATACATAAAGGTAAAACACATTATGCAATTATATCACTAATTGGATGGTTTAGAAGGAATACAGATTCCTTGTACGGGCCAACCATAAACGAACCTGGTATTCCTTCAATAGCTTCGTTGTTATTAAAGATCCCCATATCATGATTCCATGTTTCTAGTATGTGGGGTTCACCGTAGGGACCAATGCTGGTTTCAAAAATTGGGGTATCATCGTCTGTGAATCCCAAAATTTTGGGCCTATGTTCAATTGGCATAGGGAGAAAATAATGCAATGGACCAACACTAACAATTCCACCGTTCAACAATAAATCCCATGCCATAGCACTCCGACCGTATTCCCAAGCTGTACTACCACCAAGGACGAGAGTGTTTTCATATTGGGTGACCGTGAATGGCGGTAGAATGTGATTTATGATTTCTTGAGGAACATCTTGGACTAAGATTTGATTAGTAAGCAAATCAAATGACACGATCACGTACCTTATGTGAAGATAAGATTGATCACAAACGTATTTTTCAGAAGCTGTCCAAATTATTTTACCATCAACAACCGCCTGACTACCCCTCTTAATTCTAATAGTAGCATCAGAAAAACCAACAGATTCAAGATTGGTCCATGACTGGGTAGTCATTCTAAACACTGATACAGACCATGTACCCTGACCATTTATAGCATAATTAATTTTGACAATAGTTGGATCTTGAGTTGGTGGATACACCTTAAACCCAAATATTCTTTTGGTAGCAGGAGGTTCAAGTTGTTGGAATGGTGTCAATATGGTTACCGACTTTGACATACACGGGTTTCATAACAGAAGTGCAACATTATCGGTAACTAAAAAACACCAAATGCCCTCTAACGTTGCAAGTGCCTTCAGAGCAGGATCATTAAATGGTGAATTTGTTGGTGTAAATGTTAAGTCAACATCAACCGTGTACATTTCACTTTCATCTGTTCCCTTAAACTGTAAAATGAAACTACAATGATCAACTTCACGCGAGCCAAACCGACGAATAAAACTTCGGCGATCAATGCAAGATTTCCATCGCTTAGACACAAGACCAAACATGCACAAAGATTCTATAGGCAACCTAACCATGATTTCCCTTTGAATGTCAAAAGGAATGTAGTCAGACATTTTTTTATTTTTCTAGTAAGATTATGTGGATTTGTTTACCAAAAACAATTTAAGTTGATACTTAAATAGATCCATTTAGTTATATAAATGAGACATTGTAAACTGTCAGTGACTAGTCAACTCAATGACTGATTAAACCATGCTATTTTCATGCTCGGGAAATAATAAATGAGACATTGTAAACTGTCAGTGACTAGTCTAATCAATGTTAGGACAAACCATGCTATTTTCATGCTCGGGTAATATTAAATAAAACGTTGTAAACTGTCAGTGACTAGTCTATTCAATGTCAGGATAAACCATGCTATTTTAATGCTCGAGAAATATTAAATGAGATATTGTAAATTGTCAGTGACTAGTCTAGTCAATGTCAGGATAAACCATGCTATTTTCATGCTCGGGAAATTACGAATGAGACATTGTAAACTATCAGTGACTAGTCAACTCAATGTCAGATTAAATCATGCTATTTTCATGCTCGGGAAATAATAAATGAGACATTGTAAACTGTCAGTGACTAGTCTAATCAATGTCAGGATAAACCATGCTATTTTCATGCTCGGGAAATATTAAATGAAACATTGTAAAATGTCAGTGACTAGTATATTCAATGTCAGGATAAACCATGCTATTTTAATGCTCGGGAAATATTAAATGAGACATTATAAATTGTCAGTGACTAGTCTAGTCAATGTTAGGATAAACCATGCTATTTTCATGCTCGAGAAACAATAAATGAGACACTGTAAACTGTCAGTGACTAGTCAACTCAATGTCAGATTAAACCATGCTATTTTCATGCTCGGGAAATAATAAATGAGACATTGTAAACTGTCAGTGCCTAGTCTAATCAATGTCAGGATAAACCATGCTATTTTAATGCTCGAGAAATAATAAATGAGACATTGTAAACTGTCAGTGACAAGTCAACTCAATGTCAGATTAAACCATGTTATTTTCATGCTCGGGAAATAATAAATGAGACATTGTAAACTGTCAGTGACTAGTCAACTCAATGTCAGATTAAACCATGCTATTTTCATGCTCGGGAAATAATAAATGAGACATTGTAAACTGTCAGTGACTAGTCTAATCAATGTCAGAATAAACCATGCTCGGGAAATAATAAATGAGACATTGTAAACTGTGAGTGACTAGTCTAGTCAATGTCAGTATAAACCATGTCATTTTTCATGCAGTTTTTAAGTTAAATAATCAACCTCACAAATATAAATTCTTATAATTTTTTATTGTTTCCAAATTGTGATATCTGAAATTTCTATAATTTAAATATGTCTGATTATATACCGTTTGAAGTTCAAAGAGAAATAATGCTCAAGTCTGGTGTTGACGATTTAGTTCGTTTTCGCAACATTTGTAGGAGATGGCGTTATGAGATACAAGGTAGGGACTTCATACGTAGTTACAGTTCACGCACCACAAATCCTTTTTTTTATATTTGGCATATAAGCAAGGTAATGATGGATACTTGTATGTGGTGCATAATGATTGAATGTGCACACGTATTCATTCTCAATTAAATTTAAATGCTCTTAAGCCAATTGCGACTTCATAAGGTATATGGTGCTTCATATTTGCTGATGATATGGCTCTTATATTGTGGAACCCTTTAATACAAAAGTGTGTTTCTATTCTTCTACCAAACTTCATGTCTCAACCCAATTCACCAAAAATGATATTTGGTTTTGGTGTTCATCCAAGAACGTTAGACGTAACCATTTTGAAAATAAACTACCCCCTATACTCACAGGGACCATGGTACGTTCATGTGTTTACACTAAGGTCAAATAGATGGACTAGTATTCCTATTGATCGTTTACCACGTGATAGCATTCATATAAAAAGGACAGGGCAAGCGGTGGTTGGGGGTAAAAATTTTTGGGTGGGCTCTTAATTCTTAAATCTTGGGGGTATTTTTTCAGATAAAGTTTACTTAATTATCTCGTTTGATTTGCTTGCTAAACGATTTCATGTACAAAACCTTCCTGAAACAGTTACTTCAATGCTTCCCCCATCGTTTTATGTTACTAATCTTGGAACCTCACTTGTAATTTCTGGAAGTTACATTCATGGAGATGTGAGGATTATTTGTGCATGGTTATTAGAAATTGATGATGCTGGTTTTATTAATTCAACTACATTACTAGTCACTAGTGTGATGCCCTATTATGATCTGCCAAAATTATTAGGCTTTACGATTGATGGAGAGCCAATAATTGATTCTGTTGTCAACAAAGTAATGTTTCTTAATGTTGTGCATGTGTACAACCAAAATTTGCAGTCATTTCAAAACCTTGGAGCTATGCAAGGAAATCGTGGCTCATTCATCGTTGGTCCACACAAAGAATCCTTAATTCTGGTTAACCGTCCACAAAATGAAGTTATATACGGAAATTAGGTTTCTATTAGGACGTTATGTGTTTTTCAAATAATTTTAGTGTTTCCACTTCGTCTTTGTGTTTTGTGTTAGTGTAAGTAACTATGTTATGTACTATTCATTGTTTTTTAATCAATGTAATATAGGGTTTATTTTAAATAAGTGCATTTTAAATTACAAATAAATCTACACACACAAACAGAAAATACATATTACTAAATTTATTCTGAAAGGATACACTAGAAAACAACACAAATAAAGCCAGAAACTAAAAGTACACATACAACATATCCTTATCAAAGAACACAAAGTAAAACATAAACTAAATGTAACCATAAATGACATTGTTGTCAAACACCGTAACAATGTTTTTCAAAGTGATGTTAAGATAATATCCCATTGGTTTAGGGTTAAACACGAACACATTTTTAAGTATCAACACAGCTCCAACTGATATAGACTTTTTGTATCCCTCTTTTTCTATAACTTTGTGATGAACTGTACCAGCAACAATACCAGATGTATCTTTATGTGTTACATTTAGGTAGCCAATTGAATTTAGGTTACAACTTTTAACTACCGCCACAACTGTTTCAAGTTTCCCTTTGGGTGTCAAAAAACTTTTGATGTCACCTAAACAACCAATCACACTACTCCCTTCATCAGCTAAGTGTATTGCGCAAATCCAAGGGTTACGCGTAAAATGATCATCCTCACTTGCATCTTCAACTATTTTCTTTACAAATTCTTGAGTAGATGTTCCAACAACATCACCACCTTCCTTTGTCAATTTTGCTTTTCTATACTTTGCTTGCTGAAGAATACCAGCCGGTCCTGGAATGATCCTCATTGGTTTTTCAACACTAGTTGGACAAACAACCGGGGTCAAAGGTAGGGGCTGGTTGGGTTGTGAAGCAATTAGACGACATGGGGACGAAGTACGTGCCATATTTGGTTGTGTGGCAGAAGCACCGAAATTATACAAATTGTTTGGGTAACGAGAATTGTTATCTTCAGCCATACTTCAAAGATAATTGATATTTTTAACAAAATATGTTGGCATTTAACGTATGTCTATATAGTGTTCCAAAAAATTAAGGTCGGGAAATTTTTTTAAGAGACAAACATAAATTCATTGTATTGTCACACTAGTATCTTTACATGTCAGGGTTGTGTCACATCTTTGTCAGTAGCTTTGTTTTAATTGACAGCTAACATTCATACTAACAAATTCTGTGTATAGCCACAATCCCTTGTATCCTCGCAACGATGGGTATAGATATTCTTCGCCATTTCTTCTCTGACTTGGCGATAGTATGCATTAGGTTCACCTACTACAAAAGGGATTATACCTTGAGAAAGGTTGTATATCAACCAACATGTTATTACCCCACAATCCATATAGTTTCCTTGTTGTGGAACTGGAAAATTGACTTCGTTGTAGGCTACTTGGAAATCGTGTGGTCTACATATGCGTTTTTGAAAATAACCTTGACTATAAAAAAGGTTGTTCACCACACTTGACCATTCTGACAATTGCTGCTGCAGGGCATCCTTTCGATTATTGCAAGGTAATGAGTCTATGATCGACACCTGGTCAGTAATTAAATTAACTATAGCGGTTACCCAGTGACTATTACCGCAATTGATTGGCATATACACCTACAAATGTAAATCATTTTTATAGACAAATGATTAGTTGAACGCATATTTTTTATATCACATACTATTAAATGTATGTTACGATGATAAACGTATAAATGAAAATACTTACAATTTGTACGTCATGCCACGCTGGGTATGGACACGTCGAACCATTCAAATTTCCTTTTAGGAACATATCCAATAAAAGATAAAAAAACATTTGATCCAGGGTAGTACGTTGGAGTCCTAGTTTTAGAAACTGTCCAATCAGCCCCACGCGGTCGATGCCTAACCATCAACTCAATCCAACAATTAATTTGCTGATTCAACAAAACTAAAAATGTTATTTTCAGTAGCTACAAAATAAATTGTTAATACTTGAACACTCTAAAAAAATTCTTACATCATCTGACAACCAACCAGCCATTACAGAATTACGCTTTGAAAGGCTTATATTGGCAAGGTGAGGAACTAGTTCATACCAAAACGTATCCATAACAGTAAAACCTTTGACATGACAATCCAAGAATATATCAACCGGGTTCTCCATAAAATCCTCATATCTAACATACATTTCTCGCTTTACCTAAACATGCCAAAGAAATAAATAATCGGTTTGCATTAAAATAAATTTTAAAAAATTTAGCTAAAAATATACAATATCGGGATCTACGTTCTCAAACGAAACAAATTCTTTTGTGGTTGGACTTTGATTTTCAACTAGAAAACAATATTCGTCGTTGTCTTCATCACCAAGATTAAAGGTTGTAATGTTATCGAACACACTCTTATTTTTTGACTTTCCAACACGTTTTTCCAGACCTAAATTGGTTGTAGGCGGAAGAGGTGTAAATGGGCTCCTTTTTTGTGGTCCTGGGGACGACGTGATCTTCTTTCACGGTCTATCATTTCCTGACAATTAATTACAATTTAATAAGTTTAAAATTAAACATTTTACAATATTAACTTGTATTCACAATTTAATAATACTAATTATCTACTTACTGGGTGTACGCCGCGAATATCACGATGTTGTGAAGAGCTAGCTTCAAATGTTCGATCAACCTTAGACCAACGACCAAAACCTTCGCGGGGCATCGGGTTATTCAATTCATACATACTATGACTTGCGGATGGCTTAGCAGGCTGCCCGAACGAAGCGTTTGGAGTCACTTTATAAGACGGCGTATATAGCGACGGAATTTGAATATCGTCAAAGAAGTGGCTACCAACTGTGGTAAAATTACCTAAACCATCTTGTTGTTGGTCCTAACATATAATATATTCTAAGTTATTTTTAATTAACAAAAATTTAAAAGTAACATGACAATTATATTAAAAAATAAAATTTACCTCAATGTTAATAAAACCACTATATTGAGTACCAGTAAACTCATTACCGAACCCACCTACATAAGATTCATTCACAACATTTTTTGTTGGTGAGACTTGGCCACAACCCTGCAATGCCTGCATTAAAATAGTTTGAATAATTATACGCCAAGTTTCCGATGATAGACATTTACATACATCATGTTAACCATTTACCATAATTTTTGCATTCAATTCTTTGATAATTCGATCCTTTTCCATCAAAACTGAGTAAACGTCTGGTGGTACATCATCACGACTATAAAGGTTATCAAACTCCGGTATTGGGGGCGGTTGATGTATCTCATTATTGAAATATCTAAGTCTATCAATCTACCAATCTGTCGACATCTCAACTTCGTCGGGAAACAGCCTTTCGTTTGGTATAACACCCTTGAAAAATATTATAAGATTACTTACACACGTATACAAATTATGAAATAAATTATTGGCAAAAAGGAATGTCTAAGCGTCGTAGAACTCACATCAATTAAACAAGGAATTTGTCTTCGAAAAACTTTTTTTCTCGCAACCACCGGACAGATCGAGGATAACCATCAAGTCGTGTGAAATAATTCACAGCATTAGCGCTATAAGTCTCCAACATCCAAGCCTGAAAATAAATTATTTTCAAATTATACACGTACAATATTTTAGTTGGACAAAACACAACATATTACATACCTTGAAAGCCCATGTAAAACCCATTAATTGATACTTGGGTGGTTCTTCGTCAGGGTCTCTGTCATCATTCGCGTGGTGGTGTTCGGCACGTACGTATACAACATTCCTTAATTGCTTATTCAATGTGTGGATTTTCTTTTTAGTAATCCGGTGGTCTAGGTGGGTGGTGGATGGTGGTGGTAGCGAGTGTTGGAGTTTAGAGAGAGGTTGTATGTGTAAAAGAAAGGAAAACTGAATTAAAGTGAAAAAGTGAGAAAAATACAAGCAACACCCCTCCTTGGAAGCCTTGGAGGGGTATATATAGTCACACACGACACTTAACTATACATTGTTTCCTAGTCTAGTCTAAGCGTGTGTGACTATGATAACTAATGGGAATTCTTAAATGTCGTCACATAAAGTGAATTTCCAACAAGCTTCCCTCATGGGACGACGTGTAGAATTCCTTACAATATTTTTCCTAACAAGTACATAATGATTAAGAACACAAGTTTCCATGAAGCGTCCAATGCTGATGAAGTCTTCTGAGGCCTTTGACTTCAAGTCTTCACTTCAGAGCGACACATCTTTAAAGTAACTTGTAGTAGAAATACTGTAACGACACGAGCTAAGTAATCCATATACTTCTGGTTAAGGAGAAGCTTCTGAATTAACTTCCCCCTAATTCATGCCACATAAACTTGATGTAGAAGATTTTATATAGCTTCCCCCTAAACCGACAATCCTCATAAGCAATTTCAAAGCTTTCAATAAAGCTTAGAATGATTAAGCGTACAACGGAATTTAAAAAGCAAACCCCATCATATAACATGATAATGTTGCTATAAGGGATTGAAAGTAAGGGGCACACCAAGTAGATCAACAACTTCTCTTCTCACACATGAATAATTCTTCTGAATTTTTCTTCCCCCTGAGAGTTCAAGTTATGCATACTAGAAAGAATCAAGACATTTCTTCCCCCACATAGTTGAAGAAAATAAACCAATCCCATGTATGAAGCTCAAATACTGAAGTAGACACTTTATCCCATTCATGAAGTTGACATCGTAACACCAGAGTTAATTAAGTCCCGGAAATGCACATATCTTCTTCCGGAGATGCACCAGAGTCAATTAAGTCCCCGAAGTGCATATCTCTCCATATAGGATAATGATGATGAATAATTGCAACAACAAAACAATTAAACATCGAATCAGTAGTGTACCGTTTAGAGATTGATAACGCCACGAGTTAAAACACTGATTTTCTCTACGGTTATGACAAATGTCTTCCCGGAATGTCTTCAAATCAAAAGAAGGTATGAAGTTCATCACGTGTACTCGTTGTGCGTTCAATATGTCTTCTTCTTCCCCCTTAATGGTTTCAAAACTCAGAACCATCAATAAATCGTACGCATATATACCTAAAATCTCGTGAGAATAATAAATAAGATGAATTATATAGTTTGTGAGAATCAGCTGCTGATCGAAATTCTCTACTCATAAACTCTCCATGGCCATCTTTACCAACCCACTTCTAAGCAATTTGAAGTGACCACTGATGGAATGAACCAGATACATCAAACATGAAACTGAATAAGAATCCTTCGATCTTGTGACTTAAGCTTGCACTATTGTTGAATGAGGAACGGTGGAGAAATCTCTAAGTACCCAATGCAACACTAAAGAAGTCTATAAGCACAACACCTCTTGAAATTATCCACGTCGACTAAGCGCGTGACACTGAGTACAACACTGTAACCCCTTTAAGTGATACTTATCCGAGTCATCAACCAACCACCCCGAACCCGGAAACCAGATAAACAAGTCTTCATTCTAAGATTAAGCACGAGCAAGTTATATTTGAAGATAAAATAAATACATGCCTTCGAAAAATCCGTCTTCAACTTCACATAATTAATACCCGATCCAAAAAAAATCTGTAGTCACTAAAAATATACCCATTTTTCTTCGGTCTCGTCAAATAGTTTTGTCACTTAGTCTCTCGTCACTTGATCACTTTGTCACTTCATTTTGTCACTTTTAAAATCGTTAATCAAAATATTTAATATTTATCATATGAGATGAAATAAATAAAATTTTGTTATAACAATTTTTGTTCAAAATATTTAATATTTATCGTGCTTGGATCTATTTATCCTCATACCTTGTTAGGGTCTTTTTGGATAGACTTCTCCATGATCTTTATGGGAGTAATTGCTTCTCGTCGTGTGTCTTGATCCTTTGGATTAATGAACTTTACATCAACTTAGGATCTTTAGCAAAAAAACTGATTCATCATGCCTTATAAGGGCCTTTTTGGACTCCGATATCCTCATGCCTTGTTAGGGCCTTTTTGGATACGCCAATATTCGCGTCCCACTTCAATAAGTTATGTCTTGGCTATGAACTCTAATTAATCCCGAGCACTTTTAAACGATTTTGGGCTAGAAGCTAAGTAATTTTTCAAATTGTACGACCTTATTTATTGCATTTTTTTATTGACAAGTGATGGGAGAAAAAGCTCATAACTAACCCACATAAGTTAATGAAAGAATACAAAAGTTATAACTGACTCTATTATTTCTCGTTCTCTACAATTTAAAATCTCAAGGAATGAGACTCGTGGATGCTTAGCCTAAAAAACCAATTAAGGTTCATATGGTTAAGGATACTAGATAGAGTAAACTAAAATAAGTAAACTCGGATTGAGTCAAAATATTCACGACGGGCCTAATACATCAAAGACGTCTAAACTTGTTAAAACTATTTTATTTATTTATTTCATTTTTCACTTTATTTTTGACTTTATTATAGAATATATACATATGATGGTGATGACAAAAGGAAAGTAGATAAAAGAAAATAAATGAAAATACTACTAGGCCAAATAGATCATCAATTCTGAAATACGTCGAAAAATATTAATTTTCCGGTTAAAATGAGGACAAATTCATGGAAAAGCCCACTTAACTTCGATAGAAGTCTCCCCTCCACTTAATATAAACATTGTCCTCAATGTTTAAGCATGTGGAAGTAAACACCCCTACACTTACGGCATTGTGCACGTTTTTTAAATCGAGCTAAGGAAGAGACAATTAAAGTGATTACATTTATTCAATTTATTTATATACAAGATTGAATCACAATAGCAAAAACAAATCAAAGGAAACCGAGTACACAGGATCACGGGTCGCATCAAAAGCACCAAAAGTGGATCATTAAAGCACATGTCCCTGCACAACATCACAAAACACAACCTACCTGGCTCCCCCTACACTTATTGGTGGAAATGGGTGAAGGTGAAAAATGTGGAAAGGGTCGGAAAGGTAAAAATCTAATCCTAGTTAAACGATGCTTGATTTATTTATCACGAGTCTTTAGCTCGACTCGATTCCCCGAATATCATCGTTTAAATGGGAAAATCATGGAAAAAAACCGAGATTTCCAAGGGAGGAAAATCTCTCCATGATAAAGGGTGAAAGGAAATACATTTAAAAAATAAGAAATAAAATTGACATTATTTAGCTACCTAAAATCTACATACAAAATGAAAAAAATGAGGTGCTATTTATAGTTGAAGTCAAGGTGCTTGGGGTATTTTAGTCTTTTTAGGCTTTTAATCACCTTCTCTTCTTTAACTTGAGGGAATCTTGGTCATTTGGTAGGTGATAATGTGTTTCCACCAATGGGATGAAATATACTTTTAAATAGACCAACGGGAGCACTTCACATGGATCACCATCTTCACATTTTATTATTCTTTTATACAATGGCTCTTGATTAATCTACTTTAACCAACTCCACCATTTTAAGCTTCTAAAACCATGCACCTAATTACTCACAAAAGAAACACACATGCTATTTTTTTATTCTTTTTAATATATTTGTGTTAGTTTAAAAATAGATAAAAATAAATGAAAATAAAACTATTAAAACTAAAAATATTTAAAAATCAAAATTAATTATTTCCATACTAAACTAACTATTATAAAATAAAAAACTTTTTTTTTATTAATTTACGAAAATATATTTTTTATTTATTATTTATTTAATAAAAACTATTTATTTAATTTAAAAACTAATTAAAGTTAAAAATTCATAGAGAACAAACCATGAGGAGTTACGATGTGAGGTCAGGAGCGTTGGCTTCATAATTTTGTGCTCTTCAATGTGGTTTATTAGTGGATGACTTTGGAGAATGCAAAAATGGTCCTTGTTGTAAAATCTTTATCAAATCATCATCTTTAGCCCTCCAAACTTCATTCTTTTTGCACTTTTTGGTCCTTTGACATCATCTTTGACTTTTTCTTCGATAAATGATCGTGAAATCCCGTGTTGTCTTCATTTTTGATCTTTTGTTCCTATTTCACACAAAAACACAAAACCACGCGTAATTCTGACTTTTAAGATATTAAATACACGTTTTGGTTTTTCCTTGTTTTAAGTGGTAAAAGGATAAGTGTTTACACACTTATTAAATCCCCTACACTTGATCATTGCAATGTCCTCATGCAATGCACGATTTTAAAGCACAAATTTACATTTTTCATCATAATTAACCCATCTTGGCCTGTATTACGATATAGTAATACTACTACAACAAAAGAAACTAAACAATGATGAAAAGATTAAAACTTTAAAAAGGATATAACAATTTATTTTAGTTTATTAATTTTGAAATTTTTTGATGAAAGAAACTCGTAAAGAAATCTAAGACTTAAATTAGGGGTTTTTGGTGTCATGAATATTTATCACCCTCAAGTTTCACGTTCCCCACACCAAGCGTAAAAACGAGATCATTGTAATTACAAGTTAGTAAAGCTAACACTTACTCATGTTGTTTAATTATTCACTTAGACCCCCTTATTCCTACGGTGTATCTCTTGTATTTTATTTTTGTCTTGAATGATCACGAGGATGCATTTTTTACTTATTTTGATAACTTATTAATGCCGAAAATAAAGTAGGACGATTTAATCAATAGTTAGATAAAGGTAAAAATATTTTAAAATGGCTTCTCGAAATCTCATAAAGTTCATATCTTGGCATAACTCGTTTCACGTTTTGAGACCTTTCTCGGACAGATATTTGGCAGGTACTTCAAACTTCAAATCTTGATAGATGATCTTGAAATTATGGTCTTCTCTTCATTTTGGTATACATCTTCATTTGGATTGAGAGATGCTTCAAACGTTGACCACGACTTCGTCATTTATCCTTGTCTTTATTTAGGATTTTGTTATACAACGATCCACCTCCTTTTCGGACTTGGATCTATTTATCCTCATACCTTGTTAGGGTCTTTTTGGATAGACTTCTCCATGATCTTTATGGGATTAATTGCTTCTAGTCATGTGTCTTGATCCTTCATATTGATTTGTATTAATGATCTTTAGCAAAAAAAAGTGATTCCTCATGCCTTGTAATGGCCTTTTTGGACTCCGATATCCTCATGCCTTGTTAGGGCCTTTTTGGATACGCCAATCTTCGCGTCCTATTTCAATAAGTTATGCCTTGGCTATGAACTCTAATTAATCTCGAGCAACTTTTAAACGATTTTGGTCTAGAAGCTAATTAATTTTTCAAATTGTACGACCTTATTTATTGCATTTATTTATTAACAAGTGATGGGATAAAAAGCTTATAACTAACTCACATAAGTTCATGAAAGAATACAAAACTTATAATTGACTCTATCATTTCTCATTCTCCACAATTTAAAATCTCAAGGAATGAGACTCGTGGATGCTTAGCCTAATAAACCAATTAAGGTTCATATGGTTAAGGATACTAGCTAGAGTAAACTCAAATAAGTAAACTCAGATTGAGTCAAAATATTCACGATGAGCCTAATATATCAAAGACGTCTAAACTTGTTAAAACGATTTTACTTATTTATTTCCTTTTTGACTTTATTATGGAATATATACATATGATGGTGATGACAAAAGGAAAGTAGATAAAAGAAAATAAATTGAAAAACTACTAGGCCAAAATAGATCAAAAATTTTGAAAAACGACAAAAAATATTAATTTTCCGGTTAAAATGAGGACAAATTCATAGAAAATCCCACTTAATTTCGATAGAAGTCTCCCCTACACTTAATATAAACATTGTCCTCAATGTTTAAGCATGTGGAAGTAAACTCCCCTACACTTAGGGCATTGTGCACGTTGTTTAAATCTAGCTAAGGAAGAGAAAACTAAAGTGATTACATTTATTCAATTTATTTATATACAAGATTGAATCACAATAGAAAAAGCAAATCGAAGGAAACTGGGTACACGGGAACACAGGATCACGGGTCACGTCAAAAGCACCAAAAGTGGATCATTAAAGCACATGTCCCTACACAACATCACAAAACACAACCTACTTGGCTCCCCCTACACTTATTGGTGGAAATGGGTGAAGGTGAAAAATATGGAAAGGGTGGGAAAGGTAAAAATCTAATCCTAGTGAAACGATGCTTGATTTATTTGTCACGAGTCTTTAGCTCGACTCGATTCCCCGAATATCATTGTTTAAATGGGAAAATCATAGAAAAACCGAGATTTCCAAGGGAGGAAAATCTCTCCATGATAAAGGGTAAAGCACACTCAAATAAGGAAAACCCCACAAAAGTCCACCCGGGTCAAACATATAATTTCCATCACGAAAGGAAATAAACCTCATGGTAGTAAAATCACACAAGTATAAGTCGAGTGGGGTATCCTTAGGCAATGATCTCTTAAAGGAAAGGGTGGTATGGTGATATTAGAATTTGTGGTAAGTTGAAAGCGTAGCTCCGAATATTCCAAAAATGTTTCCTTTTATGTCATCAAATGGATACTGAGATGGCTCAAAAACTTTGGTACGGGGATCGAGCACCTTTTCCTTTAGGGGAAAATAAGAAATACTCTCAGCGGAACTTGAAGAAGATCCGCTCATATACCTCACAATCTCATCCGAAGAAGGTGGAAAAAGAGGTGTCAAAACATATGTGCTCCGAATGTTGGTGTCGTCCGGTTTCTTTTCCTTTGAGACGGGTTTCTTAAAGTCTGATGGAGGGTAAAGGCCATAATCGAAATCCAAAGTAGGAGAATCATGCTCATTTAGGAAGTAAGTATTCAGAAAAATTTCAAAATCTTCCTCAAAAGAGTAATCCTCTAAAGTAGTATCAAACGTTGGTGGTGGAGGATCCTCATCAAAAAGAGACTCAAGAGTGGAAGGATCACTCATAGAGATAAAAGGATCATTAGGGTCACTGGGTGTCTCTTCAAATCCCGAAAAAATGAGATCACTTAAAGAAGTGTCGTCATCGTAGAGTGGGGTATCAAAGAGTGGAGGCTATAAAGGTGTCTCCCTAAGATCTAAAGGAGAATGAACACTTGAAAAAGTGTCATCACTATCGGTATCATAAAAGGGATTATCTAAAAGTGGAGGCTCAAAAGGTAGTTCCTCTAAATCCGAAGTGGAATGATCACTTAAAGAAGAGATATCACTAAAATCATCATTAGCTCCCTTATTTTCTTCAAAAAGTGGATTATCATTTGTAGTTTCAAAAAGTGGATTTGAATGTACCACAAAATCATGAATGTTAAACTTTTTCGTTTCAAAAGGATTGATTAAACTTTCTTCATTATCAAAATTTCGAACATCAATCATATTGACCGATTCTTTTCCATTCGATTTATTTGTGATTTTTCCCATTTTAAACACTTGTTGATCATCCCCTACCCTAATAATTAATTCCCCTTCGGCTAAATCAACTAATGCTTTTCTGGTTCTTAAGAACGGTCTACCAAGTATTGACGGAATACGAGGATCCATCTCATAGTCGACTGCGACAAAGTCCGCGAGAAAAGTGAAGGTACCAAATCGAACAAAAACGTCTTCGTCAATAACGACGGGGTATGCGAAAGTTATATTAGCTAATTAGAGAGTCATGCGAGTCGGCACAAGGTCGGATAATGATAATTGTTTCCATACCGATAGTGGCATAAGATTGATGCTAGCACCGAGATCCGCTAAAGCCATACAATCTTTAATTTGAGGAAACAAGCAAGGTAACATGAATCGTTCGCGATCTCCTAGCTTTTCGGGAAGATCTTTGAGAAGAATCGTGAAACAATTCTCATTTAAACGGGTGTTAACAAGCTCTACCATTTTTTCTTTCTTATTGAGCAAATATTTGAACATTTTCACAAATTTAGGCATTTGAGCAAGTGCTTTAATAAGGCTAATATTAACATTAAATTGGGAAATCATTTTCAAAAGTTGGAAACGTGAACGTCTTCTTTGGTAAATAACTTAGCCTTGTCCAACCTAGAGGGATAAGGGATATTGGGCTTTGAAGTTGAAGGTTGAGAAGGAGAAGGACTCGCTTCTTGAACAACCTTAGGGTTAGTCTCATTAGGCAATGGAGAACTAGTACTAGGAGTGGTAGTGTGAGGAATTACGGAAGGGGGAGTAGGATTACTCATTACAACCTTCGGGCCTTGTCTCTTCTTTATGGGCGAAGAGATGGAAGGTCCCACTAAAGTGGCTCCACTTAAAGTTGTAATAACACTTACATTAGCTCGAGGGTTGGTCTCGGTATTAGAAGGTAAGGATCCTTGGGGTCAAAGGGCTTGCAACATTTGCACGAATTTCCTATCGGTAGACTCTTGCATTTGTTTCATAGTTCTCTCATGTTCGGTCAATTTTTGGAGAACCAAGTCCATTTGAGGATTAGTAATATTCCTTTGATTAAACCCTTGATTTTGAAAACCTTGGTTATGAAATTGATTAGGATTTTGAAAGCCTTGATTTTGAAAACCTTGGTTATTAAAGCCTTGATTTTGAATATTAAACCCTTGGTTTTGCCCTTGAAAAATCCCTTGATTTTGGTTAATACCCCTTGCATTTGAATTCCCTTGAAAATTACCCATTTGAGGACCTTGGTTCTAATTTTGGTATTGGGTATTTTGGGCGGGTGGGGGTGGTCTTTATGGAACTACAAAACCCGGGGGAGCCAAATAGTTAGTACTCTTATAAGACAAATGGTTAACATCAATATTTGGTTTAAAATGCACCCTCTCATTAGGGTTATAAGCATACACTTCTTGTGGAGATGGGTCATAAACCTTATCACAATTAAGATACCAATGTGGCCTACCACATGTTTCAAAAGTCACATTAATGGCATTCACGTGTGTAACGGGTGTGTTTTGAACATGTAAGGCAAGTTTTGTCACAATTGAAGTAAGTGCTTGAATTTGATTGTTAGTCTCACTATCACTAGCACTAGCCATTGTAGCCCTTACACTCTTGGTTTGAACTTTTTCCTTGTTTCAATTATATTCCAAGCATCATTTATTGATTTAACCAAAATATTTCCCCCGAAGCACTATTTAGTGAGTCTTGGTCATTCAAAGTTTATCCATTGTAAAAAGTATTAATTTGATGAACTTTAGTAAAACCATGTTGAGGACACTTTCTCAAAAGCTCCTTAAATCTATCCCAAGACTCACTAAAAGTTTCCCCATATTTTTGTTCAAAGGTAATGATGTCATTCCTTAAAGAGGTAGTCCGTGATGGTGGGAAAAAATAGTTAATGAAATGGGTCTCTAAATCCGCCTATGTAAGAATACTTTGGGGTGGTTCCTTATCAAGCCAAATCCTGGCTTCTCCCTTGAGGGAAAAAGGGAATAGGAGTAAACGAATGGCCTCTTGTGGCACCCCATTGTATTTAACGATGTTTGCCAAATTTATGAAACGTTTTATATGAGTGTGTGGTTCATCATGAGTACGGCCTAAAAATGGTGTAGCGGAAACCATTTGAATAAAACCCGTTCTTAGTTCAAAATTATTCGCTCCAATATCCGGCACCACAATCGCGTCATCATTTCCCTCAACGTGAGATTGTAAAATCTCAATCATTGGTCGATTATTCGTTGCCATCTTATTGTTCAAATCTCGATTCTTTGGATCGGCTTGATTGACGGTCTTTTTGTTCTTCTTCTTCTTTTTGGAAGAATTAGAAGTGTTTGGTACACCACTCGGTATGTGTGCACGCACGCGAGTGCGCATACAACTAAACTCGAGGAATGAGGTAGGAGACCTCGGTCGACTTTGAGAGGAAAGGGATTATCCCTCTCTAGGTTCAATATTATAAAGCTACAAAAAATATATATGTAATACTACTTTGGCGGCAAAACCCTCGATTAGCCTTCCTTCTCAAAATACTTACAAGTGAATGGGGGGAATGAGGTGGCTCGCAGAACTTAAGTACCTAGCTTCCCTTAGACGGCCTTTTATAGCACGTCGCCTTTCTATTCACCTTAAAGTTCGTATTTTTTGAATTATTGCTTAACGAAAGTATTTATCTATTTTTGCCTTTATTTTTGCTTGATCGATACACGTATAAGGAACCAGAACGCCTCTAAATACGGGGTATTGCAAGCAATAATTATGGAAATATTATATATTGGGGTTCTTATACGTAATATCTATAATAAAAGAAAAATCTTTTTGTATTTTTTTAAGAAAAATATATATTCACAATAGTACTTAATTGTTTTGGTGTAATACTTTAGGAAAAGTATTCTTTTGGATTTTTTATTTGTGCAAATCTTAGGAAAGAATTTGCTTTTAATGATTTTTAATTTTTTTGTATTTTTATCTTTTTGATTTTTTTTATGTTTTGGATTTTTTAACAAGAAAAATAACGTTCAAAAGTGAACGGATCCCAAAATCCAAATCTTCTCACGAAAAATCGTCAATCGTAACGAGCGAAACGGCAACGGCGTTATTTTAATATAACAATTTTTTAATATATCGTTTTTTCTCTCGACTCGACTCGAATTGATTCACAACTTAACACATGATTTATTTGTTTTTGGTTAATAATAATTTCTTGGTAATATATGTCTATTTAAGCTAAAAATGGGGAAAATATGTAGGCTAAGGAATATATAAAAATAAAAGCGCAATTATTTCACGTTTATTCTAAAATGCAGTATAAAATTAAACTACAAATTTAGATCTAGATGCAACAAAAATAAACTATAATTAAAAATAAATCTAAATGGAAATTAATCGAAATGCAAGCACGTAATAGCAAATAAAAGTGACAAAAAATGAAATCACAAAGATAAACTTAAAAATAAAGCATAAAGTTTCAACCATTTAGGCTTATTAATCCTTTTTAGATGATAAAGCTACAAGCTTTATGTACTAATAAGTTTAATAATCACAAAAAGGTGTAAACGTTTTACTAATAATGAGCTTATTAAATGAAATCGAATTTTTAAACTTTTAAATTTATATTTTAACACAAATAATAATAACTAAAACTAATTAACTGACTTTTATGAAAAATATAACTTTTATGAAAACAATTTAAATTATAACGATCTAATTAATAAAACTAAAACGATTAAGCTATAAAAATAAAAAGGAGAAAATTATGGTACGCGTAGTCCATAGAAAACGCTCTAAACAAAGAACATCAACAACATCAACAAAATACAGCCCGTAAAATACACTTCCAACCAATATCAAACCAAAACTAAGCGTATCCCGGCCCGTAAAGTACACGGCCAACCAAATCAATCTCTAACCAAATTAATCAACCATATTAAACTTGAACCAAATTAATCAACCATAAGCTCTTTACCAATAGTGATAGATCGATACACCGAGATCAAAGAAAACATAAAAGGTTAGGATAATAAGCAATAATTATTATATGATAAAGAGATTTAATTAAAACTAATAGATCTAGATATTTTTTTATATTTTATAAAAGTATTTTAAATTTTAAAGCTAAAAATTATAGATATACTTAATCTATTAAAAACCTAATAGATCTAAACTATTTTTAAAGGTTTTATAAAAATACATTAATTTTTAAACTCTAAACTTATATATCTAAACTAATTAGTATAGAAAACTAATAGATCTAACTATTTTATTTGGTTTTATGAAAGTATTTTTAATTTTTAAAACATAAAACTAATAGATCTAAAAAACTAATAGATAAAAAACTAAAAGTACTTAAATAAAAAGCTAGCTTATAAATAAGTCGTAAGCCTAAGCTTAGAACTTATTAGATTTAAAAAGCTAAAAAGCTAATTAAATCATTATTCCAATAATAAGCTAGATCTACGAAAATAAGGTGACAATAAGCTTGAAATAAGATAACTTATTTCAAACTTATATATAAATCTTAACTTATTTGGAAAAAATTATAAAAACTAATCCCAAAATAATAAGCTAGATCATAAGAAAAGATTAAGAAAGGTAGAATGAGAATAAGCTAAAACGTAAACTTTTATTAATATGAAAGTGTTTAGTTATAAGCTAGTACAAAGTTGAAAGGAAATACATTTAAAAAACAAAAAATAAAATTGACATTATTTAGCTACCTAAAATCTACATACAAAATGAAGAAAAATGAGGTGCTATTTATAGTTGAAGTTAAGGTGCTTAGGGTAGATTAGTCTTTTAGGCTTTTAATCACCTTCTCTTATTTAGCTTGAGGGCATCTTGGTCATTTGGTAGGTGATGATGTGTTTCCACCAATAGGATGAAATATACTTTTAGATAGACCAATGGGAGCAATTCACATGGATCACCATATTCACCTTTCATTATTCTTTTATCCAAGGGCTCTTGATTAATCTACTTTAACCAACTCCATCATATTTAATCTTCTAGAAACATACACCTAATTACTCACAAAAGAAACACACATGCTATTTTTTATTTCTATTTAATATTTTTGTGTTAGTTTAAAAATAGATAAAAATAAATAAAAATAAAACTACTAAAACTAAAAATATTTAAAAATCAAAATTAATTATTTCAATATACTAAACTAACTATTATAAATAAAAAACTTTTATTTTTATTATTTTTTTTATTAATTTACGAAAATATATTTTTATTTATTATTTATTTATTAAAAACTATTTATTTAATTTAAAAACTAATTATACTTAAAAATTAATAGAGAACAAACCGTGAGGAGTTACGATGTGTGGTCGGGATCGTTGGCTTCGTAATTGGTGCTCTTCAATGTTGTTTATTAGTGAATGACTTTGGAGATTGGCAAAAATGGTCCTTGTTGGAAAATCTTCATCAAATCCTCATCTTTTTTCCTCCAAACTTTATTCTTTTTGCACTTTTTGGTCCTTTGACTTTATCTTTGACTTTTTCTTCGATAAATGACCGTGAAATCCCGTGTTTTCTTCATTTTTGATCTTTTGTACCTATTTCACACAAAAACATAAAACTACGCGTAATTCTGACTTTTAAGATATTAAATACACGTTTTGGTTTGGTTTTTCCTTGTTTTAAGTGGCAAAAGGATAAGTGATTACACACTTATTTAATCCCCTACACCTGACCATTGCAATGTCCTAATGCAATGCACGATTTTAAAGCACAATTTTTCATTTTTTCATCATAATTAACCCATCTTGACCTTTATTACGATATACTATTACTACTACAACAAAAGAAACTAAACAATGATGAAAAGATTAAAACTTTATAAAGGATATACAATTTCTTTTAATTTATTAATTTTGAAATTTTTTGATGGAGGAAACTCGTAAAGAAATCTAAGACTTAAATTAGGGGTTTTTGGTGTCATGAATATTTATCACCCTCAAGTTTCACGTTCCCCACACCAAGCATAAAAACGAGATCATTGTAATTACAAGTTAGTAAAGCTAACACTTACTCATGTGGTTTAATTATTCACTTAGACCCCCTTATTCCTACAGTGTATCTCTTGTATTTTATTTTTGTATTTAATGATCACGAGGATGCATTTTTGACTTATTTAGATAATTTATTAAGGCCAAAAATAAAGTAGGACAATTTAATCAATAGTTAGCTAAAGGTCAAAATCTTTTAAAATGGCTTCTCGAAATCTCATAAAGTTCATATCTTGGCATAACTCATTCAAGGATTTGAGACCTTTCTCGGACCGATATTTGCCATGTACTTCAAACTTCAAATCTTGAGAGACGATCTTGAAATTATGGTCTTCTCTTCATTTTGGTATACATCTTCATTTGGAGTAAGAGATGCTTCAAACGTTGACCACGACTTCTTAATTTATCCTTGTCTTTATTTAGGATTTTGATATACAACGATCCGCCTCCTTTTCGGACTTGGATCTATTTATCCTCATACCTTGTTAGGGTCTTTTTGGATAGACTTCTCCATGATCTTTATGGGAGTAATTGCTTCTCGTCATGTGTCTTGATCCTTCATATTGATTTATTGATTTGGATTAATAATCTTCACATCATCTTAGAATCATTAGCAAAAAAGTGATTCCTCATGCCTTGTAAGGGCCTTTTTGGACTCCGATATCCTCATACCTTGTTATGGCCTTTTTGGATACGCCAATATTCGCGTTCCACCTCTATAAGTTATGCCTTGGATATGAACTCTAATTCATCCCGAGCAACTTTTAAACGATTTTGGGCTAGAAGCTAAGTAATTTTTCAAATCGTATGACCTTATTTATTGCATTTATTTATTGACAAGTGATGAGAGAAAAAGCTTATAAATAACTCACATAAGTTCATGAAAGAATACAAAACTTATAATTGACTCTATCATTTCTCTTTCTCCACAATTTAGAATCTCAAGGAATGAGACTCGTGGATGCTTAGCCTAATAAACCAATTAAGATTCATATGGTTAAGGATACTAGCTAGAGTAAACTCAAATAAGTAAACTCGGATTGAGTCAAAATATTCACGACGGGGCTAATATATCCAAGACGTCTAAACTTGTTAAAACCATTTTATTTATTTATTTCCTTTTTGACTTTATTTTTGACTTTATTATGGAATATAAACATATGATGGTGATGACAAAAAGAAAGTAGATAAAAGAAAATAAATGGAAAATACTACTAGGCCAAAATAAATTAAAAATTTTGAAAAACATCGAAAAATATTAATTTTCCGGTTTAAATGAGGACAAATTCATGGAAAAGCCCACTTAACTTTGATAGAAGTCTCCCCCACACTTAATATAAACATTGTCCTCAATGTTTAAGCATGTGGAAGTAAACTCCCCTACACTTAGGGCATTGTGAACGTTGTTTAAATCGAGCTAAGGAAGAGACACCTAAAGTGATTTCATTTATTCAATTTATTAATATACAAGATTGAATCAGAATAGCAAACACAAATCGAAGGAAACCGGGTACAGGTGAACACGGGATCACGGGTTGCGTCAAAAGCACCAAAAGTGGATCATTAAAGCACATGTCCCTGCACAACATCACAAAACACAACCTACTTAGCTCCCCCAACACTTATTGGTGGAAATGGGTGAAGGTGAAAAAAGTGGAATGGGTGGGAAAGCTAAAACATAAACTTTTATTAATATGAAAGTGTTTAATGATAAGCTAGTACAAAGTTGAAACGAAATACATTTAAAAAAAAAATAAACAAAAATGAGGTGCTATTTATAGTTGAAGTCAAGGTGCTTGGGGTAGATTAGTCTTTTTAAGCTTTTAATCACCTTCTATTCTTTAACTTGAGGGCATCTTAGTCATTTGGTAGATAATGATGTGTTTCCACCAATAGGATGAAATATACTTTTAGATAGACCAATGGGACCACTACACATGAATCACCATCTTCACCTTTCATTATTCTTTTATCCAAGGGCTCTTAATTAATCTACTTTAACCAACTCCACCATCTTTAATCTTCTAAAAACATGCACCTAATTACTCACAAAAGAAACACACATGCTATTTTTTTATTATTTTTTAATATTTTTGTGTTAGTTTAAAAATAGATAAAAATAAAAATAAAACTACTAAAACTAAAAATATTTAAAAATGAAAATTAATTATTTCAATACTAAAATAACTATTATAAAATAAAAAACTTTTATTTTTATTATTTTTTAATAATTTACGAAAATATATATTTTTATTTAATATTTATTTATTAAAAAATATTTATTTAATTTAAAAACGAATTAAACTAAAAAAATTCATAAGGAACAACCCGTGAGGAGTTACGATACGAGGTCGGGACCGTTGGCTTCGTAATTTTGTACTCTTCAATGTGGTTTATTAGTGGATAACTTTGGAGATTGGAAAAAATGGTTCTTGTTGTAAAATCTTTATCAAATCCTCATCTTTAACCCCCCCAAAGTACATTCTTTTGGCACTTTTTGGTCCTTTGACTTTATCTTTGACTTTATCTTTCACTTTATCTTCGATAAATGACCGTGAAGTCCTGTGTTTTCTTCATTTTTTTATCTTTTTTACCTATTCACACAAAAACAGAAAACCACGTGTAATTCCGACTATTAAGATATTAAATACACGTTTTGGTTTATTTTTTCCTTGTTTTAAGTGGTAAAAGGACAAGTGTTTACCCACTTATTAATAGGAACCGGAACCCAGCCGGCCACTCAGCAGAATATAGTTACATGAATCACGGTCATGATAATGACCGTCATGAAACTGACAGACAACATGGTACTGACAACACCGTGCTTAAAATTTATCTGTCAGAAACCATCAGAAATCCTGAACGGACGTGACCAGAAATACAGAGGTCCACAGTCTAACCGGCCCGTAAATCCTAGCAGTTACCAAAGTTTTTCAACCTTATTCGTATCCACCTAGCAAAACACATGTCAAAACATCAATTAAGACACAAGTCTCAAGTATCAGTTCAGAAGACACTTGTTAGGATACCAGTCATGATACATGTCATACGAATATCTTCTCAAGGCACGAGTCAAGACTCAAAACTTCAGTATGCCTGCTAAACCAGGTCCTTAGTAATTCAGGGTACCCTCCAAGGGGGTATACGCGTTTTGTCATGCCACGCAAAAATCAAACCATTAAAGATTCAACAACCACCACTGGAGTATTATTCAGATTAGACACGCAGTATTCGTTCTGTAAAGTTACAGACGAACACACTCAGCGAGATCTGCCACGTTTACTTCACGTATTCACATGACTGCTTTACCTTAAATCAGGTATTACCTACCTCCCAGCCAGACTAGACTCCATAGTATCACCCATATTTATTAAGTTTTCCTTCCAGTTGAAGACGAAATTCATCTTACAAACTCCTAAATAGATTCATTATATTTCCCTGCAAGAAAAATCAGTACAAAATTGTTTCTGCCTTACCAGAAAACGGTTATTGTAAAACCCGCATGCTTTTACCATGAATAGTTCCCTTAAGATCGTACGTCCTAGATTAAAACTTACCTTATTTAGTATTGATCACATTCATGTGCTAATAGTCAAGCAAGTGCATACGTGTATGACAGGATAAGTATCGATTACGTACGAACTCATGATAAATAGTTAATAAATATGTCACGTGAACATAATTAAATCATGATCACCATTTAAAATACGAACTAAAATAATTACGTAAATACATATAATATAATTACGAGCGTTGAGATTACGATAAACTACATGATAAAATAAACAGAAACACTTTAAACACGAACACGTTTAACCACGAACGAACACGAAACATCGGGACACGGAAAACATTTGGGTTACCCCTTGTGGGCCCCATATCCACGAAATTAGGAAGGTAAATGGGCCAAGCCCATCAAGTTTTACATGAAAGGGGGGTAAAGGTAAAAACTTGATTCATTTTTTCACTTTACAAGAAATTAAACAAAAACCCTAAAAAGTTTTCTCCTCTCCTTCCTTTTCCCTTTTGTAGCCGCCACCCATAACACACCTAGGAGGGGTGTTCTTGTTGATTTTGATCTTGAATATTGTACAAGTATTAGTGTTGGTTCATCCTTAATTCATCTACACATTCGGTATACCTTTTTAACCTTTCTTTTTAATTATTTCTTTGATTTGATTAAGTAAATTAATTAAGAACATGATGTTTATAAAACCTAATTAAAAACATGAAATAAACATGCATTTGGTTAAAGGGTAAAATCATAAAGGGCGTTTTTAGGGTTGTTGGTTTGGGCGACGCCTAACCGTACCCGAAGGGGGGTCACGGCTTGGCCAAGGAACCACCACCGAGACCATAAGGTCCCGGTTTGGTGGTGTGGGTCCCACGGCAGCAAGGAACCAAGGGGAACCCCGATTTGGTTCGGGGTACGGTGTCGAGTTCATGCCCGATTCATGGTTCGTTGGTTAAATCATGATTTATGCTACATGTTAATTTTTATGAATTATGAACTTAGGATATAAATTAATTAATAACATGAGATATTAATTAAATCATGACTTAGGTTATTTTAATTATTAATTTAGCATGATACTAATTTAACCTAAGTATTTTATGTTATAAGTTATAATTAATTAATTATTTAAAACATGCTTATAATTAATTAATTTAGACATGACTTAGGTTATATTATTAATAATAATAATACACATTTTAACCTAAGTATTTTATTCCATTTTAATTAAAACATGTTATACTTTAATTAAAATGCTTAACCTATAGTTTAATTAAAATGCATGAAATAATAATTAAACTATACACTATATCATATGACTTAAGAGATAAGCTTATAAACACTTAGACTTATATGTTAGCTTATGTAACCAGCTTAATTCTAAATATGGAAACTTCTATTTATAGAAACTTAATTAAATAAGGCAACTAATCTATTAATGAAAACCTTCTATATATGGAAATCTATCTATTTCAGGCAACTAATCTAATCATGGAAACCTTCTATATATGGAAACTTATTTAATTAAGGCAGCTGATCTATTTTTGGAAACTTTCTATTTTTAGAAACTAATCTATTTTAAGCAGTAAATTCTATTTTAGGAAACTTTCTATTTTTGGAAACTTTCTATTTTTGGAAACTTTCTATTTTTGGAAACTTTCTATTTTTGGTAACTTTCTATTTTTGGAAACATTCTATTTTTGGAAACTTTCTATTTTTGGAAACTTTCTATTTTTGGAAACCTGCTATTTTTGGAAAGTTACTTATTATTACACAGTAAGTATAGTATACATGAAATACCAGTAATACTTAATCAGATTAATCAGAATACAAGATAAACACAGTTTAAGGCGTTAAACAGTAAACCATGACCTAAAACATACCAAGTAAGCTAAGATGAGACATAAAACCCAGTACGTAATCAGTGATTCGATACTTATACACGTGTGTATTCATGTAGCGTTAGTGATCCAGAAGTAGGAGTCTTTCTTCCGTTCATTCACTGGACTTGAGGTACGGATTCCCGTCCTTTCAGTATGGACATTCCTTCCTTATTAGGAGTTCCCCGTATGCAGCCAACTGTTTTCCCCAGTATTTGTTTTATTGTTTTGAACTGCTTATGTTTAATTAGCATAATCTATAGCCATATACAAGCTTGACCAGTTTCACCTAGTTATGGAGGTACCATAACCATAACATTGGAGGCACCAATGTTATGACTTCCCCACGGCGGAGTGATTGCTCGTGGCGTCCCTTTCAGTTTTGGCCATATTATTATATCATGTGGGGCGTATGGGTGCATCCTAGTTACATGTTTTATTCAGTATTTCATGGTGAATGTGGTGTGTGCCTTGCATCCTTCACAAGGAGTTGATCCCTCCTACCCAAACCAGTATATTAATTAGAGGCATCCCCTCTAATCAGCATGATGAGGTCACCCCTCCAAGTATTCATGCACGTGAACTTTTCATGACCTATATGGGCTATGGTATGTTTATGTTAAAACAATTTTCATAAGATAAACATAAGGCTTTTAAAACTATAAAACCAGTTTTCTTAATACTTAACCAGTTTACTCAGAACTTAGTCTTCCGCTGTTATATGTTACATGCTTATCCTATTTCATGCTATATTGTATATCCGTGCACTGAGCGTTTTGCTCAGCCGTTACTTTCCTTTCCATGTCCCAAAACGGCAGGTACCCAAGACTCGAGCATTTGGAGGACATGCATAGGATGGAAGCTGCCATAGGCTTCTTCTCCTGTTTCCTTCATATATTTATGCTTGTTTAGTCTTTCATTCAGTTCATTTACTTTGTTTATATTTTGGGCTTATGTTTGGGAACCGATGTTTGATTCCGGTTTTCCTTATGGTCATGTATGTTTTGCTACATATTACCTTGCATGCTTTGATGACACGCCATAATTACGCGTGACATGCCATTTATCAAAATGGGGTGTTACAGTTATTATTCCAAAGCTACGTAGACTTTCTAGCTACCAGTTATGACCGATTTCTGAAGTTCCTTAAATTCATGATCAACAGATTATTCCATAGTTCCAAGATGTAATTCCAGAAAGTTTTCCAGAAATTCCTTCCTAACCACGAGACACAATTTAACACCGAGCTTGTTCAAGAACAGAACCTGTTTGCAGAACTCCTCATCGCAGGGCTTCAGCTGAGTTAAAAGAGTTGCATCATTTTTTGCAAGAGTTACAGAAACGAGGCTTTATTCTCCCTAGGACACCACCAGGAGGTGCACCATTTTCTATCTATCAAGAAGAAGACCAGTATCATGAGATCATGTATCGATCACCGAAAATTTTACAAGATCGCCATTCATAATCGATGTTGATCTCACGTATAGAAGGTCTATCTGATCTGCTACAATGTCTTAACCATTTTTCTAGAATGATACCGATCATGCTACCATCAGTAGTGAAAGAAAGAACAATATGTTCCAAGACTACTTTTACGCACGTTATGGTCTCTCTAAAATCTTGATTTATACTTTTGAGCTCCCAAATGCTCCAGCTATAGTATGAAATTGATGAATAAAATTTTCCATGAATTTTCAGACAAAATCGTCAGTATAATCATTGATAACATTCTGATCTTTAAACTCTAGAGAAGAACACGAGAATCATCTTCTCACAGTGGTACAGATTCTCCAATAGGAGAAAATTATATACGCAGCTTCCCAGATGTTAAATCCCAGTTGAACAAAGTGGCGTTTCTAAGCCACCATATTTCAGCAGAAAAAAATTCCAGAAATCATGCGAAGGTGAAGGCCATTAGTAAATGGTCAAGACCGACGTTTATGACCGAAGTACAAAATTTTCTATAATTCAGTCGGCTACTATCACAGGAATTTCTGACAGTTCCCATGATTAGCCTTCCATGGCTAAGCTTACACAAAAAGGAGAGAACCTACACAAAAACTTTGTATCCTATAAGATCCTATGCCAGGAGAGGTCTAAGTTACCGAATTTCATAGTTCTTCTATAACTATTCATCCAGACTCCACAAGAATGTACCATAATCCCAGATGGAATTTAAATAGACGCAGTATAACACATTGATACAGCTATGTTACAACCATTAGGAATTCTGAACAAGAATGAGACTGATGTCATGAAGGTTGTTATCGGTTGTCACAGACTCAGAAGAAGTATGATACTATCTAAGTCATTGTCGACCATTTAACCAACTTACACGTTTTCTTTCATCCGAAAGGATTACGCAGTAGCAGATCTACAGGAAATTCAGCAATAGATCGTATGATTTCACGGTATGCCATCGACAATAATGTCATATAGAAATTCATGTTCGCGAATTACGCTTACGTTCATGTTCACGATCACGTGTACGTTTATGTTCACCTTTACGTTTACGCCTTACATTCACATTATGATGTTGTTTCAGTCTATATTTTGTGCTATTTCATGATTCAAAATTCACGTTCGCATTCATCACATCGTTCACGTTCAGGTTCGTGTTCCATCTCGATATATACATTCCAGGTCCTGTACCGGATTTGGTTACATAAACTTTGAGAAACCAGACTCAAGTTTATCATTGCTTTTCCATGCTCAGGTAGACGTTTCACGTCTCAGGCCATATCGTTTGGCATTCCCTCTCAGTCAGCATACGTTCATGATATGATCTAGTATCACGTTCACGGTATGTTTCACGTATCACGTTCACGATATACTCCATGCAAAGCATTCCTCATATGATCGCGAACCACGTTCATAATTGCTCACGTAGCACGGTCAAAATTGTTCACGTAGTTTGTCCCAATATGTTTTCACCAGCTTTGCTCATAAATATAGATGTATCTTTTCAGGTTATTTGTACGTATCGTTTCATGTATCCTACATGTTATATTTTATTTAGTCGATTAGATTCAAAAAATCCATCTTAAGTACGGAACCATAAACTATTCAGCATCGTCAAGACAGGGTCATTAGGACCAAGATTTTTATGGTGTTTAGACCTTTGAAGGAATCGTTTCGAGCGGGAAGCCACTCTGAACGGAGGAGTCCATCTGGACCTCTCATTCTTTTCCTTCAATAAATTTAGTTAAGTTCTTTCAGTCATGTTACATTCCATGTCCTCTTTAGCCATGTCACGTTACATGTTCACTTCAGTCATGTCATGTGTATACCTTTGAGCAAAATTATGTCTTAATTCGAGGACGAATTATCCTTCAGCTTATATTTCTTTTCAACTTTCATGTTCTTTCACCCTACATGTCCTTTCAGCTTTTATAATTTCATAAGCTTAATATTACCTATAGTTCGAGGACGAATATTCTTTTTAGAGAGGGAGAATTGTAAAACCGTAGCATTATCGCATCCTTAATTCGAGGAAGAATTATTTTTTTAGAGGGGAAGAGTTGTAAAACCCGCCTTTAAAATTCTTAAATATTGAAAATATGTAGTCTTAACTTTAATTAAACGTTACGAAATTAATTATTCGAAAAATAATTAATAAATGTCAGAAAATATTACGTAAGTATTTATTCAGAAAATAAATATTATAAATCCTGAATCACGAACTAAAAACATGAACATGTAAAAGATTAAACGAAACAAAAATTTAAGTATGCATGTGTTGGGCTGCGACAGAATTAAAAGAAAAGAAAAGGGGTTTTGGGCTTAAGCCCGACCCATGTTACCAAATAAACTTACAGGAGTTAATCACTCCTTGTCAAACAGTAACAACAAAAACCTAGGGATAGTGAGTGTGTTTTCTGATGGCAGAAAATAAAAGAAAAAGAATAAAATGAGATCGGGAATTTTCTTGGTCTGGATTCGAGGGCTTGTGTTGTGGTACTCAGAAATCTTTTAACGGTATTCCTTCATTTTCCTCTCTCTTAACATCATGAATTTTGATTGATTTATTAAGAACACGTGATAAATGAATGGGTAAAACATGGACTTAATCAAGGAAGAAGGGTGTCGGGTTTTGTTTAGATTCATAAAACCGAGACCATCAGGTCTCGGTGTGCTATGCTTTGGCCCATCCGAGACCCAAATGGGGTGTGGTGGTGGATCTATGTGGTGACGGAAGTAACATGAACCCACCAGGGGTTGGTTTAATAAACCAGTGTGAATAAAAGACTCAATAGGGGGTGTTTGGGATTAACTCGTAAGGGGGTGTTTAGGTTTGTAAATAGTGGGGAAAATAATACAAACAGTGGGTACATATAACAATCAGTGGGAACCGTGAAAAAACCGTGGGAACTTAATAACTAACAGTGTGAAACACTGTGCAAGCAGTAGCAACTGGCACTAGGCCATTGGCTACTGCTGGTGTGACGTCGGCAAGGGGGGACCACGACGAAGGTCGTGGTGGACTCGGTTTGGGCTGACTCGAGACGTGGGTGTCTCGGGGGAATCTTTTTCGCTCGGATTTCCGAGTACAAGTCTCCGGGGAAGGTTTTTGGTTATATCACATAATTAACGAAATTAGAAATGTTTTCATTAATTTAATTAGTAAATTATATTGAGACGGTTTTATTAATTATTAATTAAATGTTTGGTTTATTTAAGTGATTTAATGATTCATGAAACCTTTTTGGAAAACTTTCTATTTCAAGAACTTTCTATTTTAGGAAATCTTCTATTTATAACAAGTTACTATTTATAGTAATATCGTAAATATCAGAACACAGTATAATACACAGTAACCCAAAATACAAGATATATACTAATCAGTAAACATTTAAAGAACAGTCAGATTTATCAAATATACACTAGAACAGTCAGATTTATCAGAAATACACTAGACAGTCAGATTTATCAGTTTATACTCAACTAGTAAAATAATACGAGAACACGCAAGGTGAATTAAAAAAAGAAATAAACAGTAATAAGAGACTGTAACCCGACAACCCATTCACGTCCCTTATTTATGTAGTATTCGTAAAGTCGGAGTAGATCCTTCAGCTTTTATTCTTGTCTCATTACTAGACACGAGGTACGGATTTTCGTCCTTTAGTAAGAACTTCCTTTCTATGCATGATTAGGATTCCCCGTCTGCAGCCAAATGTTCTCTCCAGCATATTTTATTAAATTTTCAGTAATTGTCTTAATAGCTAGGTTAAATTGCCTGAGCTTTATATACATGCATGACCAGTTATTACTAGTTACGGAGGTACCATAACCATGACACTTGAGGAACCGGTGTCGTGACTCCTTTACGGGGGAATGATTTCTTGCAGCGTCCCATTTATTTATGCTTGGCCATTTGTCAGTATTATCAGCGGGTCGTATGGATGCATCCTAGGTTATCACTTTACAGCTTATCAGGTGAATGTGGTGTGTGCTCTACATCCTTCACATTGGAGTTGATCCCTCCACCCAGCACATTATTTAGAGGTCACCCCTCTACAACATGACGAGGTTACCCCTTCATGTATTCATGCCAAGGTTGTTACAGCACATGACCTGTATAAGCTCGTGGCATTTAAAATACAGTAATTGCACGTTTTTAGATTTAACAGATAATAATTCAACTTTACTTTTATTAATCAGACTTTTCAGAAAATACACAGTTTTCCGCTGCATTTTATATATCAGACTTATAGCTTCATTATTTGTTACCTGTTTCATTTCAGTACATTCTTATCATGCTTTATACCCATTCACTGGGCGTTATGCTCAGCCGTAGTTCCTTTCATGTTCTAACGGCAGGTACACCACGATGCTCTTAGGATTCCGAGAGTATGTGCATTTGGATGGAAGCTATCCAAACTTCTTACTTAGTGCACTTCATATATTACTCTACCTGTTTGGACATTGTTTAGTCCTTCCTTTCAGTATTGACTTTTCATGTTTTGAGCTTATGTTTGGATTACCGACGTTTGATTCTAGTATTGACTTTATGGTCAGTTAATGTTTTAAGAAATTTACCTTATATGCTTAGATCAATGGCGGAGCCAGAAATTATGATTACAAGGGGAAACATGCTATAAAATGATCATTAATACGATTTGAATAAATCGGGTCGGGTTAAATTAAATAACAATTTCTGTAAATTACGTTTATAGGTATTGATGTCTATAAATAAAAATTGATTCGTATTTTTTAAGTAACCAAATATAGCTAGCTCAATATGTTGAACACAAAATACATAAGAAAAGTGTAAAAAACTTATCATGAAAACTGTGAATTTTTTTATTATTGCATATAAGAAGAAAGGACTACAAAAGGTAGTACATATTTGTTATTTTTGTTTATTTGAAAATAATTTGTACTATAATTTTGTCGTCTGGTCCTGTTATATTTGTTTATTAGTACAATAGAAAATTAGTACGGAGTACTGTTAATTTGTCATCTAGTATTGGGATTGACCCATATTTATTTCCCACTTTCTTCTTCAATATTGACTCTTCTACTCCAATATTGATTCCGATGACTCAGACCATCTGAAAAAAGACAGCAACATTAAAAATCATTATCTTTGTTGAGGGCAATCAGAAAATTTGTATGGGGGCACTCATCTTTTTTCCCTAAATCTGACTATTTTTCCTCTATGATTTGTATGTCCGCAAAAAATTTGTTGGGGGCGGCGCCCCCCAGTACTATACACATGGCTCCGCCCCTGGCATAGATGACACGCAATAAATACACGTAACGGTCCAGTTATCCAAGTGGGGTGTTACAAGCAGACACAAAAATCAAAGTCATGTTAGAAAGAAAAACTACGTATCCCAATATATAAAAATACTACCCAGGTTACAACTTTATTGAGTGGAGAAGTTAGTTAACCAGAAAATTAACAAACTGCCCGTTAGAGGAGCAAATAAACCGGATAAAACTGGATTCGAATTAAAAAACCGGTTTTGATAAAACCGGATTTTCAAAAATTCGGTTTCGGATCGTTTTTTTTCCGTTAAAAATGTTCGTATCGGATTTTTTCCGGATAAATGTTTTCGTTATCGGTTTTTATCGGATCGTTTTTCGGTTAAAAATGTTCGGATCGGGTTTTTTGGTTAAAAATGTTCGGATCGGGTTTTTCATTTAAAAATGTTCGTATCGGTTTTTTGGAATTTATTTACAAACATTAAAAAATACAACCATAAAACATTAAAAAATACCACAATAATTTGTATGTTTTCTATTCGGTATTAGAAAAAGTATAAAGATTAGTGACATTAGAAGGTTTTTTGATATGTTTTCAACCCCAACTCAAAACATGTATTTATACTACATTACAAGCCATAAAAACACTCCAAAAACAAAAAAAAATCTCAAAAATTTGTGTAAACGGCTATAGCCGTTGGCTGTCTCCCAGTCTGTTAAACAAACACTGATAAAACCGGATTTTTCTAAAAAGTCAAAGTAACGGCTAGTTTGACTATTAGAAAAACCGGTTTTAATCGGTTAAAAAAATGGATATATTTTGAAATATAAAAAAAATTATTATTTAAAAACTGGTTAAAATCGGTTTTTATAAACCGGTTAAATCCGATATTTTAATCAATTTTTATCCGATTTACTAAAAATCAGAAAACCATTGTAACCGGTTAAGATCTTAAAAACCGGATCAGATAAATAAAAATTGTATTTTTGAACCGGATTTTTAAAAATCCGGTTTTTGTTTGCACCTCTACTGCCCGTAGTAAATAACTAAAACTATGGCAAAATTATATAAGTACCTTTAGGTGGTCCGGAGAAAAAGCATGTAACATAATGTGACAAACACTATGACACCGACCCAAATGGTAGCTTTGTACTAGGCCCAATAAGAGTTTTTACTTCAATATGGATATTTATGACATCAACCTTAAGCTACATCCGCAAGTACGGGTCCACGTCATATTCAACAACACAATGGCTGCCGGTTTTACCCTAATTGCATGCCACACCAGTACTGGGCCGGATCAAACCACTACCAATTTCCAGCCTAGTATGGGTCAGTTAAACAAAGCGGGTATAGGCCTTAATTATGTTACAGCTCTAGTACAACATTTTGCTTAGGGTCAAGAGACTGTTTTGCCTCATGCGTTTAGCATCATGACTAGAGGTGGAAAAACGGGCGGGCTGACGGGCACAGGCAACAGGCTAAACGGGTGCGGGCTAAACGGACACGGGCTAAACGGGCAACGGGCCCAACAGGCACACGCTCAACGGGCAACGGGCCAAACAGGCGCACGGGCTAAACAGGCAAAGATTAAAAAGGACACGATACAATACGGGTAAATGAAAATTCACATCAAATAGGCGGATATCAAAGCGGTAATTAGTTCGTTTTCGCACGTTTTTTAATATTTGTTCATTTTTTTATGTTGCATATTTTTTATGTTTTTGCAAGTTTTTTTACATTTTCACATGTTTTTTTTCGTTTTTCTGTTTTTTTGTTTTCGCTTATTTTTACATTTTCGCACCCCGATTTTTTTACATTTTTAACGTTTTCACACTTTTTTTTTCTGTTTTCGTCGATTTTTTACGTTTGCGCAAAATTCTTTATGTTTTCGTCGACTTGTTGTGATCTTCACGTATTTGGAAATAATGTTCTTAATTTTTTTTTGAAAATAATAAAATATAAGAGTAATTTTTATGTATAGATGTAAAGATGTTAAAAAATGTTTTAAAAGAAGTACTATAAAAGACAGTGAACTGTTAATTTTTATTTTTTTTTAACTTAACTGTTGGTTTAATTGGTAAGTCGATATTGAAGAAAGAGACAAAAAAAATTCTGGAAATTGAAGTAAGGAAAGAAACAAAAACAGGATAAAGAGGGAGTTACCAGTTCGGGCAAAATTTGCCCATTTATTTATTTTTACCGCCCATTTGTGCTCATTTTATAGAACCTCCCGCCCAATCCGCCCATTAAAAAATAAAGATGGGGCAAAAACCGCGCATTGCTTTTGAATACTTGTCAAAAAATGCTCAAAAGTTAAAATATATACGTGTTAATAAACGTATACGTGTTAATAGTAATTATACTAATCTAGTAAACATATATACGTGTTAATCATGAAGTTAAAAGTTAGTATAAACATATAGGTGTTAATAGTAATTATACTAATCTAGTAAAAACCATATCTTTTTCTTTGTAAAGTAAAACTAAAAGTAAAGATTTTTTAAAAAGATTATTTCCTTAGTAAGAAATAATTTTTTTATTTATTCCTTTAAAAAGTGTAAAGGTTGCTTTTATTTGGTACGTATTTTAAATGCGGTAAAAATGGTATTTGGTGCGGTTTTAAAATAAACCGCAACAAATAATAGTTATTTAGTATGGTTTTTGGGTTTTGAGGTTATTTTGTACGGTTTTTTTACAAACCGCACCTAATGGCCCTTTTCGCATCAAATGAGTTATCTTTTAGTACGGTTTGTTTATTAACCGCACCAAATAAGATTTTCAAACTACACCTACCTCCCCAACGGAAACCTGCCTCCTGCACCCACAAAACACACACACAGTGTGATCTGCTCCCCAATCCCACATTCATCATTATTTCACTTTACTCAAAAAAAACCCAAATCCAACACCATCACATTAAATACATCATCAACAAATCATAATAAGTTATCGTAAACCTCATAAAAGGTAATAATTATACTTTTTATTTACTTCTACTCATCATAATTTTTATGTTTAATTAACATATATATTTATAATAGTTATATAGGTATAATCCTTCTTCATCATGTATTCAACCTATAGATTTTATATCATTTATAAAAGCTTGGATCCTAAGGTGAGTTTATAATACTTTTGATATTTGTAAAAAATGTTTATGTTTATATATGTTTTTATTATTAACTTTAAATACTTATGTGTATATAGTTAAAGTGCTTATTTGTGTATATATATAACATGTGCATCTAGAAGTTATAAGTAGATCCTAATATGAAAATAGTAAATACCCATCCGAAACTAATCTAATAGAGATTTTTTTGGGCTGTCCCCGCTTGGGACTGCCTTTTGAATATTCTATCTCATTTAGAATACGTATAATTTCTAGCGGGTTGACTATTTAATAAAAAAAATCGGTAAACATTTCTCTTTACTCCTTCGAGTTTGCATTTTGTACGCATACTTGGGGAGTTAAGGGAAATGCTGCCGATTTTTTTATTAAATAGTCAACTTGCTAGAAATTATACGCACTCTATATGAGATAAAATATTCAAAAGGTGGGTTAGGATTTGCCACACATTACCACATATGTTTCAGTCATTCATGTGTAGATACTTAATTTACTTTGCAAATATTACATTTTTAGCATGTGTCATACATATTACAACATTTTAATTTTTCAGATGGAACGAGATTGGATGTACGGCAAGAAAACTAATGACCCGGATTTTGTGAATGGAGTGCAAAGTTTTCTTATCGCTGCCGAGTCTGACCGAGTAGCTAAGGGGAAGAGTGAGATTTTTTGTCCGTGTTCGCAATGTAAAAATTTTGTACCATATGATGATATTAAAGTGATTGAGTATCATTTGCTCAAATATGGATTTGTTCGTAGCTATACTTGTTGGTTGGATCATGGAGAATCACTAGTTAACAATAACACATCGAGCCATGTACCAAATGCTACTGAGAACACTGAAACTTACATTAATGACAGACATGAAAATTTAAATGAGATGTTGCATGATTTAGAGGCTAATGATGGTGATATTAATCAAGAAGATTTACAAAAATTGTTTGAGGGCGCAGAGACACCAGCTTATGATGGTTGTAAGAATTTTTCAGTACTTTCAACTGTTCTTGAGTTGTTACAATTAAAAGCAAGTAGTAGTTGGAGTGAAACAAGCTTCACAAAGTTATTAGATTTTATGCACCGTCTACTTCCCGATAATAATGTGATGCCCCTTTCTACATACGATGCTAAAAAAATGATGTGTCCAATGGGCCTAGAGATTGAAAGAATACATGCATGTTCGAATGATTGTATGTTGTATAGAGATGGCTACAAAAACTTGCATAAGTGTGTTACTTGTGGAACATCAAGGTATAAAAAAGAACCGGAACCGGATGAAATTGACGATGATGTGACAAAAAATGGACCCCCGGCTAAGCTATTGTGGTATTTTCCAATCATACTGAGGCTGAAACGATTATTTGAAAACAAGAAAGAGGCAAAGTTGTTACGTTGGATTTTTGATCAACGTAAAGATGACGGAAAATTAAGGCATGTGGCGGACTCCCCTCAATGGAGAAAGATTAATAACAAATATCCGGAATTCGCTAAAGAGATCAGAAATATTCGATTTGGACTAAGCTCAGACGGAATCAACCCAACCGGAAACATGAGCAGTCGTTACAGTACTTGGCCGGTTGTTTTATGTATGTACAGTCTTCCACCATGGTTATGCATGAAGCGTAAGTACATCATGATGTCATTGCTAATCTCCGGTCCAAAACAACCTGGTAATGACATTGATGTGTATTTGTCTCCTTTGATTAACGATATGAAAACTTTATGGAAACCGGGTGTAGAAATGTATGATGCCTATATGAAGGAGTTTTTTTTTGCATGCCATGATTTTTTGCACCATAAATGATTTTTCGGCATACGGAAATTTGTCAGAGTACACCACGAAGGGTAAACAGGCATGCCCGATTTGTGAAGATGAGACATAAGTTTGTGAAGATGAGACATAAGTTCAGGTTTCGAGTTTTGGTTAGTTTGTTATTATGACTATAGGTGAAATGTGTTTGATTAGTGTTTCGTTTAGTTTATTCGTTTAGATCGCCTTCCCCTGTGATGAGTGTCATTTGTGAGAGTTTCAAGTTTCGGATGTTTTATTGTTAGTTTTGCTTAGTTTCTGGTTATAGATGAAATTTAGGTGTTCAAGTTTGATCAGTTTGTTAGTACGACTATATATATCACGTTCACTTAGTTTGTCAGGAACATAGATATAGTCTTTGTGTGCGGCAATTGTTCGAGTTATGAGTTTCTGATAACACTTCCACCCAAAAATCATTCACTCTTGTTACAAAAAAATTTTAGTTGGATATTCACCAAACTGTGCATATTGAAATACTTTCTGAAAGTTTGTGACATTTAACGGGACATTTTGTGTTACAAAATTTAGGTGTTCAAGTTTGATCAGTTTGTTAGTACGACAATGAAGTATGTGCATATTGAAATACTTTCTGAAACTTTGACCAAATGGACATTTGATTAGTGTTTCGTTTAGTTTATTCGTTTAGAAAATCTGAGTTCTACATACTGGTTACTATAAGCTATAAATATGCATTATTGTGTTACATTTTATTGGTTTTATTGGGAAACAATAATGACTAATATATATGTATATTTGTTTTTACAGCTTTGGAATGATTCACGCACTCTAAAACTGAAGGAGATTGACGAAGTGGCTCTTTACACGTTGAATGAGTTTTATAAGGTCGTAGTTGCCCCTTTAGATACAAGGGCTCCTGATCAATAGTTAAACAATTGTAATGGATATATCTTTTGTGTAACTCAAATTCTTGCGATGACTGATGTTAATGTAGAAAGTTCATTTTGTCGACTATTCTTTGTGTATAGCACTTTATGTTTCTGTCTGCTGCTTGCAAGATATTGCATGTATGTTTGGGTCTGCTTGCAGATATTATAGTGTTTGGGTTTGCAGCTAGTGTTTGGGTTTGCAGATATTATAGAAATTAATTGTATATATATATATATTTATTATTAAAAAAATTAATTTAGTGCGGTTTATTTAAAATCCATACCAAAAAAGGAAAAATAAAATATTTTTTTCTGTCCAGGCAATTGGTGCGGTTACAAACAAAACCGTACTAAATAATCATTTTTAGGTACGGTTTAAAAACCGCATCAAATAACACTTGATTTTTTGGTGCGCTGACATTTGGTGCAGTTTCAAAAGCGTATCAAATGGGCTTTAAAACCGTACCAAATAACAATTTTGTGTAGTAGTGTTAATTTAGTAACAAATGTCTAATTTTCGTTTTTATGTTTAATGAAAGTAAAACCCCGGTAAAACATATATGTGTAAAAAACGAAAAGAAAAAACATAAAAAAACGGGTTGAAAATTATAAAACTTTAGGGTTAAAAGTATTATTTATAAAACTTTAGGGTTGTATCTCACGTTTTTAAATCTTAAATCCCCAAAAAAAGAACAAAGTCATCAAACCACCATACGTCTGAACATAAATTTTGAACTCATCAAAACCACAAAGGAGGCTGATGATAACAACACAAAGGAGAAAACGAGCAGAACATATGATGGCCTCTGTCATCGTCACAAGGGAGATCAGTTTCAATTTCCCAAAAGGTATGATTTTTAATGTCTATTTTATTGATTTTTTTTAATTTGATATAGGGCTTTTAGTTATATTCTAAAAGGGTTTGTGATCTTTGGTTAATTTTGTTTCAATTTGAGTGAGTGTGGTTTTGGTGTTTGATTTATGACTTTAGCTTCATGTTTACCAGGTCATAGGCTAATAGGCTCATAAAACAATTCATTCTTAATTAAAAATCACTTAAGGTAGTGGAGGAATTATTTAGTGATGAAATAAAATGGAGAAATTTTTTAAAGTAAAAGCATCAAGAAGAATAATGATTGAAGAACCAAAAATAAAATTACATGAAAGGTTATGAAGGTACGACACTATATATAGTTTTAGTTTAGGTTTTTTTATTTTGGAAGAGTTATGGTTTTATTTGTTATGCCTTTTTGAGGATTTTGAAGAATTATTCAACTTAAGTATTTTTAGGTGATGTATAAATTTTATTATCGCATACCGGTGTGATTGAGTTTTGTTAATTTACAAGTTAATAAGATACCTTTTGAGGATCATGAGAAAAGATTAAAATTTTAAAGGTTTTATGAGTCAAGTAGCATGAAATTAAGGGTGTATAAGTTATTAGTAGATAATGTTTAGGATATTAAGAAGAGGGATGATGGAGAAGTAACAGGGGCTTTGTTGCACGGAGACGGATACGGAAACGGGGACGGGGACTGGTACTTAGAAACGCCAATGTCCTAAAATCCATGAAACGGGTACGTCTGGAAACGTTTTTGTATTTTATAAATATTTATTAATAAATTAAATAAACATGAATATTTAACCGATAAATCAAGAAAATATAAATACCCATAGTGAGACATAACATATACTTAACATTAAACAAATACTGATAATCAGTTTTTAAAGGTTTGTTAGAAGATATGACGACCTACCATATGTTTATACAATATAAATGGACCAAAAAATGTTTCATGGCCGAAAAACTAGCCCAGAAACGTGTTAAAAGCCCAAGAAACGTTTTCCTTCGCGTTTCTGCTAGAGCCTCGGCGTTTCCCATCTTAAGGAAACGTTTCCCTTTTTGGAGAAACGTTTCCGCCGCATTTCCAGTCGTTTCCCGTTTCCGAAACGTTTCCGGGACGGGCACGGCACCCGAGAGGCGTTTCCGTGCAACATAGAACAGGGGTGTTGGTTTATGTTTGATTTATCTAAATTCAGTGATTTTGTTATTTATTGTGTTATGTATAAGTTGAATGTGGAAGTATAAGCTTTAATTCAGTACAATACCTTTTGAGTTTGATATCCATTTTTTTTATCACCGTTATGAAAAAATGGAGAAACCATACTATTATTGTGTCATTAACCAAGTTTGTATACTGGTTATGGCAAGTTTTATGCTAGGCAGAAAACAATTTCAATATTATAACTTAATATTTCATTTAAGAAGTAGGAGTAAAAAGGGTTGTGCTAATGTCTACATACGTGGGAAGTGTAACACGTACATGAGCAACTTATTATAGAACACAGAAAAGAAAAATCTCATTTGTTGTGTAACGTTTACCCAATTTTATAGTCATTTAAATGTAAATGTACCTGAGATTTCACTAAAATAAAATGAAAGAACAAGATCATTATTTAGACCACCATCTAAAGAATCCCTAGCAAAGAGCTATATATGTATGGATTTATTAGAGAGTGTTTAAGTTTCGGGAGAATCACATTCAAAATTTATTTTTAAAAATATCATAGTTTTACAATTATATAAGCTATAGTAGCAGGTATATATTCTGTTATTGGGTATCCCATTTATACGAATTAAGTAAAAATCAGTGCTACTAACGAAATTAGTAAGGAGACTTTTTCATCAGGTAAGCTCAAGTAAGAAATAGAGGATGAAGTGAAATTCCAAATGCCTGTAAGGGTAGCAGTAGTCTAATAAGGGTAGAGGAGAGGTATAGTACCTAAAGCATTATAAGCAAATTGTGAGTGAATGAGAATGTATTGAAAGTTTTTATAATTGGAATTGGATAACTTTACTAAAAAACTTTTGAAATGAACTTTTCTGATCATATTGATATAGTTTTCTGAAGTTAATTTATAAGTTAAGAAGATAACCTTTTGAGGATCATGAGAAAATATTAAACCTTTCAAGGTTTATGAGTTAAGTAGCGGGAAATTATGGGTGTATAAGTTATTAGTAGATAATGTTTAGGATATTAAGAAGAAAGATCAGAAAAGCAAACCTTGCTAAAATTAAAAAAAATGAAACTACTCATAAAAAGGATGAGGCAGAGCTAATACTCGCACAAGAACAGATATGTATCATGTCATATTCCTTTTGGCTGAGTTATTTCATTAAGTTTAGTCATTCTTGGGTTTCAAACTGCGAAGATGTAGAATGACATGAAAGAATTAGATAAATTGAGACCATCACAAAATGTGTTTGAGCTCAACAAGGCTCGATACCAGGTTTCGAGATTTCTTCCTTTGGATACTATAAAAAGTCAAACAAATTAGTTTAAGAAATGTTTCTGGTCAGCTCAACCCGTAATATTACCAAAAATGACATGTTTCGACCTAAACCACAATGACCCAATACCGAACTTACCCATTTTGACACTTTTTTAGATTAAGGCTACTTCAATGGGAAATGATTTTTAGTGACTTAAACTTTTGAGTGTAGTGACACAATTGATTTGGGAAGTATTAAGGCTATTATATAAAAGATAATACAAAATTTGAAAATCCTAATACGTCAAGTTGTGATTGTTTTGTGTGACCCCTGTGAAACATGTATGGCATGTGATATAGCCTGTTTAAGCTTAATTATGGTGGAAGAAAAACTCTTTCAATGGCCTAAGGTATGATTTACTGTCTAATTTCTTGATTTTGTTTAAAATTGATATGGTGCTTTTAATTATATTCTTAAAGAAATCGCGATTTTGCTATTAATTTTGTTTTAGTTTTGGGGAAAGAAAGGGTTTGGGGTCCTGAATTTGGTTAATAAAGATAAGACAGTAAGAGAGTAGGCTTATTTGATCGGATGAAAGTTCAGTCGAACGCATATATTAGATGTCACACTTAAAAAGTAATTTCCCGATTTTAGTATTTGTGTTACTAGAATAGTTTCTGTTTGCTGTCCATGGAGCTCAGCAGATAGACTTTATATTGACATTTGTCTGTTCGGCCATAGGATGCATCCATATACGTGTACATCAGTACATGTGTATATAGATGATAAATTCTAGTACATCAGTACACGTGTATATTATCATATACGTGTACATGTCTATATAGATACCAAAAGTAACCTGAAGTTATTTCAAATTAATTTTTGCAAGGGACCGTCTCTATTGTCCTGATGATTGCTTGACTCCTACTTTCTGATTCTTTATCAGTTTAAGAACGCAAGCTATACTTTTTCTATACTTGAAATGTGATTTAACATTTAAACTGATTAGTTGCATGTAAAATATGGAAAATAACGATGTCTATTAACCACAAAATTCTCTTGCGTTGTTGAATAATCTCATCCGCATAATCTATGCAATCAGGCTCTACTTATTTTATATGTTATAGTGTAGGTTAAAGCTTTGTATTTTCAGCATGTGGATTTTCAACATGCCATAAGTTTCATCACAAATCAACCAATTCCATTTTAAGGTCATCCTTGATTTGGTTAGTTTGTAAAATAGCCTGATTGAAAGTAGCGACTTGACCAAGAACTCAGACCTTCAAGGTTCAAACAAATCGAGAAAGACGGTGACCGCAATAGGTTAAATAGTTAATTTTTGTCATGTCTAATGAAAGCCAACTGCTATAGATCTATCTCCTAAATCTACACTTGTAATTTTATAAGGAGTGTCTGTTTCCTTGGATTACTTACGGTAAATATGCAAATTGATTTCGGAATAAATATAAACGAGCTTGTTTACACTTATGGCAGTTGGGTTTTTTATTTAGCTTTCATAGAATATATAGACTTTTAAGTTACTCGATCCCTAAGTTGCGACACTTTTGCAGCTGCCACTAAGGAAGGACATAAATCCGAGAAAACTTCAAACGGGCGAGGTTAGTGTTTTTGTTTGTGTTGGTTTTACTTTTAAAGAAGAAAAGAGTAAGAACTTTGCAAACTGATTTCCTCTTCTTTTCTTTTGCATGTTTTAGGGAATGTTTACATGTGGAAACAAAACCACTTAAACCTGCACCTTCAATTGCAATGACAGAGGAGAAAATGGATAAGTCGTGAGGTAAATTTTTTTGTTTGATAGACGTTTTGCTGGTTTGTTGAAGAACTTCATGTTCGCTGTGTTACAAATAGCTCCCTATTGGATCGTGGTTTTGTTTTCATGTTATCAGTTCAATGTTCGACATAATATTAGAAAAATCATAAAAAACACTAGAATTACATGAAAAATCATTAAATAATAACAGAATATTAAATCCATCGACTGCTAATATGTATCATTGTGTGGAGTGTTCAACTTCTGCATTATATACTTGGATCACTTGACCAGCTCAATGAGCCCAAAAAAACCAGCAGGCAACCCATTTCATCATCTTTATTAATTGTTTCTGTTCAAGCTTATGTTGCTAAGAACTGGTATAAAGCATCATTATCGACAATGTTAAAATATCTACATGGGATATGTATATTAGATATGAGAGTAGCACTTCTTGCTAATGAAGTCATAAATACAGAACAGTACATGGTATACAACTTATTAGTGTTTAAATTAATTATACAGTCTACCAGGTTGACTAAAGGAAATATGTACTTGAACAAATCAATCTACAATGATTCATATTTTTAAAATTTATTTTTCTAACATCATTCCATATGTTAAGAGTTTATACGGACTGAACTTTTGTTATTTTTTGCTCATTGCAGAACTAGAAAAACGTTTTCTCGATGCACTCAGCCTCAATCCACCACCCGGACATCATAATCATCTGGTTATGGATTTATTGATTTCTTATTTTCTACAATGATCATTGGTCTTATTGGATTTATTGAGTGAAAAGAGCTGGCGTTGATATGCGTCTTTCAGCTTTTTGTAGTTTTTTTTTCTGCTCATCAATTTTATGTTTAGTATACTCTGCAACTTAATATAGAGTGTATTTATTGAAATAACTGATATATCTAACAAGCAGATCTATCTACTTCTACTACCTATATAAACCAAGGTTTTATAAACAGTAATCTTAAGTCAAAATTTTTAGAAAATGACATCTGTAAATTCATTTTTAATCAACGGTCCTAAATCATTTTCCCCTTTCAGCATTTAATGCAGAGAAAAAACCTGCCAAAACATTCGGCCCCAAATCAACAAAAACCAAAACAAAAAACATAAGAAATTATCAAATCTGAATCATAACAATGGTTATCTAATAATCATTTGATTTCTTGTTACCACTCAACCTAAGGTTATCTAATAATCATTTGATTTCACATTAAAACTTATCATACATGACTTGATACCGATGTTCCTGTTATCACTCAACCAAAGGTTCGTTCTTCACTAATCTTTAGTTTTGGTTTTTTAATTTTATGGTTATATTCTTTTTGTTTGATTTGTGATAATGATTGATTTGTTATGTGATTTATGGTTAGTAATTGAAAAAAAGATATTTGATTTCTTCAAGTTATGATCATGTAGAGAACAAAAAATTCTAATAAAATTTTTTTAAAAAATGACACATGTATTGTAATTGTTTGGATTTTGGAAAGTTAAATATTAGCATTATTTGCGAAGAGTTCACGACCTCCTTATTTGCTAAACAATTCATGTATGCCTTCACTAATACTACATAAGAGTGGTGAGTACGTAAGTAACACGTAATAATACAATATAGACAAATTAGGAGTACACAATAAATGATTGTAGAAAATGTTTAATAATACGGAGATTTTGTGTTATGTTCTGCCTCATTGACACGTGTTTTATTGGTCTAAATTATTTCTCAATAAGTAGAGTAATATACTTGGAAAAAAAAGATTTTCATACAGCTTTAGTTTGTTGATAAAGATTGATTGCAAACAAGAGAGTTGAAATATCTGGAAAATTGAAAATTGTCAATGCATAATGTTGATACTAATAACATACATGTCAAGGACCTTTAGGAGTTCAAGAAAACTAAAAGTCCAAATGAAAGAGTCAAGGTCTAACATCATGATTCTTTTAAGGTAAGGTTGTAAAAGGTTACAACTTAACAAGCAAAAATGTTTTTCTCCCGGCCGACATTGCATTGGATGGGAAATGAAGGTTGGCTTAACTTTGTTGTTTCAGATAGAGGAATTTGAAAGAAACATTAAAGAACAAAGAACATAATTATGATATAACTCACTCTATTTAAAGGTCTTTATTGAAGTTTTTTTTAGCTATCATATGGAGAGATTATCGTGTCAAGTTCTCGAGTCATGATAAGTTATGAATGCACTTTTGGCTACTAGAAAAATGATTAATTTTCAGTTTGGTTAATTTTGTTTTTACAAGGTTCATAGGGGTTTGAGCTTTTTATGGACAAATTAATGCTTTATTCAGATCTGGAGGCGATACTGCTATTTGAGCCGTTGTTCTTTAACAACAACATTTCAGGTACGCTGTCAAACAAAAGTATTCACTACTTTATAAATAAGAATACAAAAGTATTACTACATTATACTTATGTCATAATGGGTAAACAAAAACTAACCAAAGGTATATGGAGTTTGAAATAAGTACTCAAAATGGGTTGGAACTCTATGCTAAAAATATGTATAGTCCACTTGAGCTCTATATATATGCATAATCACTTCCTTTTTGCTAAATGACCTATTAATCCATGATATATAGTTTACTACTCAATACATGATAGGTTTAAACTTGGAGAGAAAAATTCCGTTCGCATATCATTTCATATATATGTCAGCATGTTGTAAACCAGTTAAATATGTTTGTAGATGTTCAAAATGGAATAAGTCTCTAAACCAGTAAAAAAAGTCCACCATTGTTAACTTTTAATACCTTAATACATGGACGGCCAGCCAACCTCCTAAAAAGGGAGGGCTTTACCTGGTTTGAGTCTGTGTGGCGGTGGGCTCAAACCCCGTGGATTAGTCGGCCAATGAGTCGGAAATCACGGTTACCAAATAAAAAAAAGGTCACAACCCCGTGCTCACTTATCGAAGCTTTAAATAATGAACATGCACACACTTAGGACGTGAATTTCAGCGGCTCTGTTTCTAATGAGGCTCTTTGAACACGAAAAGCATACAAGTTTTAAATTACTGTATATAGGTACTATGGTCACTCTTAAATGCGTGTGTTAAAAGTCAACTTGATTTTGGTAATTTTTTTCTCCTTACATCTTTGAACTTTTTTATATTGATGTATGTATATTCCTATGTAGTATCAGTTAGTGGGCTTATGTGACCTAAATGAAGAAAGTTGTCATGCTGCTGTAATTTGATTTTTTTTGCCATATCCTGTGATTCAAGTTTGTAAAACTTAATGCTTATTGTTATAGCACAAACTTATTGATAATTTAGAAACATAAATAGTGCGGATGGATGCTTCATTAACGCTTTCTTTTAACCAGACTACCATTCCATCAAGGGTGTGGTTATTATAGTTGAGGATGCTTCATTAACGCTTTTTTAGTGGCAATTGCCTTTAGTGTGATATTACCCTCCATGAATTAATTTGATATTTATAATTGACATATGCTATGTCCTATTTTTTGATAATTTGAGATTCATAAAAACATATATTTTTAGAAATGGAGACACAATTGAATTGTTTCATTGGAAATCGATTGACTTCGACGGTAACATGTGGAGCTAATTAAAATGGTAAAAATATTTCTGTTATCATGCCTACACTATTTTCCTAGATCACATTATTCGTTAACGGAAAGTCGCCTTTAATATTGTAGGAAAAATAGAGTTAATGTAAAGATCACTTTTCGACTTTTCGTTAGTAAATACAGCATGTTCAATGTTGATGCTATCAAAAGACAATTAAATTGCGTAGAAAATGTGGATTCTTTTTAAACTTAACTCGATTTTGGTTTTCTTTTTCGATTGAAACTTTTACCATGTAGTGCATGGGCGGACGAAGTAAAATCATTTTTCAGCCACAACCCACGAGAATGATCCTGGTCTTTGTTATCGCAGCTTCAGGGGCTTGGTGGTACTGAGACTTTCAATTGCATAAAATGGATATGGTTGTATCTGAACTGCAAAGGGTAAAAGAGTGGAAACGTTGAGACTGGACCATTATTGGAATAAACGTTGGTGATGATAGTACGCTACTCGATGATTTATCTCATGTACTGTGTTTTCCACATATCTCAAATAAATGTATTCTCTAGAGATCTTTGGACGTTTTATTGTACTGTATTAACTCTCATAATGATATCTTTTTAATTAATATCTTAGATATGAGATACTTTAGACAGATATTTGTATATACATAACAAGCGTGATGGATGAAACCGGAGAAATGTTTGTTTGTTCTACTTAAATGACTCTCGTGACCAGGAAGTCTGGACTTTCACCGTATGCCCTCGAATTTTATGGAGTTGGCTACATATTTGGCAGCCAAGTTATGCAAAATGTATAACTGCAATAACTATATATTAGTTGCGTTTTTTGGCTGCATATGTGGCACCCAAGTTATGCATATTGTAAGACTGCAATAACTATATATTAGTTGCGTTTTTTATAGCCAATTGGCTTCAGTTTTAATTTGTTATAATATTTGTTGAAATTTATAAAGACAACTTGGAGACCAAGTAAAAGAAGGTCAGGAGTAGGAAGTAGCTGTGAAGTAGCAATAAGAAAATTGCAGCTATGTGTAACACATGGAGCAAGCTTGCTATTTCTATAAGGTGGCTAAAATTGTGGAGGGTAGTGGTGCTCGACATAAAGGACCATCGTGAAGTAGGTAATGAGGCCAATGGGTTTTATGGAGGCATATGAAAACTTTACAAGGACGCAGAGATCTCATTCTAGAAGTGCATTTGGCCGGCTCAGCCATTAAACTAAAATACATGTACAAGTAATGTTATAGCCCTTGCATATCATATAGCATTCGACAAAGAAAGGAATTTCATTGTGTGTATTAAAGTGCTGACTGTAACACCCCCAAATTACCACGCAGCGGAATACCACTTTGGGTCGCTACTCATAGCACATCGCACACAATCATAGAAAACGACTTCAAAAGAGTCGTTGAAATATTATACAATTTTGTCTAAAAAGTTTCCCATCCCAATATATATTAAATCAGAGTAGCGTTTTGTCCCAAAAACCGTTACCAATCACAACATATACATTAAATGCATAAAAGCAGTTTATTTATTTCAAAGGATGGAAAAATAATATAAAGTTTAGACAAGCACCAACTTCCTCCTCATATGCTCCGCTACTATCCATCTTGATTACCTCCATCAATACAAAGGTTGAGCAAGTCTATAGGTTTTACAAATCATTATTTGAACACAAGAATTTTAATCATCTATATCTTGTCACACAGACAAGTCATATATTTATCGATAAATGACTTAAGCTCATGCTACTGAACCTTAACCAACACGTCAAACCGTCTCACTTACGGCGCCCCTACTGAAAGGTAATATTGTCATATACCAGCGACCTCTTATACATAATATCCCTTTCAGGTGTTTACAAGGATACATACCGTAGGATAAGGTTTGTCAACTCAAATAGATCAACCATATGTATTAGTGTTTACCTCGCAAGGTAATTAACAACACATGAAATTCAGGGACTTCATAAGACAATGGTACTTAGGCATTTATCATCATATTCGTGTCCAACATACCGAAAACAACTTGTGTTCCTTTTATAAAGCAAGCATGTATTCCCCCTCGCGGGTTTAAAAATCATTTACAAGATAGTATAAAGCGAGGCTATAGACTTACCTTAGATAACACACAAAGCTAGTAGTAGTAGTGATCGCTGAAGTGAAGATGCCTCCTAAATATACACGTCAAAAGCCGCCACCTAACAAATAAGGTGCGCGCTTAGCCACATACTTAAGTATTTTGAAAATATACTTAATATAATAAAATCAATGACTCAAATAGTATGTACATAGACATGACCAACCAATGCAAGTGAATCCCTTCTAAACCCCACAACATGTACTAGCTTTCCAAACTAGCACCTTCGATATTGATCCATCTCAAGATGCCAAATCAATACGGTTCAAGTACCCAACACGGGTCTCCAATCTCAAAATATACACTCACATATAAGACTTATATTCTTTTAGAAATTTTAGAAGCTATTAGATTAGTCTCTTGTCTCAAATTATGACGCGAGGTTAAGTACCTCTCAATAATACTCAGCCGGTACCTACCAAAAGTACACGCTGTTTTCCCCAACCTAAACAACTCCGTTTTCGACGAAACTCGGTGACAAACTCATTTATAATCTGTAGAAGACTCAGTTTAAATTTCAACAAATGATTCATATTTTAGAACCACCTGCTTGACACATCTTTAGACTTTAAAAATCGGACTGTTTTACACACTTGACTCGTAAAACCATTTTGACCTTGTTAAACATTATCATTTATAAAATCGCCACATGACTTTGAAAATAGACTCAAAATGATAAATTTAGAACCAAACAACAGCCTTTGATCAGTTTTATAACTCAACTTATAGTCCCCGAGATTCGATCCAAATATCGACAACAATTTCGTATTGTGTCAATACTCGTCTCCCGGTACACGAATAATCAAACTAGCATAACTTTTGACTCATTTGGAATTCAAAGCTTTATCTTATATCTAAACGAGCGTCTCGACGACTACTACAAAAATATCTAATAGTATCAAACTTTAATCAACAGCCACTGTACGAAAAGAGCCTTAAACCTACTGATCTAAAATATTTTTTTCAAAATGACTCAATCTCTCATTTTTATCAACATGCATCAACATGCAACTCATTCTAACACCTAATCTATCATTCCTAATATCAAAAACAGCCTCTAACACCACTTGATCATCGTAGAATTCACTTGCATGTCCATGCATGTCACCAAAAACAAATATATACTTGCATGCACTCAAATAAAATTATTATAATAATAATAACATATAAATGGAAACTTACAATTATTTTAGGAGATCAAATGATCAAGAACACCATAAAGCCCCAAATTTTCGTGGCTCTTATGGTCAAAAACACCAAGATAGAATCTTTTCCAAGCTTCAATGGATTAGATCTATGATCCTAACACAAAATAACACACATGCAACCAACAAAAATGGATCAAATCAACATTTTATAAAAATAGATCTTGAAAATAAAATGTGTTGCATGTTGGATTTTTTGGTGATAAACACTTACAAAATGAATTTAGAGGTGGGTCTTTGATTAGTTTTGCAAGATCATGAAATTTGATGGTGGATTTGGGTGGTTATAGTGTTGCCGTGAGCTAGAGAGGGAGAGGAAGGAAGAACACACATTTTTGTTGTAAGAAATGAAGTGTGTGTGCTTGTTTGAAGCTTATATATAGTGGAGTGTGGTAGAAAGTGTAAATAAGGCTATCTTTTAGCCTTTGTTGCAAAATAACTTTTAAAGAGCGGAAATGGTACCTAGTCGGTTTTTAGAAATTTACGGGAGTCGGGTTTCGTCCCGGATTCAAAAAAATATAAAATAAAAAAATAAAAAAATTTCGTTTGTTAAATTGATCGGTTAAATAATTAAACACACACGAAACGAAATAGTAAGGTTCCGAATCGACTTAATACGTAATGAAATAAAAATTTCAAATATCTCAAATATCGAAATAATCTATACTAAAATATAATATTTGGGCATCCAATGGCATCGCGATCACTATTAGTATTCTTCAATCGTCACAACAATTAAATATAGTCACACATTATCGGTTTCAACTAAAACCGTCAAATATAGTAATACTTATCATTACTTAGAAATTAAAAATATGTTACATAGTTAGGATAAAATAATGACATCGAGCTCGGGTTATTACATTCTCACCTCCTTAAAGGAGCGACGTCCAGGTGCTCGACTCACCTCATATTCGTATTGTGCACTACTCGGAAGGAGGAGGGCACTTTTTATAAAGGAGTCCTCACGTTCCCACGTGAATCTCGATCCATGTCTCGAATTACATTGCATCTTCATAATGAGAATCATACTCGGTCTCAATTGCTTAACCTCTTGATCGAGGATCTCCACTAGTTCTTCTTATAAAACACAACTTGACATCAAGTTGTATCTCACCAAAAAGGAATAAATAAATCCTTATCCACCAGTCACCTGTCAAGCTCGACAGATGAAAATTTTATGAACTACACGAAGCTCATTCGACGACAAGAATAGATGACAGGATTTTCGGGTAAGTCCAGTTAGAAGGAAGGTTGAAAATTAAAGGATATCCATTGGCCGGATAGCCATGGACACATATCAGAAAGAAATAACAAGAAAATATTTTCGTCATCGGAGTGTGCTCACACGTGGATTCATACTCAAAAGATAATACAAAGACACCATCTCACTTTCACCCATGCGCATTCAAAAACTCAATAAGCATCATCGCTGAAGGTCAAAAAGATGTTACATGGTACGTTTTCGCCATGATCGAACGTCATTGGATAATTCCGTCTCAAGTTCTCACAATTTACGATCATTTGGCTAGATCACATACCACATAAGTACATAAAAAAAGGTCGAACATAAACATCAAATATAGATCTCCACCGTTCATCATTGAGAAAACCTTGAACGAAGCCTTGATAATACAACTTGATCTCCAGAATCTTTCCACTTGCGGTGTCGGCTACAACAAACTCCTTGAGATGATAACGAATTTATTAATTTCAATCATTAAGAAATTCGGTCCATTGGCGAAGATTCGCAACATATCAGGCGTACCATTAACATCTGCTCCAGTGTTCAACATTCAAAAGCCTCCCACTAATTTCTACTTCAGTGCTCATCTTATAAGTGCGCCTCAATAACTTCTGCTCTAGTGCTCAAGGTGATGCATCATATTCTTCGTTTAATTCGTCATACTAACCCCCAAGGGTGTCGTCATCAAGAAAAGTCTTCGGTGACCCTTCTATAGTAGCAAGTAGAATCCCAAAATCATAACATCCATGATAATTTGCTATTGATAACTTGATCCTTAGTCAATACCCAAGGACACGCATATTCCTGATAACGCTTAAACAAGTTGCCTATTCTCAGAACAATTAACGGTTCTTAACAATCTGCTTATAAAGCTCTCGATTATCAAGACACATTGGAAATGGTCCATCAGAATAAATCACAACTCGAGAGAAGTCCAACGGGTTACTCCTACATAGATGATAATCGAAAATCATCATAATGGCGACAGAACCGAACGATTCTTACCAACGAAACACGGTTCGAAGGAAGACGTACGCACACCAAACATTCACAAATCGAGCCAGACATACTTGGGCCCACTCATTTATAACTCCTTGTCTACATCAAAAGGCGTCCCTTTTCATGTATACAAGATTTTATAAATTCACGGTTCGGGAACTTATAACTTCCTTGTTCAAATGAAAAGGCGTCCCAATCCATTTCAACAATACGATTATAAGTCATCCTACTCAAGTATCACTACCTCTCAACACGATATCATATCAAAATACCATAGTAAATACAAGGTGTTAATAAACTTATATCATGATTTCCGTATTCAAACGTCCCATTCCATTTAAATAAGGAAAACACGACAATCTAAGGTCTAGTGGTTTAAAATTTTCTTATTCAAACGTCCTAATCCATCTAAATAAGACAAACTTAAACAACTCTTAGTTGGGCGAATTAAAATCTGTATATCTAAATGTCCCATCCCATTTAGATACATAGTATTAAGTCACTCAACCGAATGACTACTACGAGCATATCATTGTTGTACTTAAACTATATATATTTGATTAGGATATATATATATCTTAAGTCCAACATTGGCATCCTCATTTCGCTAATAAAACATAGTCATATAAAATCAAATCAAACGTCACATTACGTAGGAGACAGCGCCTCGGATAAATGATTCTTCAAAATCATAAGTAGTAACGAAAATACGAACATCGCATTTATCAGTTTCGTTTCGAAAGGAGATGTTCAAAATTGGCACATCACGATACGATGATAACAGTCGAACTTAAACAAGTCGATATGCGATAGGTTGTGAAACCATATTTAGATACTCAAATATCAAACAAGTTTTACACTCGTATTCAGATAATACATAATCATCAAGATTGATGATTGGCAGTGAAACCAAATCCGATATAAATCGTATAATAAAATGTACGACAATCATTCAAGGAATATTGCTTCGTGTGTAATGCCTTTAAATATCATAGTATACTCATATATATACATACTACTATTCCTACATACACATAGGTTCACATAATCACAATCAATCATAAGTAATACAAGAATAGCCTTACCGGAGTCATGCGGAGTAGTTGCGTGCTTAAAACCTTTTAAAACATACCAAAAGTTATAGTTTAGGTTTTTAAAAATCGACCTAGTTCTCTATAACTTGTGGCTCTGATACCAATCTCTAACACCCCCAAATTACCACGCAGCGGAATACCACTTTGGGGCGTTACTCATAGCACATCGCACACAATCATAGAAAACGACCTCCAAAGAGACGTTGAAATATTATACAATTTTGTCTAAAAAGTTTCCCATCCCAATATATATTAAATCAGAGTAGCGTTTTGTCTCAAAAATCGTTACCAATCACAATATATACATTAAATACTTGAAAGCAGTTTATTTATTTCGAAGGATGGAAAAATAATATAAAGTTTAGACAAGTAAGCACCAAATTCCTCCTCATATGCTTCGCTGCTATCCATCTTGATTACCTGAAATACATGCTTAAAATCATCAACACAAAGGTTGAGCAAGTCTATAGGTTTTACAAATCATTATTTGAACACAATAATTTTAATCATCTCTATCTTGTCACACAGACAAGTCATATATTTATCTATAAATGCCTTAAGCTCATGCTACTAAACCTTAACCAACACGTCAAACCGTCTCACTTACGGCACCCCACTGAAAGGTAATATTGTCATATACCAGCGACCTCTTATACATAATATCCCTTTCAGGTGTTCACAAGGATACATACCCTAGGATAAGGTTTGTCAAACTCAAATAGATCTACCATATGTATCAGCGTTTACCTTGCAAGGTAATTAACAGCACATGAAATTCAGGGACTTCATAAGACAATGGTACATAGGCATTTATCATCATATTCGGGTCCAGCATACCGAAAACAACTTGTGTTCCTTTTATAAAACAAGCATGTATTCCCCCTCGCGGGTTTAAAAATCATTTACAAGATAGTATAAAACGAGGCTATAGACTTACCTTAGATAACACATAAAGCTAGTAGTAGTAGTAGTGATCGCCGAAGTGAAGATGCCTCCCAAATATACACGTCAAAAGCCGCCACCTAACAAATAAGGTGCGCGCTTAGCCACATACTTAATATAATAAAATCAATGACTCAAAATAGTATGTACATAGACATGACCAACCAATGCAAGTGAATCCCTTCTAAACCCCACAACATGTACTAGCTTTCCAAACTAGCACATTCGATATTGATCCATCTCAAGATGCCAAATCAATACGGTTCAAGTACCCAACACGGGTCTCCAATCTCAGAATATACACTCACATATAAGACTTATATTCTTTTCAGAAATTTTAGAAGCTATTAGATTAGTCTCTTGTCTCAAATTATGACGCGAGGTTAAGTACCTCTCAATAATACTCAGCCGGTACCTACCAAGAGTACACGTTGTTTTCCCCTACCTAAACAACTCCGTTTTCGACGAAACTTGGTGAAAAACTCATTTATAATCTGTAGAAGACTCAGTTTAAATTTCATCAAATGAGGCACAATTTAGAACCACCTGCTTGACACATCTTTAGACTTTAAAAATCGGATTGTTTTACACACTTGACTTGTAAAACCATTTTGACCTTGTTAAACAATCCCATTTATAAAATCGCCACTTGACTTTGAAAATAGACTCAAAATGATAAATTTAGAACCTAACAACAGCCTTTGATCAGTTTTATAACTCAACTTATAGTCCCCGAGATTCGATCCAAATATCGACAACAATTTCGTATTGTGTCAATACTCGTCTCCCGGTACACGAATAATCAAACTAGCATAACTTTTGACTCGTTTGGAGTTAAAAGCTCTATCTTATATCGAAACCAGCGTCTAGACGACTACTACAACAATATATAATAATATCAAACTTTAATCAACAGCCACTGTACAAAAAATAGCCTTAAACCTACAGATCTAAAATATTTTTTTCAAAATGACTCAATCTCTCATTTTTATCAACATGCATCAACATGCAACTCATTCTAACACCTAATCTATCATTCCTAATATCAAAACAACCTCTAACACCATTTGATCATCCTAGAATTCACTTGCATGTCCATGCATGTCACCAAAAATAAATATATACTTGCATGCACTCAAATAAAATTATTATAATAATAATAACATATAAATGGAACCATACAATTATTTTAGGAGATCAAATGATCAAGAACACCATAAAGCCCCAAATTTTCGTGGCTCTTATGGTAAAAAACACCAAGATAAAATCTTTTCCAAGCTTCAATGGATTAGATCCTTGATCCTAACACAAAATAACACACATGCAACCAACAAAAATGGATCAAATCAACATTTTATAAAAATAGATCTTGAAAATAAAATGTGTTGCGTGTTGGATTTTTTTGGTGATAAACACTTAGAAGATGAATTTAGAGGTGGGTCTTTGATTGGTTTTGCAAGATCATGAAATTTGATGGTCGATCTGGGTGGTTATGGTGTTGCCGTGAGCTAGAGAGGGAGAGGAAGGAAGAACACACATTTTTGTTGTAAGAAATGAAGTGTGTGTGCTTGTTTGAAACTTATATATAGTGGAGTGGGGTAGAAAGTGTAAATAAGGTTATCTTTTGGCCTTTGTTGCAAAATAACTTTTAAAGAGCGGGAATGGTACCTAGTCGATTTTTAGAAATTTACGGGAGTCGGGTTTCGTCCCGGATCCATAAAAATAAAAAATAAAAAAATAAAAAAAATTGTTTGTTAAATTGATCGGTTAAATAATTAAACGCACACGAAACGAAATAGTAAGGTTCTGAATCGACTTAATACGTAATGAAATAAAAATTTCAAAAATCTCAAATATCGAAATAATCGATACTAAAATATAATATTTGGGCATCCATTTGCATCGCGATCACTACTAGTATTCTTCAATCGCTACAACAATTAAATATAGTCACACATTATCGGTTTCAACTAAAACCGTCAAATATAGTAATACTTATCATTATTTAGAAATTAAAAATATGTTACATAGTTAGGATAAAATAATGACGTCAAGTTCTGGTTATTACACTGACATATTACTTTTCTAAGATGCGCATGTATATGTACGAAACAAAATTGGTATAACATTTTTTAATTATATCATTTCTACATCAATTATTTCATAAAAATACTTAAAACTAGCCGCCCATTGAGCGGGCCTTGAAGCTAGTTTCATTATATATATTCAGGTGAAAAGCTTATATAACACATCAATCTGTTTGTTGTTAATCATTAATATTAATTACTTGATTTTTTTTAACTATATGTAGAAAAATAATTTTTTTTAATCGAACAAGTAAAACTATTTAGGATATGTTAAGTTGCTTACTATTTAATCGGTAATAATATACAATATAAAAGTTTACAAAAAAACCCGTGCGTGCATGGATTTTATAAATAGTACGTTTTAATAGTACTAATCTAGTAAAAACATATACGCGTTAACCATCAAGTTAAATTGGTAATAGTAATTACACTAATATAGTAAAAAACATATATCTATGTTTTAGTGAAAGACCAGGTTCATGGTCATTCTACAAAAGGAATGACACAAAAGGCCAGGTAATTAAGTAATGCAACGTTGAATCATGACGTCCAACAAACATCAACTTAAGATACAAACTATTTGCACCTTATGATTCCAACAATTAAAGTTCTGTTGCACATTAGTAAGGGTTATGTAGAAAGCTCAACATTTTGGTAACATGCTGTAAACATATAGTAAAAATATGGGATCGTATCCTCTACGAATAGTAAATATATATATACAAGGGCTGAGTAAACTGAAACAGATATTAAATTGGTAAAAACGTGTTTCCGTTGGACACACCAAGCTAAACAATGCAAAATAAACAATTGATAATTATAAAGTAACAGATACCATATTTCTTTAAAGACTTTCTCAGCCAGGAGAGGAATCCTATTACCATCTCCCCTCATAAAACTTCAATTCTAGAGCTGGAATTGCCTATTAAATCATTAACATCAAAACTTCAAATTCTTTAGCAAAACTGGCTATCTTCAGTAAAGCATGTGTAATATGTATCTTAATATCTCAAGGACTTTCGTGTGAAACCGCTTTTCTTTTCCTCTTTCGCTAAGCTTCATAAACAGCATAATCGTCAAAATTTGTTTCTTTTCCGCTAGCAGGTGGTGGTTTGGTTAGTGTACTGATGGAGCCGGAGGTAGATGGTTTCTCGGTTGATGGGGGGATTAGATTGATAGGCGGCCGCGGTGGTCCGGTTGGTGGAGGAGTTGATGCAGGTGGATTGTGGTGTACTTGAGCAAAGATTTGTAGACAGCAGAACTATTTGAAGAGGTGGCTCCTGGGGGATTCTTATGACTTGAGCATGTGATAGAGAAGTGAAATGCACCATGGATGTTTGCCCCTGAAACTGCATCCTTCTTGATTTGTAATACATAGCAAACCATGTGGGAAGTGTCGCAAGGACTCCTAGATGCATACTCTGACTAGCAATAACATATAATTGCATGTTGGTTTGTTGAAGTGCTTCACAAAATCTGAATTTGTATCAAGCAATTACCGCAAACCAGGTGCTTGAATGTCCATTGGTTGCCATGCAAAATCCTTGCCTTTAGAGGTCTTTTGTTGGGGTTTCTTTGACATGTCATGCCATCATCAAATTACCATACACACATAAGTGAAAAAACACCAACGAGATAAGGTGAGAAATTTCAAACTGCAAGCAACCAAACAAAGCAGGAAGACATTCGTCAAACAGATAAGCCACTATGAGTGCTTGTATCGAAAGCAGTCAACATCTTGCGAAAAGAATGCACATGAAACCGCGGCGGCATTTTCATCATGCTATCCTATCGATAACAAAATTTCAGAAATTACATGTATGTATTAAATAAAAGCTTTATGTGTATCGTTTCAAAATGGTGGTACACTCACATTGGCATCAAAGTTATTTGAGCGAACACTTCGTCTGTATCTTTTTCAGCCTACAATCGCAACAACACAAAACGTACATATATTAGTCAAGATAAAAACCCTCTAACACAAACACACAATTAAACCGATGTTTGTTTATGCTAATTTGTGGTCTTATGAGTTTATTTTGATTTTGGCTTTTATATCATAAGCCCAAATTATTCAGCTTATTTTGAGACTTAAGAGCTTATATATGTTTATTATGATATAATAAGCATATGTAACCCATAAGTTTCCAAAATAAGTTAAAAATAACCTGATGTTATGAAATAACTTAAAATCAAATAAGATAATAAGCCTACAAATAAGCTTAAAATAACACCCCTTAAGTAATCTTAAACATATTTACACTCAAATGCACATTCATAACACGACAAAATATCTTTGACGAAAGATTATTCCCCTGATTTTATTTTTCTGCAACCAGGTTTGTAGACGCCTCAACCCAATAAACGCATATCCCACAATAACTACTTACGATTACAAACAAGCTACAAAAAAATGCATCAGCAATCTCCATCTTAAAACACAATTTCATAAAATTCACACAATTATACATTTCAAATACGAAAACCGAACACTACAACTACACAAAAACCAGATTTAGAATAAAAAATACCAAACAACACAAGTTAATACAAATTTGAACCTGCTCTATGTGCCCTCGCGGAAAATACAACACAAGCTTATTAATCTCCTGAGGCACGGTGAAGGGTGGACCAGCACATGCTCGCCATAATTCCTTGTAAAGAGCCCGATCTGCATCAAGTACACACAAACACACAAAACTAAATTAATTACTACCCCAATCAAACAAGAAACATCTAATCATACTCTGTGCCGAAAACTAAATTAATTACCTTTTTGTGCTTTTAGCACTATTTTCTTTAGAGACTTTCTTGGCCAGGAGAACAGTTCCATCAGCATGGTTCTTCATAAAACTTCTTTTTTGATGTGTAGATATTTGGGGCTTGATAAACCTGTCAATTAATTTTATTCAACAAATAGAAAATTAACATAAACCATATGTGTTGGAATTTTAAAATGAAAGACCAATCATTTCTGATGCAAATAAAAGTCTTGATTGATATACCTTTTTCGGAGAATCATGATTTACAACAATTTGCTGGTGACTGGAAAAAAAGAATGGCCAGATCTATATTGAAATGGGCAGATATAATTTAGGGTTGTGAATGAAAGAATAGCGCCGTACGACTCATTAAATAGGTGTGATATATTTTAAAAAGAACCTTCGATTATAATATGTTATACAAATTGTGAGAATTTTAAAGCTGTTGGATATATCAAGTAAAATCTATATTTACAACCTTTGTGTTTGGGTTGTTCGATTTAAAGTTTGTATAGGGTGGCTCGTCTAAATGTACCTACATGTAAAGCTATTTAGATTGACTGTTTTTGGAAACCTAAGTCGTCACAAAATAGGTTTTCTAGGATGCTCGAATTTTGTAAAACTGCAAGTGAATTTTTGAATATTGGAAAGTTATTTATGTAGACATTGGTAATATTTTCAACAAAAATGACTTGATGGAAATGTTTTCAAGCATTTTTTGACTTTTTCTGGTTTTGTGAATTGGAGTGTAGCCTTTTCGAGAGAATCTATATAATATCATGTAAACCTTATGATGCGTGGTTTAGAAGGTTAACATTGTGCATCGATTGAAATATTGACATAAACGGTAGCACGATCTAAAAGATAAGATACACATGCATTCATTGAAAAATAAAGATATGAACACCATGTCTATATAGTGACATCGAATAGGGCTCATCATTATGAGTATGATTATTAAGTTTGCGGAAATGTGTAGATGTAGCGTAAACACAAAATTTATAACTAGACTTGAGCCTCATAGGTGTTTTCAACCAAGCCCAGAAGAATTCCTCTTATTCTAGCGCTTATAATCACCCTTTGGCTAATTTGGTATTTATAAAATATTAATATACAAGACAAACATCTTACATGAAATCTAATCTAATAACTTGCTATAAAAAGGCTAAAACTTTTAAATACGGATTTTGAATTGATGTAAACCATAAGTTGATACTGATGGAACATATGACCCGAAACTAGGACATTAGAATTGTTTAGTCGGCATCTTGACTTAATGTTGTTATATGCGCTCACATATGTCTTATTAATTTCAAGCGCAAGTAGGTATAATAAGTTAGCAAATCCAACATAACACCAATGCAGTGTTTTTTATTTCCCCAATAACATATCCTGTTTTTACCAAACATATATGAAAAAACACATAAGTTTTTTTCTAATGAAGCAGTTTCCTAACGGGATATTTTTTAAAGTCAAACACTACGACATATATGATTGTAGGTTTCATGATCTTTTAAAAAAATTCCTAATTTCAAAGTTTGACACATAGATGGCTTCACATCCTTAGCATCATTGTCTGAACTATTCATCTATCATTAATTCTCTCTATGATTGGATGAGTAATCACATTCTCTCTATAAAAAAATTAGGGGTTTTTTACACTTGAAATGTCACAAGAGTGTTGTCTAAGTGATCGATGTGGAGGTGACAGTTATAACTTTTGGTGGATAGGATTGCGTCGACCCATCAGCAGTGGTGGAAGGGTGTTGGCGGATTTTAATGAGCTAAAGAAATTATTTATTACTTTGTTAACGCGTGGGAAAAGATAGTTGGAATTTTTTGTTAGTAAGTCGAATTAGGATTCGGGGCTTGATATACCTAGTTTTATTCAACAAATACAAAATTAACTTAAAGGATATGTGTTGCAATTTTAACATGTAACCCAATCGTTTCTGATAATTATTAGTTAAAACGATTTCCCAGTGACCGGAAAGACAAAAATGGTCGGATCTATATTGAAACGGGCAGATATAATTTTGGATTGTGAATGAAGGAATACAACCGTACGACTCATTAAATAGGTGTGAAATTTATAAAAAAGAATCTTCCATTATAATATGTTACTAGCAGGGGAATCCGCGCGATAAACTTAAATTTTGCAAGCGAGATGTTTTATAGATATATCTATTAATAGTGATGATAACTTTAAGATGGGATAACTTTGAGCAATATTAAATCATTGATATAGAAATAGTATTATAAGATTGTGATAATTGACGGTGAAAAGTATTTGTAAATCTGAGTAACATTCGTTGCAATATTATAACATATAAATATAGAAAATCTTCTTAATGTATATGTTTATACGTTTTCATACAATATAATAACCTTAAAATCTTACTACTTTGATGCGTACGATTTAATGACTAGATTTCATAAATTTATTTCCATATGAATTGGTGGACAATAAACATTAAATGACAATATTAATACAAATAACATGTACAAATGATTATTGCTAAACTTATGGTTTATTTCCAATCATGATATTCTATTTTTTTTCCTTGCACATAAGGGCACCCAACTTACTTTTTTTGCGGATTTAGGCTCTTTTCTCATTTTTCGATAACACACTAACACCTGTTTCGTTATATCTAGTGTTAATTAAAATGAAAAACCAAAAATTGAGGATTATTCAAAACTTGAAGACATTTAACTGATAAAAAATACCACTACTTGGATTAAATATAACAAAAAGAGCCATATGTAGAGTATACAAATATCCAAAAATCACTTCACGATAAATGTAGAATTAAATGAAAGATCACGTTACGATAATTGGACCATGAAATAGTTTATGTACTTTAGTTTTTTGGATAATGGTTAATTTTACTTTTCATTTTTAATTAACATTAATTTTGTGATCTAACGAAACGAAGGTTAGTGTGTTAACAAGAAGTCAGAAAGAACCTAAATACGCTTGAGAAAAAAGTTGAATGCCTTTATGTGTTAAAAAAAGTTGAATACCTTAATTGTATAAAGGCTATAAATTTCATGCCTTTTTACGCCATTTATCCTAAATTATAATTTTTTTCACATATAATTAATTAAATTTTTCACTAAAGTAAGTTTAATATCAAATTTTTATTTTGTATTTTTAACCATTCAATTTATTTTTTTTTCATAAATTTGCATTTTTGAAGATATATATCGTTTATATATGCATTTTAGTACAAATTTAGTAAAATACTGATTATTTTGCTAATGATTTATACTAAAATGAAAACATACATGATATATGTCTTCAAAAATGCAAATTTATGTAAAAAACAAAATTGAATGGTTCAAAATGAAACATAGAAATTTGATGTTAAACTTAAATTAGTGAATAATTTAAATAATTGTATCTAAAAATTTATGATTTATAGCAATACTATTTGTACATGTTGCATATTAATTTGTATTAATTTTTTCATTTAATATTTATTGCCCACCAATTATTATAGAAACAAATTTATAAAATTTTTGTGTTATAAAGATTTGTACCAAATTCTTGTAACGTTATACTATTTAAAATTTTGGAGAGAGAAGGTACAATCTCTTTTATAAGTAGTAAAGATTTATGTGTTGTTCAAAAAATAATACATATTAATATAACACTTGTGTTTTTATCAATTTTGGTGGGTCCTCTCCGGTTCGTCTTCTGACGATTTTATTTTTCTAATTGAACCAATTGTGAGTTCGCTAGGATTTTGTAGATATATATGTTTTTTAATTGTTGTACAATGTGAATATATAATATTATTTCTATGTAATGAGGTGTATAATTTTTTTAAGTGTCTATTACTCCATCCGTCTCAATTTACTTGTCTACGTTTAACTTTTAAAGTCTTTTTTCGTCAATTTTGACCGTAAATTAAATATTTTATGTTATATAATATTAATGTAAATTATATGAATGAATTAGGTTTTAAATATGTTTTCATTGTTATAAATTTCATCAAGTATTATATAACTTAAAAATAATAATATAAATTAACGAAAAAAGACTTGAAAAGTTAAAAGTGAACAAGTAAATTAGGACGGAGGAAGTAGTTAGTATGGATTGATCAGTTTTAATATGAGTAGTAAATTATGTGTTAATTAGTTTTAGCATACGCATTAAATTATGTATTAATTAGTATTAATATTATGCATTGATTAGTTTTAATAATGTATTAAAATATGTAAACAAAAAGTTGGTGGGGATGGTTATACAACATGGTATATTTGTTGTAAAAGGGAGAAGGGGTGTTATTAGTATAATATTAATTGTTCATTATACATTACCCCTTCATCTTAAAATTATTGTCCATTTTTCTTTTTCGGATTGTCCCAAAATTATTTTCCACTTATATATATAGTTGATGGAATTGTTTAAATTTACTATATTATCCTCAATCAAAAGTTTTATTAACAAAACTTTATAAAGACATTAAATAATTGTCAAATGATGAAATTGTCTTTCTTTTACTTTTGCAAAATTCAAAACAATAATTAATACATTTTTTAAACTGTGTAATTCTTGTTTGGGACAATAATTTTGGGACGGGGGAGTATCATATAGTACTAATTGTGTATTTAGATATTTACTATTTCTATTTTGAATTTTGAAGCTATGTTGATTTGTACATTAAGCATTACAAAGAGTAAGTTGATTTTGAAATATTTCTATAAATAAAAGGGGGTTTCTTTTAATATATCATAGAGATACCACTACAACAATTTTGCACCCTAGGGACGACTTATTCGTCCCTAGGGAGTCACTTGTTCGACCCTAAACTCCGAGGGACGACTAAGTCGACCAAGGGGTTTGTGCCCAAAAAATCGTCTCTAGATTTCTAGGGTCGACTGCCCCTTTGAAACCTAGGGACGACTATGTGGGCTCCCACTTAATCTAGGGACGATTAAGTCGACCCTAGAAAAAGGGCGACCCTAAAGACTTGTTTTGTTGTAGTGTACACACTATAAATTTTTTAAACTTGTTGGATATACCAAGTAAAATCTATAATTATATCATTTGTGTTTTGGTTGTTTTATTTAATGCTTGTATAGCGTGGCTCGTTTAAATGAACCTGCATGTTAAGTTATGTAGATCGATCATTGTTGCAAATCTAAGTCGTCAGTAAATAGGTTTTCCAAGATGCTCGAGTTTCGTAAAATTGTAAGTGAAGTTTTGAATACTGGAAAGTTATTTATGTAGACCTTGGTAATATTTTTAACAAAAATGAATGACTTGATTTAAATATTTTCAAGCATTTTCCGACTTTTCCCCGGGTTTCTGAATTGAGAGTAGCCTTTGCGAGAGAACCTATATAATATCATGTAAACCTTATGATGCATGGTTTAGAAGCTTAACATTGTGCATCGAGTGAAATATTGACATAAAAGATAGTACAATCTAAAAGATAAGACACACATGAATTCATTGAAAAATAAGGATATGAACACCATATCAATATGGTGACATCGGATAGGGCTCATCATTATGAGTATAATTATTATGTTCGCGGAACAAGCCACATGGTTTCGTTTATATTTACTATAACGCTAGACACACAAGCAAATAAATTATATTATATGTAGACATTATTTTATTACAATTTTTTTTATGGAATAGATGTAGCGAGTAATAACAAAACCAACATAAATTTTGTAACTATATGTGAGCCTCACGGGTGTTATCAAGCTAAGCCCAAAATAATTCCTACATTCAAGCCCTTATATCCACCTTTTTGCTAAATTTGTGTAAATAAAAAGATTAATATAAAAGACAAACATGTTTTATGAAATCTAATCTAATAACTTGCTATAAAAAGCCCAAAAAACTTTAAATGCGGCTTTTGAATTGATGTTAACCTTAAGTTGAGATTGACGAAACATATGACAAGAAATTAGGGCATTAGAACTGTTTAGCCCCCTGTGACATCTTGACCAAAGGTGGTTATATGCGCTCAGATAGTTCTTATTAATTTCAAGCTCAAGTAGATTTAGCTAGTTAGAAAATCCAATATAACAGAGTGGTTGTTATTTCCCCAATAAATATCATCTTTTTACCTAACATATATGACAAAAACAAGCATAATTTTTTTTCTTATAATGAAACAGTTTCCTAACAGAGTGTTTCTTTAAGTCGAACATAATGATATATACGAGAGTAGGTTTCACGATCTTTTGAAAAGTTTCCTAGTTTCAAAGTTTGTCACATACATGCTTCACATCGATCCTTAGCGTCATTGTCTCAACTACGCATCTATCATTATTCTCACTACATTTTGTTTTTTGATTGTCGACGTATTGCTCGTTTTATACGTACCAGCCATACTGTTAACTCGTTATTATACGTGTATACAAGAACGTAATATAATCTCACTACATATTATATCTTGGATCGATTAACAAAACGAAAAGGGATTATCATTGATCCTCATAAACCCTAAATTGGAGATTTGTTCTTGTTCGGTGGAATCTCATTGCAAAAGCTACGTAACCCTAATCGATTAATTATGAATGTGTTATCAATATGATCTTATTTAGATCGCTTCTGCTATTATATACTTTGATCTTTACTTGTGTTTTTATTATTGTTATGAACTACATTAACCTTCAGGAAATATGTTCAAGCATCTTTGATTTTAGCCTTTCCAAGAGAAGCTATATAAGATCTTGTAAACCATATTATGTGTGGTTTTCATTCGGTTAATATTGTATATCGAGTGAAATAATGACACAAAAGATAGCATAATATGAAAAATAAGATATAACTGAATTCATTCACAAATAAATATATGAAAACCAAGTAAATATAGGATACATTGCTTAAGTTTGCGGTCATGTATACAAACAAGCCTCATGTTTTCGTTTATTGTTACTATAACGTAAGATACATAAAAAAATAAGTATCTGCTGGAATTCTATAACCTGGTTGACAAGTTTGCATATATCTATATTTATATCTATATTATATCTATAAAGAAAAAACATCATTTTTTAATAGTGAAAAATAAATTGTGAAAACTTAATTTCCATAAACAGATTAAATCATTAATTAGTTAAATTTCTTCTATAATTTCAATATTAACGGGTCCATGGTTCGACCACCGGGTCAACCATCAAGTCACTCGGTTACCGGTTCGTCCACCGGGTCAAACCGTTCAGCGGGTCTAATACGGTTTTGAAATATAAGTCCAGGTTTAATTTGAACATTTCTTCAACTGGTTGGTTATGAATGGTATTTTAAATTTTTTATGCTCTTCTGCTTTAACCCAAGGTGAACAACTATATTTTTTCACGTTTTATTTTGAATATTACACGAAACACTTATCACAATATCACATATTGTTAATTATTTTCCGCTAGAAATTTTCGCCGTTATACGCGAGTAATTGTCTAGTAACCATATTTTACAATAAACTTATGCATGAGGTGCATGTATATCTTGAGTAGCTTGTTGTACAATATAACATAGTTACACTAGTCTTGGTTTTTTATTTACTTGAATTGGTCAACGAAATACAAGTGCAGATCTGGATGTCAAGTGAAAAGTTGAAACCATCAACACAATCCTAAATTGTTTGGGCATAATACACTTTTCTATTTCTTGGTCTTACATTTGTTCGTTGACAATAAGCAACACGAGTCTGCAAAGTAGACCAGCATGATGACTTTGACACTTTGGCATATGCCTAAAGATAAAGGAGATCGAAAGGGATCCTATTTAAGATGTACACCAATTGTGAGAACACTAGGATGGAATCATGAAAGTCACTAATACAAATAGCAAGAACATATTTGAAGTCTCAAATATACCTTACTTGAAATAAACAAAAGTGTTTTGAATAAGAGGAAGGTAAAAAAATAATATTTATACATTTAAACACAAACAAACTAACAAGACTCTCTGAGTGCTATATCTTTAGAGACTTTCTCAGCCATATATGAGATGATTTTTCTTCATACAATTTTTGGATTTATGAGATTCTGCTTCTTGTAGAATTATGGTATTCCAATTAAATCTTGACTGCAAATGCTCATTTGATTCGAGAAACCATTTCCAACTTCAACTGCTGTAATAACATTGTTTCTTATAATCATAATTACTTAAAGTCTAATAGTTTTTTCCACTTCTTTATGCTTTTCAGATTGAGCAAGATATGAAGAACCTCTTACAGTGCCACCCGTTCCCGAATGAGCTTGTTGATATATCTAAGTCGTTTTCTCATTGTGCATTTTTTATGGGGCTTTAGAGGCAGCATGGAGTCAAAGTGGAAGAAAATCAACAATTTGATATCCGAGGAACAGTGGAGTATTTTAAGCAAGATGTGAGCGGTTACCTTCATTGGAGACCAGGAATGGACATCTTTATGTCCCATGTCCGTAGAAAAGAACTTCCTTCTTATATTTTCCCGAAAGGCTACAATAGACGTCAAAGACAATCAAGGTACACTCATCCAAGTAACATTTGGATCCTACCAGATGCAGCATAAAGACCGGTGTTGTTTATGGATATTGATCATATCGCACAGGTAGTAGCGATGTTTCGGGAAGTGAAGATGACATAGCAGGCAGGCTACGTGGTGGATGTTGTTCGGATGGATGCCAAGAATACAACGGTGGTAGCGCAACTGGTGCTGCTGTTGATTGAGATGAAATAGCAACTACTGCAAGTAATGGAGGAGCCATTAAACCCGTACCACGTGCTAGCAACATAGTAGGAATTTGGCGCCACTTCTTAGCTAAAAAAATCATATTCTTCACCACATAACAACGCCTTACCGTCTCTCCCACTACCTCGAATCACATAGAACTTTCCATGCATCATGAACCCAGAACTCATTATTCAGGACATGAGCAGGAAGGGAAGCGTATCCGGTATCCCAACAACCCCCATTATCACTGTCGCGTCACTGCACTAGACTGTATCCTTGACCTCTCTAGTTACATCAACACGGCCTGCAAATATTGCAGTCTTCCCATGACAAGCACAAGCAAACAAGCATCTTGGGGTGTTCATTTTCTTCCCCAATGACCATGTGTTCATTTAGAGACTATACTTGTACATGGCTTGACCAAATACATCCTTTCCTAGGACGAGTAGCTCACACCCAGCATGCATCATTGGTAGTTTTTCAGCTCCATGTTTCCTAGCTGTGATCCTTGCATATTGATACGATTTTAATTGCATGTAAGTTTAATTCAACAAAAAAGAATATCCCATACAAGTTCTGGAAAGAGTAGAAATATTACCCTATATGTCAAGACTGACAAATCAGGGAATCTTTTTATAAAAAATATATATAAAGAAACCCCTAACTGTAACGAATGAGAAAACTTACGGGAAATGAATATTGGGATGGTAGATCTTGTTCGTGAAAGCAATGGATGGAGAGAAAGGCGAGGGTGTATTCATCTGAAAGCTCAACCCTCACCTTCCAAACACATCCTGTGCTTCGAGAACTATTTTCTTTAGAGACTTTCTTGGCCGTGAGAAAAGTTCCATTAGCATGGCTCTTCATACAACCTTCTTTTAGAGGTGTACATTTTTGGGGCTTGAAATGTCTGGGAATTAATTTTATTCAACAAATACAAAGTTAACATAAACGATATCACTACAAAAAGAAAATACATAGCATTACTAATAAAAATATTATTAATTTTACTAAAAAGCTAGCAAGGTGCCTAAAAAATATAATTACAATTGAAGGATAGAGTGTTACAAGAATTGAAAAATGCGATTCTCAGATCTGCTAGAAATCCAAGGACATCAAATATTAAATTTATTAAAAATCATATAAAAACGTCTTGATTGATTTACATACCTTCCAAGAATCATGAGTTACAGCGATTTTCTGTGATTGGAAACAAAAGAATTCTCAGATCTATTTTCAAGAAAAATATTTTAGGGTTGTGAATGAAGTATGATGATACGACAGATTAAATAGGTGTAATAAGTTCTATAAAGACCCTTTGGTTATACTCCTCAGTCCCTAATTAAGTGTCCACGTTTGACTTTCGGAGTCATTTTTATAAACTTTGACCATAAATTAGTTTGTTTGTGTTATATAATACTTGGTGAAACTTATACTAATGAAAATATATTTAAAACTCAATTCATTCGTATGATTTGTATCAAGTATTATATAACACATACACAATAATTAAGGTCAAAGTTGAAAACGATTGACTTCGAAAGTGAACAGTGGACATTTATTTATGGACGGATGGAGTAATATGTTATACAAATTGAAAATTTTATAAAGTTGTTGGAAATATCAGTTAAAACCAGATATACTAGCACGGTACCCGCACGATGCAGCGGCGGGTACCCGGTTCTTACTGGAGAATAACTAAAAGAACATGATCTCGATCATACTCGATACACTCTTTTTTATATGTTTCGGTCGTTTTATTATATATATGCTTTTAATTGTTTTACAATGTGAATATATAATTGTATTTATAAATAATGTTGTATATTAATTAGTATTAATTATTTTTATTTTAAAGTGTGTATTAATTGTTATGTATTAATTAGTTTTAATGAGTAACTTGTTTGTATGATTTAATTAAAACTTTCTAATAATGTTTTTATGGTTGTACATTATGTATAAATGAATGTAAGTTGAAAATTCAAGTATACTAAAAATAAAAGGTTATTATACTTTATAAGTATACATAGGAGGTACCGCGCGTTATGGTTGCGGGTACCCTTTAATATAATTTTCGACGAATTGTACTTAAATTATATGTTTTTCTTACAAACACATCTCGAAAAACGACAATTTTAGGTATTGGGTAACTGTATGTAAATGGCTAGCCTAACCGATGTTGTCTTCGGTCCCCGGTCCCCGGTTGAACCCATTAGCTTGATCCGATTTTCAAAACTATATACACTATCATTTTCGATAGAATATAATTTTAGTTATTGTACAATGTGAATATATATAATTGTATTTTTAAATAATTATATGTTTTAGTTATATATTAAGTAGTATTGATTATTTTTATTTTCAGGTGTGTATTAATTATAATGTATTAATTAGTTATAATGAGTATTAAATTATGCTTGTATTAACAAGGTGTTAAAATTTGCTATTTTAGTTTTCTAGGCTTCTTTTAATTTACGTAATGCATTAGTAGATATAAGTTGAATTTTCAAGTATTCTATAATTAAAATGCCTAAATGATTAATACGTAGTATAGCTTCTAACAAACACATCTCCAAAAACAACAATTCTAGGTTTTGGGTAACTGTATGTAAATGGTTAGCCTAACGATGGTGACTCCGGTCCCCGGTTGAACCCATTGGCTTGATCAGATTTTCAAAACTATATACACTATCATTTTTGATAAAATATGATTTTAGTTGTTGTACAATGTGAATATATATAATTGTATTTTTAATTAATGAGGTGTTTTAATTATATATTAAATAGTATTAATTATTTTTATTTTCAGGTGTATATTTATTATAATGCATTAATTAGTTATAATGAGTATTAAAATATGCTTATATTAATAAGGTGTTAAAAATTGTTATTTTAGTTTTCTAGGCTTCTTTTAGTTGTACATAATGCATTAGTAGATGTAAGTTGAATTTTCAAGTATTCTATAATTAAAAGGCCTAAATTCTTTATATGTGATCTTGCTTTTGATACATCATTTTTTTCTTTTTTGTTTGATATTGACTTTGTATCTCCTGGGTCATTTAAATGAACCTAGTCGTAAAGTAGTGTAGATCGGCGGTTGTTGGAAACGTAAGTCGTCATAAAATAGGAGTCCGACGATGCTCGAGTTTTTAAAAATCTTAATAGACGTTTTGAATATGAGAAGGTTATTCATGTAGACTTTAGTAATATTTTTAACAAAAAAGACTTGATGGATATATGTTAACCCACCTACGATTTTTCGATTGTTCCCTGATTTGTATGTGGAGAGTGACCTTTCCGAGACAACCTATATAACATCGTGTAAAACCTATTATTCGTGGGTTTAAGTAGGTTAATATTTTTTATCGAATGAATTAAAGACACAAAAGATAGCATAATCTAAAAAAATAATACACTTCAATTTATTGACAAAAAAACATATGAGCACCATGTCAGTGTAGTGACATAGGATAAGAGCTCAACATTATGAGTATCATTATTATGTTACGGTAACGTATCGAAACAAGCCATGTAGCTTCATTTATAATTACTATAACCCTAGACACAAAAGTAAATAAAGTATTATATGATGACGTTGTTTTATTACAAAACTTTTTGATAAAGTAGGTATACGAGGTAATAACAAAACTAATACAAATTGTATTACCATGCTTGAGCCCCATAGGTGTTACCAAATTAGGCACACAAGAATTCCTATCAGTCAAGCGCTTATAACCACCCTTTGGCTAACTCTGGATAAATAAAACAGTTAATATACACGACAAACATCTTATAGGAAATCTAATTTTATTAAAAAACCCTAAAAACTTTAAATACGCCTTTTGAATTAACGTAACCTTGAGTTGAGACTGCCGAAACATATAACAAGAAACTAGGGCATAAAATTTCTTAGTGTGTGGTATCTTGACTAACGATTGTTACGTTATATGACCAAAGGTTCCTAGTTTCGTGCTCTTTTTAATCTAACTTAACGTTGAGTTGATACTGCGTGAACATTATACGAGAAACTAGGGCAATAGAATTACTTAGTCCCGTGTGTCATTTTGACTAAAGGTTGTTGTATGCGCTTGGATATTTCTTATTAGTTTCAAATTCAATTTAGTTTAATTAATTAGCAAATCAAGAATAACATTAGTGGATGTGTCTTTTTATTTCCTCAATAAAATACTATCTTTTTACCTAACATATACGAAAAAAGGAAACACGCAATACTTTGATTCAGGGGTCTCTGATCTATTAAAGTCGAACACTACAACATATATGAGTGTAAGATTCACCATATGTGAAAATTACCCTGCATTTTCAAGTTTTGACACATAGATTGCTTCACTTCCTTAGCCTTACTTTTCCAACTACCCATCTATCATCAATTTTATCTTCAATTTATTTTTAGATTGAACCTTGGATAGGTAATCACTATCTAATAAAATAAATTCTAAAGCTATTTTCACTTGAAACTTCACAAGAATTTTGTCATAGTGATTGAATTCAAAGTGATGATGATAAATTTTAATCGATATAGGATTGGCATCGACTCGTCAGAAGTGGAAAGGGTTGGCACTAATCAACGGGCTTATAGAATTACTTTGTAACATTCTTTCATGCGGGGGAAAGACACTTGGAATTTCTTGTTTTGTAAATCAACAATTCTAATAAATTAGTACGAGTTACTATAGATAAATGTGGACATCAGTTTGCTCGACTAGTCATCTAAGTAGATGATCTACTCTCATTCCCGCAAAAGTTTTAATTCTTGTTTGGCGTACCTAGACAAATCGTTCCAATGTTTTGTTTGTGACAGTAGTCTTATTTTGGCCAAATGTATGCGTTTTTCAACTTTCAAAACATTTTTTTATGGTAGAGTTCTGAATTCTAGTGACTCTTCCTTCTTGATGATTATTTATTTCATTAAAAACTTTAGCTCGCAAAAGAAGACATTTTTTCTAACACATCAACTCTCATGTTTTGAATCCGTTATATACTTGTCATGTTGGTTAATACATTCTAAAAAAATGTGAATATCTTTTAGCTGGTCGAGGATATCTTCATGGAAATATAACATCTTTGTTTGTAGTGGTCGAACAATAGATGTAAAAAAGTTCTCTTGATTTATCTATATTGCTTTCTTGTATTATGGACCCATGTTATGTTTAATACTTGAACTAGATATTTTGTAATACACTGCCTTCTAACTCCTTGATAGAAATTAACGTTTTTTATGTATGTTTCAATATTATAAAATATCTCTTCAGTATCCTCCTTATGGAAAAATCCCTATTTTCTAATGCAAAGAACAGTAGTAGCAGGCACAAAACATTAACATGAATACAAGTTTTATCTGAGAGATGGTATTTTAATATCAAAGTCAAAGTCATGTTACAAAGGAAACTACATATCCCGATATATAAAAATACTATCCAAAGTACAACTTTATGCTAAAGTTATTAATGTTAATTAACAAACTGCCCGTAGTATGATAACTAAAGCTATAATATGGCAAAATTACATAACTACCTTCTGTCCAGTCAAAAACCATGTAACAGTTAATGTAACAAACACTCTCACACCGGCCCAAATGCTAACTTTGTACTAGGCTCAAAAAACGTTTTTACTTCAATATGATATTCAAGACATCAATCTCATTCTCCACAACTATTGCCACCGGTCCACGTCATATTCAACAACACAATGGGCCGCCAATCGAGTTTCAGCCTAGTTACATGCCACACCGGTACTAGGCTGGGTCAAATCACAACCTATATCTAGTCGAGTACGGGTCAGTCCAACACAGTGTGTAAAGGCCATAATTATGTTACAGATCCGGTAACATTTTGCTTCCGATGTCAATAGACTATTTTGCCTCATGGGTTTAGAATTATAAATGTGCAGAGAAGAATATTAATCTTTTAAAAATACAATCCTTTTTCGAACGTATAATCTAATTTTAACAAACAAATCCAAAACACCTAATTTGATTTATCACATAAGTTTAGTAAAAAACAACACTAATCTTTAGAGACTTTCTCAGCCAGGAGAGGAATCCTATTAGCATCTCTCCTCATTAAGCTTCAAATCCTAGAGTTGAAATTTCCGCCTATTCATTCCCCTTAAAACATCAATTTCTTTAGGAAAGCCGGCTATCTTCAATAAAGCTTGTGTAATATATATCATTACTTTTGAAGGACTTTCATGTGCAACCACTTTTCTTTTCCTCCTTCGCTCAGCTTCATAAATAAATCGTCGTCAAAATATGTTTCACTTACGCTAGCAGGTGGTCGTTGGCTTGGTGTATTGATGGGGCCGGAGGTAGACGGTTGTCTGGTTAATTGATGAGGTGATTGGATTGACAGACGGCGGTCTAGTTGGTGTAGTGGAGATGACTTGAGCACGTGATAGTGAAGTGGAATGCACCATGGAAGTTTGTCCCCGAAATTGCATCCCCTTTGATTTGTAATACACAACAAACCACGTGAGAAGCGTTGCAACTTGCAAGGACTCCCAGATGCATACCCTGACTAAAAAGAACAGATGATGGCATGTTGGTTTGCTGAGGTGCGTGACTAAATCTGAAAGTATATTAAGCTATTAACGCGAAACATGTGCTTGAACGTCTACTGGTAGCCATACAAAATTATTAGCTTTAAAGTCTTGCGTTGGGGGTTGCTTTGACATGTCCTGCCATAATCATATTACCATACAGACATAAGTGAAAAAACACCAACGAGATAAGCTGATAAATTTCAAATTTCAAGCAACCAACCAATGCAGGAAGACATTCTTCAAACAGAGAAGCCACTATGAGTGCTTTTATCTGAAGCAGACAACGTCTTGCAAAAAGAATGCACTTGAAACCGCGGTTGGGTAGGTGGTGCAGGTTCCTTCTTCACGGCTTTTCATAATTGTATCAATAAAAAAATTTCAGAAATTACATATACGTATCAGATAAGAGCTATACATATATCATCTCAAAATATATAGTGGTACACTCACATTAATTTCGGACATCAAAGTAATTTGAGCGTACATCTCTTCTGTATCTTTTTCAGCCTACAAATGCAACAACACAAAACGAACATATAATACTCAAGGTAAAACCCTCTAACACAAACACCAAATTAAGCGGATGTTTTTTAAGCTAATTTATGGGATTATGAAGTTATGAGCTTATTTTGATTTTGGATTTTATTCAATAAACCCCGGCTAATTCATCTTATTTTAAGAATTAAGAGCTTATATACGTTTATTATGATATAATAAGCTTATGTAAGCCCATAAGTTTAAAAAAAAATTAAAAGAAACCTGATATTACGAAATACCTCCAAATAAAATAAGATAATAAGCCCACAAGTAAGATTAAAATAACACCCTTAGTAATCTTAAACAAATATACCCTCAAATGCACATCCATAACACTACAAAGTATGTGACAATTCGTCAATTTATGGTTGATATTTTATTCTCAAGTATTATTTAAAAACATTATTTTAATATTATATTATGAACTCACTTATTTTTGGGAAGAAATTTGGGTTTATGTCTTGAAGTAGCATCGACTACGTTTAAACCGGAGAGTTCTACGTTACGTGCTTACGTTTATATACACCGTTTTGGTGACAGTCCGACATTTCAGGAAAATAAATTTATTCCTGAATGTTATTTTGGGATTTTAATTTGTGTTGGTTCATAAACTCACAAATTTATGAGAAGAGATTAGGACTTACGTGCCAAATTTAACGTCCTTTACGACTAAACCAGAAACCCTAGGTTTACGTATTTACGTTTTTTAACTTCGTTTTTGATGAGACAATTTTTATTAGATTCGTTTTGTGCCGTTGATTCATAATTTATAAAAACTTTTTTCGTAAAACGACCCGTGGGCACGTAAATCGAGGAAACTAGAATCGAGGAGTACCCGTAAATTAGTGGAGATAAGACAAGTTTACACTTGCCTCACCCCCACTATGGGTGGCAAGACTTAGCCAACACACCATATGTGGTGTCAAGTTTATATAAACACTAAGGACACATGTCCTTAGTGCATACACAAACCACCAAACTAACAAAACTAGCTACACCATAAACCATTTCTCATTTCATACATGCAAAACCACTCAAACACTCTCTTCTCTCTCTATGAACGTCCAGAGCCACCCTCCTATCACCGTTTTCATCAAATTTTAACCATAAACAAAGGCTATAATCAACATATGTTGAAGCCTACTTGAAAAGATGAAGATTGGAGGTGATTATAACATGTGAAAAGGAGTTTTCATGGAGGTCTTTGGGCTGATTTTCAAGATGTAGTTTAGGGCTGATTTCATGGAGGTGTTCATCCTTTTGAATGACTCAATAAGTTGCCTTGCTAAAGTTGAAGATTTGGTAACAAGGAACCAAGCCTTGTTCTTCAAAATCCCATATTTTCATCATCTTGGTGGTATAGAGATTATTTCTCCCTATCATCTTGTTATTTTGAATAAGTAATCTTGTATTTTCTTAATTTATGTATATGTATATGATGATGAATGATGATCAAAATATTATGTGGGGATTTGGTGTTGATAAATTTGGTTAAATGATTAAAAGCTACATGAAAGGATGTTAAAATCATGGCTAAAAATGTAGGTTGTATAAAACAGTAAAGAACTATATGATAACTTGTTAAAGTGGCTTGGATAATTTAATATACAGTAAGGTAAGTGACTTGTACATATGTGAGAGTTGGGCACACAATGGAATCCATAAAATAAGTAAGATATGATCAAAACATTATTGAAGTCCAAATCTGTATAGTCTGTATTGGACGAACTGTTAGAGACATTTAGAGGTTGATTTAGCAGTAGCTAAAACTGAGTTAATTTTAGAAAATATCATGTAGTTTGTGCTTCCCAAAAATGAGCTTCTATCTTCTTGTAGAACTCAAGATATGGTAAAAATGGTGAAAGTGAAATTCATAATCAGATTTGTAAAATAAAAGTATATATTATAAAATAAGCACTGAAGTAAAACTAATATAAAATGTATACCTAAAAACCACTAACTTATATATTACTTATAAATAAGTATATACTTTGATAAGTAAATGGGACATTTTATAAAAATGGCAATTTGATATGTTTTATAAGTTATAAAACTATATACATAAGTTTTACGTCTTTTTGGCTAAAATCGAAAGATTAACGTTTTCGTCAAATAAATCTTAGACGGTCGGACCAGTCTAATGTAAACTTTTTATAACTCATATACTGATGTATAAGTACAGTTGACAAGTAAAAACCGATGAAACCCGAGCTTTATGACTTATGGACATTAACGGGCCAAAGTAGCCTTATTGGACTATTAACGCAACTAGTCTGGATAAACACTAATGGACTTACTCATTGCGCTTAACCCACATGGGCCCAACATATGAGTATAGGCCTGGTATAAAAAGTATAAATAGGCTAATATAAAGTATTGGACCTTAATGTGCTTATTGGGCCTTGATATGGACTTGGATTGAAACTAGTGTAACTAGTCAAAAATTTGACTAACACATAACACTATAATGTGTATGAAGATATAAACTCCCACATGATAATCATCATACTCATGATATCATCATATATACATAGCCATTGTTTTTATAAAAGTCATTGGACAAGAGTCTAAGACGAGCATTATTTGTCTAGGTTTCCGTGATTGAAGCACGTACCGTACATCCAAATCGCCGATAACCGCCTTCCAACATCAACGTGAGTTCAAAGCCTCACACTATTTTAAATGTTTTATGAAATGTTTTATAAACCCGCGAGGGAGATAACATGTTAGTTTTAATAAAATAGGACACCAGTTGTCCCGACTGTTTGCTTATTAATTTGGACGCGAATGATTGTATGACCCGATGAATGATTATATGACTTGATGAATGAAATGAGATGGATTATTATTAGTTAGATTATGTCACTAAAAGTCCCATTAGCATGAATTGCGAACTACCAGGATTTGGTAGACGCTTATGCATATAATAGTACTATTTGGGGAAGATCACCCCAGTTCACGCCTTGACGGTTGATCCCCGCCGTGCCACATTGATTGGTAAGCGAATTTATGTATAAGAAGATTTATATAAGCGTGATTATTGTGATGACACGCTGTTTTAGATGGGCAAAAGAGTTTCGGGTTAGTTACCCGTTGTTTGTTATAGTAAGGTAGCAATGTCATGCGGCTTTTCATCACCAATAACGAAAATACTGCTATACACATTGAATTACAATATATTGCCTGACTAGCAATACAGGGTCTTATTATTGATATTATGTTCGTGTTTTAATTTTTCGTAACCATATTCATATAACGGTTTTTATTTAACTCTATACAACGTTATAAGACGTATTGTATGATGTTTTTGCGATATTGGTTCGTATAATGCTTTCGAAGGCAAAAGCCTATAGTATGATTTACAACAAAGATTTGTATAAAATGTTTTTGGCTTATTTTATGGCCTACGACAAAGAATTGTACAAAATGATTTTCGGTAATAATTTTTTACCCATGATATATTAACGGATTTCATTAAACTCTATAAATTCACTCGGCGTTTTCACTGACTTTTTCTTTTAACATGTTTTATCTCAGGTACTTGAAGGTAATTCTCGGGAAGACGACAAGAATTTATGGCCCGCACTTAAATAACAATTTCCATTCAAATGCTTTTGTAAAACTTGTATAAAATAGTATGACTTGGGACCTATGTAAATTTGATATTTATGAATGGAAAAATGCTTTATTATTAAACTACGCGATTTTTATGCGTTGTCTATGATGTGAGTAATGTGCTATCCCGTAACACCAACGACTCTTCCGCTGAATTGAATTGTGATTATTTGGGGGTGTTACAGTTTGGTATCAGAGCTCTCGTTATAGAGAACGAAAGATTTTTAAAAACGAAGGTTTTGAATAAAACATGTCAAAATCTTTTAACCATAAATATTTTTAAATAAATATTTTGAATAAAATGTTTAAAAATCTTTTGACTATAACGGTGCCGAAGAATCTCCGAGTTACCGACAAGGCCAGACTGAGAAGTGTTATTTTAATATATATATATAACTTGCATTATATATATATATATATATATATATATATATATATATATATATATATATATATATATATATATATATATATATATATATATATATATATATATATATATATAGAATTTAGTTAAAGTAGTGTAGCTTATTAAAATTGTTAAAATGAAAAGTATTTTGAACCTTTAGATCTTCTATTGATTTAAGATGACATTAATTCAATTCATAAAAAATTAAAATTAAAATTAATTCTTTTGCATATGATTAAGGATATTTCAGGTATTTTAGCACTCTATTTTCTCCACTAAAAACCATAACTACCGTCATTCTCCTTCATTCTACATTCCATATCATACTTGCTTTTCTAAAACATAATTTTTCATTTTTAAATCCATTTTAGAAATAATCATCACTTACTATGAATATTGTAGTTAGATTCATATTAAAGCTTCAAACAGCCATAGTTTTGTTTTGATTACCTTAAATATTATTGTTCCATTTTCTTGCCGCTGGTATTGTTGGATCTATCATTAGATCTACGACTTATTTGATTTATATGGTTCCGGGAGAACGTTGAAACTATCAAAAATGCATCTGACACCGTTTTCATCTTCATAGCCAACTCTATATCGGAACTCTAGCTGCCGTTGTACGTATTAACAACCGATGTATGTATCAAAACGATCCCCTAATCATCGTAGTGCATGGCAGAAACGATGCCCCAATAGCTGCCTTCAAGTTAGAAACGAAAGTCGAGCATATTGGTTGCTAAAGTGTACCGGTTTTTTATCTTATTTATTTTTATGTATCATTGTCTCAGATTGTTTGTTTCTAGATTACTTTTTGTGTTTTACTAGGAGATGTACTAGTTTGTCATCTTTTTTGACCGCAAGTAGTAGTGCATTATTTTGCTCCGATTGTGGATATAAATTCTTTGTATAATGATACTAGTGTATCATAAAAAATTGATTATATTTGTGTACGGGTTACATAAATTATAAAATGATTTTTTATTGGTTGATACATCATGCACCTTAAAATGTATGTGAATAGAAAAAGAGGTATTATAAATATTAAAATGTATCATTAAATATTGTATAAGATACTACGTGTATTAAAAAAAGGTAAAAAGTGATGTGTATCATTAGAATAGCTTAAAAGACGAAAACATGTATCATGAAAGGATATGGATGACACACTTGTTTCAAAATTATCTTTTCTAAATTACGTAATCTTATATTAAAAGTTGATTTTAAATTTAAGAGTAAAGAAATACTATGTTTTGTTTTAAACGAAGGAATTTATTATATTAATAATATTAAGACAAAAATGCCCTTAATTATTACACAAATATCATTTATTCATCATTAAATTCATCAAGTATCAATTAACAAATCTAATGGCTTAAATTACTTTTTATTGTAACAACTTTAAACAAGTACACCACATTAACCCAACTATATATATATATATATATATATATATATATATATATATATATATATATATATATATATATATATATATATATATATATATATATATATATATATATATATATATATATATACTAGTTGCAAAACCCGCCCGATGGGCGGGTATGACTTATTATTTTTGTTTACGTGTTTTATTTTAGCAAGTTGCTGTTTCTAAATTTTTTATTTGAAGGATAGCATTTGTAGAATCAAACAAACTTAAGATACTGTTTGGCCTTGGATTTTGTTAATTGTCGTAACGAAATATAGTTGAAAAGAAAATTTGCTTTTGTTCAACTTGGGTAGCATTTTAATTGTTCAAATGGTTCATGGCCGTTGTAGGATAGGTTCATGCCATCACGAGAAAATTTTCCGAGTGAGCGTACGTGAATAATAAATAACTGAAAATATCTTAAATAAATATTTATGAAATTTATATTGCTTAATGAAAATATGTAATCAAAGAAAGATGTCTTGGTGGCATATTATTTCTTCTACATATATGGATTAGCGCGGTTCACTTTCTCCTCAAGCGATAGTAAATATAAAAAGACAACTTTTTTAAGAAAAGCTTTGTTAATATATTTGTGCATTTTCTTTCTTCCGTCCATTTAAGTTTGATATTATAAATGGAGGGTAACATTTATATGACTTGTAATTGTTGGTACATGATATTACTTAGACAGTGTGTTTTTCGAATCTAAACATAGTCTTTGTCTATACTATTGTTCATGATTATAGCTTTGTCTAAAGTGGAGGTAAGTTTGAGAATGACACATCGAGCACATACCCAATCTGTTAACGAATGTCCCAAGTTAAATGATAGTCGTAAAAGTGTTCATGTCAAACTCATAAGTAGAGATATAATGTAATTTTGAACATGTTGTCACGACTATCTAATTATATTATTGGATCATCTTAAAGAGACAAAATTTAGATAGGATAAAGTATTAGATAGTAGCATAGTCGGTGTTGTGGCGTGTTAAATAACTATAAAAGAGATGAATACCCCCTGATTTTGTAAAGAAATAGAACAATGCCAACTTTCTAACCAATGGACTTCTTTCCCGCATCAAGACCAAGGATGCATATTTTTTAGTATCTTTTACGGCTTAATGGTTCCAATCGAATTTAAAAATTACTCTAAATATATGAGCATCTAAAAAAGATATTCATAATTATTGTTCATCTTTTTATTTTAGATTGTCATAAATTAATTGTGCACTTTTGAAAATAGATAAAAATCATCTTGTTTTCATTTGAAATTATTATTACAAATATTAAAAGAGTTTTAAATTAATTCGTTGATGGTAAAACTATCATTTTATACAAAGTAAGAAAGAAAAAGCTCTAATAATAATATTTTATTTTAAATTGTGCATTTTTATCGGTGAACAATATTTATAAAAAGGATAAAGTATTAATTATGAAAAGGTAATGTTTCTCTATATAATCGATGTTAATCTACCTCTCAAAAGCTACTCATTAGAACATAAAAATAATGATCATTAAATAGTATTTCTATTAACGCATGTAATCTTTATGTTAAAAGCTCAAACCACACATCTACAATGTAACATGTTCTTTTTTTCAAAAAGGATGGACACTAAATTTTGGTTCTATCGTATGCATCAAATGTACATTAGAAGTAGTGTTCATGAAATATATAGGTACATACCCTGCAATGATTATCGAATCGATCAACGCATTTGTCAAATCTCTACAACAGATGCTGTAACTGTAAACCGGTACTGAAGTACATAACATATCATTTATATCCATTGTGGCTATGGACAGACCCACATGGAAGTCAAGTGTAGCACGCGTTACACCCTATTTTAAGTCAAGAAAGATAAATTTTATATAAAAAATAGATGTTTTCTCAAAATGTGCAACACCCAGTTTTACGTAAAGTGGGTCAAAACTCTTGGTAATCTGCTAGTAGCAAAACTCTTGGTGAAAGCACATAACATAAGGATAAAATACTTTTTCTAGACGGTAATTGATGTTACATGTATACAAAAATATGAGTCTAGACGGTAATTCTGACTTGTTATTTGGGTGGATCGATTTTCTTCCCGCATATATAGGTCTCAACTACGGTCATTTGAACCAATTAGCATATAAAAATGAATTATGGTAAATATTATACCAAACACAGCAACCATAATATTGTCTATACGGCAAAGACACACACCAAGTTTAGTGTCAAAGTTCTGATTTTGTCACTACATATTATAGTAGCCTAACCCATTATCTCAGAAGCAGAAAGTCTTCTAACCTGCATTTAGAGGATTGTCAACAACATAGATTTAAAAGATAAAGAATGCAAAAAAGTTGGAGAAACTAAATGAGTAAATATTTTTCAAAGCTTAAATACAGTAAGGCGAGTGATCATTGTGAAAAATAAGAAATCAATAAACCCTAAAGATGATGATGAGGTTAGGCTGGTGGTCTGTGACCGAGTATTATAACTTTCATAAAACAATAACCTTAGCCAAACAGCCCCTGAAAGTTCTAATGGTAGAATTGACGCTAGTACTTAGTTTTTGTGCCAATGAACTCTTCAACTGCTAAAGGTCCTTTCTCGATCAGAAACCTGGGAAGAAACACGGACAAAAAATGTCATCTTCATAAAAGGGAATAGAAAAAACACATTGAAGTAATTTTTTTCAAGGAGAACCAGATGCAAACCTCATGATCAGCTCCATACTAACTACATGCTCCTCCTGACCATTTTCCACCATTATGCTTCCTTCATCATATATCCAATGACAACCCTATTAAGTAGATAAATATATAACAAAAATCAGTTGGTTCTTGATAAATAATAAAAGGGCGAGGTACATATACTTCAATGATAGATATAGTAGGCATCACTAACGCTGGGATATCTTAATTCTTTTACTCCAAAAAATCCACCAAGTAAAAATGAAAGCCATGAACAAAGCATGTTCAAATGTAAGGAAAATAAAACCATGATACATGTTGAGCAAGTGAATGACAGAACTTAAATGTTTCTTGATGCAATATCACAAGTGGTAAAATAAGAATTATCTGAAGTTATAGCATAAAAAAAAACTTACCGACGCGAACCTTTCATGTATCCAACAGCCTAGGCCCTTTCAAGTCCATAATTCAATGTGTTTTCTAATCTGCACCATAAAATGAGAAGCTTTGAGGGACACTAAACCAACCAATAGCTCAGTAAGACAGATATAAGTTCATGTTATGATTACTATTGAAATTTATATGTTTACTGATATGTTCTAAACATTAGCGCCTAAATCATTGTTTAAGCTTAATTACTAAATCAGTAACTAATTCGTAAGCGCCATCACATAATTGCGATATGATAGTAATCAAGACATGTCCTAAGATTCTTTGATATCATGATTTCAGATCCTTGGATTTATTTTAGGATGCTTTAAGCCAATGCCAAATTTTCTCTGTGAAAGATTAAACTCCCCTCTTTTTTCTCCTCGAGAACAAACCCTTGTAAAGCTTATTTCTTCAGCAAATATATGGTATGTAGGATCAAATACGATCAATTTTTCAAGTAAATGGAGCACCATTGGATCAACTTCAGGGTATTTTGTGACAATAGGATATGGTTTTCTTTAGCAAGATATTTAAGTATCTCCTCGCCTTATCCTTTTCTATATGTAGAGAAGTAATCTTGTGTAATCAGAATTAGTAATGATGTTAAAATGACAAAAGTTTGAACTTAACAGGTTGAAAAGACCAGACAAATCATACCGTCTCCTTGGAGTCATTGAAGGCAGTGATATCAATGTTTCCAGATAGAATAACAATTGGTCCAAAGCAACCTTCCCATCCCCCACAACAGGCGTGGTATTCCACTTTTCGATCCTTACCCGTTTACTCATTCACCGTACCAAAACCTAGATCCGCAATAGTGGCATATTCTTGTGCAATCACTTAGTATGGCATGACACCTACGGATGAAAAATAAAATAAAGAAAAAGAAGATAATTTTGAGAACCCAAAATATAGAAACACAAAGCGAAAAAAAAGGAAACAAACTTACGGCATAATAGAAGTGAGAACTCCATCCTTACCTTCAACCCGAACACCCCTATAGCCAACATTTCCAACTGTCATTCCATCAGCCTGTGAACGGCTCCCTTAATGTTAAATCAAACTTTCACCCCGCTTCCTTTTTGGGCCAACAGAATGAGAACCTCCTTGGACTGTATTACACATAACGCAAAAGAATAATGACTATTTAAAGTTCAGGACACCTTTAGGAAGAAAGAACAGTAGGGAAAAAGTCATTTTGCATCATGAAAATCAACTTGCAATATACAACTTGTAGAAGATCTGAACCACTTAAATAAGCAAGGAGAAACGAATGGAAGTTACGATCGGAATTTTTGAACCATACCTGATTACATATATCATGATCACGACCAAACTCTATATTTTCACCACATGCTAACCAAACATTAGAAACTGATTGATGTGAGTTCAGATAGCAAACACTTAGATCATATGTTCCAAACCGTATATCCAAACAGCCTTGTAGTATAACACAAATGTCATACTACTTAGAATAGCATGCACTCACCGCGGTTGTGACATGCGTGTTACCCTCTATTGGGCCTTCTCTAGAAAGGCCAAAATCCAAGAGCTTCGGGTTGAAATCTATATCCAATAACATGTTTGACATTTTAAAATCTCAGAATATGACCAGGAGCCATAAAACAAAGACCAAAAAAATTAACATAATTCAGAAACTTGAAAAGATTTACAAAACACCTAGTTTTTATCAAGGTGAGTAACAAAGTTCAAACTGCTACTTCGTATAGTAAAGAGTACTTTCTTTGCAAAATAATCTCAAATGGATGATTTATTGTTACCCTTTATCAATATGCCTTATCTATGACTCCTAAAATTACACCAAAAAGGTACCTTAAAGTTTCGATATGAATCAAACATCACATCTTGTCATATCTTGGCAGTTTTTCAGTGTTCTTGAACCTACCTGCTGCATCGATCAATCAAGTGGGCCGTGGAAGGATGAGATGTCAATGGAAGAAAAATGACACTTGGTCGAGGTTTCAGTAGGCATAAGGAAAGTTTGGGTTAGTTACGGTGGCGTTGGTTGGTATATATAAACATTGTAGATGCACTTTTTATTCTTCTTTGCTTCTCAAGAAATAACGCATCATTCATAACCACAGCGAAACTGGGTAATTTTTAAAACAGAAACGTTTTTATGTCCTTATTCTAACTGCAGACATTGTACCATGAGTCTTCATATCACAAACTGTAAGATTCGAAACAAAAGCTACAGTATTATCTTTGCCAAGGCTCCCGCTGCTTACTCCTAAGCGTCTAGTTTTTATCGAAACACAATCATCTCCTACTATAATAAGAAGGCATTTCAAGTATATTAGTATCTCGATCTCTTTTGTAATGAAAAATTAAAATAGAATTTTTTTTAGATTGTCACTATTGGATAATCGGCTTATCCCAAAAAACATAAAATGTTGCAATGTATTCCCTTCACGTGTCAGTTGATACATCTGACTAATGTATGCAACCAATAAGCAATTAAACATTACATCAGTAGAGCCAATTTGGCAGTAAAAAAACAAACAATAAAGTTGTGAACAAAAGAATAAATAATAAAAATAATTTCAAGAGATACAGGAGAACATCATTGCATCGACGTATACCTTTAAACTCACTTGTACCTAAACTTCCCTGATTGTCCAGAGTGCATACAAAAACATGTCACAATATAGCCCATAGAAGCATTGATGGATTGTAAAGATTGCTACTGAAAAGTCATATCCACAATTTATTGTCTTCTATGTACACGTAAATGAAGTATTTATTTGCATCTTGTGCATAAGTGTACCGACCAAGCAAAAACTAAAGGAAAAAAGCAGATAGCATGCTATGTTTAGTTTCCCCAATGATGGAATGGGTTGCTGAGTCAATCCTACATCTTAGTTAGAAATATGTATCCGCTATATTTATGTGTGTATACGAAAGACCTGATATTCATGTATGATGACTGGAGTGTCTCACTCGCATTTAATGTCAACAATGTTTCACTGATCTCCTAACTGGACTGGAAGAGGATGGATGGGTAGCTGAGATATCACTTTATCCATGATGACATCAATCGTATGTTTTGCACATTAAACAAACACATTATCATGATCACATGATGTTTATATATACAAAACCATTTAGATATTATAAAAATAAACATGCACATGCTTATTTTGACCAAAGCTTTTAAAATCAATAACATATGTATCAAAAAGTTTCATAAATTACCTGATTAAACTTGCATTGACTTCCTTGTCTTCTGCATCGGACGAGTCGGTGTCAATATCCAAATTAGTTGCATCTCTGTTGCAAACCTAAACCATAAATAATCGTTGTAATCCTCAATAGTTAACTTAGGGGACACTTCTACCAATTTTTTTCACTTTGTAGTTCTCTTCATATTAGAAAAAGCTAAAACACAGTAGTAATGAATAATTCAAGTGCTTACCTGCTGAGATCCCAAACCATTAGTCGTTAGCCACAATCGCATATTGTATCGTTATGTTGAATGCATCTAACTTGACACACTTCCTCCCTGCTGTAAGATAATAAAACCATTTAACTGGCACCAGAAACGATAATAAATAACATTCAAATCAAATTGAAAATCAAACAAACCTAGCTAAAAGATCCGTTGGCACTGAATCATAAATAAATATGATATTGTTCTGAACAATTTTAGTTAATAACGATAATTGAAAGTACGGCTTGGGTTGCTTTCATGGGTGATGACTGATGAGATAGTGATTAGATGCAAGGGTTGTTATAGATTAATTGATCCCATTGGTGTGTGGCGATCGATTAGGGGTTACTAATTAGGGTTTTGGAAAACGAATATGATGGTGAAGATTTTGGTTGAATGCGAATATAAGCTGGGTATACACGACACGACCCGAATGAAGATTACAGCCCAAATGATGCTGACGTGGATTAATGAAGTGATTATGTGGCATATCCCTCCTCTTATATATAATATAAAGATATATATATATATATATATATATATATATATATATATATATATATATATATATATATATATATATATATATATATATATATATATATATATATATATATATATATATATATATATATATATATATATATATATATATATATATATATATATGTTGTAATTTGATTACATGATTGTTTGATGATTATTTTAATACATATACGAGGTATTTATACGACGTAGATTGTCACAAGAAACCCTAACTCCCCTAGCAAATCAATCGAAGCTATTCTCGTAGGAATTCTAGCTATTCCAGATCTAAACCAAGTTGTGGATATTTATGATCCTAAAAAAATGGTTGATGTTCGTAGAAATGTTGATAGTAGTTGACTATGATCTTGAAGAAGAATTGGCGAGATTAAATTTGATATCGATGTCATGACGATCTTTCCGTATAGAGTGGAGTTTGACAAAACCTTACCACCTAGAAAGGTGTCATCTGATTTGGTGTCACCCAATTTTTAATTTGAAATCGAAAGGGTGAATGTTGCACTTGAGGCTGTCATTGGAGCCTTTACCTAAAAGACTCATGCCACTAGTACCTTTCCAAGAAGTCTAATTGAATGTGTGAGTCATTTCATACTAGTGACTCGTTTGATAACTATTTTTGTAAAAGCTATAGTATTGGAAATTAAGTGTTGTTCATGTAGAGCTTTTATTGCCCTTTCAAATTCTAAGAATAAGGTTGAAAGAATTGGAGAATGAGGTAAGATGTCGCATTGAGTATAAGTTGATTGAAACTTGAATAAAGTAAAATTTAACTCGTATGGAATATGAAATTGTTAAGAGTAAGTCAGTGATTGAATTATAAGGTTTTAAATGATTGTTGATTCGTGTTAAGGGTTGTTCCTAGGCCATTGTCCAATGACGAGGATGCCTAGTGTCAAAGAAATAAATTGAAGAAATCTTCTTCTGAATTGGGACCGATGGATCTTCTGGGAAAGATGGAACACCTAATGACTCTTGTAGATTAGTATTCATTGTGGTATCTTTTAAAAATCCCTAACTTAACTGAGACATCAGTTGGTAGGATGAGTTCTTGGAATTGTATGACATAGTGACACGTAATGTGTTACGTTACAATTTTGACTTGTTTGTGATTAATAAAAGACTACTTTTGATTGCTAAATCCTACATGTATCGCTGTTATCTATCTTTTATTTCTTCATCCTAATGTTCGCATTAGTGATGCAACCATTGAACAAGTACTCATCTCGAATTGAGTTACGTTGTGGATTATTCTTTTTAAGTTCCATCGAGGTCATGAACCTCATGATTATTTGGCTAAAGCTCATTTCCTATCATATTGTGGTTAGTTCTTGGTGAACAATTCTTCATCACTCTTTTGCAGACCACTTATTGTTTTTATAAGTTAAAACAGTATCCCTTGAGAAAAATTTAATTTTCATCACCATATGGATTATTCAAAGCTAGATTTATAAGTAGTCGTTATCGAAATAAAGTTGCTTATGAAACACCTTGGAAAACTTAATTGTTTCCACAACAAAGAACATCTCTGTAATTCGTTTTGGTTCTTACTCCAGAATTAAACATGAAATTAGTTTTTATTTTAAACAGGATGACAAAATTTTGACGAACTGAGTATTGCATCGTTAATCTTAAAATAGTATATAGTTGCGCGCCTACATACAATTTGGAAGGAACCATGCAAGGCTGATTAGTAGTCACCATGAAATTATTAATAAACACTAAATTTTCTTTGAAGATTGTGAAAAGATTAAATTTTATGAGATCTGCAAGAAGTGTAAAAAAAATAAAAAATAAAAAAATTGGGACATATTGTTAAAGACACCTACATATGTGCCCGTACTAATTATTCTTCTGAATCAAATTTAATCATCTGTGGAAATTGTCTTATTTGACAATTGACATCCCCTTCTTGTCCAATTCTCCCGTGGTGAGATTCTTTGGAAAAGTATATGATTACCGAGTGTTGATACCGGACTGGATGTATCGGCGTTCCTATCATTTCTTTTGATTAGATTTCATTTGAATGACCTTGGTAACGATCCGAGGAGCTTTCGAAGGCGTACTCAAATTGTGAAAACATAGGATATATTCATATTCGTTAAATGTTTTCATCTTTATCTTATTTGAAATTCTCTCGCGTAGATTATGCGTCGACCTTACTCTTTTAAGGTTAGTTATGTCTCCTGATATCCTTGAATTTGTGAAGGATTATGAGTTATTATTAGTCTTTTGAGGAGTTCACATCTTATCAACGGTGACGAAACTGGAAAGTTGATAGTGCCAGTAGAATGGATTGATTGATTATGACATGACGACATTGTCTTAATTGATAGGAACTCTAGTAGAATTCCCCTAAAAGATAAGAAATTAATTATCAAAAGTGATCTGAATAATTCTTGATGGATGACCATATCCTGCATTTAGACTTGAAATTATACCATGAATGGTTATAAACTGATCATAGATCTTGTAATCTAGAAAGAACTTAAAGTAAAATTATTAAAAGATGTTTCTATTATCTAAAACTTTAGGAGGTATTTGCTGGTGAATTACCTAGACTTTTTCCATTAAGGCAAGTTGAATTTGGTGTTGATTATATTCTCGGTGATGCACCTGTGGCATGTGCACTATACTTCAGCACCATCTGAATTAAAAGAATTACCGTGCAACTGAGAGAGTTGTCTGAAAAAGCTTTTATTCTACCGAGCTCGTCATCATGAAGAGCTATGGTGTTATCATTCCTTATATTTGTTGAATTATCGTGAACTACGTAAATTGATGATAAAAATCTATATCCACTACCCAAGATGATAGATTTGTTCGATCATTTACAAGGTTCTAGCGTATATTCAGAAATTTGATCCACGGCATGGTTAGCATCAAATTCGCGTCCGTGAAGAAGATTATCTATTCCAATCACTACATCCAGAACTTGTAATGAACATTATAAATTTCACGTGATGTCGTTTGGATTGACCAATGCACATATAGAATCTTCAAATTTGGTGAATCATGTGTGTAGGTTGTAATTTGATAAACTCATGCTTGTGATCATTAAGGACCATCTGTTTGTATATAAGAATAGGAAGGAGTTAATAATCAATTATAGATTGCCCTGAATTGGCCGAGCAATGAAAACCTGTACTTTGAATATTTAACATGTGATTAAAGGCTTAATCATTTTCAGTATCTGACCATGTGATTAATAGATAATGGAATCTATATTGGCTCTTCAAAAATTAGAGCCATTTGAGACTTTGGGTTTTACCAAAAAGAAAGTGCAAATATGTTTTGACAAATGTTTTATCAAAAGAATTTTTAAGGGATTATTCCCTCATACCCAAATCATTTAACTAAACTCCTTTTGGGGTAAATGTTTGTGTATACCTCAAGACAACCTAAGAGGGATTGAGGAAACCACTTAAACCATGAATTGAAATTTGAAACGATAATTTTTGCTTTTCAACTTAGAAAATATGAAGAAAGAATTTTTGAGTGAATTGTGGTCATGATAATTATTTCATTAGAAAAGGTGAATGTAGATACTGACACATTATATAGAAAGGATAAAGCATCAATTAGGATGTGTTCCTAAGTAATGACTGTAAAAAATAAATTGCCGAGCAATTTAAAAATAGCTGATGCTTGTAAGAAGGATAATATAGATAATAAAAGGGGTTCGAGGCTAACGTGAACCATTAGAATTGAGAAGCCGGTAGCTTAAAATGTATAAAAGGCCGCTTGTGGTGGCCTGAACACGGAGGATTTCGAGATTTAGTCATGTTGGAATCTCATAAGATTAAGTATTCTATTCATGCCATTTCTGATTAAATGTATCTATACGTGAAGAAGTTGTACTGATGGCAAATTATGAAGGCAGACATCTCTTCATACATTAGTAAACATCTAACTATTGCAAAGGTCATCATCTAAATTTGATTCGAATTGGGTCATCGTCGACAGACTGACCAAATATACTAATATCATTCCTGTTAATGATAGATTCTCGATGAAGAAATTGACTCTTTTGTATTTAAAGGAGTTGTGTAAACATAGTGTGCCTGTATCGATCATCTCTATCAAGATCCTCGCTTCGCATCGAATATCTAGAGATTTGCTCAGAAGTCATTGGGAACGAACCTTGATGAGAGTACTTTTTGCCACCCCAATCGAAGGGACGAGGTAAAGTAACGATACAAAACACTAGAAGTGTTGTTTTATGCTTGAATAATTAACCTTTGGTAATAAAACATATAATCGCTTTCCCTTGGAGAGATTATCATTGATAATTATCGTATTAAGATCGAGATCTAATCTTGTGAGGATCTAAATATGAGAGCATCTGTAGTTAGGAGTTGGGATGAAGATACTCGACATACACTGATTGTGAGTTAGACATGTCTTTTAGGATTGAGGTTGCCTATGATGACAAACCTAACCTTACAAGATACCCGACCCGCGATACCTGAAATGATTTTTGAAATTAGGATTTGATTATTGACTGCCAGTAGTGGGCAGGAGGTTATGTGAATATGAAATGTAGATCTTGAAGTACAGGATGGGTAGCAAAGTTATGCCAAAAATTTTCACCTTGGAAAAATGAATTGATGATCTGAAAGATCATGGGAAATAAGTCCCTGTTGTATGGGACCATTGAGATAATGTAAAAGTTGATTTGAAAGGCATATAAGCTGGATTTACCCTAGGACTTCAAGGGCTGCGTAAATTATGATTCGTATATCTAACTTGAGAAAATGTCTATCAAGTAAAAATCTGGCTATTCCTTAATGAAGTTTGGATCGGGGAAAAGTTGCATTCATCAAAAACCCGTGAACATCATGGATAGAGAAAGTAAGCCAGCATTAAGCCTGATCGTATTCCGGTAGTTATGTATGATGAAACTCGCATATTGTAATGAATTACACTTGAGAGAAAAGACCCAATATGGAGGAAATACCCACATGGCTCTAACTCTATAAGAAGCGAGTAGTAAGATAAATCGATCTTTGAGGACAAAGATCCTGTTTAGGGGTAAATGCTGTGACAATCCGTCAACTTATGGTTGATATTTTATTCTCAAGTATTATTTAAAAACATTATTTTAATATTATATTATGAACTCACTCATTTTTGGGATGAAATTTGGGTTTACGTCTTGAAGTAGCATCGACTACGTTTAAACCAGAGAATTCTACGTTACGTGCTTACGTTTACATACACCATTTTGGTGACAGTCCGACATTTCAGGAAAATAAATTTATTCTTGAATGTTATTTTGGGATTTTAATTTGTGTTGGTTCATAAACTCACAAATTTACCAGAAGATATTAGGACTTACGTGCCTAATTTATCGTCCTTTACGACTAAACCAGAAACCCTAGGTTTACGTATTTATGTTTTTGAACTCCGTTTTTGATGAGACAATTTTTATTAGATTCGATTTGTGCCGTTGATTCATAATTTATAAATTTTTTTTTCGTAAAACGAACCGAGGGCACGTAAATCGAGGAAACTAGAATCGAGGAGTACCCGTAGATTAGTCGAGATGATACAAGTTTACACTTGCCTCACCCCCACTATGGGTGGCAAGACTTAGCCAACACACCATATGTGGTTTCAAGTTTATATACACACTAAGGACACATGTCCTTAGTGCATACACAAACCACCAAACTAACAAAACTAGCTACACCATAAACTATTTCTCATTTCATACATGCAAAACCACACAAACACTCTCTTCTCTCTCTATGAACGTCCATAGCCACCCTCCTATCACCATTTTCATCAAATTTTAACCATAAACAAAGGCTATAATCAACATATGTTAAAGCCTACTTGAAAAGATGAAGATTGGAGGTGATTATAACATGTGAAAAGGAGTTTTCATGGAGGTCTTTAGGCTGATTTTCAAGAAGTAGTTTAGGGCTGATTTCATGGAGGTGTTCATCCATTTGAAGGACTCAAGATGTTGACTTGTTAAAGTTGAAGATTTGGTAACAAGGAACCAAGCCTTGTTCATCAAAATCCTATCTTTTCATCATCTTGGTGGTATAGAGATTATTTCTCCCTATCATCTTGTTATTTTGAATATGTAATCTTATATTTTCTTTATTTATGTATATGTATATGATGATGAATGATGATCAAAATATTATGTGGGGATTTGGTGTTGATAAATTTGGTTAAAATGATTAAAAGCTACATGAAAGGATGTTAAAATCATGGCTAAAAATGTAGGTTGTATAAAACAGTAAATAACTATATGATAACTTGTTAAAGTGGCTTGGATAATTTAATATACAGTAAGGTAAGTGACTTGTACATATGTGAGAGTTGGCCACAAAATGGAATCCATTAAAATGAGTATGATATGATCAAAACATCATTGTAGTCCAAATCTGTATAGTCTGTATGGGACGAACTGTTAGAGACATTTAGAGGTTGATTTAGTAGTAGCTAAACTGAGTTAATTGTAGCACATATCATGTAGTTTGTGCTGCCCAAAAATAAGCTTCTATCTCCTTGTAGAACTCAAGATATGGTAAAAATGGTAAATGTGAAATTCATAATCAGATTTGTAAAATAAAAGTATATTTTATAGAATTATCACTCAAGTAAAACTAATATAAAATATATACCTAGAACCCACGAACTTATATATTACTTATAAATAAGTATATACTTTGATAATTAAATGGGACATTTTATAAAAATGGAATTTTGATATGTTTTATAAGTTATTAAACTATATACATAAGTTTACGTCTTTTCGGCTAAAACCGAAAGATTAACGTTTTCATCAAATAAAACATAGACGGTCGGACCAGTCTAATGTAAACTTTTTATAACTCATATACTGATGTATAAGTACATTTGACAAGTAAAAATCGATAAAACCCGTGCTTTATGACTTATGGACATTAACGGGACAAAGTAGCCTTATTGGACTATTGACCCAACTAGTTTGGATAAACACTAATGGACTTACTCATTGTGCTTAACCCACTTGGGCCCAACGTATTAGTATTGGCCTGGTATAAAAAGTATAAATGGACTAATATAAAGTATTAGACTTTAATGGGCTTATGGGGCCTTGATATGGAATTGGATTGAAACTAGTGTAACTAGTCAAAAATTTGACTAACACATAACACTATATTGTGCATGAAGATATAAACTCCCACATGATCATCATCATACTCATGATATCATCATATATACATAGCCATTGTTTTTACAAAAGTCATTGGACAAGAGTCTAAGACGAGTATTATTTGTCTAGGTTTCCGTGATTGAAGCACGTACCGTACATCCAAATCTCCGATAACCGCCTTCCCACATCAACGTGAGTTCATAGCCTCGCACTCTTTTAAATGTTTTATGAAATGTTTTCCAAACCCGCGAGGGAGATAACATGTTATTTTTAATAAAATAGGACACCAGTTGTCCCGACTGTTTGCTTATTGATTTGGACCCAAATGATTGTATGACCCGATGAATGATTATATGACCCGGTGAATGAAATGAGATGGATTATTATTACTTAGGTTGTGTCACTAAAAGTCCCATTAGCATGAATTGTGAACTACCAGGATTTGGTAGACGCTTATGCATATAATAGTAGTATTTGGGGAAGATCACCCCAGTTCGCGCCTTGACGGTTGATCCCCGTCGTGCCACATTGATTGGTAAGGGAATTTATATATATGCGTAATTATTATGACGACACGCTGTTTTAGATGGGCACATGAGTTTCGGGTTAGCTACCCGTTGTTTGTTATAGTAAGGTAGCAATGTCATGCGGCTTATAATAATCCAATAACGAAAATACTGCTATACGCATTGAATTACAATATATTGCCTGACTAGCAATACGGGGTCTTATTATTGATATTATGCTTGTGTTTTGTTTTTTCATAACCATATTCATATAACGGTTTTTTATTTAACTCTATACAACGTTATAAGACGTATTGTATGATGTTTTTGCGACATTGGTTCGTATAATGGTTTTGAAGGCAAAAGCTTATAGTATGATTTACAACAAAGATTTGTATAAAATGTTTTTGGCTTATTTTATGGCCTACGACAAAGAATTGTACAAAATGATATTCGGTAATAATTTTATACCGATGATATATTAACGGATTTCATTGAACTCTATGAATTCACTCGGCGTTTTCGCTGACCTTTTCTTTTAACATGTTTTATCTCAGGTACTCGAAGGTAATTCTCGGGAAGACGACAAGAATTTATGGCCCGCACTTAAATAACAATTTCCTTTCAAATGCTTTATAAAACTTTTATGAAATACTATGACTTGGGACCTATGTAAATTTGATATTTATGAATGGAAAAATGCTTTATTAATAAACGACGCGAATTTTTGCGTTGTCTATGATGTGAGTAATGTGCTATCCCGTAACACCAACGACTCTTCCGTTGAATTGAATTGTGAATATTTGGGGGTGTTACAAAGTATCTTTGACGAAAGATTATTCATTGGCATTTGTTGTTCCGCAACGTGGTTTGTAGAAGCCTCAACCTAATTAATAAACACACATCTAACAATAAATACTTATGATTAGAAACTAGCTACAAAAATGCATCAGCCATCTCCATCTTAAAACACAATTAATAAAATCCAGACAGTTTAACATTATAAAAACGAAAAGGGAACACTAACTAGCTTTTATAATAACAAACACCAAACAACACAAGTTAATACAATTTTGAACCTTCTCTATGTGCCCTCGTGGAAAATACAACACAAGCTCATTCTCCTGGGGCACAGTGACAAGTGGACCAACACATTCTTGCCATAATTCCTTACAAAGAGGCACATCTGCATCAATTACACACAAAACTAAATTAATTACTACACCAATCAAAGAGACAAAAAACGTTTTAGTTTATTGTTTAACGGCATTTCTTTAATTATCAAATCAATACGAATTCAAACTAGTAACTTCTAATCATATTCAGTGCCCAACAACTCCTTTACCTTTTGTGCTTTTAGCACTATTTTCTTTAGAGACTTTCTTAACCGTGAGAAGAATTCCATTAACATGGTTCTTCATAAAACTTCTTTTTTGAGGTATACATATTTGGGGCTTGGTATACCTGGCAATTCATTTTATTCAACAAATACATAAATGATATGCAAAATGAAAGACCAATCATTTCTAATGCAAATAAAAGTCTTGATTGATATACCTTTTTCTGAGAATCATGAGTTACAAAGATTTCCCGGTGAGTGGAAAGAAAAAAATTGTTAGATCTATATTGAAATGAGCAGATATATTTTAGGGTTATGAATGAAGGAATACCACTGTACCACTCATTAAATAGTTGTGAAATTTATAAAAAAGAATCTTCTATTATAATATGTTACTAGCAGGGTACACGCACGTTAAACTAAAATTTTGCAAGAAAGATGTTTTATAGATATATTCATAAATAGTGATGATAACTTTAAGATGGGATAACTTTGAGCAATATTAAATCATTCATATAGAAATAGCATTATAAGATTGTAATAATTGATGGTGAAAGTTATTTGTAAATCTGAGTAACATTCGTCGCAATATTATATAACATATAAATATAAAAAATCTTCTTAATGTTTTGAATACGTTATATTCTCGTCATGTTGGTTAATATGATCTGCAAAAAAACTTGAAAATCTTTTAGCTGGTCGAGGATATCTTCATGAAAATATAACATCTTCGTTTCTATTGGTCGAACAATAGATGTAAAAAAGTTCTCTTGATTTATCTATATTGCTTTCTTGTATTATGGACCCATGTTATGTTTAATAATTGAACTAGATATTTTGTAATACAGTGCACTTTAACTCCTTGATAGAAAGTAGCGGTTTTTATGTATGTTTCAGTATCATAAAATATCTCTTCCGTATCTTCCTTATGGAAAACTCCGTATTTTCTAAAGCAAAGAACAGTAGTAGCAGGCACAAAACATTAACATGAATACAAGTTGTATTTGAGGGATGGTATTTTATTATCAAAGTCAAAGTCATGTTACAAAGGAAACTAGATATCCCGATATATAAAAATACTATCCAATGTACAACTTTCTTGATGCTAAAGTTACTAATGTTATATAACCAAAAAACTAACAAACTGTCCGTAATATGATAACTAAAACTATAATATGGCAAAATTACATAACTACCTCCTGTCCAGTCAAAACCATGTAACAGTTAATGTAACAAACACTCTCACACCAGCCCAAATGCTAACTTCGTACTAGGCCCAAAAATTTTTTTTACTTCAATATGATATTCTTGACATCAATCTCATGCTCCGCAACTATTGCCACCAGTCCATGTCAGATTCAACAACACAATACTCATGGGTTTAGAATTATAACTTTGCAGAGAACAATACTAATCTTTTAAAAAATACAATCCTTTTTCGAACGTATAATCTAATTTTAACAAACAAATCCAAAACACCTCAGTTGATGTATCACATAAGTTTAGTAAAAAAAATACTAATCTTTAGAAACTTTCTCAGCCAGGAGAGGAATCCTATTAGCATCTCTCCTCATTAAACTTCAAATTCTAGAGTTGGAATTGCCGCCTATTCATTCCCCTCAAAACATCAATTTCTTTAGAAAAATCGGCTATCTTCAGTAAAGCTTGTGTAATATATATCATTATTTCTGAAGGACTTTCATGTGCAACCACTTTTCTTTTCCTCCTTCGCTCAACTTCATAAACAACATGGTCGTCAAAATCTGTTTCACTTACACTAGCAGGTGGTCGTTGGCTTGGTGTATTGATGAGGCCGGAGGTAGGCGGTTGTATGGTTAATTGATGAGGTGATTGGATTGACTGGTGGCGGTCTGGTTGGTGTAGTGGAGATGACTTGAGCACGTGATATTATATGATGATGTTATTTTATTACAAAACTTTTTTATAAACTAGGTATACGAGGTAATAACAAAACTAAAACAAATTGTATAACCATACTTGAGCCCCATAGGTGTTACCAAATTAGGCACGTAAGAATTCCAATCAGCAACGGCTTATAACCGCCCTTTGGATAACTCTGGATAAATAAAACAATTAATATACACGAAAAACATCTTATAGGAAATCTAATTTTATTAAAAAATCCTAAAAACTTTAAATACGCCTTTTGAATTAACGTAACCTTGAGTTGAGACTACCGAAACGTATAACAAGAAACTAGGGCATAGAATTTCTTAGTGTGTGGTATCTTGACTAACGATGGTCACGTTATATGACCAAAGGTTCTTAGTTTCATGCTCTTTTTAATCTAAATTAATGTTGAGTTGAGACTGCATGAACATTATACGAGAAACTAGGGCATTAGAATTACTTAGTCCCGTGTGTCTTGACCAAAGGTGGTTGTATGCGCTTGGATATTTCTTATTAGTTTCAAATTCAATTTTGCTTAATTAATTAGCAAATCAAGAATACCATTAGTGGATGTGTCTTTTTATTTCCTCAATAAAATACTATCTTTTTACCTAACATATATGAAAAAAGGAAACACACAATACTTTGATTCGGGGGGCTCTGATCTATTAAAGTCGAACACTGCAATATATATGAGTGTAAGATTCACCATATGTGAAAATTACCCTACATTTTCAAGTTTTGACACATATATTGCTTCACTTCATTAGCCTTATTTTCCCAACTACCCATCTATCATCAATTTTCTCTTCAATTTATTTTTAGATTGAACCTTGGATAGGTAATTACTATCTAATAAAATAAATTCTGAAGCTATTTTCACTTGAAACGTCACAAGAATTTTGTCATAGTGATTGAATTCGAAGTGATGATGATAAATTTTAATAGATATAGGATTGGCATCGACTCGTCAAAAGTGGAAAGGGTTGGCACAAATCAACGGGCTTATGGAATTTCTTTGTAACATTCTTTCATGCGGGGAAAAGACACTTGGAATTTCTTGTTTTGTAAGTCAACAATTCTATTAAAATAGTACGAGTTACTATAGATAAATGTGGACTTCAGTTTGCTCGACTAGTCATCTAAGTAGATGCTCTACTCTCATTTTTTCCAAATGTATGGGTCTTTCAATTTTCAAAAACATTTTTTTATGGTGGAGTTCTGAATTCTAATGACTCTTCCATCTTGAAGATTATTTATTTCATTAAAAACTTTAGCTCGCAAAAGAAGACATTTTTTTTGACACTTCAACTCTCATGTTTTGAATCCGTTATATTCTTGTCAGGTTGGTTAATAAGTTCTGCAAAAAAACGTGAAGATCTTTTAGCTGGTCGAGGATATCTTCATGGAAATATAACATCTTTGTTTGTATTGGTCGAACAATAAATGTAAAAAAGTTCTCTTGATTTATCTATATTGCTTTCTTGTATTATGGACCCATGTTATGTTTAATACTTGAACTAGATATTTTGTAATACACTGCCTTCTAACTCCTTGATAGAAAGTAACGTTTTTTATGTATGTTTCAATATTATAAAATATCTTTTCAGTATCCTCCTTATGGAAAACTCCCTATTTTCTAATGCAAAGAACAGTAGTCGCAGGCACAAAACATTAACATGAATACAAATTGTATTTGAGAGATGGAATTTTATTATCAAAGTCAAAGTCATGTTACAAAGGAAACTACATATCCTGATATATAAAAATACTATCAAAAGTACAAATTTCTTGATGCTAAAGTTACTAATGTTACTTAACCAAAAAATTAACAAACTACCCGTAGTATGATAACTAAAACTATAATATGGCAAAATTACATAACTACCTCCTATCCAGTCAAAAACCATGTAACAGTTAATGTAACAAACACTCTCACACCGGCCCAAATGCTAACTTTGTACTAGGCCCAAACAAAGTTTTTACTTCAATATGATATTCAGGACATCAATCTCATGCTCTGCAACTATTGCCACTAGTCCACGTCATATTCAACAACACAACGGGCCGCCAATCGAGTTTCAGCCCAGTTACATGCCACACCGGTACTAGGCTGGATCAAATCACAACCTATATCTAGTCAAGTACGGGTCAGTCCAACACAGTGGGTAAAGGCCATAATTATGTTACAGCTCCGGTAACATTTTGCTTCCGATGTCAATAGACTATTTTGCCTCATGGGTTTAGAATTATAACTGTGCAGAGAAGAATACTAATCTTTTTAAAAATACAATCCTTTTTCGAACGTATAATCTAATTTTAACAAACAAATCCAAAACACCTAATTTGATTTATCACATAAGTTTAGTAAAAAACAATACTAATCTTTAGAGACTTTCTCATCCAGGAGAGGAATCCTATTAGCATATCTCCTCATTAAACTTCAAATTCTAGAGTTGGAATTTCCGCCTATTCATTCCCCTCAAAACTTCAATTTCTTTCTAGCTTGTGTAATATATATCATTACTTCTAAAGGACTTTCATGTGCAACCACTTTTCTTTTACTCCTTCGCTCAGCTTCATAAACAACATCGTCATCAAAATATGTTTCACTTACGCTAGCAGGTGGTCGTTGGCTTGGTGTATTGATGGGGTCGGAGGTAGACGGTTGTCTGGTTAATTGATGAGGTGATTGGATTGACAGACGGCGGTCTGGTTGGTGTAGTGGAGATGACTTGAGCACGTGACAGTGAAGTGGAACGCACCATGGAAGTTTGTCCACGAAATTGAATCCTATTTGATTTGTAATACACAAGAAACCACGTGAGAAGCGTTGCAACTTGCAAGGACTCCCAGATGCATACTCTGACTAGAAAGATTAGATGATGGTATGTTGGTTTGCTGAGGTGCGTGACTAAATCTGAAAGTGTATTAAGCGATTAACGCAAAACATGTGCTTGAACGTCCACTGGTAGCCATACAAAGTTATTGTCTTTAAAGTCTTGTGTTGGGGGTTGCTTTGACATGTCCTGCCATTATCATATTACCATATAGACATAAGTGAAAAAACACCAACGAGATAAGCTGATAAATTTCAAATTTCAAGGAACCAACCAATGTAGGAAGACATTCTTCAAACAGAGAAGCCACTATGAGTGCTTTATCTGAAGTAGACAACGTCTTGCAAAAAGAATGCACGTGAAACCGCGGTTGGGTAGGTGGTGCAAGTTCCTTCTTCCCAGCCTTTCATAATGCTATCAATAACAAAATTTTATAAATTACATATAAGTATCAGATAAGAGCTTTACAAATATCATCTTAAAATATATAGTGGTACACTCACATTAATTTCGGACATCAAAGTAATTTGAGCGTACACCTCCTCTATATCTTTTTCAGCCTGCAAATGCAACAACACAAAACGAACATATAATAGTCAAGGTAAAGCCCTCTAACACAAACACCAAATTAAGCGGATGTTTTTAAGCTAATTTATGGGCTTATGAAGTTATGAGCTTATTTTGATTTTGGCTTTTATTCAATAAGCCCTGACTAATTCATCTTATTTTGAGAATTAAGAGCTTATATACGTTTAATTTGATATAATAAGCTTATGTAAGCCCATAAGTTTCAAACAAATTAAAAGAAACCTCATATTATGAAATACCTCCAAATAAAATAAGATAATAAGCCCATAAGTAAGCTTAAAATATCACCCTAAGTAATCTTAAACAAATTTACCCTCAAATACACATCCATAACACGACAAAGTATCTTTTACGAAAGATTATTCACCGGCATTTGTTGTTCCGCAACGTGGTTTGTAGAAGCCTCAACCTAATTAATAAACACACATCTAACAATAAATACTTATGATTAGATACTAGCTACAAAAATGCATCAGCCATCTCCATCTTAAAACATAATTAATAAAATCCAGACAGTTTAACATTAGAAAAATGAAAAAGGGAACACTAACTTGCTTTTATAATAACAAACACCAAACAACACAAGTTAATACAAATTTGAACCTGCTATATGTGCCCTCTTGGAAACTACAACACAAGCTCATTCTCCTGAGGCACGGTGACGAGTGGACATAATTCCTTGTAACGAGGCACATCTGCAACAATTACACACAAAACTAAATTAATTGCTACACCAATCAAAGAGAAAAAAAACGTTTTAGTTTATTTTTAACGGCATTTCTTTAATTATCAAATCAGTAAGAATTCAAACTAGTAACTTCTAATCATATTTAGTGCCCAACAACTCCCTTACATTTTGTGCTTTTAGCACTATTTTCTTTAGAGACTTTCTTAGCCGTGAGAAGAATTCCATTAACATGGTTCTTCATAAAACTTCTTTTTTGAGGTATACATATTTGGGGCTTGGTATACCTGGCAATTCATTTTATTCAACAAATACATAAATGATATGTAAAATGAAAGACCAATCATTTCTAATGGAAATAAAAGTTGATTGATATACCTTTTTCTGTGAATCATGAGTTACAAAGATTTCCCGGTGATTGGAAAGAAAAAAATTGTTAGATCTATATTGAAATGAGCAGATATATTTTAGGGTTGTGAATGAAGGAATACCACCGTACCACTCATTAAATAGGCGTGAAATTTATAAAAAAGAATCTTCTATTATAATATATTACTAGCAGGGTACACGCGAGTTAAACTAAAATTTTGTAAGCGAGATGTTTTATAGATATATTGATAAATAGTGATGATAACCATAAGATGGGATAACTTTGAGCTATATTAAATCATTCATATAGAAATAGTATTATAACATTATAATAATTGATGGTGAAAGTTATTTGTAAATCTGAGTAACATTCGTCGCAATATTATATAACATATAAATATAGAAAATCTTCTTAATGTTTTGAATCTGTTATATTCGCGTCATGTTGGTTAATATGATCTGCAAAAAAACTTGAAGATATTTTAGCTGGTCGAGGATATGTTCATGAAAATATAACATCTTTGTTTCTATTGGTCGAACAATAGATGTAAAAAAGTTCTCTTGATTTATCTATATTGCTTTCTTGTATTATGGACCTATGTTATGTTTAATACTTGAACTATATATTTTGTAATACAGTGCCTTCTAACTCCTTGATAGAAAGTAGCGTTTTTTTATGTAGGTTTCAATACTATAAAATATCTCTTCCGTATCCTCCTTATGGAAAACTCCCTATTTTCTATAGCAAAGAACAGTAGTAGCAGGCACAAAACATTAACATGAATACAAGTTGTATTTGAGAGATGGTATTTTATCATCATAGTCATAGTCATGTTACGAAGGAAACTACATATCCCGATATATAAAAATACTATCCAATGTACAACTTTCTTGATGCTAAATTTACTAATGTTATTTAACCAAAAAATTAACAAACTGCCCGTAGTTGATAACTAAAACGATAATATGCAAAATTATATAACTACCTCTTGTCCAGTCAAAACCATGTAATAGTTAATGTAACAAACACTCTCACATCAGCCCAAATGCTAACTTTGTACTAGGCCCAAAAAAAGTTTTTACTTTAATATGATATTCAGGACATCAATCTCATGATCCGCAACTATTGCCACCAGTCCATGTCAGATTCAACAACACAATAGGCCGCCAATCGAGTTTCAGCCTAGTTACATGCCACACGGTACTAGGCTGGGTCAAATCACAACCCATATCTAGTCGAGTACGGGTCAGTCCAACATAGTGGGTAAAGGCCATAATTACGTTACAGCTCTGGTAACATTTTGCTCCCGATGTCAATAGACTATTTTTCCTCATGGGCTTAGAACTATAACTGTGCAGAGAAGAATATTAATCTTTTAAAAAATACAATCCTTTTTCGAACGTATAATCTAATTTTAACAAACAAATCTAAAACACCTCATTTGATGTATCACATAAGTTTAGAAAAAAACAATACTAATCTTTAGAAACTTTCTCAGCCAGGAGAGGAATCCTATTAGCATCTCTCCTCATTAAACTTCAAATTCTAGAGTTGCAATTGCCGCCTATTCATTCCCCTCAAAACATCCATTTCTTTAGAAAAATCGGCTATCTTCAATAAAGCTTGTGTAATATATATCATTATTTCTGAAGGACTTTCATGTGCAACCACTTTTCTTTTCTTCCTTCGCTCAACTTCATAAACAACATGGTCGTCAAAATCTGTTTCACTTACGCTAGCAGGTGGTCGTTGGCTTGGTGTATTGATGGGACCGGAGGTAGACGGTTGTCTTGTTAATTGATGAGGTGATTGGATTGACAGGCGGCGGTCTGGTTGGTGTAGTGGAGATGACTTGAGCACGTGATAGTGAAGTGGAACGCACCATGGATGTTTGTCCCCGAAATTGCATCCCATTTGATTTGTAATACACAGCAAACCACGTGAGAAGCGTTTCAAGCTAGGTTGCACTGATACGGAAACGGCATGGGATACGGGTACGATACGGGAACGGGGAACGGCAAAAATAAAAAATTCAAGATACAGGAACGACATGGATACGGTAAACCTATTTGCACCGTAAAGACATAGCATTCACATATAAAATTATATATTTGTCTTTATAAAATTCATATAACTTGAATTATTTTTTAGATCAATTTATTTTTCATGTGAGCTTTTAGACACATTGGTCAAGATAATAAAAAAAATAAGCTCACTAAACCGTTTTAATAAAACAACACACCCAGTTTGAAGTCTTGACAGACAATAATTGGTTCAAGATTTAAAACATAGACAATACTTTAACTAATTTTACTTTGTGAAATTAACGATGATTCACTAATTCAACAAGTTCGGCCGGTTATAAAACCGTTCGACAATAATTAGTTCAAGATTTAAAAAAAACAACATATACACTATTACTTGGTACTTACGAATTGGACTATGGATCTATAAGCATGGAAATAAGCCACTAATATTTTCTATTAAGGATACCTTTATTTACTTTTCTTAATTCATCATTCTTTTTTATTACTTTCAAAAAAGTTAAAAACTTGTACCCACTAAGATTTGTACCCACTAGTAGTATTTTAGTAGTAGCGAAAATTACAGACAGGGCCACTTTTTGTGGTCCTTGTCTTGCAGAGGCCAACTTTTCCTTGGGTTACGAGAATAGCCACCATGCTCGGGAAATCCCTACGACGAGAGTCTTTTTGTCACGTGTAAGATAGTTATACGTTTTAAAAAAAACACAACTTACCAAACATGGCATGTGAACCCCCAGCTTTTTCAGACATTTATTGTGCATGGTGGGCCCCGGCATGTGAACCCCTAGCTTTTCCAGACAATGGGCCCCAAGATTTAACCTTTAAACATACTCCCTTTAATTATTTCCTGAGTATAGGTGTATTTTTTTTATTTTTTATTTTAAAGAATTTATTTTGGTAATGTTTAAAAACTTAGTAAAATTAGTGTGTAACCGCTACTTTGCGCATGTTTAGTTTATTGTTATGATTTAAAAAAAAATATTGGCATGTTGAGTAGTTTTTAAAGAGCTCTTTGCGTAGAGATAAAGAGAAAAAATTTAATTGGCATGTTGAATAATATATTAATGGGCAAAGTATGGCACTCGTGAAAATTTTGATGAAAAAAATTGTATAGTATTTTCTGTTTAAAAAATGAGTAAGTATGTAGTATGCGCAAATTTTGTATAACGTTATGATATAAAAAAGTAATAAAATACATAGTCGAAAGGAAAAATATATTATGTGTAAAAAAGAATATATACGAATTTCCTGTACATGCGTGGTTAGTATATATTTGAGATATATTTTGAACTGCAAATTAGTATTTAAATAATTTGATGCGCAAAATGATCAAACACTAATTACTCGATACATTCAGGGTTGTATTCAAAGCATAATATTATTAGAATTACTAAAAACAACGGAAAACACAAAATGTTACAATCCGTCAATTTATGGTTGATATTTTATTCTCAATATTTATTTGAAAACATTATTTTAATGTTATAATATGAACTCACTTATTTTTGGGAAGAAATTTGGATTTACGTCTTGAAGTAGCATCGACTACGTTTAAACAGGAGGATTCTACGTTACGTGCTCACGTTTATATACACCGTCTTTGGTGACAGTCCGACATTTCAGAAAATAAATTTATCCGTGAATATTATTTTGGAATTTTAAATTTGTGTTGGTTCATAAACTCACAAATTTACGAGAAGAGATTAGGACTTACGATTTTAATTTAACGTCCTTTACGACTAAACCGGAAACCTTAGGATTTCGTATTTATGTTTTCGAACTCCGTTTTTGATGAGATAATTTTTATTAGATTCGTTTTGTGCCGTTGATTCATAATTTATAAAAATGTTTTTCGTAAAACGACCCGAGGGCACGTAAATCGAGGAAACTGGAATCGAGGAGTACCCGTAAATAATTGGGGATGAGACAAAAACAAGTTTTGCCCCACCCCGACTATATGGACGGCCAACTAACGCACCACCACCCTTGATGTGTCAAATTCTTAGCTAATAAGCTAACACATGTTAGCTTAGCTTAAAAGCTACTCCACCAATACACAAAACCATCTATCCTAAACTAGTAGCTCATTCACAACATGCAAATCAACCAAAATCCTCTCCTCCCTCTCTCTAGATGCCGTCCACTCTCACACATAAACACCCTATTTGATCAACTTTTAACCATGAAATCTCATGTTATTCATACATAAGTTGAAGCCCTTTTGAAGCTCTATTGATTGGTGGTGATTATAACATCCAAGGAGGAGTTTCTACGGAGTCTTGGGGCTGATTTTCCACAAGGAGTTCTTGAAGAATGGTGGTCTTGCATATGGTCTTGGTTTATGACAAGTTTCTCCATCAAAATCCATGTCTTGATCATAACCTACATCATCATGGTGGTATAAAGATTGTTCTCCTAATCCTCTTGTTATTTTGATTATGTAATCATGTATTTTCTTTCCTATTGTATATGTATATGATGATTATATGATGATAAAAATATTATGTGGGGATTTGGTGTTGATAATCATGGGTAAAAAGATGAAAAACTATATGTAAAAAGGTTAAAATCATGCTTAAAATGATGACTGTATAAAACAGTAAAGAACCATGTGATAAACTGATAAAATGGCATAGATTAATGTATATACAGTAAGTAATATGTCTTGTACACATGTGAGAGTTGGCCATGCAATGGAATCATTATAATGAGTGAGATATGACCAAAACAAGTTTAGAGTACCAATCTGAATAGTCAGTTTTGGACGGACTGTTAAGGATATTTAGATTTGGATTGAGCAGTAGCTAAAACTAAGTTAATTGTAGCACATATCATGTAATTTATGGTGTCCAAAAATGTGCTTCTATCTCCTTGTAGAACTCAAGATATGGTAAAAATAGTGAAAGTGAAAGTAAAAATCAGACTTTGGGAAATTAAAGTATAATAGTATTATATAAGCACTCAAATAAAAATAGTATAAAATGTGAATTAAAACCCACTAACTTATATAATACATTTATATAAATATGTATAAGGATAAATAAATGGACATTTTATAAAAAATGGTAGTTTGATAAGTTTTATAAGTTATAAAACTATAAACATGATTTTTACGACTTTTTCGGCTATGACCGTAAAATTAACGTTTTTGTTAAATAAAACTTAGACGGTTGGACCCGTCTAATGTAAACTTTTATAAACTCATATACTGATATATAAACATGTATAACAATTAAAAACCGATAAAACTCGAACTATAAAACATACGGACATTAACGGGCTAAGTTAACGTTATTGGACTAATAATACAACAAAATGGACTAAAACTCTTATAAACTTATTTATTGGGCTTAACCCATTTGGGCCCAACATGTAAAGTATAAATACTGATAATACAAGTATGAAATAGATTAATACAAGTTTATGAACTTATAATAGGCTTATTGGACCTAAAACACGTAAATAGGTAAAACTAGTAAACTAGTATAAAAGTTATCGACACATAACACTAAAACGAGTAAATGAGAATATGTAGACCCACTTGATCATCATATATATAAAATCATCATATGTATACATAAATGTTATTGTTATAAATTCATTGGACAAGAGTCTAAGACGAGTATTATTTGTCTAGGTTTCCGTGATTGAAGCACGTACCGTACATCCGAATTGCCGATAAGCCGCTTTCCCACATCAACGTGAGTTCATAGCCTCGCACTCTTTTAAATGCTTTTACGAAATATTTTATAAACCTGCGAGGGAGATAACATGTTAGTTTTACTAAAATAGGACGCCATTTGTCCCAATTGTTTGTCTATTGATTTGGACCCGAATGATTGTATGACCCGATGAATGATTATATGACCCGATAGATGAAAATAAATGGATTATTAAAGTTAGGTTATGTCACTAAAAGTCCCATTAGCATGAATTGTGAACTACCGGGATTTGGTAGATGCTTATGCATATAATAGTACTATTTGGGGACGATCACCCCAGTTCGTGCCTTGACGGTTGATCCCCGTCGTGCCACATTGTTTGGTAAGCGAATTTATGTATGAGAAGATTTCCATAGCGTGACCTTTGTGACGACACACTAATTTAGATGGGCAAATTGAGTTTCGGGCTAGCTACCCGTTGTTTGTTATAGTAAGGTAACAATGTCATGCGGCTTATAATAATCCAAATCAACGAAATACTGCTATATGCACCGAATTACGATATATTGCCTTACTAGCAATATGGGGTCTTACTATTGATATTATGTTCGTGTTTTGGTTTTTCATAACCATATTCATATAACGGTTTTTATTTAACTCCATACAACGTTATAAAACGTATTGTATGATATTTTTACGATATTGGTTCGTATAATGGTTTTGAAGGCAAAAGCCTATATTATGATTTTGACAAGGATTTGTATAAAATGATTTTGGCTATTTTATGGCCTACTACATGGATTTGTACAAAATGATTTTCGGTAATAATTTTATACCGATGTTATATTGATGGATGTTATTAAACTCTATGTATTCACTCGGCGTTATCGCTGACCCTTTTCTTTTAACATGTTTTGTCTCAGGTACTTGAAGGTAATTCTCGGGAAGACAACAAGAATTCATGGCCCGCACTTAAATTATAATTTCCATTCAAATGTTTTGTAAAACCTGTATTAAATACAATGACTTGGGACCTATGTAACTTTGATATTTATAAATGGAAATGCTTTACTATTAAACAACGCGATTTTTAAGCGTTGTCTATGATGTGAGTAATGTGCTATCCCGTAACACCAACGAGTCTTCCGCTGAATTGAATTGTATAAATTTGGGGGTGTTACACAAAAGATAAACGTAACAAGATAATTTTTTTACATGATTGGATAATTTATATCGATCTGTAGTTACGAATTAATCGTTCCTTCTTAGCAATAGTTATAATCAAATTTTTCCTTGCTTCATTCAAGTTGTCATACATACGTTGATCTACTTCTTGAGCCATAAGAAGTGTATGCAACCCGTAACTGGTAACGGTTGTCATTTGCATAGACTCCACCAACCTAATTCGTGGTTCACGGGCACGCATTCGTCGGAAGTAAAAATTCAATTCTGTCACCAAATTGTGTGCAAGTGTGATCTCATCCTGTAGATCCCTTTGTATGCTCTCATTAACATCTGCTCTAAGTTGATTTGAAGAAGCATCCATATTATGTTAGTGTGGGAGAAATATTGTTTGTGAATTGTGTGGGTGGGAGATTAATTTTAAGAAATATATAGAGAATACAAATATGTGTAGTTGCTATCACAGCGTTATAATAATGCCATATGAATTCAAATAATATGAGAAAAATGGTCCACTGATTAAAGCAGTGAAAGCATGTGAGCCTCCAGCTAAGGCAATGATATACTCGGGAAAAATCATATGAGATGAAGGACATTGTCAGTGATTTGATGTGCTAATTTAGATATTCGAATCAAACAAATGTCATAGTACATGTGATGAGTAATTGAATATTGGCATGACATTTGATACATAAAGAAAAATAAAATAATATAATAAAGATTAAATTTAGCATATTAATAAGACAGTCTGAATACTACTAACAAATGATGTTAATTGTAGTTAGTAGATAAGAGGAACCTTTTAGGTCTATGGCGGGCAATTTCTTTAATCTCCTCGTTCTCCAGGTGTTCTTGTTCGGCCCATTCAATCATTTGGTCATTTGTGAAATCATTTTATGTTACTTCCTTATTTTCATCTTCATTTTCACCTTCGTAACCTGTTATTACATCGGCCATTGTTTCTGCCAGGTCAGCATTTGAACATATGTAGTTTGGTATAATAATATCCACACCTACATGGTCGATGTACATCTCCAACATGCCGTGCGCTGCTGAGATGTCGAACATGACATGCATGTCATAGTTGTTTCTTAGTTTGACTGTGTGAGATTTCTTGTAATAATTTATTTTGTAATAAAGAGCATGGATGTTGTAAGAAAGAATGTTGAAAAGATATTGTTTAATATCTTTAAGTTTCATTCTTGGGATGTTGATCATCATTGTACCACCATTGACATATGTTGGGTTATTTGTTGCATCTATCACCAATTGGCCACTATGGTGTAGTTGACTTGGGTATATGGTATAGTTGGATTTGGGTATATGGTGTAGTTGGATTTGCTTTTCTAATTAGTTCGAACGATCTATTGTGATCTAACCTTTTATTCTTCTGTTTCTGCATTTGATGTAGATACCGGAGTGACTCTTATAGTTTTAGGTTTGTTTCTTCAGAAATGATACCCGTTAATGATTCCTCCAATGAACCGTCATTTGGAATCAACACCGTGGTTAAATCTACCAGTTGATGAGAAACGTAAATCTGGAGTTTTCCAACAACTTTAGCAATGTCGTACATAACATCGATATCGTAATCGCTCTTTATTTTTTTCAGACCCTGTAAGTTGTTGATTTGTGGTAGTGTGTAATATATGTTGTCAATTGTTATATGGGTGTAATATGGAACAGTTAGCTTTGATTTTATGTAACTAACCATATTTGCATAAAACATTGGTGGAACGCTAACATCTAGTATTGAACCGTGTTCATATCTTAGGGGGTTAAGTTTGAATTGGCCTTTGTGGTTGACTTGAAATTCGAATGTATTTTGATTTGAGATTGACATGTTATTTATGTAAGAAGATTGAATTAAAGATGAGTATGGATTGTAGTCTAAATGTAAGGACATATACATAACAAGAAGATGAAATGTAACAGTGGTTCATTTATTTCTATTGCAGGATTGATAAGACTAGTCACTTTGAAAGCAACAAGTAGGGCATGCATTACAAAGTAGTGGGTTACAAATTCGTAGCATACACTAATGAAGATGTTCCCACTTGTTACATATTACTGAAATAGTTTTCTTGAACATGAAGGCTTATCTTGTTTTCTTTGTTTGTTACCCTCATCGATGTTTTGTTCCGCCACAACCAAAGGGGATAATTTGACACATGTAGTTCAGTTTGAGGAACATGCGTATATGCTTGGAAAAATTCACGGTCTTGTAAAGCATCGTCCAATGAGAGCAGGCCTGAATCTAGAGAACAATTAGGCTTTTTATGTAGAGAAATGTTGAGGAGGTAGGATCGTAACCTATATTGTTGGTCAAAATAAATTTTATTTTATTTGTTGAAAAAGTTTTAATGTCGACTTGGTCTATGGTTGCAATGAGACCACCAACAAATTTTCTTCCAGGGGGTGAAGAGAACCTTCCATAATGGTGCAAGCGGATAGTGTATTTCATGTTTGGAATATGAAAATGGGTTACTAGATGTTGTGATATTCATTTGTGTGAAGGTGAATTATGTAGATGTGTGCATTTAGTCCTTTAACTGTTTAAATGTATTGTCATGTCACCTTTTAATCAATAATAAATGCTATGGCAGTGTATAATTCATTTTGGGTGTTTGATTATATGAACTAAATTTATTCGATAAAGGAAATATATTACAAGATACACCTAACAAGGCCAAATGCAATTTGAGAATTTGGAAAACAAATTAGTTTCTTAAAAACAAAAGTTGTTGAACCAAGTAGAGTTGTTTGGGTTTATATCATCTAGGTGTTGAGAGGTGTATTGTTGTGAATTGTAGTGTTCGTTTGCAAAAGATGTGTTCTGATAGTCATTTCCCTGTGTATGATCATACTGTTGTGAGGGTTGTATGTTGTGATTAAAGCTTTTTCCCACATAAACGTTATCAGTTTGTGGTACTTCAGGGCTATGCGTTTGGAAATGATCTGTTGGGTATGAGTTATGAAAGTAAGGCTGAAATGGTTGTGAAGTGTTTTTTCCGAAATCGTTAAAAGTGTATTGGTAAAATCCGTCGACGGGACTAGCATAATTATCGTTTGTTGTTGGAACTTGTTGTCGGCGAGTCTTTACTGGTGGTTGTGGGACGTATGATTTTTTGCACTGATCATGCATGTGGCCCCCTTCATTGCATCTGGTGCAATGTATACCCTTTGTTAACTCACCTTGTGACAATATTCGCTTGGTGTTTTTTGGACGACCAGGTTGTGGGCTATACATTTGAGGAGGTATAATTGGGCATATATGAGATGGAAACTCCCATTCATGCACATCTCCAACAAATTGGATGGATTCTGCGTACGTGGCTTGGTATTTTTCCTTTCTAAACCAATCTGCTATAAATTGTACGCAATCTGTTGTATGCAAAAATCTAGTTACAGCTATCACGTGCCCACAAGATATGCTTGAAATCTGCCATTTACGACATTCACATGTATGGTTTCCAAATTCGACCAATCGGGTATAATGACCATCCATAACCTGGTATTGATATTGATTGACGCCGTGAATGATCCATGTTGCACTTTTAATCTTACTTTTCTCCACCTTATCCGCGACCCAATTTGTGATTTCGTACTTCATATTTGCTGGTAGAAAAACATAGATTATAGATTATTTATAAATTTTTTTACAGTTTTACTTTTATAATTATGAACATAACTACCTACAGCTTCACGCTGATCGTAGTACCAATTTTGCATCATTTTCCGGTACGACTCTGTCAGCATTGTTATAGGTAGCCTTCTTGTCTTTCTTGTACAATTATTAACAGACTCGATGCTGTTAGAAGTACAATAATTGTAGCGGGGGTGGGGAGAATACGCTCTTGACCATCTTTGAGGACCTGCTTCAATTAACTTGTGGTATGCATCAGACTGAACTGCTTGCAGTATGTTCATGTTGGTTGTAAAATCCTCCACCGTATACGCCTTGCAAATCTTCGAGTAATTTTTTTTGTCTTCTTCTTTTTCAAAGATAGATTCATCATTAGATGTTGACAAAATATACCATGAAACTCTAATGAAAACTCGTTTCGTACTACCAAAGCTATAGCTGCATGTCTATCGGATATGGAAATCATATTTGGGTTTTCACCAATACATTCTTTAAGTACCGACATCCACCACGACTAATATGGGCCAGTTTCACCTCGACATATACCAAAAGCGATATGCACAATTTGGTTGTTTCCATCCATCCCTACAGCTAACAAATTTGCACCCTTATACAAACCCTTCAAATATGCAGCCTCGATTATAAGCAATGGGCGTAGTTGATTAAGAAACGTTCGGATCTAAAGTTAAAAAATCAAAGATATAACATAAAAAAAATAATGCATGACTATTAAATTTATGAATGAATAATATTAAAAATAAAACACTGACCTGAGCACCTAGGGCAATAAATATCATCTCAAAAACTCCTTCTTCGTTTATCTTGATACGTGTGACCGTTCCGTGATTTTTTTTGATATATTGTAACAATAATATGGTGACATTTCAAACGAATCGTAAGGCGATCCCCTAATCATGTGTAACCCATAATCCTTATCTCTCCATGCTTGTTGATACGATATACTGATTTTATATATTGACATGATGGCTTTTTGTATATCTTTACTTTTCAAATTACGCTTATCATCTTTTAACTCTTCTCTAAATATGTGACCAATAAATTTTTTGTTTGCGTTCCTGTCGTTTAGAAAAGTTTGTGTTTTTGGACATGTGTGAATATCAATCATGCTTGTAATATCAAACACATCTGTTTTTGGCCAACATCTCTCCCGAATAATCCAATCGCATTCTTCAAAATTATACCAATGATAAACACGAGTATTGATGTTTGATTTTTTAGATCTAAATTGATAACCGGATTCTATAACTTTCAACCTAACGGCCAAATCTAGGGCTTCCAAACTTAAAAACACCTTTCCAACATAAACCTGTGTATCTTTATTGTAATCCCTTGCTATCGTAGGTTTTGAGTTATAAAAGGGGGTTTCCGGGACGTTAGGTAAGTTTGACATGAAATTTTTCCATTTTTTTGAAAATGGTTTTTGTGTAGTATTATTATCATGTGTAGATGAATTATCATCATATTCATTTTCTTCATGTGTAGAAAACGCACATCATGAATCTGGTTTTGTAAAATTTGCATAGTTGTTATACCCAGAATCAACCTTTTCGTCATATGATGAAAACGCACTTGAACAGCCTGGTTTAGTGAAATTGGCCTCATTAATATCTACGTGGTTGTCATTTTCTTCGTCCGATAAAAAAGCAAATGAAGATCCTGGTTTTGTAAAATCGGCCTCATGCTTATATCCAGAATCTACAATATCATTTACTGAATCTTCATCAGTTTGTGATTCTTTGTTTTGAAAATCGTTATCATCGAAAAAATTGAACATTTTTTTTGTAAACGAACATACAAGTTGGGTATTTCGTTTGGAGAAGAACAAGCGCATTGAACAAAAAAAGATACCTCATTGTCGTTAGTAATATCTAGCATACTATCAGTTGAAGAAAGTTTGACCGAAATTGTATTTTTTCACCGGGATTCAAATTGAACTTTTTGTATATCATCTCAAGTAACATTGAGTACGTCATATCTACACGCATCATAGCACCACGTTCTTGATCGCGAAAGTGAATTATACATTTGAATGATTTTTGCTTTGAGTAGATTTTTTTAGTTACGGTTTAATCAGTGTCAGGATAAACATTTATATCCCATTTAAAAAGATACTCGGGAAAGTTTTAAAGAGAGCATCAATAATGCCAGTGAGTTGTCTAATCAATGTCAGGATAAACATATATATCCCATTTAAAAAGATACTCGGGAAAGTTTTAAAGAGAGCATCAATAATGGCAGTGAGTTGTCTAATCAATGTCAGAATAAACATTTATTTCCCATTTAAAAAGATACTCGGGAAAGTTTTAAAGAGAGCATCAATAATGGCAGTAAGTTGTCTAATCAGGATACACATTTATTTTTTTGCATGCAAACATTAATAAATAAAATACTTCATTAAAAAAATTACATTACGAAATAAATATTTCATATGAAATATTTATTTATTTGTTTAAAATATAATTGACATAACATAGCCTATTACATAGAAATACAACTTTTTAAACAATACATAAAGGTAAAACACATTATGCAATTATATCACTAATTGGACGGTTTAGAAGGAATACAGATTCCTTGTACGGGCCAACCATAAACGAACCTGGTATTCCTTCAATAGCTTCGTTGTTATTAAAGATCCCCATATCATTATTCCATGTTTCTAGTATGTGGGGTTCACCGTAGGGACCAATGCTTTCAAAAATTGGGGTATCATCGTCTGTGAATCCCAAAATTTTGGGCCTATGTTCAATTGGCATAGGGAGAAAATAATGCAATGGACCAACACTAACAATTCCACCGTTCAACAATAAATCCCATGCCATAGCACTCCGACCGTATTCCCAAGCTGTACTACCACCAAGGACGAGAGTGTTTTCATATTGGGTGACCGTGAATGGCGGTAGAATGTGATTTATGATTTCTTGAGGAACATCTTGGACTAAGATTTGATTAGTAAGCAAATCAAATGACCCGATCACGTACCTTCTGTGAAGATAAGCTTGATCACAAACGTATTTTTCAGAAGCTGTCCAAATTATTTTACCATCAACAACCGCCTGACTACCCCTCTTAATTCTAATAGTAGCATCATAAAAACCAACAGATTCAAGATTGGTCCATGACTGGGTAGTCATTCTAAACACTGATACAGACCATGTACCCTGACCATTTATAGCATAATTAATTTTGACAATAGTTGGATCTTGAGTTGGTGGATACACCTTAAACCCAAATATTCTTTTGGTAGCAGGAGGTTCAAGTTGTTGGAATGGTGTCAATATGGTTACCGACTTTTACATACACGGGTTTCATAACAGAAGTGCAACATCATCAGTAACTAAAAAACACCAAATGCCTCTGACGTTGCAAGTGCCTTCAGAGCAGGATCATTAAATGGTGAATTTGTTGGTGTAAATGTTAAGTCAACATCAACTGTGTACATTTCACTTTCATCTGTTTCCTTAAACTGTAAAATGAAACTACAATGATCAACTTCACGCGAGCCAAACCGAAGAATAAAACTTCGGCGATCAATGCAAGATTTCCATCGCTTAGACACAAGACCAAACCTGCACAAAGATTCTACAGGCAACCTAACCATGATTTCTCTTTGAATGTCAAAGGGAATGTAGTCAGACATTTTTTTTTCTAGTAAGATTATGTGGATTTGTTTACCAAAAACAATTTAAGTTGATACTTAAATAGATCCATTTAGTTATATAAATGAGACATTGTAAACTGTCAGTGACTAGTCAACTCAATGTCTGATTAAACCATGCTATTTTCAGGCTCGGGAAATAATAAATGAGACATTGTAAACTGTCAGTGACTAGTCTAATCAATGTCAAGACAAACCATGCTATTTTCATGCTCGGGAAATATTAAATAAAACATTGTAAACTGTCAGTGACTAGTCTATTCAATGTCAGGATAAACCATGCTATTTTAATGCTCGGGAAATATTAAATGAGACATTGTAAATAGTCAGTGACTAGTCTAGTCAATGTCAGGATAAACCATGCTATTTTCATGCTCGGGAAATTATAAATGAGACATTGTAAACTATGAGTGACTAGTCAACTCAATGTCAGATTAAATCATGCTATTTTCATGCTCGGGAAATAATAAATGAGACATTGTAAACTGTCAGTGACTAGTCTAATCAATGTCAGGATAAACCATGCTATTTTCATGCTCGGGAAATATTAAATGAAACATTCTAAAATGTCAGTGACTAGTATATTCAATGTCAGGATTAACCATGCTATTTTAATGCTCGGGAAATATTAAATGAGACATTATAAATTGTCAGTGACTAGTCTAGTCAATGTTAGGATAAACCATGCTATTTTCATGCTCGAGAAATAATAAATGAGACATTGTAAACTGTCAGTGACTAGTCAACTCAATGTTAGATTAAACCATGTTATTTTCATGCTCGAGAAATAATAAATGAGACATTGTAAACTGTCAGTGCCTAGTCTAATCAATGTCAGGATAAACCATGCTATTTTAATGCTCGAGAAATAATAAATGACACCCTTTAAACTGTTAGTGACTAGTCAACTCAATGTCAGATTAAACCATGTTATTTTCATGCTCGGGAAATAATAAATGAGACATTATAAACTGTCAGTGACTAGTCAACTCAATGTCAGATTAAACCATGCTATTTTCATGCTCTGGAAATAATAAATGAGACATTGTAAACTGTCAGTGACTAGTCTAATCAATGTCAGAATAAACCATGCTTGGGAAATAATAAATGAGACATTGTAAACTGTTAGTGACTAGTCTAGTCAATGTCAGTATAAACCATGTCATTTTTCATGCAGTTTTTAAGTTAAATAATCAACCTCACAAATATAAATTCTTATAAATTTTGATTGTTTCCAAATTGTGATATCTGAAATTTCTATAATTTAAATATGTCTGATTATATACCGTTTGAAGTTCAAAGAGAAATAATGCTCAAGTTTGGTGTTGACGATTTAGTTCGTTTTCGCAACGTTTGTAGGAGGTGGCGTTATGAGATACAAGGTAGGGACTTCATACGTAGTTACAGTTCACGCACCACAAATCCTTTTTTTTATATTTGGCATATAAGCAAGGTAATGATGGATACTTGTATGCGGTGCATAATGATTGAATGTGCACACGTATTCATTCTCAATTAAATTTAAATGTTCTTAAGCCAATTGCGACTTCAGAAGGTATATGGTGCTTCACATTTGCTGATGATATGGCTCTTGTATTGTGGAACCCTTTAATACAAAAGTGTGTTTCTATTCTTCTACCAAACTTCGTGTCTCAACCCAATTCACCAAAAATGATATTTGGTTTTGGTGTTCATCCAAGAATGTTAGACGCAACCATTTTGAAAATAAACTACCCCCTATACTCACAGGGACCATGGTACGTTCATGTGTTTACACTAAGGTCAAATAGATGGACTAGTATTCCTATTGATCGTTTACCACGTGATAGCATTCAAATAAAAAGGACAGGGCAAGCGGTGGTTGGGGGTAAAAATTTTTGGGTGGGCTCTGAATTCTTAAATCTTGGGGGTATTTTTTCAGATAAAGTTTACTTAATTGTCTTGTTTGATTTGCTTGCTAAACGATTTCGTGTATAAAACATTCCTGAAACAATTACTTCAATGCTTCCCCCACCGTTTTATGTTACTAATCTTGGAACCTCACTTGTAATTTCTAGAAGTTACATTCATGGAGATGTGAGGATTATTTGTGCATGGTTATTAGAAATTGATGATGCTGGTTTTATTAATTCAACTACATTACTATTCACTAGTGTGATGCCCTATTATGATCTGCCAAAATTATTAGGCTTTATGATTGATGGAGAGCCAATAATTGATTTTGATGTCAACAGAGTAATGTTTCTTAACGTTGTGCAAGTGTACAACAAAAATTTGCAGTCATTTCAAAACCTTGGAGCTATGCAAGGAAATCGTGGCTCATTCATCGTTGGTCCACACAAAGAATCCTTAATTCTGATTGACCGTCCACAAAATGAAGTTATATACGGAAATTAGGTTTCTATTAGGACGTTGTGTGTTTTTCAAATAATTTTAGTGTTTCCACTTCGTCTTTGTGTTTTGTGTTAGTGCAAGTAACTATGTTATGTACTATTCATTGTTTTTTAATCAATGTAATCTAGGGTTTATTTTAAATAAGTGCATTTTAAATTACAAATAAATCTACACACACAAACAGAAAATACATATTACTAAATTTATTCTGAAAGGATACACTAGAAAACAACACAAATAAAGCCAGAAACTAAAAGTACACATACAACATGTCCTTATCAAAGAACACAAAGTAAAACATAAACTAAATGTAACCATAAATGACATTGTTTTCAAACACCGTAACAATGTTTTTCAAAGTGATGTTAAGATAATATTCCATTGGTTTAGGGTTAAACACGAACACATTTTTAAGTATCAACACAGCTCCAACTGATATAGACTTTTTGTATCCCTCTTTTTCCATAACTTTGTGATGAACTGTACCAGCAACAATACCAGATGTATCTTTATGTGTTACATTTAGGTAGCCAATTGAATTTAGGTTACAACTTTTAACTACCGCCACAACTCTTTCAAGTTTCCCTTTGGGTGTCAAAAAACTTTTGATGTCACCTAAACAACCAATCACACTACTCCCTTCATCAGCTAAGTGTATTGCGCAAAGCCAAGGGTCACGCGTAAAATGATCATCCTCACTTGCATCTTCAACTATTTTCTTTACAAATTCTTGAGTAGATGTTCCAACAACATCACCACCTTCCTTTGTCAATTTTGCTTTTCTATACTTTGCTTGCTGAAGAATACCAGCCGGTCCTGGAATGATCCTCATTGGTTTTTCAACACTAGTTGGACAAACAACCGGGGTCAAAGGTAGGGGCTGGTTGGGTTGTGAAGCAATTAGACGACATGGGGACGAAGTACGTGCCATATTTGGTTGTGTGGCAGAAGCACCGAAATTATACAAATTGTTTGGGTAACGAGAATTGTTATCTTCAGCCATACTTCAAAGATAATTGATATTTTTAACAAAATATGTTGGCATTTAACGTATGTCTATATAGTCTTCCAAAAAAATTAAGGTCGGAAATTTTTTTAAGAGACAAACATAAATTCATTGTATTGTCACACTAGTATCTTTACATGTCGGTTGTGTCACATCTATGTTAGTAGCTTTGTTTTAATTGATAAGTCACATCTATGCCAGTAGCTTTTTTTCTTAAAAACTTTGATTTATAAATATTACTCAATAACAACAAACATACAACTTGAACAAAAAAAGAAAATTAACAGACAAATTTATTTTTAACTCTTAGAGATTGACAACTAACATTCATACTAACAAATTCTGTTTATAGCCACAATCCCTTGTATCCTCACAACGATGGGTATAGAAATTCTTCGCCATTTCTTCTCTGACTTGGCGATAGTATGCATTAGGTTCACCTACTACAAAAGGGATTATACCTTGAGAAAGGTTGTATATCAACCAACATGTTATTACCCCACAATCCATATAGTTTCCTTGTTGTGGAACTGGAAAATTGACTTCGTTGTAGGCTACTTGGAAATCATGTGGTCTACATATGCGTTTTTGAAAATAACCTTGACTATACAAAAGGTTGTTCACCACACTTGACCATTCTGACAATTGTTGCTGCAGGGCATCCTTTCGATTATTGCAAGGTAATGAGTCTATGATCGACACCTGGTCAGTAATTAAATTAACTATAGCGGTTACCCAGTGACTATTACCGCAATTGATTGGCATATACTCCTACAAATGTAAATCATTTTTATAGACAAATGATTAGTAGAACGCATATTTTTTATATCACATACTATTAAATGTATGTTACGATGATAAACGTATAAATGAAAATACTTACAAATTGTACGTCATGCCACGCTGGGTATGGACACGTCGAACCATTCAAAGTTCCTTTTAGGAACATATCCAATAAAAGATAAAAAACATTTGATCCAGGGTAGTACGTTGCAGTCCCAGTTTTAGAAACTGTCTAATCAGCCCCACGCGGTCGATGCCTAACCATCAACTCAATCCAACAATTAATTTGCTGATTCAACAAAACTAAAAATGTTATTTTCAGTAGCTACAAAATAAATTGTTAATACTTGAACACTCTAAAAAAATTCTTACATCATCTGACAACCAACCAGCCATAACAGAATTACGCTTTGAAAGGCTTATATTGGCAAGGTGAGGAACTAGTTCATACCAAAACGTATCCATAACAGTAAAACCCTTGACATGACAATCCAAGAATATATCAACCGGGTTCTCCATAAAATCCTCATATCTAACATACATTTCTCGCTTTACCTAAACATGCCAAACAAATAAATAATCGGTTTTCATTAAAATAACATTTTTTAAAAATTTAGCTAAAAATATACATTATCGGGATCTACGTTCTCAAACGAAACAAATTCTTTTGTGGTTGGACTTTGATTTTCAACCAGAAAACAATATTCGTCGTTGTCTTCATCACCAAGATTAAAGGTTGTAATGTTATCGAACACACTCTTATTTTTTGACTTTCCAACACGTTTTCCCAGACCTAAATTGGTTGTAGGCGGAAGAGGTGTAAATGGGCTCCTTTTTTGTGGTCCTGGGTACGACGTGCTCTTCTTTCACGGTCTATCATTTCCTGACAGTTAATTACAATTTAACAAGTTTAAAATTAAACATTTTACAATATTAACTTGTATTCACAATTTAATAATACTAATTATCTACTTACTGGGTGTACGCCGCGAATATCACGATGTTGTGAAGAGCTAGCTTCAAATGTTCGATCAACCTTAGACCAACGACCAAAACCTTTCTGGGGCATCGGGTTATTCAATTCATACATACTATGACTTGCGGATGGCTTAGCAGGCTGCCCGAACGAAGCGTTTGGAGTCACTTTATAAGACGACGTATATAGCGACGGAATTTGAATATCGTCAAAGAAGTGGCTACCAACTGTGGTAAAATTACCTAAACCATCTTGTTGTTGGTCATAACATATATTATATTCTAAGTTATTTTTAATTAACAAAAAATTAAAAGTAACATGACAATTATATTAAAAAATAAAATTTACCTCAATGTTAATAAAACCACTATAATGAGTACCAGTAAACTCATTACCAAACCCACCAACATCAGATTCGTTCACAACATTTTTTGTTGGTGAGACTTGGCCACAACCCTGCAATGCCTGCATTAAAATAGTTTGAATAATTATACGCCAAGTTTTCGATGATAGACATTTACATACATAATGTTAACAATTTACCATAATTTTTGCATTCAATTCTTTGATAGTTCGATCCTTTTCCATCAAAACTGAGTAAACGTCTGCTGGTACATCATCACGACTATAACGGTTATCAAACTCCGGTATTGGGGGCGGTTGATGTATCTCATTATTGAAATATCTAAGTCTATCAATCCACCAATCTGTCGACATCTCAACTTCGTCGGGAAACAGCCTTTCGTTTGGTATAACACCCTTGAAAAATATTATAAGATTACTTACACACGTATACAAATTATGAAATAAATTATTGGCAAAAAGGAATGTCAAAGCGTCATAGAACTCACATCAATTAAACAAGGAATTTGTCTTCGAAAAACTTTTTTTCTCGCAACCACCGGACAGATCGAGGATAACCATCAAGTCGTGTGAAATAATTCACAGCATTAGCGCTATAAGTCTCCAACATCCAAGCCTGAAAATAAATTATTTTCAAATTATACACGTACTATATTTTAGTTGGACAAAACACAACATATTACATACCTTGAAAGCCCATGTAAAACCCATTAATTGATACTTGGGTGGTTCTTCGTCAGGGTCTCTGTCATCATTCGCGTGGTGGTGTTCGGCACGTACGTATACAACATTCCTTAACTGCTTATTCAATGTGTGGATTTTCTTTTTAGTAATCCGGTGGTCTAGGTGGGTGGTGGATGGTGGTGGTTGATAGGTGTGTAAACACCCATCCTTTCTACCACTTAATTACAATAATAACAGGACCAAAACGTGTATTTTATGTCTTTTATGTCGGAATTATGCGTGGTTTGTGTTTTTGTTGTGATTTAGGACGAAAAGGTGAAAAGTGGAGAAAACACGGGAATTCACGGGCATTTACGGACTTTTATTGAAGAAAAAGATGAAAGACGAAGTCAAGAAGTCAAGAGTGCAAAAAGAACGGAAGTCCACGACCAATTCTGAAGATTTATCGAAGAAAAAGTCAAAAGACGGAAGTTTATCAAAAGCCGAAGAACTCAAGTCTATTTTATTGAAGAATTTAAAGACGAGTAAAGAAATCCCGAAGCCAAAAGTCCTTAAGTCCAAGTTTAATGAAGATTAAAAGAAAGAAGGACTAATGATGCAATTAATGAAGATTAAAAGAAGGAGGGACCTAATGACGCAATTAAGAGAAAAGGAAAGAGGGGAGGAAGCTTCCTTAATCCTCCCCTATAAATAGTTATTAGTTGTAATCATTTTCTCTTGTTGGCTAAGTGTGACAATTAGCTCTTCCACCTTTAATTACCTTGTCATTTACTTTTCTTGTCAAACTTTAAATACATGTTTTGCACCTTAATTACCATTTAATTCCAAGTAAGTTTTCATTTTAATTATTGTCAATCTTTACTTTATCTTGTCAATCTCTTATCTACCTTTCTTAATCTTTGATTTGTTATGTTTATGTTGTGTTCATGTTCATGTTCTTTATTTTGATTAAGTGGGTTTTCAATTATTGTGGTTAAATTTGTTTATTTTATTGATTTAAACTGTTTAATATTGTTTACTGTTGATTCGTAGATAGTTTTATTAAATTGTTCGTGTTGATTTTGGTTTAATCTGCTTTAGATCTCTTTTTTCTGTGATCCCTTGTTCTTCGGGAGAGTTTGTTTTTGTTTCTGATCTTTCCAGGAAATCTTCCGAATCAAGAGAGGGAGTCTGTTCATTCGGAACTTCCAAAGTTCCGAACCAAGAGCTTCATTCGGAAGATTCAAAGTTCCGAACGAAGGACAACTTCCGACTCAAGACTGCTCATTCGGAAGTCTCAAACTTCCGAACGAAGGGAAAGTTCCGGATCAGCAATTGTTCATTCGGAACTTAAAAGTTCCGGATCAATATACTTCATTCGGAACTCAAAAAGTTCCGGATCAAGGAGATTCATTCGGAACTCAAAAGTTCCGAACCAAGAGCTTCATTCGGAACTCAAAAGTTCCGAACCAACTTCCGGATCAAGGGCAAGTTCCGAATCAAGAAGGCTTCATTCGGAAGTCTGAAACTTCCGAATCAAGGAGGCTTCATTCGGAATCTTCCGAATCAAGGGTTGATCAAAAGTTCCGAATCAAGGCAAGATTGAGAAGTTCCGAATCAGTAAAGTTCCGAACGAAGGATTGTTTTTGATAAGTGACATATTCAGATCAATTTGTTCCGGATCAAGGATTTTGGTAATACTCCGAGCGAAGAAGAATCATTCCAACCGAAGGTGACATTCCGGACGAGTGGTTGTTCCAAACGAAGGATTATCCCGAATGAGCTGTATTCAGGTTCTTATTAGTTTTTGTTTTTGATTTTTATTTTCAAGCTTTATTTTTTTCCAGCCTTTATTTTAATTACACTTTAAGATTATTTGCCTTAGCTTGATTTTAGTTTTGCCTTAGTTTAAGTTTTAGTTGCGTTATAAGTTTGCCTTAGATAGATTTAAGTTTACGTCATTTACTTTAGTGCCCTTTAATTTCAGTCACGCTTTTAAATATTTGCACCTTACTTTAATTAGACTTAGATTTACTTTAAGAGCACCTTTACTTTAATTATTCTGCACCTTTATTTTAAACACTACAACGACACATCTTTGTTCCACCAAAATATAACTGAGTCACACATTAAACACAAGTTTTTCAATTCGAAGAGACACACGACAAAGAATTTTTTTAACCTGAGTAAAATCGAGTTATCAAATGGCGCCGCTGCCGGCTCTTTTCGTAAAGATTAACGGTGTTCTGTGAGAGACGCGTTGCTTTTTGGGATCCGTTCACTTGTGAGCGTTATTTTTCTTGCATAAAAAAATTCAAAAAATCATAAAAATTAAAAAAAAATTTGATACAAATACATAAAAATTAAAAATTTCAAAAATTCAAAAAGATTTTATCTTTATTGTGTATATATATTGTTTTTGTGTTTGGTTTCTTTTTCTTTTGTCCTTGTAGGTGCATGCGTACTAGATCTTCTAATTATCAAGAGCCCGAGCCTCCGGAAGATTTAGCTATGTCTGGTGTAAACAACAATAATCCACCGCACCCTAATAATAACAACAATGCTCTTCCACAGCCCGATCTTCGGACCATGGAGGAACTTTGTCAACCAACCATGTTTGGACGAGGAGGACCGATTGTGCCGATGCAAATCAACGCTCCTGAGTTTTCGTTGAAGCACCACATGATTCAGCAAGTGCAAACAAACCCATTCCGTGGATTGCCTGATGATGATGCCAACAAACACCTCGACAAGTTCATTACAATCACCCAAAGCATGAAGTTGCCTGGTGCCACAATGGATGTTCTTCGCTTACAACTCTTCCCACATACTCTATCACATCATGCCGAGAAATGGTTTGATCATCTCCCGAAGAATTCTATTCACACTTGGGATGATATGACTCAACGCTTTTTGTCGCGCTACTTTCCACCATCCATGGTCACGAGCCTTCGCAATCAGATCAGCGGTTTCATGCAAGACCCTGATGAATCTCTTTTTGATGCTTGGGAGCGATATAATGTCTTGATCGATAGATGTCCAAACCACAACATGCTCCCTGTGACCTTAATCGATACTTTCTACAACGGTTTGACTTTTCGAGATCGTGATACGATCAATGCAGCCGCCGGTGGCACATTCATGAAAAGGAGACCCGAGGAGTGTAGAGAGCTTATTGAGAACATGACTACTCACCACAAAAACTAGGATTCCTCTGCTTCTTCAAGGAACAACCCGAGAGTCAATGTTTCTTCTACCTCAGCAAACCCTGAGATGACCGAACTCACCCGCATGATGACTGAAATGAGCAAAAGTATTACGCTTCTCGCTTCAAACCAACAACAACAACAAGTTAAAGCGGTTGCTAATCCTTGTGAAACATGTGGCGGTCCTCACTCATACACCGATTGTCCTTTGACACAAGGAAATCCGGAAAATGTGTATGCTGCTTACGGTAATTATTCACCGGAAAATTACCAAGCTAGACAACAAGGGGATAGAAATCTTCTGAGTTACCGATCCAACAATTACCTTTCACCCGGTTTTTCTCCTCAAAACCAAAACCCCGCCAACAACTATAATAGAAGCAACCAAATCCCACCAAGAGCTTCTAACCCTTATCAACCACCCACCCAACAAACCCTACCCTATAACCCCGATGTTGAAGCCATAATGAGAACCCAAGGTGAGCAAATTAAGAATCCGCATAGCCAAATTATCAATCTAAAAGGAGATATCACAAAGCAAGGAAATGAGATTAGATCCGAGCTTCGAGATAACATTCAATCCTACTTCAGCAATCAAACGAATGATTTGAAGAATATGCTTGCTAGTTTCTTGCCCGAAGCTCAACCTTCTTCTTCGAGTTCTCTACCTTCAAACACCGTCACCAATCCGCGAGCTAATGTGAGTGCTATTACTACTCGTAGTGGAGTCACCATCGTAGGACCACCAATCCCACCCCATCATCTACACCTCCTCCACCACCATGTGTCCCTACTCCTCCTACACCTAGTATTAGTGCACCATTACCATCTCCGCCTCGCCATGACGATGTATCTCGGAAGGACCCTTCAACATCCCAACCTTTACCTACTACACCTTCACCTTCCCCCTATAAACCCAACATCCTATATCCTTCTCGCATAGGCAAGACCAATGAGCTAACCAAGAATGACTGTCAAGTATCGAAATATGTGAATATGCTATCTCAAATGACCATCCACATTAGCCTTGTTGAAGCACTTTGCCACATGCCGAAATTTGTCAAAGTATTCAAGGAATTGCTTAGCAAGAAGGAGAAGCTGATTGAACTCGCCAACACACGATTAAATGAAAACTGCTCAGCAGTTATTCTTAAAGAATTACCGGAAAAGCTTGGAGATCCCGGTCGTTTTGTGTTGCCTTGCGTGTTCAACAAAACTGAAGAATTTACTGCCTTTACTGATCTCGGGGCTAGTATTAATCTTATGCCTTTGAGTGTTTGAAAAACACTATCATTGCCCGATCTCATTCCAACAAAGATGACTCTCGAACTTGCAAACCGCACTCTCGCTTACCCCGTTGGTATAGCCGAGGATGTGTTCATCAAAGTTGGCACATTTACTTTCCCGGTCGATTTTGTCGTTGTTGATTATGAAATGGACCCTCGTATTCCTTTAATACTTGGTCGGCCATTTTTGAGAACCGGACGAGCTTTAGTTGATGTGGCCGAAGGTGAGTTAATCTTACGAGTCGGGGATGATTCAAAAGTTTTTAAAATGGGGAAGCTTACAGGCAAATCTTTTGGACGAGAATCAGTAAATATGATTAATGTGCTCGATGACTTTACCGTCTATGACAATCCTCTATTCTATTCTTCCATCGATAATCCACTCTTTGACGATGATGTGGATGATTCTCTACCTACTTTGGCAGCTTTTCCCAATTATAATTCTCCACCGGTCTTTGATGCTTATGATGATGATTCTAGCTCAGATTCGGATAATTTTGATGATTATACTTCTGAGTATCCCGAGATGCCCACTTTCGATGATTTTGATGAGGCCGATACTCTTTCGAGCGATTCTTCACACGATGAAGATCCTCTGCCATCACTCGATCCTACTTTGGACGATTACTCATTTGAGGAAGATTTCTCTGAATTTCTCAACACTTACTTCCCTCATGAGAGTGATGCTCCTCCTTTGGACTTTGAAGATTATCGTCTTGATCCTACTTTGGATTTGAAGAACATTCTGTCAAAGGAGAAGAAACCGGTCGGCACCAATATCCGTTGCACATATGATTTGACACCTCTTTGTCCCCCTTCTGAGGACGAGGTTGTGCTTCTTTGCGGATCTTCTTCACACTCTGCTGAGCCTGAGTGCTATTTTCCCCTAAAGGAAAAGGTGTTCGACCCCGGTATTGACGTCTTTAAGCCATCTCAGTATCCACCTGATGAAATAAAAGGAAAAATCTTTGGAAATCTTGAAGACATGCTTGCACCACTTTACCCTTGCTCCCACCGTGCTCCATCACTGCTTAAGGGAACCTTGCCTACTCTTCTTTGGCTTGCCTTGTTCGCTTTAAGCTTGTGTTATTTGCTCGATGAAAACTATGTCTTTGATCCTGGTGGATATGTTTCATGCTTCTTCCGTTGATGATCAAGGTCGAGTCAGGCTCACGACTCGGTAAACAAAAACCAAGCGCTTCTTGGGAGGCAACCCATGCATCTATCTTTTCGCTTTCTTTACCATAAGTGTAAGGGAGAGCCGTTGGTTTTCTATTTCCTCTCCTCACTTCTTAATCAGGGATTCGAGCTTCAATGATCCACTCTTGATGATTCTTGACGACCCGTGATTCCGTGTTCTACTTCTTCCCGGTTCTATCCTAAACTCTTTTCTATTCACTATTTTATATTTTCTAAATATTAAAATAGGAATTTCTTTAGTTGTCTTTTCCTTAGCAAGATTTAAACAACGTGCACAATCTCCTAAGTGTAGGGGAGTTTACTCCCACATGCTTAAACATTGAGGACAATGTTTATCTTAAGTGTAGGGGGGACTTCTATCGAAGTTAAGTGGTCTTTTCCTTCTATTTGTCCTCATTTTAACCGGAAAATCAATTTTTCGACATTTTTCAAAATTTTTTATCTATTTTGGCCTATTAGTTTTTACCTTTGTATAGTTATTTTCTTTCTTTTATTAGAATAAATGTTTAATAAGTGGTTTTAATTTTCAAAACGTTGTGAATCTTTTGACTCAACCCGAGTTTACTTATCTAAGTTACTCTAGCTAGTATCCTTAACGTGTTTAAGTCAAGTTTTGCTAGGCTTTTATATAGGGAGCTATAAATCGCGAAAGTCTTAACTCTCACAGGTTAAGAACAAGAACTTTTCGCAAGTTCCTATAATTGATCCTAGAGAGTCGTTTATCAAGGGAACTTTAAAATGCGATTTCTAAACTTGAAAAAGTCTAAGAATTTGCAAGATCCTATAGGCGACTCGAAAACCCAAAACTTTGATTTAATAGGCTAAGTATCCACGAGTCTCATTACTTGAGATTTTAAACTGTGGAGAACGAGAGATGATAGAGCCAATTATAAGTTCGGTATTCTTTTGTGAATTTATGTGAGTTAATTATGAGCCTATTCTCCCATCGCTTGCTAATAAATTTATCTGCTAATAAATAAGGTTGTACGATTTGAAAAGTTACTTAGCTTCTAGCCCAAGATCGTTTAAAAGTTGCTCGGTATGGATTAGAGTTCATAGCCAAGGCATAACTTATTGAAGCGGGATGCGAAGATTGGTGAGTCCGAAAAGGCCCTAACAAGGCATGAGGGCTATATTTTGTTGCTAAAGATCCAAAGTGATGTGAAGAATCATTTATCGAAAATCAATATGAAGGATCGAGACACACGACGAAAAGCAAATACTCCCCAAAAGTCATGGAGAAGTGTATCCAAAAAGACCCTAACAAGGTATGAGGATAAATAGATCCAAGTCATAAAAGGAGGCGGATCGTTGTATATCAAAGTCCAAAATAAAGATTGGAGAAAAATGAAGAAGTCGTGGTCCAAGTATGAATCTCTCAAAACTTCAAGTGAAGAAATTCTATTATGAAGAGAAGACAATAATTTCATGAACGTCTCTCAAGATTTGAAGTATGAAGTCGCTGCCAAATATCAGTCCGAGAAAGGTCTCAAATCGCGAAACGAGTTATGCCAAGATATGAACTTTATGAGGTCCCGAGAAGCAGTTTTAAAAGATTTTGTCCTTTAGCTAACTACTGATTAAATCATTCACTTTATTTTCAGACTTAATGACTATCGAAATAAGTCAAAAATGCATCCTCGTGATCATTCAAGACAATAATAAAATATAAGAGATACCCATAGGAATAAGGGAGTCTAAGTAAATAATTGGCCCACATGAGTTCGTGTTAGTCTACTAACTTATAATAACAATGATCTCGTTTTTAAGCTTGGTTTGGAGAAAGTGAAAACTTGAGGATGATGATTATTCATGACATTTCCAAAACCCAAGGTATGCTTTTGATTTCTTTACTTTGAATGTTTATAGTTTTTATTTCTTTAATAAAGGCCAACGTGGATTGATTATGATGAAAAATGTAATCTTGCTTTGTAACTAATGCATTGCATGAGGACATTGCAATGGTCAAGTGTAGGGGATTTGATAGGTGTATACACACCCATCCTTTCTACCACTTAATTACAATAATAACCGGACCAAAACGTGTATTTTATGTCTTTTATGTCCGAATTATGCGTGGTATGTGTTTTTGTTGTGATTTAGGACGAAAAGGTGAAAAGTGGAGAAAACACGGGAATTCACGGGCATATACGGACTTTTATTGAAGAAAAAGATGAAAGACGAAGTCAAGAAGTCAAGAGTGCAAAAAGAACGGAAGTCCACGACCAATTCTGAAGATTTATCGAAGAAAAAGTCAAAAGACGGAAGTTTATCAAAAGCCGAAGAACTCAAGTCTATTTTATTGAAGAATTTAAAGACGAGTTTAAAGAAATCCCGAAGCCAAAAGTCCTTAAGTCCAAGTTTAATGAAGATTAAAAGAAAGAAAGACTAATGATGCAATTAATGAAGATTAAAAGAAGGAGGGACCTAATGACGCAATTAAGAGAAAAGGAAAGAGGGAAGGAAGCTTCCTTAATCCTCCCCTATAAATAGTCATTAGTTGTAATCATTTTCTCTTGTTGGCTAAGTGTGACAATTAGCTCTTCCACCTTTAATTACCTTGTCATTTACTTTTCTTGTCAAACTTTAAATACATGTTTTGCACCTTAATTACCATTTAATTCCAAGTAAGTTTTCATTTTAATTATTGTCAATCTTTACTTTATCTTTTCAATCTCTTATCTACCTTTCTTAATCTTTGATTTGTTATGTTTATGTTATGTTCATGTTCATGTTCTTTATTTTGATTAAGTGGGTTTTCAATTATTGTGGTTAAATTTGTTTATTTTATTGATTTAAACTGTTTAATATTGTTTACTGTTGATTCGTAGAAAGTTTTATTAAATTGTTCGTGTTGATTTTGGTTTAATCTGCTTTAGATCTCTTTTTTCTGTGATCCCTTGTTCTTCGGGAGAGTTTTTTTTTGTTTCTGATCTTTCCAGGAAATCTTCCGAATCAAGAGAGAGAGTCTGTTCATTCGGAACTTCCAAAGTTCCGAACCAAGAGCTTCATTCGGAACATTCAAAGTTCCGAACGAAGGACAACTTCCGACTCAAGACTGCTCATTCGGAAGTCTCAAACTTCCGAACGAAGGGAAAGTTCCGGATCAGCAATTGTTCATTCGGAACTTAAAAGTTCCGGATCAATATACTTCATTCGGAACTCAAAAAGTTCCGGATCAAGGAGATTCATTCGGAACTCAAAAGTTCCGGACCAAGAGCTTCATTCGGAACTCAAAAGTTTCGAACCAACTTCCGGATCAAGGGCAAGTTCCGAATCAAGAAGGCTTCATTCGGAAGTCTGAAACTTCCGAATCAATGAGGCTTCATTCGGAATCTTACGAATCAAGGGTTGATCAAAAGTTCCGAATCAAGGCAAGATTGAGAAGTTCCGAATCAGTAAAGTTCCGAACGAAGGATTGTTTTGGATAAGTGACATATTCAGATCAGTTTGTTCCGAATCAAGGGTTTTGGTAATATTCCGAGCGCAGAAGAATCATTCCAACCGAAGGTGACATTCCGGACGAGTGATTGTTCCAAACGAAGGATTATCCCGAATGAGCTGTATTCAGGTTCTTATTAGTTTTTGTTTTTGATTTTTATTTTCAAGCTTTATTTTTTCTGCCTTTATTTTAATTACACTTTAAGATTATTTGCCTTGGCTTGATTTTAGTTTTGCCTTAGTTTAAGTTTTAGTTGCGTTTTAAGTTTGCCTTAGATAGATTTAAGTTTACGTCATTTACTTTAGTGCCCTTTAATTTCAGTCACGCTTTTAAATACTTGCACCTTACTTTAATTAGACTTAGATTTACTTTAAGAGCACCTTTACTTTAATTGTTCTGCACCTTTATTTTAAACACTACAACGACACATCTTTGTTCCACCAAAATATAACTGAGTCACACATTAAACACAAGTTTTTCAATTCGAAGAGACACACGACAAAGAATCTTTTTAACCTGAGTAAAATCGAGTTAACTTCCCCCTAATTCATGCCACATAAACTTGATGTAGAAGCTTTTATATAGCTTCCCCCTAAACCGACAATCCTCATAAGCAATTTCAAAGCTTTCAATAAAGCTTAGAATGATTAAGCGCACAACGGAATTTAAAAAGCAAACCGCATCATATAACATGATAATGTTGCTATGAGGGATTGAAAGTAAGGGGCACACCAAGTAGATCAACAACTTCTCATCTCACACTTGAATAATTCTTCTGAATTTTTCTCCCCCCTGAGAGTTCAAGTTATGCATACTAGAAAGAATCAAGACATTTCTTCCCCCACATAGTTGAAGAAAATAAACCAATCCCATGTATGAAGCTCAAATACTGAAGTAGACACTTTATCCCATTCATGAAGTTGACATCGTAACACCAGAGTCAATTAAGTCCTGGAAATGCACATATCTTCTTCCGGAGATGCACCAGAGTCAATTAAGTCCCGGAAGTGCATATCTCTCCATATAGGATAATGATGATGAATAATTGCAACAACAAAACAATTAAACATCGAATCAGTAGTGTACCGTTTAGAGATTGATAACGCCACGAGTTAAAACACTAATTTTCTCTACGGTTATGACAAATGTATTCCCGGAATGTCTTCAAATCAAAAGAAGGTATTAAGTTCACCACGTGTACTCGTTGTGCGTTCAATATGTCTTCTTCTTCCCCCTTAATGGTTTCAAAACTCAGAACCATCAATAAATCATACGCATATATACCTAAAATCTCGTGAGAATAATAAATAAGATGAATTATATAGTTTGTGAGAATCAGCTGCTGATCGAAATTCTCTAGTCATAAACTCTCCATGGCCATCTTTACCAACCCACTTGTAAGCAATTTGAAGTGACCACTGATGGAATGAACCAGATACATCAAACATGAAACTGAATAAGAATCCTTCGATCTTGTGACTTAAGCTTGCACTAATGTTGAATGAGGAACGGTGGAGAAATCTCTAAGTACCCAATGCATCACTAAAGAAGTCTATAAGCACAACACCTCTTGAAATTATCCACGTCGACTAAGCGCGTGACACTGAGTACAACAATGTAACCCCTTTAAGTGATACTTATCCGAGTCATCAACCAACCACCCCGAACCCGGAAACTAGATAAACAAGTCTTCATTCTAAGATTAAGCACGAGCAAGTTATCTTTGAAGATAAAATAAATACACGCCTTCGAAAAATCCGTCTTCAACTTCACATAATTAATACCCGATCCAAAAAAAAATCTGTAGTCACTAAAAATATACCCATTTTTCTTCGGCCTCGTCAAATAGTTTTGTCACTTAGTCTCTCGTCACTTGATCACTTTGTCACTTCATTTTTTCACTTTTAAAATCGTTAATCAAAATATTTAATATTTATCATATGAGATGAAATAAATAAAATTTTGATATAACAATTTTTGTTCAAAATATTTAATATTTATCGTGCTTGGATCTATTTATCCTCATACCTTGTTAGGGTCGTTTTGGATAGACTTCTCCATGATCTTTATGGGAGTAATTGCTTCTCGTCGTGTGTCTTGATCCTTTGGATTAATGAACTTTACATCATCTTAGGATCTTTAGCAAAAAACTGATTCCTCATGCCTTATAAGGGCCTTTTTGGACTCCGATATCCTCATGCCTTGTTAGGGCCTTTTTGGATACACCAATATTCGTGTCCCACTTCAATAAGTTATGTCTTGGCTATGAACTCTAATTAATCCCGAGCACTTTTAAACGATTTTGGGCTAGAAGGTAAGTAATTTTTAAAATTGTACGACCTTATTTATTGCATTTTTTTATTGACAAGTGATGGGAGAAAAAGCTCATAACTAACTCACATAAGTTAATGAAAGAATACAAAAATTATAACTGACTCTATTATTTCTCGTTCTCTACAATTTAAAATCTCAAGGAATGAGACTCGTGGATGCTTAGCCTAATAAACCAATTAAGGTTCATATGGTTAAGGATACTAGATAGAGTAAACTAAAATAAGTAAACTCGGATTGAGTCAAAATATTCACGACGGGCCTAATATATCAAAGACGTCTAAACTTGTTAAAACCATTTTATTTATTTATTTCCTTTTTCACTTTATTTTTGACTTTATTATAGAATATATACATATGATGGTGATGACAAAAGGAAAGTAGATAAAAGAAAATAAATGGAAAATACTACTAGGCCAAATAGATCATCAATTTTGAAATACGTCGAAAAATATTAATTTTCCGGTTAAAATGAGGACAAATTCATGGAAAAGCCCACTTAACTTCGATAGAAGTCTCACCTCCACTTAATATAAACATTGTCCTCAATGTTTAAGCATGTGGAAGTAAACTACCCTACACTTAGGGCATTGTGCACGTTTTTTAAATCGAGCTAAGGAAGAGACAATTAAAGTGATTACATTTATTCAATTTATTTATATACAAGATTGAATCACAATAGCAAAAACAAATCGAAGGAAACCGAGTACACAGGATCACGGGTCGCATCAAAAGCACCAAAAGTAGATCATTAAAGCACATGTCCCTGCACAATATCACAAAACACAACCTACCTGGCTCCCCCTACACTTATTGGTGGAAATGGGTGAAGGTGAAAAATGTGGTAAGGGTCGGAAAGGTAAAAATCTAATCCTAGTTAAACGATGCTTGAATTATTTATCACGAGTCTTTAGCTCGACTCGATTCCCCGAATATCATCGTTTAAATGGGAAAATCATGGAAAAAACCGAGATTTCTAAGGGAGGAAAATCTCTCCATGATAAAGGGTGAAAGGAAATACATTTAAAATATAAGAAATAAAATTGACATTATTTAGCTAACTAAATTCTACATAAAAAATGAAAAAAAATGAGGTGCTATTTATAGTTGAAGTCAAGGTGCTTGGGGTATATTAGTCTTTTTAGGCTTTTAATCATCTTCTCTTCTTTAACTTGAGGGCATCTTGGTCATTTGGTAGGTGATAATGTGTTTCCACCAATGGGATGAAATATACTTTTAAATAGACCAACGGGAGCACTTCACATGGATCACCATCTTCACATTTTATTATTCTTTTATACAATGGCTCTTGATTAATCTACTTTAACCAACTCCACCATTTTAAGCTTCTAGAAACATGCACCTTATTACTCACAAAAGAAACACACATGCTATTTTTTTATTCTTTTTAATATTTTTGTGTTAGTTTAAAAATAGATAAAAATAAATGAAAATAAAAATATTAAAACTAAAAATATTTAAAAATCACAATTAATTATTTCAATACTAAACTAACTATTTTAAAATAAAAAACTTTTTTTTTTATTAATTTACGAAAATATATTTTTTATTTATTATTTATTTAATAAAAACTATTTAATTTAAAAACTAATTAAAGTTAAAAATTCATTGAGAACAAACCATGAGGAGTTACGATGCGAGGTCAGGAGCGTTGGCTTCGTAATTTTGTGCTCTTCAATGTGGTTTATTAGTGGATGACTTCGGAGAATGAAAAAATGGTCCTTGTTGTAAAATCTTTATCAAATCATCATCTTTAGCCCTCCAAACTTCATTCTTTTTGCACTTTTTGGTCCTTTGACATCATCTTTGACTTTTTCTTCGGTAAATGATCGTGAAATCCCGTGTTTTCTTCATTTTTGATCTTTTGTTCCTATTTCACACAAAAACACAAAACCACGCGTAATTCTGACTTTTAAGATATTAAATACACGTTTTGGTTTTTCCTTGTTTTAAGTGGTAAAAGGATAAGTGTTTACACACTTATTAAATCCCCTACACCTGACCATTGCAATGTCCTCATGCAATGCACGATTTTAAAGCACAAATTTACATTTTTCATCATAATTAACCCATCTTGGCCTGTATTACGATATAGTATTACTACTACAACAAAAGAAACTAAACAATGATGAAAAGATTAAAACTTTATAAAGGATATAAGAATTTATTTTAGTTTATTAATTTTGAAATTTTTTGATGGAAGAAACTCGTAAAGAAATCTAAGACTTAAATTAGGGGTTTTGGTGTCATGAATATTTATCACCCTCAAGTTTCACGTTCCCCACACCAAGCGTAAAAACGAGATCATTGTAATTACAAGTTAGTAAAGCTAACACTTACTCATGTTGTTTAATTATTCACTTAGACCCCCTTATTCCTACGGTGTATCTCTTGTATTTTATTTTTGTCTTGAATGATCACGAGGATGCATTTTTGACTTATTTTGATAACTTATTAAGTCCAAAAATAAAGTAGGAAGATTTAATCAATAGTTAGATAGAGGTAAAAATATTTTAAAATGGCTTCTCGAAATCTCATAAAGTTCATATCTTGGCATAACTCGTTTCACGTTTTGAGACCTTTCTCGGACAGATATTTGGCATGTACTTCAAACTTCAAATCTTGATAGACGATCTTGAAATTATGGTCTTCTCTTCATTTTGGTATACATATTCATTTGGAGTGATAGATGCTTCAAACGTTGACCACGACTTCGTCATTTATCCTTGTCTTTATTTAGGATTTTGATATACAACGATCCGCCTCCTTTTCGGACTTGGATCTATTTATCCTCATACCTTGTTAGGGTCTTTTTGGATAGACTTCTCCATGATCTTTATGGGATTAATTGCTTATAGTCATGTGTCTTGATCCTTCATATTGATTTGTATTAATGATCTTCACATCATCTTAGGATCTTTAGCAAAAAAAAAGTGATTCCTCATGCCTTGTAAGGGCCTTTTTGGACTCCGATATCCTCATGCCTTGTTAGGGCCTTTTTGGATTCGCCAATCTTCGCGTCCTATTTCAATAAGTTATTCCTTGGCTATGAACTCTAATTAATCTCGAGCAACTTTTAAACGATTTTGGTCTAGAAGCTAATTAATTTTTCAAATTGTACGACCTTATTTATTGAATTTCTTTATTAACAAGTGATGGGATAAAAAGCTTATAACTAACTCACATAAGTTCATGAAAGAATACAAAACTTATAATTGACTCTATCATTTCTCATTCTCCATAATTTAAAATCTCAAGGAATGAGACTCGTGGATGCTTAGCCTAATAAACCAATTAAGGTTCATATGGTTAAGGATACTAGCTAGAGTAAACTCAAATAAGTAAACTCGGATTGAGTCAAAATATTCACGATGAGCCTAATATATCAAAGACGTCTAAACTTGTTAAAACGATTTTATTTATTTATTTCCTTTTTGACTTTATTATGGAATATATACATATGATGGTGATGACAAACGGAAAGTAGATAAAAGAAAATAAATTGAAAAACTACTAGGCCAAAATAGATCAAAAATTTTGAAAAACGACAAAAAATATTAATTTTCCGGTTAAAATGAGGACAAATTAATGGAAAAGCCCACTTAACTTCAATAGAAGTCTCCCCTACACTTAATATAAACATTGTCCTCAATGTTTAAGCATGTGGAAGTAAACTCCCCTACACTTAGGGCATTGTGCACGTTGTTTAAATCTAGCTAAGGAAGAGACAACTAAAGTGATTACATTTATTCAATTTATTTATATACAAGATTGAATCACAATAGAAAAAGCAAATCGAAGGAAACTGGGTACACGGGAACACGGGATCACGGGTCACGTCAAAAGCACCAAAAGTGGATCATTAAAGCACATGTCCCTACACAACATCACAAAACACAACCTACTTGGCTCTCCCTACACTTATTGGTGGAAATGGGTGAAGGTGAAAAATATGGAAAGGGTGGGAAAGGTAAAAATCTAATCCTAGTGAAACGATGCTTGATTTATTTGTCACGAGTCTTTAGCTCGACTCGATTCCCCGAATATCATTGTTTAAATGGGAAAATCATAGAAAAACCGAGATTTCCAAGGGAGGAAAATCTCTCCATGATAAAGGGTAAAACACACTCAAATAAGGAAAACCCCACAAAAGTCCACCCGGGTCAAACATATAATTTCCATCACGAACGGAAATAAACCTCATGGTGATAAAATCACACAAGTATAATTCGAGTGGGGTATCCTTAGGCAATGATCTCTTAAAGGAAAGGGTGGTATGGTGATAGTAGAAGCTGTGGTAAGTTGAAAGCGTAGCTCCGAATATTCCAAAAATGTTTCCTTTTATGTCATCAAATGGATACTGAGATGGCTCAAAAAGTTTGGTACCGGGATCGAGCACCTTTTCCTTTAGGGGAAAATAAGAAATACTCTCAGCGGAACTTGAAGAAGATCCGCTCATACACCTCACAATCTCATCCGAAGAAGGTGGAAAAAGAGGTGTCAAAACATATGTGCTTCGAATGTTGGTGTCGTCCGGTTTCTTTTCCTTTGAAACAGGTTTCTTAAAGTCTGATGGAGGGTAAAGGCCATAATCGAAATCAAAAGTAGGAGAATCATGCTCATTTAGGATGTAAGTATTCAGAAAAATTTCAAAATCTTCCTCAAAAGAGTAATCCTCTAAAGTAGTATCAAACATTGGTGGTGGAGGATCCTCATCAAAAGGAGACTCAAGAGTGGAAGGATCACTCATAGAGATAAAAGGATCATTAGGGTCACTGGGTGTCTCTTCAAATCCCGTAGAAATGAGATCACTTAAAGAAGTGTCGTCATCGTAGAGTGGGGTATCAAAGAGTGGAGGCTATAAAGGTGTCTCCCTAAGATCTAAAGGAGAATGAACACTTGAAAAAGTGTCATCACTATCGGTATCGTAAAAGGGATTATCTAAAAGTGGAGGCTCAAAAGGTAGTTCCTCTAAATCCGAAGTGGAATGATCACTTAAAGAAGAGACATCACTAAAATCATCATTAGCTCCCTTATTTTCTTCAAAAAGTAGATTATCATTTGTAGTTTCAAAAAGTGGATTTGAATGTACCACAAAATCATCAATGTTAAACTTTTTCGTTTCAAAATGATTGATTAAACTTTCTTCATTATCAAAATTTCGAACATCAATCATATTGACCGATTCTTTTCCATTCGATTTATTTGTGATTTTCTCATTTTAAACACTTGTTGATCATCCCCTACCGTAATAATTAATTCCCCTTCGGCTACATCAACTAATGCTTTTCCGGTTCTTAAGAACGGTCTACCAAGTATTGACGGAATACGAGGATCCATCTCATAGTGGACTGCGACAAAGTCCGCGGGAAAAGTGAATGTACTAAATCGAACAAAAACGTCTTCGTCAATACCGACGGGGTATGCGAGAGTTATATTAGCTAATTCGAGAGTCATGCGAGTCGGCACAAGGTCGGGTAATGATAATTGTTTCCATACCGATAGTGGCATAAGATTGATGCTAGCACCGAGATCCGCTAAAGCCATACAATCTTTAAATTGAGGAAACAAGCAAGGTAACACGAATCGTTCGCGATCTCCTAGCTTTTCGGGAAGCTCTTTGAGAAGAATCGCGGAACAATTCTCATTTAAACGGGTGTTAACAAGCTCTACCATTTTTTCTTTCTTATTGAGCAAATCTTTGAACATTTTCACAAATTTAGGCATTTGAGCAAGTGCTTTAATAAGGCTAATATTAACATTAAATTGGGAAATCATTTTCAAAAGTTGGAAACGTGAACGTCTTCTTTGGTAAATAACTTAGCCTTGTCCAACCTAGAGGGATAAGGGATATTGGGCTTTGAAGTTGAAGGTTGAGAAGGAGAAGGACTCGCTTCTTGAACAACCTTAGGGTTAGTCTCATTAGGCAATGGAGAACTAGTACTAGGAGTGGTAGTGTGAGGAATTACGGAAGGGGGAGTAGGATTACTCATTATAACCTTCGGGCCTTGTCTCTTCTTTATGGGCGAAGAGATGGAAGGTCCCACTAAAGTGGCTCCACTTCAAGTGGTAATAACACTCACATTAGCTCGAGGGTTGGTCTCGGTATTTGAAGGTAAGGATCCTTGGGGTCAAAGGGCTTGCAACATTTGCACGAATTTCCTATCGGTAGACTCTTGCATTTGTTTCATAGTTCTCTCATGTTTGGTCAATTTTTGGAGAACCAAGTCCATTTGAGGATTAGTAATATTCCTTTGATTAAACCCTTGATTTTGAAAACCTTGGTTTTGAAATTGATTAGGATTTTGAAAGTCTTGATTTTGAAAACCTTGGTTATTAAAGCCTTGATTTTGAATATTAAACCCTTGGTTTTGCCCTTGAAAATTCCCTTGATTTTGGTTAATACCCCTTGCATTTGAATTCCCTTGAAAATTACCCATTTGAGGACCTTGGTTCTAATTTTGGTATTGGGTATTTTGGGCGGGTGGGGGTGGTCTTTATGGAACTACAAAACCCGGGGGAGCCAAATAGTTAGTACTCTTATAAGACAAATGGTTAACATCAATATTTGGTTTAAAATGCACCCTCTCATTAGGGTTATAAGCATACACTTCTTGTGGAGATGGGTCATAAACCTTATCACAATTAAGATACCAATGTGGCCTACCACATGTTTCAAAAGTCACATTAATGGCATTCACGTGTGTAACGGGTGTGTTTTGAACGTGTAAGGCAAGTTTTGTCACAATTGAAGTAAGTGCTTGAATTTGATTGTTATTCTCACTATCACTAGCACTAGCCATTGTAGCCCTTACACTCTTGGTTTGAACTTTTGCCTTGTTTCAATTATATTCCAAGCATCATTCATTGATTTAACCAAAATATTTCCCCCGAAGCACTATTTAGTGAGTCTTGGTCATTCAAAGTTTATCTATTGTAAAAAGTATTAATTTGATGAACTTTAGTAAAACCATGTTGAGGACACTTTCTCAAAAGCTCCTTAAATCTATCCCAAGACTCACTAAAAGTTTCCCCATATCTTTGTTCAAAGGTAATGATGTCATTTCTTAAAGAGGTAGTCCGTGATGGTGGGAAAAAATAGTTAATGAACTGGGGTGGTTCCTTATCAAGCCAAATCCTGGCTTCTCCCTCGAGGGAAAAAGGAAAGAGGAGTAAACGAATGGCCTCTTGTGGCACCCCATTGTATTTAACGATGTTTGCCAAATTTATGAAACGTTTTATATGAGTGTGTGGTTCATCATGAGTACGACCTAAAAATGGTGTAGCAGAAACCATTTGAATAAAACCCGTTTTTAGTTCAAAATTATTCGCTCCAATATCCGGCACCACAATCGCGTCATCATTTCCCTCATCGTGAGATTGTAAAATCTCAATCATTGGTCGATTATTCGTTGCCATCTTATTGTTCAAATCTCGATTCTTGGGATCGGCTTGATTGACGGTCTTTTTGTTCTTCTTCTTCTTTTTGGAAGAATTATAAGTGTTTGGTACACCACTCGGTATGTGTGCACGCGCGCGAGTGTGCATACAACTAAACTCGAGGAATGAGGTGGGAGACCTCGGTCGACTTTGAGAGGAAAGGGATTATCCCTCTCGAGGTTCAATATTATAAAGCTACAAAAAATATATATGTAATACTACTTTGGCGGCAAAACCCTCGATTAGCCTTCCTTCTCAAAATACTTACAAGTGAATGGGTGGAATGAGGTGGCGCGAAGCACTTAAGTACCTAGCTTCCCTTAGACGGCCTTCTATAGCACGTCGCCTTTCTATTCACCTTAAAGTTCGTATTTTTTGAATTATTGCTTAACGAAAGTATTTATCTATTTTTGCCTTTATTTTTGTTTGATCGATACACGTATAAGGAACCAGAACGCTTCCAAATACGGGGTATTGCAAGCAATAATTATGGAAATATTATATATTGGGGTTCTTATACGTAATATCTATAGTAAAAGAAAAATCTTTTTGTATTTTTTTTAAGAAAAATATATATTCACAATAAGAAACAAAAGAAATCGAAATAAGAAAAATAACAATAGTACTTAATTGTTTTGGTGTAATACTTTAGGAAAAGTATTCTTTTGGATTTTTTATTTGTGCAAATCTTAGGAAAGAATTTGCTTTTGATGATTTTTTAATTTTTTTGTATTTTTATCTTTTTGATTATTTTTATGTTTTGGATTTTTTAACAAGAAAAATAACGTTCAAAAGTGAACGAATCCCAAAATCCAAATCTTCTCACGAAAAATCGTCAATCGTAACGAGCGAAACGGCAACAACGTTATTTTAATATTACAATTTTTTAATATATCATTTTTTCTCTCGACTCGACTCGAATTGATTCACAACTTAACACAAGATTTATTTGTTTTTGGTTAATAATAATTGCTTGGTAATCTATGTCTATTTAAGCTAAAAATGGGGAAAATATGTAGGCTAAGGAATATATAAAAATAAAAGCGCAATTATTTCACGTTTATTCTAAAATGCAATATAAAATTAAACTACAAACTTAGATCTAGATGCAACAAAAATAAACTATAATTAAAAATAAATCTAAATGGAAATTAATCTAAATGCAAGCACGTAATAGCAAATAAAAGTGACAAAAAATGAAATCACAAAGATAAGCTTAAAAATAAAGCATAAAGTTTCAACCATTTAGGCTTATTAATCCTTTTTAGATGATAAAGCTACAAGATTTATATACTAATAAGTTTAATAATCACAAAAAGGTGTAAACGTTTTACTAATAATGAGCTTATTAAATGAAATCTAATTTTTAAACTTTTAAATTTATATTTTAACACAAATAATAATAACTAAAACTAATTAACTGATTTTTATGAAAAATATAACTTTTATGAAAAAAATTTAAATTATAACGATCTAATTAATAAAACTAAAACGATTACGCTATAAAAATAAAAAGGAGAAAATTATGGTACGCGTAGTCCGTAGAAAACGCTCTAAACAAAGAACATCAACAACATCAACAAAATATAGCCCGTAAAGTACACTGCCAACCAATATCAAACCAAAAATAAGCGTATCCCGGCCCGTAAAGTACACGGCCAACCACACCAATCTCTAACCAAATTAATCAACCATATTAAACTTGAACCAAATTAATCAACCATAAGCTCTTTACCAATAGTGATAGATCGATACGCCGAGATCAAAGAAAACATAAAAGGTTAGGATAATAAGCAATAATTATTATATGATAAAGAGATTTAATTAAAACTAATAGATCTAGATATTTTTTTTATATTTTATAAAAGTATTTTAAATTTTAAAGCTAAAAATTATAGATATACTTAATCTATTAAAAACCTAATAGATCTAAACTATTTTTAAAGGTTTTATAAAAATACTTTAATTTTTAAACTCTAAACTTATAGATCTAAACTAATTAGTATAGAAAACTAATAGATCTAACTATTTTATTTGGTTTTATGAAAGTATTTTTAATTTGTAAAACATAAAACTAATAGATCTAAAAAACTAATAGATAAAAAACTAAAAGTACTTAAATAAAAATCTAGCTTATAAATAAGTCGTAAGCCTAAGCTTAGAACTTATTAGATTTAAAAAGCTAAAAAGCTAATTAAATCATTATTCCAATAATAAGCTAGATCTACGAAAATAAGGCGACAATAAGCTTGAAATAAGATAACTTATTTCAAACTTATATATAAATCTTAACTTATTTGGAAAAAATTATAAAAGTTAATCCCAAAATAATAAGCTAGATCATAAGAAAAGATTAAGAAAGGTAGAATGAGAATAAGCTAAAACATAAACTTTTATTAATATGAAAGTGTTTAATTATAAGCTAGTACAAAGTTGAAAGGAAATACATTTAAAAAACAAAAAATAAAATTGACATTATTTAGCTACCTAAAATCTACATACAAAATGAAAAAAAATGAGGTGCTATTTATAGTTGAAGTCAAGGTGCTTGGGGTAGATTAGTCTTTTTAGGCTTTTAATCACCTTCTCTTATTTAGCTTGAGGGCATCTTGGTCATTTGGTAGGTGATGATGTGTTTCCACCAATAGGATGAAATATACTTTTAGATAGACCAATGGGAGCAATTCACATGGATCACCTTATTCACCTTTCATTATTCTTTTATCCAAGGGCTTTTGATTAATCTATTTTAACCAACTCCATCATATTTAATCTTCTAGAAACATACACCTAATTACTCACAAAAGAAACACACATGCTATTTTTTATTTCTTTTTAATATTTTTGTGTTAGTTTAAAAATAGATAAAAATAAATAAAAATAAAACTACTAAAACTAAAAATATTTAAAAATCAAAATTAATTATTTTAATATACTAAACTAACTATTATAAATAAAAAACTTTTATTTTTACTATTTTTTTTATTAATTTACGAAAATATATTTTTATTTATTATTTATTTATTAAAAACTATTTATTTAATTTAAAAACTAATTAAACTTAAAAATTAATAGAGAACAAACCGTAAGGAGTTACGATGTGTGGTCGGGATCGTTGGCTTCGTAATTTGTGCTCTTCAATGTGGTTTATTATTGAATGACTTTGGAGATTGGCAAAAATGGTCCTTGTTGGAAAATCTTCATCAAATCCTCATCTTTTTTCCTCCAAACTTTTTTCTTTTTGCACTTTTTGGTCCTTTGACTTTATCTTTGACTTTTTCTTCGATAAATGACCGTGAAATCCCGTGTTTTCTTCATTTTTGATCTTTTGTACCTATTTCACACAAAAACATAAAACCACGCGTAATTCTGACTTTTAAGATATTAAATACACGTTTTGGTTTGGTTTTTCCTTGTTTTAAGTGGTAAAAGGATAAGTGTTTACACACTTATTAAATCCCCTACACCTGACCATTGCAATGTCCTCATGCAATGCGCGATTTTAAAGCACAAATTTACATTTTTTCATCATAATTAACCCATCTTGACCTTTATTATGATATACTATTACTACTACAACAAAAGAAACTAAACAATGATGAAAAGATTAAAACTTTATAAAGGATATAACAATTTCTTTTAATTTATTAATTTTGAAATTATTTGATGGAGGAAACTCGTAAAGAAATCTAAGACTTAAATTAGGGGTTTTTGGTGTCATGAATATTTATCACCCTCAAGTTTCACGTTCCCCACACCAAGCATAAAAACGAGATCATTGTAATTACAAGTTAGTAAAGCTAACACTTACTCATGTGGTTTAATTATCACTTAGACCCCCTTATTCCTACAGTGTATCTCTTGTATTTTATTTTTGTATTTAATGATCACGAGGATGCATTTTTGACTTATTTAGATAATTTATTAAGGCCAAAAATAAAGTAGGACAATTTAATCAATAGTTAGCTAAAGGTCAGAATCTTTTAAAACGGCTTCTCGAAATCTCATAAAGTTCATATCTTGGCATAACTCATTCAAGGATTTGAGACCTTTCTCGGACCGATATTTGCCATGTACTTCAAACTTCAAATCTTGAGAGATGATCTTGAAATTAAGGTCTTCTCTTCATTTTGGTATACATCTTCATTTGGAGTAAGAGATGCTTCAAACGTTGACCACGACTTCTTAATTTATCCTTGTCTTTATTTAGGATTTTGATATACAACGATCCGCCTCCTTTTCGGACTTGGATCTATTTATCCTCATACCTTGTTAGGGTCTTTTTGGATAGACTTCTCCATGATCTTTATGGGAGTAATTGCTTCTCGTCATGCGTCTTGATCCTTCATATTGATTTATTGATTTGGATTAATAATCTTCACATCATCTTAGAATCATTAGAAAAAAGTGATTCCTCATGCCTTGTAAGGGCCTTTTTGGACTCCGATATCCTCATGCCTTGTTATGGCCTTTTTGGATACGCCAATATTCGCGTTCCACCTCTATAAGTTATGCCTTGGATATGAACTCTAATTAATCCCGAGCAACTTTTAAACGATTTTGGGCTAGAAGCTAAGTAATTTTTCAAATCGTATGACCTTATTTATTGCATTTATGTATTGACAAGTGATGAGAGAAAAAGCTTATAAATAACTCACATAAGTTCATGAAAGAATAAAAAACTTATAATTTACTCTATCATTTCTCGTTCTCCACAATTTAGAATCTCAAGGAATGAGACTCGTGGATGCTTAGCCTAATAAATCAATTAAGATTCATATGGTTAAGGATACTAGCTAGAGTAAACTCAAATAAGTAAACTCGGATTGAGTCAAAATATTCACGACGGGGCTAATATATCAAAGACGTCTAAACTTGTTAAAACCATTTTATTTATTTATTTCTTTTTTGACTTTATTTTTGACTTTATTATGGAATATAAACATATGATGGTGATGACAAAAAGAAAGTAGATAAAATAAAATAAATGGAAAATACTACTAGGCCAAAATAAATTAAAATTTTTGAAAAACGTCGAAAAATATTAATTTTCCGGTTTAAATGAGGACAAATTCATGGAAAAGCCCACTTAACTTTGATAGAAGTCTCCCCCACACTTAATATAAACATTGTCCTCAATGTTTAAGCATGTGGAAGTAAACTCCCCTACACTTAGGGCATTGTGAACGTTGTTTAAATCGAGCTAAGGAAGAGACAACTAAAGTGATTTCATTTATTCAGTTTATTTATATACAAGATTGAATCACAATAGCAAACACAAATCGAAGGAAACCGGGTACAGGTGAACACGGGATCACGGGCTGCGTCAAAAGCACCAAAAGTGGATCATTAAAGCACATGTCCCTGCACAACATCACAAAACACAACCTACTTAGCTCCCCCAACACTTATTGGTGGAAATGGGTGAAGGTGAAAAAAGTGGAATGGGTGTGAAAGCTAAAACATAAACTTTTATTAATATGAAAGGGTTTAATTATAAGCTAGTACAAAGTTGAAAGGAAATACATTTAAAAAACAAAATAAACAAAAATGAGGTGCTGTTTATAGTTGAAGTCAAGGTGCTTGGGGTAAATTAGTCTTTTTAGGCTTTTAATCACCTTCTATTCTTTAACTTGAGGGCATCTTGGTCATTTGGTAGATGATGATGTGTTTCCACCAATAGGATGAAATATACTTTTAGATAGACCAATGGGAGCACCACACATGGATCACCATCTTCACCTTTCATTATTCTTTTATCCAAGGGCTCTTGATTAATCTACTTTAACCAACTCCACTATCTTTAATCTTCTAGAAACATACACCTAATTACTCACAAAAGAAACACACATACTATTTTTTATTCTTTTTTAATATTTTTGTGTTAGTTTAAAAATAGATAAAAATAAAAATAAAACTACTAAAACTAAAAATATTTAAAAATCAAAATTAATTATTTCAATACTAAAATAACTATTATAAAATAAAAAACTTTTATTTTTATTATTTTTTATTAATTTACGAAAATATATTGTTTATTTATTATTTATTTATTAAAAACTATTTATTTAATTTAAAAATGAATTAAACTTAAAAAAATTCATAAGGAACAAACCGTGAGGAGTTACGATGCGAGGTTGGGACCGTTGGCTTCGTAATTTTGTACTCTTCAATGTGGTTTATTAGTGGATAACTTTGGAGATTGGAAAAAATGGTCCTTGTTGTAAAATCTTTATCAAATCCTCATCTTTAACCCCCCAGAGTACATTCTTTTGGCACTTTTTGGTCCTTTGACTTTATCTTTGACTTTATCTTTGATAAATGACCGTGAAATCCTGTGTTTTCTTCATTTTTTTATCTTTTTTACCTATTCACACAAAAACAGAAAACCACGCATAATTCCGACATTTAAGATATTAAATACACGTTTTGGTTTATTTTTTCCTTGTTTTAAGTGGTAAAAGGATAAGTGTTTACACACTTATTAATAGGAACCGGAACCCAGCCGGCCACTCAGCAGAATATAGTTACATGAATCACGGTCATGATAATGACCGTCATGAAACTGACAGACAACATGGTACTGACAACACCGTGCTTAAAATTTATCTGTCAGAAACCATCGGAAATCCCGAACGGACGTGACCAGAAATACAGAGGTCCATAGTCTAACCGGCCCGCCAATCCTAGCAGTTACCAAAGTTTTTCAACCTTATTCGTATCCACCTAGCAAAACACATGTCAAAACATCAATTAAGACACAAGTCTCAAGTATCAGTTCAGAAGACACTTGTTAGGATACCAGTCATGATACATGTCATACGAATATCTTCTCAAGGCACGAGTCAAGACTCAAAACTCCAGTATGCCTGCTAAACCAGGTCCTCAGTAATTCAGGGTATCCTCCAAGGGGGTATACGCGTTTTGTCATGCCACGCAAAAATCAAACCATTAAAGATTCAGCCACCACCACTGGAGTATCAGATTAGACACGCAGTATTCGTTCTGTAAAGTTACAGACGAACACATTCAGCGAGATCTGCCACGTTTACTTCACGTATTCACATGACTGCTTTACCTTAAATCAGGTATTACCTACCTCCCAGCCAGACTAGACTCCATAGTATCACCCATATTTATTAAGTTTTCCTTCCAGTTGAAGACGAAATTCATTTTACTAACTCCTGAATAGATTCATTATATTTCCCTGCTAGAAAAATCAGTACAAAATTGTTTCTGCCTTACCAGAAAACGGTTATTATTCCAAAGCTACGTAGACTTTCTAGCTACCAGTTATGACCGATTTCTGAAGTTCCTTAAATTCATGATCAACAGATTATTCCATAGTTCCAAGATGTAATTCCAGGAAGTTTTCCAGAAATTCCTTCCTAACCACGAGACACAATTTAACACCGAGCTTGTTCAAGAACAGAACATGTTTTCAGAAATCCTCATCGTAGGGCTTCAGCTGAGTAAAAAGAGTTGCATCATTTTTTGCAAGAGTTACTGGAACGAGGCTTTATTCTCCATAGGACACCACCAGGAGGTGCACCGTTTTCTATCTATCAAGAAGAAGACCAGTATCATGAGATCATGTATCGATCACCGATAATTTTACAAGATCGCCATTCATAATCGATGTTGATCTCACGTATAGAAGGTCTATCTGATCTGCTACGATGTCTTAACCATTTTTCTAGAATGATTCCCGATCATGCTACCATCAGTAGTGAAAGAAAGAACAATATGTTCCAAGACTACTTTTACGCACATTATGGTCTCTCTAAAATCTTGATTTATACTTCTGAGCTCCCAAATGCTCCAGCTATAGTATGAAATTGATGAATAAAATTTTCCATGAATTTTCAGACAAAATCGTCAGTATAATCATTGATAACATTCTGATCTGCTAAACTCTAGAGAAGAACACGAGAATCATCTTCTTACAGTGGTACAGATTCTCTAATAGGAGAAATTATATACGCAGCTTCCCAGATGTAAATCCCAGTTGAACAAAGTGGCGTTTCTAAGCCACCATATTTCAGCAGAAAAAAATTCCAGAAATCATGCAAAGGTGAAGGCCATCAGTAAATGGTCAAGACCGACGTTTATGACCGAAGTACAAAATTTTCTATAATTCAGTCGGCTACTATCGCACGAATTTCTGACAGTTCCCATGATTAGCCTTCCATGGCTAAGCTTACACAAAAAGGAGAGAACCTACACAAAAACTTTGTATCCCATAAGATCCTATGCCAGGAGAGGTCTAAGTTACCGAATTTCATAGTTCTTCTATAACTATTCATCCAGACTCCACAAGAATGTACCATAATCCCAGATGGAATTTAAATAGACGCAGTATAATACATTGATACAGCTATGTTACAACCATTAGGAATTTTGAACAGGAATGAGACTGATGTCATGAAGGTTGTTATCGGTTGTCACAGACTCAGAAGAAGTATGACACTATCTAAGTCATTGTCGACCATTTAACCAACTTACACGTTTTCTTTCATCCGAAAGGATTACGCAGTAGCAAATCTACAGGAAATTTAGCAATAGATCGTATGATTTCACGGTATGCCATCGACAATCATGTCATATAGAAATTCATGTTCGCGAATTACGCTTAAGTTCATGTTCACGATCACGTGTACGTTTATGTTCACCTTTACGTTTACCCCTTACATTCACATTATGATGTTGTTTCAGTCTATATTTTGTGCTATTTCATGATTCAAAATTCACGTTCGCATTCATCACATCGTTCACGTTCAGGTTCGTGTTCCATCTCGATATATACATTCCAGGTCCTGTACCGGATTTGGTTACGTAAACTTTGAGAAACCAGACTCAAGTTTATCATTGCTTTTCCATGCTCAGGTAGACGTTTCACGTCTCAGGCCGTATCATTTGGCATTCCCTCTCCGTCAGCATACGTTCATGATATGATCTAGTATCATGTTCACGGTATGTTTCACGTATCACGTTCACGATATACTCCATGCAAAGCATTCCTCATATGATCGCGAACCACGTTCATAATTGCTCACGTAGCACGGTCACAATTGTTCACGTAGTTTGTCCCAATATGTTTTCACCAGCTTTGCTCATAAATATAGATGTATCTTTTCAGGTTATTTGTACGTATCGTTTCATGTATCCTACGTGTTATATTTTATTCAGTCGATTAGATTCAAAAAAATCCATCTTAAATATGGAACCATAAACTATTCAGCATCGTCAAGACAGGGTCATTAGGACCAAGATTTTTATGGTTTTTAGACCTTTGAAGGAATCGTTTCGAGCGGGAAGCCACTCTGAACGGAAGAGTCCATCTGGACCTCTCATTCTTTTCCTTCAATAAATTTAGTTAAGTTCTTTCAATCATGTTACATTACATGTCCTCTTTAGCCATGTCACGTTACATGTTCACTTCAGTCATGTCATGTGTATACCTTTCAGCAAAATTATGTCTTAATTCGAGGACGAATTATCCTTCAGCTTATATTTCTTTTCAACTTTCATGTTCTTTCACCCTACATGTCCTTTCAGCTTTTATAATTTCATCAGCTTAATATTACCTATAATTCGAGGACGAATTTTCTTTTTAGAGAGGGAGAATTGTAAAACCGTAGCATTATCGCATCCTTAATTCGAGGAAAAATTATTTTTTTAGAGGGGAAGAGTTGTAAAACCCGCCTTTAAAATCCTTAAATATTAAAAATATGTAGTCTCAACTTTAATTAAACGTTACGAAATTAATTATTCGAAAAATAATTAATAAATGTCAGAAAATATTACGTAAGTATTTATTCAGAAAATAAATATTATAAATCCCGAATCACGAACTAAAAACATGAACATGTAAAAGATTAAACGAAACGAAAATTTAAGTATGCATGTGTTGGGCTGCGGCAGAATTAAAAGAAAAGAAAAGGGGTTTTGGGCTTAAGCCCGACCCATGTTACCAAATAAACTTACAGGAGTTAATCACTCCTTGTCAAACAGTAACAACAAAAACCTAGGGATAGTGAGTGTGTTTTCTGATGGCAGAAAATAAAAGAAAAAGAATAAAATGAGATCGGGAATTTTCTTGGTCTGGATTCGAGGGCTTGTGTTGTGGTACTCAGAAATATTATAACGGTATTCCTTCATTTTCCTCTCTCTTAACATCATGAATTTTGATTGATTTATTAAGAACACGTGATAAATGAATGGGTAAAACATGGACTTAATCAAGGAAGAAGGGTGTCGGGTTTGGTTTAGATTCATAAAACCGAGACCATCAGGTCTCGGTGTGCTATGCTTTGGCCCATCCGAGACCCAAATGGGGTGTGGTGGTGGATCTATGTGGTGACGGAAGTAACATGAACCACCAGGGGTTGGTATAATAAAACAGTGTGAATAAAAGACTCAATAGGGGGTGTTTGGGATTAACTCGTAAGGGGGTGTTTAGGTTTGTAAATAGTGGGGAAAATAATACAAACAGTGGGAACATATAACAATCAGTGGGAACCGTGAATAAACCGTGGGAACTGAATAACTAACAGTGTGAAACACTGTGCAAGCAGTAGCAACTGGCACTAGGTCAGTGCCTACTGCTGGTGTGACGTCGGCAAGGGGTGACCACGACGAAGGTCGTGGTGGACTCGGTTTGGGCTGACTCGAGACGTGGGTGTCTTGGGGGAATCTTTTTCGCTCGGATTTCCGAGTACAAGTCTCCAGGGAAGGTTTTTGGTTATATCACAGAATTAACGAAATTAGAAATGTTTTCATTAATTTAATTAGTAAATTATATTGAGATGGTTTTATTAATTATTGATTAAATGTTTGGTTTTTTAAGTGATTTAATGATTCATGAAACCTTTTTGGAAAACTTTCTATTTCATGAACTTTCTATTTTAGGAAATCTTCTATTTATAACAAGTTACTATTTATAGTAATATCGTAAATATCAGAACACAGTATAATACACAGTAACCCGAAATACAAGATATATACTAATCGGCAAACATTAAAAGAACAGTCATGTTTATCAAATATACACTAGAACAGTCAGATTTATCAGAAATACACTAGACAGTCAGATTTATCACTTTATACTCAACTAGTAAAAAAATACGAGAACACGCAAGGTGAATTAAGAAAAGAAATAAACAGTAATAAGAGACTGTAACCCGACAACTCATTCACGTCCCTTATTTATGTAGTATATGTGAAGTCGGAGTAGATCCTTCATCTTTTATTCTTGTCTCATTACTAGACACGAGGTACGGATTTTCCGTCCTTTAGTTAGAACTTCCTTTCTATGCATGATTAGGATTCCCCGTCTGCAGCCAAATGTTCTCTCCAGCATATGTTATTAAATTTTCAGTAATTATCTTAATAGCTAGGTTAAATTGCCTGAGCTTTATATATATGCATGACCAGTTATTACTAGTTACGGAGGTACCATAACCATGACACTTGAGGCACCGGTGTCGTGACTCCTCTGCGGGGGAATGATTTCTTGCAGCGTCCCATTTATTTATGCTTGGCCATTTGTCAGTATTATCAGCGGGTCGTATGGATGCATCCTAGGTTATCACTTTACAGCTTATCAGGTGAATGTGGTGTGTGCTCTACATCCTTCAGATTGGAGTTGATCCCTCCACCCAGCACATTATTTAGAGGTCACCCCTCTACAACATGACGAGGTCACCCCTCCATGTATTCATGCCAAGGTTGTTACAGCACATGACCTGTATAAGCTCGTGGCATTTAAAATACAGTAATTGCACGTTTTTAAATTTAACAGATAATAATTCAGCTTTACTTTTATTAATCAGACTTTTCAGAAAATACACAGTTTTCCGCTGCATTTTATATATCAGACTTATAGCTTCATTATTTGTTACCTGTTTCATTTCAGTACATTCTTATCATGCTTTATACCCATTCACTGGGCGTTATGCTCAGCTGTAGTTCCTTTCATGTTCTAACGGCATGTACACCACGATGCTCTTAGGATTCCGAGAGTATGTGCATTTGGATGGAAGCTATCCAAACTTCTTACTTAGTGCACTTCATATATTACTCTACCTGTTTGGGCATTGTTTAGTCCTTCCTTTCAGTATTGACTTTTCATGTTTTGAGCTTATGTTTGGATTATCGATGTTTGATTCCGGTATTTCCTTTATGGTCAGTTAATGTTTTAAGAAATTTACCTTATATGCTTAGATCAATGGCGGAGCCAGAAATTATGATTACAGGGGGAAACATGCTATAAAATGATCATTAATACGATTTGAATAAATCTGGTCGGGTTAAATTAAATAACAATTTCTGTAAATTACGTTTATAGGTATTGATGTCTATAAATAAAAATTGATTCGTATTTTTTAAGTAACCAAATATAGCTAGCTCAATATGTTGAACACAAAATACATAAGAAAAGTGTAAAAAACTTATCATGAAAACTGTGAATTTTTTATTGCATATAAGAAGAAAGGAATACAAAAGGTAGTACATATTTGTTATTTTTGTTTATTTGAAAATAATTTGTACTATAATTTTGTCGTCTGGTCCTGTTATATTTGTTTATTAGTACAATAGAAAATTAGTACGGAGTACTGTTAATTTGTCATCTAGTATTGGGATTGACCCATATTTATTTCCCACTTTCTTCTTCAATATTGACTCTTCTTCTCCAATATTGATTCCGATGACTCAGACCATCTGAAAAAGGACAGCAACATTAAAAATCATTGTCTTTGTTGAGGGCAATCAGAAAATTTGTATGGGGGCACTCATCTTTTTTCCCTAAATCTGACTATTTTTTCTCTATGATTTGTATGTCTGCAAAAAATTTGTTGGGGGCGGCGCCCCCCAGTACTATACACATGGCTCCGCCTCTGGCTTAGATGACACGCAATAAATACACGTAACGGTCCAGTTATCCAAGTGGGGTGTTACAAGCAGACACAAAAATCAAAGTCATGTTAGAAAGAAAAACTACATATCCCAATATATAAAACTACTACCCAGGGTACAACTTTATTGAGTGGAGAAGTTAGTTAACCAGAAAATTAACAAACTGCCCGTTAGAGGAGCAAATAAACCGGATAAAACTGGATTCGGATTAAAAAGCGGTTTTGATAAAACCGGATTTTCAAAAATTCGGTTTCGGATCGGTTTTTTTCCGTTAAAAATGTTCGTATCGGATTTTTTCCGGATAAATGTTTTCGTTATCGGTTTTTATCGGATCATTTTTCGGTTAAAAATGTTCGGATCGGGTTTTTTGGTTGAAAATGTTCGGATCGGGTTTTTCAGTTAAAAATGTTCGTATCGGCTTTTTCGGAATTTATTTACAAACATTAAAAAATACAACCATAAAACATTAAAAAAATACCACAATAATTTGTATGTTTTCTATTCGGTATTAGAAAAAGTATAAAGATTAGTGACATTAGAAGGTTTTTTGATATGTTTTCAATCCCAACTCAAAACATGTATTTATACTACATTACAAGCCATAAAAACACTCCAAAAACAAAAAAAAAATCTCAAAAATTTGTGTAAACAGCTATAGCCGTTGGCTGTCTCCCAGTCTGTTAAAAAAACACGGATAAAACCGGATTTTTCTAAAAAGTCAAAGTAACGGCTAGTTTGACTATTAGAAAAACCGGTTTTAATCGGTTAAAAAAACGGGTATATTTTGAAATATAAAAAAAATTATTATTTAAAAACTGGTTAAAATCGTTTTTTATAAACCGGTTAAATCCGATATTTTAATCAATTTTTATCCGATTTACTAAAAATCAGAAAAACCATTGTAACCGGTTCAGATCTTAAAAACCGGATCAGATAAATAAAAATTGTATTTTTGAACCGGATTTTTAAAAATCCGGTTTTTGTTTGCACCTCTACTGCCCGTAGTAAATAACTAAAACTATGGCAAAATTATATAAGTACCTTTAGGTGGTCCGGAGAAAAAGCATGTAACATAATGTGACAAACACTATGACACCGACCCAAATGGTAGCTTTGTACTAGGCCCAATAAGAGTTTTTACTTCAATATGGATATTTATGACATCAACCTTAAGCTACATCCGCAAGTACGGGTCCACGTCATATTTAACAACACAATGGCTGCCGGTTTTAGCCTAATTGCATGCCACACCAGTACTGGGCCGGATCAAACCACTACCAATTTCCAGCCTAGTATGGGTCAGTTAAACAAAGCGGGTATAGGCCTTAATTATGTTACAGCTCCAGTACAACATTTTGCTTAGGGTCAAGAGACTGTTTTGCCTCATGCATTTAGCATCATGACTAGAGTTGGCAAAACGGGCGGGCGGACGGGCACGGGCAACAGGCTAAACGGGTGCGGGCTAAACGGACACGGGCTAAACGGGCAACGGGCCCAACAGGCACGGGCTCAACGGGCAACGGGCAACGGGCAACGGGCCAAACAGGCGCACGGGCTAAACGGGCAAAGGTTAAAAAGGACACGATACAATACGGGTAAATGAAAATTCACATCAAATAGGCGGATATCAAAGCGGTAATTAGTTCGTTTTCGCACTTTTTTTAATATTTGTTCATTTTTTTATGTTGCATATTGTTTATGTTTTTGCAAGTTTTTTTACATTTTCATATGTTTTTTTTCGTTTTTCTGTTTTTTTGTTTTCGCTTATTTTTACATTTTCGCACCCTGATGTTTTTACATTTTTAACATTTTCACACTTTTTTTTACGTTTTCGTCGATTTTTTACGTTTGCGCAAAATTCTTTATGTTTTCGTCGACTTGTTGTGATCTTCACGTATTTGGAAATAATGTTCTTAATTTTTTTCTGAAAATAATAAAATATAAGAGTAATTTTTATGTATAGATGTAAAGATGTTAAAAAAATGTTTTAAAAGAAGTACTATAAAAGACAGTGAACTGTTAATTTTTTTTTTTTTTAACTTAACTGTTGGTTTAATTGGTAAGTCGATATTGAAGAAAGAGACAAAAAAAATTCTGGAAATTGAAGTAAGGAAAGAAACAAAAACAAGATAAAGAGGGAGTTACCAGTTCGGGCAAAATTTGCCCATTTATTTATTTTTACCGCCCATTTGTGCTCATTTTATATAACCTCCCGCCCAATCCGCCCATTAAAAAATAAAGATGGGGCAAAAACCGCGCATTGCTTTTGAATACTTGTCAAAAAATGCTCAAAAGTTAAAATATATGCGTGTTACTAAACGTATACGTGTTAATAGTAATTATACTAATCTAGTAAACATATATACGTGTTAATCATGAAGTTAAAAGTTAGTATAAACATATAGGTGTTGATAGTAATTATACTAATCTAGTAAAAACCATATCTTTTTCATTGTAAAGTAAAACTAAAAGTAAGGATTTTTTAAAAAGATTATTTCCTTAGTAAGAAATAATCTTTTTATTTATTCCTTTAAAAAGTGTAAAGGTTGCTTTTATTTGGTACGTATTTTAAATGCGGTAAAAATGGTATTTGGTGCGGTTTTAAAATAAACCGCACCAAATAATAGTTATTTAGTACGGTTTTTGGGTTTTTTTTACAAACCGCACCTAATGACCCTTTTCGCATCAAATGAGTTATCTTTTAGTACGGTTTGTTTATTAACCGCACCAAATAAGATTTTCAAACTACACCTACCTCCCCAACGGAAACCTGCCTCCTGCATCCACAAAACACACACACAGTGTGATCTGCTCCCCAATCCCACATTCATCATTATTTCACTTTACTAAAAAAAAACCCAAATCCAACACCATCACATTAAATACTTCATCAACAAATCATAATAAGTTATCGTAAACCTCATAAAAGGTAATAATTATACTTTTTATTTACTTCTACTCATCATAATTTTTATGTTTAATTATCATATATATTTATAATATTTATATAGGTATAATCCTTCTTCATCATGTATTCAACCTATAGATTTTATATCATTTATAAAAGCTTGGATCATAAGGTGAGTTTATAATAATTTTGATATTTGTAAAAAATGTTTATGTTTATATATGTTTTTATTATTTACTTTAAATACTTATGTGTATATAGTTAAAGTGCTTATTTGTGTATATATATAACATGTGCATCTAGAAGTTATAAGTAGATCCTAATATGAAAATAGTAAATACCCGTCCGAAACTAATCTAATAGAGATTTTTTTGGGCTGTCCCCGCTTGGGACTGCCTTTTGAATATTCTATCTCATTTAGTATGCGTATAATTTCTAGCGGGTTGACTATTTAATAAAAAAATCGGTAAACATTTCTCTTTACTCCTTCGAGTTTGCATTTTGTACGCATAGTTGGGGAGTTAAGGGGAAATGCTGCCGTTTTTTTATTAAATAGTCAACTCGCTAGAAATTATACGCACTCTATATGAGATAAAATATTCAAAAGGTGGGTTAGGATTTGCCACACATTACCACATATGTTTCAGTCATTCATGTGTAGATACTTAATTTACTTTGCAAATATTACATTTTTAGCAAGTGTCTTACATATTACAACATTTTAATTTTTCAGATGGAACGAGATTGGATGTACGGCAAGAAAACTAATGACCCATATTTTGTGAATGGAGTGCAAAGTTTTCTTATCGCTGCCGAGTCTGACCGAGTAGCTAAGGGGCAGAGTGAGATTTTTTGTCCGTGTTCGCAATGTAAAAATTTTGTACCATATGATGATATTAAAGTGATTGAGTATCATTTGCTCAAATATGGATTTGTTTGTAGCTATACTTGTTGGTTGGATCATGGAGAATCACTAGTTAACAATAACACATCGAGCCATGTACCAAATGCTACTGAGAACACTGAAACTTACATTAATGACAGACATGAAAATTTAAATGAGATGTTGCATGATTTAGAGGCTAATGATGGTGATATTAATCAAGAAGATTTACAAAAGTTGTTTGAGGGCGCAGAGACACCAGTTTATGATGGTTGTAAGAATTTTTCAGTACTTTCAACTGTTCTTGAGTTGTTACAATTAAAAGCAAGTAGTAGTTGGAGTGAAACAAGCTTCACAAAGTTATTAGATTTTATGCACCGTCTACTTCCCGATAATAATGTGATGCCCCTTTCTACATACGATGCTAAAAAAATGATGTGTCCAATGGGCCTAGAGATTGAAAGAATACATGCATGTTCGAATGATTGTATGTTGTATAGAGATGGTTACAAAAACTTGCATAAGTGTGTTACTTGTGGAACATCAAGGTATAAAAAAGAACCGGAACCGGATGAAATTGACGATGATGTGACAAAAAATGGACCCCCGGCTAAGCTATTGTGGTATTTTCCAATCATACCGAGGCTGAAACGATTATTTGAAATCAAGAAAGATGAAAAGTTGTTGCGTTGGCATTTTGATCAACGTAAAGATGACGGAAAATTAAGGCATGTGGCGGACTCCCCTCAATGGAGAAAGATTAATAACAAATATCCGGAATTCGCTAAAGAGATCAGAAATATTCGATTTGGACTAAGCTCAGACGGAATCAACCCATTCGGAAACATGAGCAGTCGTTACAGTACTTGGCCGGTTGTTTTATGTATGTACAATCTTCCACCGTGGTTATACATGAAGCGTAAGTACATCATGATGTCATTGCTAATCTCCGGTCCAAAACAACCTGGTAATGACATTGATGTGTATTTGTCTCCTTTGGTTAACGATATGAAAACTTTTATGGAAACCGGGTGTAGAAACGTATGATGCCTATATGAAGGAGATTTTTTTTTGCATGCCATGATTTTTTGCACCATAAATGATTTTCCGGCATACGGAAATTTGTCAGGGTACACCACGAAGGGTAAACAGGCATGCCCGATTTGTGAAGATGAGACATAAGTTCAGGTTTCGAGTTTCGGTTAGTTTGTTATTATGACTATAGGTGAAATGTGTTTGATTAGTGTTTCGTTTAGTTTATTCGTTTAGATCGCCTTCCCCTGTGATGAGTGTCATTTGTGAGAGTTTCAAGTTTCAGATGTTTTATTGTTAGTTTTGTTAGTTTCTGGTTACAGATGAAATTTAGGTGTTCAAGTTTGATCAGTTTGTTAGTACGACTATATATATCACGTTCACTTAGTTTGTTAGGAACATAGATATAGTCTTTGTGTGCGGCAATTGTTCGAGTTATGAGTTTCTGATAACACTTCCACCCAAAAATCATTCACTCTTGTTACAAAAATTTTTTAGTTGGATATTCACCAAACTGTGCATATTGAAATACTTTCTGAAAGTTTGTGACATTTAACGGGACATTTTGTGTTACAAAATTTAGGTGTTCAAGTTTGATCAGTTTGTTAGTACGACAATGAAGCATGTGCATATTGAAGTACTTTCTGAAACTTTGACAAAATGGACATTTGATTAGTGTTTCGTTTAGTTTATTCGTTTAGAAAATCTGAGTTCTACATACTGGTTACTATAAGCTATAAATATGCATTATTGTGTTACATTTTATTTGTTTTATTGGGAAACAATTATGACTAATATATATGTATATTTGTTTTTACAGCTTTGGAATGATTCACGCACTCTAAAACCGAAGGAGATTGACGAAGTGGCTCTTTACACGTTGAATGAGTTTTATAAGGTCGTAGTTGCCCCTTTAGATACAAGGGCTCCTGATCAATAGTTAAACAATTGTAATGGATATATCTTTTGTGTAACTCAAATTCTTGCGATGACTGATGTTAATGTAGAAAGTTTATTTTGTCGACTATTCTTTGTGTATAGCACTTTATGTTTCTGTCTGCTGCTTGCAAGATATTGCATGTATGTTTGGGTCTGCTTGCAGATATTATAGTGTTTGGGTTTGTAAATATTACAGAAATTAATTGTATATATATATATATATATATATATATATATATATATATATATATATATATATATATATATATATATATATATATATATATATATATATATATATATATATATATATATATATATATATATATATATATATATATATGTATATATATATATATATATATATATATATATATATATATATATATATATATTTATTATTAAAAAAATTAATTTAGTGCGGTTTATTTAAAATCCATACCAAAAAAGGAAAAATAAAATATTATTTTCTGTCCAGGCAATTGGTGCGGTTACAAACAAAACCGTACTAAATAATCATTTTTAGGTGCGGTTTAAAAACCGCATCAAATAACACTTGATTTTTTGGTGCGCTGACATTTGGTGCGGTTTCAAAAGCGTATCAAATGGGCTTTAAAACCGTACCAAATAACAATTTTGTGTAGTAGTGTTAATTTAGTAACAAATGTCTAATTTTCGTTTTTATGTTTAATGAAAGTAAAACCCCGGTAAAACATATATGTGTCAAAAACGAAAAGAAAAAACATAAAAAAAACAGGTTGAAAATTATAAAACTTTAGGGTTAAAACTATTATTTATAAAAATTTAGGGTTGTATCTCACGTTTTTAAATCTTAAATCCCCAAAAAAAGAACAAAGTCATCAAACCACCATACGTCTGAACATAAATTTTGAACTCATCAAAACCACAAAGGAGGCTGATGATAACAACACAAAGGAGAAAACGAGCAGAACATACGATGGCCTCTGTCACCGTCACAAGGGAGATCAGTTTCAATTTCCCAAAAGGTATGATTTTTAATGTCTATTTTATTGATTTTTTTTTAATTTGATATAGGGCTTTTAGTTATATTCTAAAAGGGTTTGTGATTTTTGGTTAATTTTGTTTCAATTTGAGTGGGTGGGGTTTTGGTGTTTGATTTATGACTTTAGCTTCATGTTTACCAGGTCATAGGCTAATAGGCTTATAAAACAATTCATTCTTAATTAAAAATCACTTCAGGTAGTGGAGGAATTATTTAGTGATGAAATAAAATGGAGAAATTTTTTAAAGTAAAAGCATCAAGAAGAATAATGATTGAAGAACCAAAAATAAAATTACATGAAAGGTTATGAAGGTACGACACTATATATAGTTTTAGTTTAGGTTTTTTATTTTGGAAGAGTTATGGTTTTATTTGTTATGCCTTTTTGAGGATTTTGAAGAATTATTCAACTTATGTATTTTTAGGTGATGTATAAATTTTATTATCTCATACCGGTGTGATTGAGTTTTGTTAATTTACAAGTTAATAAGATACCTTTTGAGGATCATGAGAAAAGATTAAAATTTTAAAGGTTTTATGAGTCAAGTAGCATGAAATTAAGGGTGTATAAGTTATTAGTAGATAATGTTTAGGATATTAAGAAGAGGGATGATGGAGAAGTAACAGGGGCTTTGTTGCACGGAGACAGATACGGAAACGGGGACGGGGACTGGTACTTAGAAACGCCAATGTCCCAAAATCCATGAAACGGGTACGTCTGGAAACGTTTTTGTATTTTATAAATATTTATTAATAAATTAAATAAACATGAATCTTTAACCGATAAATCAAGAAAAAATAAATACCCATAGTGAGACATAACATATACTTAACATTAATAAAATACTGATAATCAATTTTTAAAGGTTTGTTAGAAGATATGACGACCTATCATATGTTTATACAATATAAATAGACCAAAAAATGTTTCATGGCCCAAAAACTAGCCCAGAAACGTGTTAAAAGCCCAAGAAATGTTCCCCTTCACGTTTCTGCTAGAGCCTCGGCGTTTCCCATCTTCAGGAAACGTTTCCCTTTTTGGAGAAAAGTTTCCGCCGCGTTTCCAGTCGTTTCCCGTTTCCGAAACGTTTCCGGGACGGGCACGGCACCCGAGAGGCGTTTCAGTGCAACATAGAACAGGGGTGTTGGTTTATGTTTGATTTATCTAAATTCAGTGATTTTGTTATTTATTGTGTTATGTATAAGTTGAATGTGGAAGGATAAGCTTTAATTCAGTACAATACCTTTTGAGTATGATATCCATTTTTTTTATCACCGTTATGAAAAAATGGAGAAACAATACTATTATTGTGTCATTAACCAAGTTTGTATACTGGTTATGGCAAGTTTTATGCTAGGCAGAAAACAATTTCAATATTATAACTTAATATTTCATTTAAGAAGTAGGAGTAAAAAGGGTTGTGCTAATGTCTACATACGTGGGAAGTGTAACACGTACATGAGCAACTTATTATAGAACACATAAAAGAAAAATCTCATTTGTTGTGTAACGTTTACCCAATTTTATAGTCATTTAAATGTAAATGTACCTGAGATTTCACTAAAATAAAATCAAAGAACAAGATCATTATTTAGACCACCATCTAAAGAATCCCTAGCAAAGAGCTATATATGTATGGATTTATTAGAGAGTGCTTAAATTTCGGGAGAATCACAAAACTTCAAAATTTATTTTTAAAAATATCATAGTTTTACAATTATATAAGCTATAGTAGTATGTATATATTTTGTTATTGGGTATCCCATTTATACGAATTAAGTAAAAATCAGTGTTACTAACGAAATTAGTAAGGAGACTTTTTCATCAGGTAAGCTCAAGTAAGAAATAGAGGATGAAGTGAAATTCCAAATGCCTGTAAGGGTAGCAGTAGTCTAATAAGGGTAGAGGAGAGGTATAGTACCTAAAGCATTATAAGCAAATTGTGAGTGAATGAGAATGTATTGAAAGTTTTTATAATTAGAATTGGATAACTTTACTAAAAAACTTTTGAAATGAACTTTTCTGATCATATTGATATAGTTTTCTGAAGTTAATTTATAAGTTAAGAAGATAACCTTTTGAGGATCATGAGAAAAGATTAAACCTTTCAAGGTTTATGAGTTAAGTAGCGTGAAATTTGGGGTGTATAAGTTATTAGTAGATAATGTTTAGGATATTAAGAAGAAAGATCAGAAAAGCAAACCTTGCTAAAATTAAAAAAAATGAAACTACTCATAAAAAGGATGAGGCAGAGCTAATACTCGCACAAGAACAGATATGTATCATGTCATATTCCTTTTGGCTGAGTTATTTCATTAAGTTTAGTCATTCTTGGGTTTCAAACTGCGAAGACGTAGAATGACATGAAAGAATTAGATAAATTGAGACCATCACAAAATGTGTTTGAGCTCAACAAGGCTCGATACCAGGTTTCGAGATTTCTTCCTTTGGATACTATAAAAAGTCAAACAAATTAGTTTAAGAACTGTTTCTGATCAGCTCAACCCGTAATATTACCAAAAATGACATGTTTCGACCTAAACCACAATGACCCAATACCGAACTTACCCATTTTGACACTTTTTTAGATTAAGGCTACTTCAATGGGAAATGATTTTTAGTGACTTAAACTTTTGAGTGTAGTGACACAATTGATTTGGGAAGTATTAAGGCTATTATATAAAAGATAATACAAAATTTGAAAATCCTAATGCGTCAAGTTGTGATTGTTTTGTGTGACCCTTGTGAAACATGTATGGCATGTGATATAGCCTGTTTAAGCTTAATTATGGTGGAAGAAAAAATCTTTCAATGGCCTAAGGTATGATTTACTGTCTAATTTCTTGATTTTGTTTAAAATTGATATGGTGCTTTTAATTATATTCTTAAAGAAATCGCGATTTTGCTATTAATTTTGTTTTAGTTTTGGGGAAAGAAAGGGTTTGGGGTCCTGAATTTTGTTAATAAAGATAAGACAGTAAGAGAGTAGGCTTATTTGATCGGATGAAAGTTCAGTCGAAAGCATATATTAGATGTCACGCTTAAAAAGTAATTTCCCGATTTTAGTATTTATGTTACTAGAATAGTTTCTGTTTGCTGTTCATAGAGCTCAGCAGATAGACTTTATATTGACATTTGTCTGTTCGGCCATAGGATGCATCCATATACGTGTACATCAGTACATTTGTATATAGATGCTAAATTCCAGTACATCAGTACACGTGTATATTATCATATACGTGTACATGTCTATATAGATACCAAAAGTAACCTGCAGTTATTTCAAATTAATTTTTGCAAGGGACCGTCTCTATTGTCCTGATGATTGCTTGACTCCTACTTTCTGATTCTTTATCAATTTAAGAACGCAAGCTATACTTTTTCTATACTTGAAATGTGATTTAACATTTAAACTGATTAGTTGCATGTAAAATATGGAAAAGAACGATGTCTATTAACCACAAAATTCTCTTGCGTTGTTGAATAATCTCATCCGCATAATCTATGCAATCAGGCTCTACATATTTTATATGTTATAGTGTAGGTTAAAGCTTTGTATTTTCAGCATGTGGATTTTCAGCATGTGGATTTTCAACATGCCATAAGTTTCATCACAAATCAACCAATTCCATTTTAAGGTCATCCTTGATTTGGTTAGTTTGTAAAATAGCCTGAATGAAAGTAGCGACTTGACCAAGAACTCAGACCTTCAAGGTTCAAACAAATCGAAAAAGACGGTGACCGTAATAGGTTAAATAGTTAATTTTTGTCATGTCTAATGAAAGCCAACTGCTATAGATCTATCTCCTAAATCTACACGTGTAATTTTATAAGGAGTGTCTGTTTTCTTGGATTACTTACGGTAAATCTGCAAACTGATTTCGGAATAAATATAAACGAGCTTGTTTACACTTATGGCAGTTGGGTTTTTTATTTAGCTTTCATAGAATATATAGACTTTTAAGTTACTCGATCCCTAAGTTGCGACACTTTTGCAGCTGCCACTAAGGAAGGACATAAATCCGAGAAAACTTCAAACGGGCGAGGTTAGTGTTTTTGTTTGTGTTGGTTTTACTTTTAAAGAAGAAAAGAGTAAGAACTTTGCAAACTGATTTCCTCTTCTTTTCTTTTGCATGTTTTAGGGAATGTTTACATGTGGAAACAAAACCACTTAAACCTGCACCTTCAATTGCAATGACAGAGGATAAAATGGATAAGTCGTGAGGTAAATTTTTTTTGTTTGATAGACGTTTTTCTGGTTCGTTGAAGAACTTCATGTTCGCTGTGTTACAAATAGCTCCCTATTAGATCGTGGTTTTGCTTTCATGTTATCAGTTCAATGTTCGACATAATATTAGAAAAATCATAAAAAAACACTAGAATTACATGAAAAATCATTAAATAATAATAGAATATTAGATGCATCAACTGCTAATATGTATCATTGTGTGGAGTGTTCAACTTCTACATTATATACTTGGATCACTTGACCAGCTCAATGAGCCCAAAAAAAACATCAGGCAAACCCATTTCATCATCTTTATTAATTGTTTCTGTTCAAGCTTATGTTGCTAAGAACTGGTATAAAGCATCATTATCAACAATGTTAAAATATCTACATGGGATATGTATATTAGATATGGGAGTAGCACTTCTTGCTAATGAAGTCATAAATACAGAACAGTACATGGTATACAACTTATTAGTGTTTAAATTAATTATACAGTCTACGAGGTTGACTAAAGGAAATATGTACTTGAACAAATCTATCTACAATGATTCATATTTTTAAAATTTATTTTTCTAACATCATTCCATATGTTAAGAGTTTATACGGACTGAACTTTTGTTATTTTTTGCTCATTGCAGAACTAGAAAAACGTTTTCTCGATGCACTCAGCCTCAATCCACCACCCGGACATCATAATCATCTGGTTATGGATTTATTGATTTCTTATTTTCTACAATGATCATTGGTCTTATTGGATTTATTGAGTGAAAAGAGCTGGCGTTGATATGCGTCTTTCAGCTTTTTGTAGTTTTTTTTTCTGCTCATCAATTTTATGTTTAGTATACTCTGCAACTTAATATAGAGTGTATTTATTGGAATAACTGATATATCTAACAAGCATATCTATCTACTTCTACTACCTATATAAACCAAGGTTTTATAAACAGTAATCTTAAGTTAAAAATTTTAGAAAATGACATCTGTAAATTCATTTTTAATCAACGGTCCTAAATCATTTACCCCTTTCAGCATTTAATGCAGAGAAAAAACCTGCCAAAACATTCGGCCCCAAATCAACAAAAACCAAAACAAAAAACATAAGAAATTATCAAATCTGAATCGTAACAATGGTTATCTAATAATCATTCGATTTCCTGTTACCACTCAACCTAAGGTTATCTAATAATCATTTGATTTCATATTAAAACTTATCATACATGACTTGATACCGATGTTCCTGTTACCACTCAACCAAAGGTTCGTTCTTCACTAATCTTTAGTTTTGGTTTTTTAATTTTATGGTTATATTCTTTTTGTTTGATTTGTGATAATGATTGATTTATTATGTGATTTATGGTTAGTAATTGAAAAAAGATATTTGATTTCTTCAAGTTATGATCATGTAGAGAACAAAAATTTCTAATAAAAATTTTTAAAAAAATGACACATGTATTGTAATTGTTTGGATTTTGGAAAATTAAATATTAGCATTATTTGCGAAGAGTTCACGACCTCCTTATTTGCTAAACAATTCATGTATGCCTTCACTAATACTACATAAGAGTGGTGAGTACGTAAGTAACACGTAATAGTACAATATAGACAAATTAGGAGTACACAATAAATGATTGTAGCAAATGTTTAATAATACGGAGATTTTGTGTTATGTTCTGCCTCATAGACACGTGTTTTATTGGTCTAAATTATTTCTCAATAAGTAGAGTAATATACTTGGAAAAAAAAGATTTTCATACAGCTTTAGTTTGTTGATAAAGATCGATTGCAAACAAGAGAGGTTGAAATATCTGGAAAATTGAAAATTGTCAATGCATAATGTTGATACTAATAACATACATGTCAAGGACCTTTAGGAGTTCAAGAAAACTAAAAGTCCAAATGAAAGAGTCAAGGTCTAACATCATGATTCTTTTAAGGTAAGGTTGTAATAGGTTACAACTTAACAAGCAAAAATGTTTTTCTCCCGGCCGACATTGCATTGGATGGGAAATGAAGGTTGGCTTAACTTTGTTGTTTCAGATAGAGGAATTTGAAAGAAACATTAAAGAACAAAGAACCTAATTATGATATAACTCACTCTATTGAAAGGTCTTTATTGAAGTTTTTTTTAGCTATCATATGGAGAGATTATCGTGTTAAGTTCTCGAGTCATGATAAGTTATGAATGCACTTTTGGCTACTGGAAAAATGATTAATTTTCAGTTTGGTTAATTTTGTTTTTACAAGGTTCATAGGGGTTTGAGCTTTTTATGAACAAATTAATGCTTTATTCAGATCTGGAGGCGATACTGATATTTGAGCCGTTGTTCTTTAACAATAACATTTCAGGTACGCTGTCAAACAAAAGTATTCACTACTTTATAAATAAGAATACAAAAGTATTACTACATTATACTTATGTCATAATGGGTAAACAAAAACTAACCAAAGGTATATGGAGTTTGAAATAAGTACTCAAAATGGGTTGGAACTCTATACTAATAATATGTATAGTCTACTTGAGCTCTATATATATGCATAATCACTTCCTTTTTGCTAAATGACCTATTAATCCATGATATATAGTTTACTACTCAATCCATGATAGGTTGAAACTTTGAGAGAAAAATTTCGTTTGCATATCATTTCATATATATGTCAGCATGTTGTAAACCAGTTAAATATGTTTGTAGATGTTCAAAATGGAATAAGTCTCTAAACCAGTAAAAAAAGTCCACCACTGTTAAATTTTAATACCTTAATACATGGACGGCCACGCCAACCTCCTGAAAAGGGAGGGCTTTACCTGGTTTGAGTCTGTGTGGCGGTGGGCTCAAACCCCATGGATTAGTCGGCCAATGAGTCGGAAATCACAGTTACCAAATAAAAAAAAAGGTCACAACCCCGTGCTCACTTATCGAAGCTTTAAATAATGAACATGCACACACTTAGGACGTGAATTTCAGCGGCTCTGTTTCTAATGAGGCTCTTTGAACACGAAAAGCATACAAGTTTTAAATTATTGTATATAGGTACTATGGTCACTCTTAAATGCGTGTGTTAAAAGTCAACTTGATTTTGGTAATTTTTTTCTCCTTACATCTTTGAACTGTTTTATATTGATGTATGTATATTCCTATGTAGTATCAGTTAGTGGGCTTATGTGACCTAAATGAAGAAAGCTGTCATGCTGCTGTAATTTGATTTTTTTTGCCATATTTCATATTTACCCTGTGATTCAAGTTTGTAAAACTTAATGCTTATTGTTATAGCACAAACTTATTGATAATTTAGAAACATAAATAGTGCGGATGGATGCTTCATTAACGCTTTCTTTTAACCTGACTACCATTCCATCAAGGGTGTGGTTATTATAGTTGAGGATGCTTCATTAACGCTTTTTTAGTGGCAATTGCCTTTAGTGTGATATTACCCTCCATGAATTAATTTGATATTTATAATTGACATATGCTATGTCCTATTTTTTGACAATTTGAGATTCATAAAAACATATATTTTTAGAAATGGAGACACAATTGAATTGTTTCATTGGAAATCGATAGACTTCGACGGTAACATGTGGAGCTACATAAAATGGTAAAAATATTTTTGTTATCATGCCTACACTATTTTCCTAGATCACATTATTCGTTAACAGAAAGTCGCCTTTAATATTGTAGGAAAAATAGAGTTAATGTAAAGGTCACTTTTCGACTTTTCGTTAGTAAATACAGCATGTTCAATGTTGATGCTATCAAAAGACAATTGAATTGCGTAGAAAATGTGGATTCTTTTTAAACTTAACTCGATTTTGGTTTTCTTTTTCGATTGAAACTTTTACCATGTAGTGCATGGGCGGACGAAGTGAAATCATTTTTCAGCCACAACCCACGAGAATGATCCTGGCCTTTGTTATCGCAGCTTCAAGGGCTTGGTGGTACTGAGACTTTCAATTGCATAAAATGGATATGGTTGTATCTGAACTGCAAAGGGTAAAAGAGTGGAAACGTTGAGACTGGACCATTATTGGAATAAACGTTGGTGATGATAGTACGCTACTCGATGATTTATCTCATGTACTGTGTTTTCCACATATCTCAAATAAATGTACTCTCTAGAGATCTTTGGACGTTTTATTGTATTGTATTAAATCTCATAATGATATCTTTTTAATTAATATCTTAGATATGAGATACTTTAGACAAATATTTGTATATACATAACAAGCGTGATGGATGAAACCGGAGAAATGTTTGTTTATTCTACTTAAATGACTCTCGTGACCAGGAAGTCTGGACTTTCACTGTATGCCCTCGAATTGTATGGAGTTGGCTACATATTTGGCAGCCAAGTTATGCAAAATGTATAACTGCAATAACTATATATTAGTTGCGTTTTTTGGCTGCATATGTGGCACCCAAGTTATGCATATTGTAAGACTGCAATAACTATATATTAGTTGCGTTTTTTATAGCCAATTGGCTTCAGTTTTAATTTGTAATAATATTTGTTGAAATTTATAAAGACAACTTGGAGACCAAGTAAAAGAAGGTCAGGAGTAGGAAGTAGCTGTGAAGTAGCAATAAGAAAACTGCATCTATGTGTAACACATGGAGCAAGCTTGCTATTTTCTATAAGGTGGCTAAAATTGTGGAGGGCAGTGGTACTCGACATAAAGGACCATCGTGAAGTAGGTAATGAGGCCAATGGGTTTTATGGAGGCATATGAAAACTTTACAAGGACGCAGAGATCTCATTCTAGAAGTGCATTTTGTCGGCTCAGCCATTAAACTAAAATACATGTACAAGTAATGTTATAGCCCTTGCATATCATATAGCATTCGACAAAGAAAGGAATTTCATTGTGTGTATTAAAGTGCTGACTGTAACACCCCCAAATTACCATGTAGCGGAATACCACTTTGGGTCGCTACTCATAGCACATCGCACACAGTCATAGAAAACGACTTCAAAAGAGACGTTGAAATATTATACAATTTTTTCTAAAAAGTTCCCATCCCAATATATATTAAATCAGAGTAGCGTTTTATCCCAAAAACCGTTACCAATCACAACATATACATTAAATGCATAATAGCAGTTTATTTATTTCAAAGGATGGAAAAATAATATAAAGTTTAGACAAGCACCAACTTCCTCCTCATATGCTCCGCTACTATCCATCTTGATTACCTCCATCAACACAAAGGTTGAGCAAGTCTATAGGTTTTACAAATCATTATTTGAACACAAGAATTTTAATCATCTCTATCTTGTCACACAGACAAGTCATATATTTATCGATAAATGCCTTAAGCTCATGCTACTGAACCTTAACCAACACGTCAAACCGTCTCACTTACGGCGCCCTTGCTGAAAGGTAATATTGTCATATACCAGCGACCTCTTATACATAATATCCCTTTCAGGTGTTTACAAGGATACATACCCTAGGATAAGGTTTGTCAAACTCAAATAGATCAACCATATGTATTAGCGTTTACCTCGCAAGGTAATTAACAACACATGAAATTCAGGGACTTCATAAGACAATGGTACTTAGGCATTTATCATCATATTCGGGTCCAACATACCGAAAACAACTTGTGTTCCTTTTATAAAACAAGAATGTATTCCCCCTCGCGGGTTTAAAAATCATTTACAAGATAGTATAAAGTGAGGCTATAGACTTACCTTAGATAACACACAAAGCTAGTAGTAGTAGTGATCGCTGAAGTGAAGATGCCTCCCAAATATATACGTCAAAAGCCGCCACCTAACAAATAAGGTGCGCGCTTAGCCACATACTTAAGTATTTCAAAATATACTTAATATAAAAAAATCAATGACTCAAATAGTATGTACATAGACATGACCAACCAATGCAAGTGAATCCCTTCTAAACCCCACAACATGTACTAGCTTTCCAAACTAGCACCTTCGATATTGATCCATCTCAAGATGCCAAATCAATACGGTTCAAGTACCCAACATGGGTCTCCAATCTCAGAATATACACTCACATATAAGACTTATATTCTTTTAGAAAATTTAGAAGCTATTAGATTAGTCTCTTGTCTCAAATTATGACGCGAGGTTAAGTACCTCTCAATAATACTCAGCCGGTACCTACCCAAAGTACACGCTGTTTTCCCCTACCTAAACAACTCCGTTTTCGACGAAACTCGGTGACAAACTCATTTATAATCTGTAGAAGACTCAGTTTAAATTTCAACAAATGATTCACATTTTAGAACCACCTGCTTGACACATCTTTAGACTTTAAAAATCGGACTGTTTTACACACTTGACTCGTAAAACCATTTTGACCTTGTTAAACATTCTCATTTATAAAATCGCCACTTGACTTTGAAAATAGACTCAATTTGATAAATTTAGAACCAAACAACAGCCTTTGATCAGTTTTATAACTCAACTTATAGTCCCCGAGATTCGATCCAAATATCGACAACAATTTCGTATTGTGTCAATACTCGTCTCCCGGTACACGAATAATCAAACTAGCATAACTTTTGACTCGTTTGGAATTAAAAGCTCTATCTTATATCGAAATGAGCGTCTCGATGACTACTACAACAATATCTAATAATATCAAACTTTAATCATCAGCCACTGTACGAAAAGAGCCTTAAACCTACTGATCTAAAATATTTTTTTCAAAATGACTCAATCTCTCATTTTTATCAACATGCATCAACATGCAACTCATTCTAACACCTAATCTATCATTCCTAATATCAAAAACAGCCTCTAACACCACTTGATCATCCTAGAATTCACTTGCATGTCCATGCATGTCACCAAAAATAAATATATACTTGCATGCACTCAAATAAAATTATAATAATAATAATAACATATAAATGAAACCTTACAATTATTTTAGGAGATCAAATGATCAAGAACACCATAAAGCCCCAAATTTTTGTGGCTCTTATGGTCAAAAACACCAAGATAAAATCTTTTCCAAGCTTCAATGGATTAGATCTATGATCCTAACACAAAATAACACACATGCAACCAAAAAAATGGATCAAATCAACATTTTATAAAAATAGATATTGAAAATAAAATGTGTTGCATGTTGGATTTTTTGGTGATAAACACTTACAAGATGAATTTAGAGGTGGGTCTTTGATTGGTTTTGCAAGATCATAAAATTTGATGGTGGATTTGGGTGGTTATGGTGTTGTCGTGAGCTAGAGAGGGAGAGGAAGGAAGAACACACATTTTTGTTGTAAGAAATGAAGTGTGTGTGCTTGTTTGAAGCTTATATATAGTGGAGTGGGGTAGAAAGTGTAAATAAGGCTATCTTTTAGCCTTTGTTGCAAAATAACTTTTAAAGAGCGGAAATGGTACCTAGTCGGTTTTTAGAAATTTACGGGAGTCGGGTTTCGTCCCAGATTCATAAAAATATAAAATAAAAAAATAAAAAAATTCCGTTTGTTAAATTGATCGGTTAAATAATTAAACACACACGAAACGAAATAGTAAGGTTCCGAATCGACTTAATACGTAATGAAATAAAAATTTCAAAAATCTCAAATATCGAAATAAGCGATACTAAAATATAATATTTGGGCATCCAATGGCATCGCGATCACTATTAGTATTCTTCAATCGTCACAACAATTAAATATAGTCACACATGATCGGTTTCAACTAAAACCGTCAAATATAGTAATACTTATCATTACTTAGAAATTAAAAATATGTTACATAGTTACGATAAAATAATGACGTCAAGCTCGGGTTATTACATTCTCACCTCCTTAAAGGAGCGACGTCCCGGCGCTCGACTCACCTCATACTCGTATTGTGCACTACTCGGAAGGAGGAGGGCACTTTTTATAAAGGAGTCCTCACGTTCCCACGTGAATCTCGATCCATGTCTCGAATTACATTGCATCTTCATAATGAGAATCATACTCGGTCTCAATTGCTTAACCTCTTGATCGAGGATCTCCACTGGTTCTTCTTATAAAACACAACTTGTCATCAAGTTGTATCTCACCAAAAAGGAATAAATAAATCCTTATCCACCAGTCACCCGTCAAGCTCGACTGATAGGTGTGAAAACACCCATCCTTTTACCACTTATTTTTGACTAAAACAAGACCAAAACGCGTGTTTAATATCATTTGTTTGTAATTATGTGTAGTTTTTGTGTTTATTGTGTTTTCAGAGTCAACCGGATGAATATTGAAGAAAGCATGGGATTGCACGGGTTTTATCAAGGAAAAAGACTAAAGACGAAGTCTATTGTCCAAGAGATGCAAAAGATTCGAAGTCAATGGGCCTATTTGAAGATTTATCGAAGAAAAGGACCAAAGATGGAAGATTTACATATGTCGAAGAAACTCAAGTCTATTGAACGAAGAAATTAAAAGACGAGTTAAATTTAATCGTCGATAAATCCCGAATCAGAATCGAAAACGTCAACTTTTCTGAAAAGACGAGAAGACAAGAAGAAAGGGAGAAAGCCCACTCACCAACAAACCACTTAGCCTATATAAGGGAATCACCCTCACAAAATTTGGCACCTAGTTTTTAGTTTTTCTTTTCCGTTACATTTTTCCTAGTTCGTAGGAAGAACCATCTCCCTTCAGGAGTGGTTTTCATTTCCTTTGATTTCTTCTTGAATCTTGTAAGCTTAATCCTTTCATTTTGTTTATTGAATCTTAATCATCAATACAAGTTTTTATTTAATCTTTTCATTCCTCTTGTTCATCATCATCTTTTTATTCAAAGTTCTTAAGTTCTTATTTAGTTGAGTTTTGATCTTCAAAAGTTGTTGATTTTGTGTTTTTATGATTGGAATTTGATCTTTATGGTTAGTAAATGATTATTGGTTAATTTGGTTAACCCTTTTTGTTTATTTGGGTCGATTTGAATTAAATTCGTGTCCCCTGTTTAAGTTTCTGCTGTCTTCTGTTCTTCATCCCAGTATATTCCGAATAGTTGTTAACTTTTTCCCTTATTCGGAATGTTCTCTTATTCCGGATAGTCTGCTTCATTTCACCCTTATTCGGAATATTTATATATTCCGGATGGTCTTCTTGCCTTTTCTCTTATTCAGAATATTTAGTTATTCCGCATAGGATCTTTATTCCGAGTAACAGTTTATTCCGCATAGAGTTACACATTCCGCATAGCCATCATTATTCCGAGTAAGGTTTTATTCCGTATAGACCATTATTCCGCATAGGCCCATTTATTCCGCATAGAGTTTGTTATTCCGCACAATCAAATATTCCGAATAGCTTTCTTTATTCCGAGTAGTAATTATTCCGAATAGCCTTTGTTTATTCCGCATGATCATTATCCCGAGTAACATCAATATTCCGCATAGCTTCAAGATTCCGAATAGCATGATTATTCCGCATAAACCTCAACATTCCGCATAGTTTCGATATTCCGGATAGAGCATTTTAAAGTTATTTTCATGTTACTGTTTTATTTAACTTTTAATTCAAGTTTTATTTTTGCTAATTAATTGCTTCTAGTTTACTTTTAAATTACCTTACGCATTGACCTTTTTAGTAGAATAGAAAACCAAACCCACTTTTTGTCACCAAGAACAAATCATTCCACTTTTAGCTGTGATCAATTCGAGGAGATACCGAGACAAATCTAGAACCCATACAAAAGCTATGTATCAAATGGCGCCGCTGCCGGCTCTTCTCGTTAAGATCAACATTTTTTTGTCAGAACTTGGATTTTGGGATCCGTTCACCGTGAACGTTACTTTTTCATAAAAATTTCAAAAACACAAAAAAAAAAAAATTCAAAAATCCTAAAAAATAAAAAACCATAAAAACCAAAAATATTTTTGCTTTGTTTTTGCCTTGTTAGTTCTTTTGCAGGTGCATGCGTACACGATCAACGTCTTATCAAGAGCCCGAGCCTCTCGAAGACTTAGACATGGCCGGTGTACAAAACAACAACAATAACCCACCTCTCAACAGCAATAATAACAACAACAATAACAACCCACCTCTCAACAACAATAATGAGCCTCTACCGGATAATCGCCCGATGATTAAACTTCTGCAAGCACATGTGGAGGGAAACAATGATCCAATTGTCATACCCGCGATTGCAGCCAACAACTTTGAGCTCAAATCCGGTTTTATCAAGATGGTCGCTACTCAACCATTCTTGGGGCGTACCATTAATGATCCACATGACCACATCAAGAGATTCCTGCAACTCACGAATACGGTCAAATTCAATGGTGTTACACAAGAGGTAATCCATTTACAACTTTTTCCCTTTTCTTTAGAGGGACAAGCCCGGCATTGGCTTGCTAAGGAACCGCCACAAAGTATTCTTACGTGGACGGATTTGGAGACCAAGTTTATAAACTACCTTTTCCCACCCTCTCGTACTACCGCTTTGCGGAATGAAATTATCAATTTTGAAAAAAAAGTACGATGAGTCTTTTAGTGAATCTTGGGATCGTTTCAAAGATCTTTTAAGAAAATGCCCACAACATGGTTTTAGCAAAGTGCACCAAATTAACACTTTTTATAATGGTTTAAGCATGAATGACCAAGATTCACTAAACAGTGCCTCGGGGGGTAATAATTTGGTTAAGACTTCCAATGCCGCTTGGGATATCATTGACAATAAGTCTCGTGTGCAAACCAAGAGTGTGCGGACCAATGCCGCTAGTGCTAGTACTAGTGACAACGACAAGCGACTTGACAAAATCACTGCGCTTCTTGAATCGCTTGCTACCCAAACCGCCAGCAACACCAACAGCATCAACGCTAAAAACGCTCAAGTCAATGCTGTAAACCAACCATGTGAAATATGCGGGGGTCCTCACTCTTACACCACTTGTACAGCCACCCAAGACTACCCTTCTGAGAATGTGAATGCAGCATACGGTACCTATCCTCCGGCCTCTTATCAAGCTCGCGCTCAAGGAGACCGCAACTTGCTTAGCTACCGCTCAAACAATTATCTTTCACCGCCCGGTTTTCCCCCTAACAACCCAAACCAACAAAAAAACCTTAACCGCCCTCCTTAACAACAACAACCACCTCGTACACCACACATAACACCTCACAAACAACCATATCCACCTCAAAGAAACAACCAAGTTTACCAACAACCTGCTTATCAACCACCCGCATATCCATGCTCTTCCTCCCAACCAACCCACCGCATTGCATCAAGATATTGGAACCTACATGAGGACTAATAATGTGATCGTGGATAATCTCCAACGGGAAGTGCTCAACTTGAAAGCAGACTTGGTGAAACAAGGGAACGATCTGAGAGCTGATATGAGAAACACTTTGGATAGTCAAACGAATGACTTAAAGAACATGATGGCTAGTTTTTTCCAAGGTAATCAACCCTCTTCTTCGGGTACTCTTCCGAGTAACACCGTTGCGAATCCAAGAGGGGAGATGAAAGCAATCACCACTCGCAGTGGCAAAGGTACCAAGGAACCCGAGCTTCCTACACCTCCAACGGTGATTGTGACTAAGGAGAACGAGTCACCTGCTCCTATTCCTCATCCTTCTACTTCCCCAATTTCTCCACCTCTTACTTCTACCCCTCCTCCACCCAAGGATGTGAGTGATCCTATTCTCCCAAAGCCTTCCTCTTCTTCCGACATACCTTATCCATCTAGGTTGAGGAAACAGAAGCTCAAAAGCAAGGATGATATTCAAGCTTCGAACTTTCTCAAATGTTTAAACAATTGAATTTCAACATCTCCTTCGCTGAGGCTCTCGCTCACATGCCTAAGTATGCGAAAATGTTCAAAGATCTTCTTAGCGACAAGGAGAAGCTTCTTGATATTGCTAACACCCAAATTAATGAGAATTGCTCTGCAGTCCACTTAAGGAAATTGCCAACTAAGCTTGGTGATCCGGGTCGTTTCTTAATCCCTTGTAACTTCCCGGGAGTAGAGAATTGCATGGCCCTAGCCGATCTAGGTGCCAGTGTTAATTTAATGCCTTTAAGTGTTTGGAAGCAATTATCTCTCTCTGAGCTAGTCCCCACCAAAATGACTTTGGAATTATCTAACCGTACGGTTGCTTATCCAGTGGGGATAGCCGAAGACGTCTTTGTAGGAGTCGACAAATTCACTTTTCCTGCTGATTTCGTTATTGTTGACTACGACATGGACCCTCGTGTGCCATTGATCGTTGGTCGTCCATTCCGGAGGACCGGTCGCACTCTCATCGATGTTGAAGCCGGTGAGCTTATCATGAGAGTGGGTGACGATAAAATTGTCTTCAACATGGGAAAGCTTTCTAAACAGCCTTATTCTAACGAGAGTGTTAATTGTATTGACGTTCTTGATGAGGCTTGTGAAGAACACTTCAAAGATGCTTGTAAAAGTATTCCTACCTCTCTTCCCAATGTTGAGACCGTTTCCTCTATTGATTCATCACTATCTCTATTTGGAGAAAGTGATTTTCTTTGGAAAGATTTGGAATTCACCATGGGAGATGTGAACCTAGCTAATGAGGATTCTACCACCAATTGGGATGAAGATCCGCCTCATTGAGAACCTTCTTAAAGAAGACATAATTGCTCCACCATCTCCCAAGGATATTGCTATCGATGCCCCGACTTTGAAAACGCCTCCCATCAAAAATCCTCCGGATTTAGAACTTAAGGAGTTGCCGCCCCATCTCGAGTACGTGTTCCTTGAAGAAGAGAAGAAGTCGCCCGTCATCATTGCTAAGGACTTGAAAGAAGAAGAGAAATCTCGCCTCATCGCCGTGCTTAAAGATCATAAGAAGGCAATTGCTTGGAAAATTTCCGATATCCGCGGAATTGATCCGAACTTTTGTACTCACAAGATTCTCATGGAAGATGACTTTAAACCCGCAATCCAGAGCCAAAGAAGGGTTAATCCTCGCATTCATGACGTCATCAAACAAGAGGTAATCAAACTTCTAGATGCCGGCTTGATTTACCCTATTTCGGATTCGCCGTGGGTAAGTCCCGTCCATTGTGTGCCCAAGAAGGGCGGAATAACCGTTGTTTCCAATGAACACAACGAGTTGATTCGCACTCGTCTCGTTACTGGGTGGAGAGTTTGTATTGATTATCGCAAGCTCAATGATGCCACGAGAAAAGACCACTTTCCTCTTCCCTTCATTGATCAAATGCTCGAGCATCTAGCTGGTAATGACTATTACTGCTTTTTAGACGGTTTCTCCGGGTATTTTCAAATTCCCATCGATCCCAAAGACCAAGAAAAGACCACATTCACTTGTCCCTACGGAAAATTTGCTTACAAACGCATGCCTTTTGGTTTATGTAATGCTCCTGGGACATTCCAAAGGTGTATGATGGCTATCTTCCATGACATGGTTGAAGAAACTATGGAAGTATTCATGGATGATTTCTCGGTTTATGGCGATTCATTCTCTGCTTGCCTTGCCAATTTAGAACGTATGCTTAAGCGGTGTGAAGACACTCGCCTTGTTCTTAATTGGGAAAAATGTCATTTCATGGTAAAAGAAGGCATCGTGCTAGGACACAAGATCTCCAAAGCCGGTCTTGAAGTAGACCGTGCTAAAGTCGATGTTATCGCTAAGTTGCCTCCACCTTCAACCGTGAAGGGTGTGAGAAGTTTCCTTGGTCATGCGGGCTTCTACCGTCTTTTTAGCAAAGATTTTTCTCAAATCGCTCACCCGATGACCTACCTCTTGGAAAAAGCTACTCCTTTTATCTTCTCCAAAGAGTGACTTGAAGCCTTCAACTTTCTTAAGGATAAGCTTACTAAGGCACCCGTCTTGGTTACCCCTAATTGGGAGCTGCCTTTCGAGTTGATGTGTGATGCTAGCGACTTTGCTATTTGAGCGGTTTTGGGCCAAAGAGTGAACAAACACTTCCAACCGATCCATTACGCTAGCAAGACAATGACGGGGGCTCAATTGCATTACACGACAACCGAAAAAGAGCTTTTAGCTGTTGTCTATGCTTTTGAAAATTTTCGCCCCTATCTTGTCCTTTCCACCACAATCATTTACACGGATCATTCCGCGTTGAAGTACTTGTTGACTAAGCAAGATTCCAAAGCAAGACTTCTTCGCTGGGTTTTGCTACTCCAAGAATTTAAAATCGAAATTCGCGATAAAAAATGAGCTGAAAACCTAGCCGCGGATCATCTCAGTAGACTCGAGGATCCTTACCAAGGGGATCATCCGCACAAAGAAATCAATGATTCTTTTCCCCTGGAGACCTTAATGTCTATCAACTCAACTTTTGATGAAACCCCGTGGTTTGCGGATATTGCAAACTACTTGTCGGGTGGAATTCTCAAGGAAGGGTTAACATCCCAACAAAAGAAAAAGTTCTTTAAAGATGTTGAACATTATTTCTGGGACGACCCTTACCTATTCAAACAATGTGCCGACTTGATTATTCGCCGATGTGTTGATGGACTGGCAGCTCTAGAAATCCTTGACACTTGCCACAAAGGACCCACCGGTGGTCACTTTGGTCCCAACTACACCGCCAAAAAAGTGTTTGAGTCGCGATTTTATTGGCCCACCATCTATCGTGATGCTCACGAGATGGTTAAACGATGTGATGCTTGCCAAAAACAAGGCAAGATCACACATAAAGATGAGATGCCTCAGAATTTCATTCAAGAATGTGAAATCTTTGATGTTTGGGGTATCGACTTTATGGGGCCATTCCCTTCCTCTAAAGTAAACAAATACATCCTTGTAGCCGTTGACTACGTTTCAAAGTGGGTTGAAGCCAAAGCTTTACCTACTAATGACGCAAGGGTGGTTTGTAACTTTTTGAAATTGCTATTCGCTAGATTCGGTGTGCCTCGTGCCATTATTAGTGATCGTGGGACTCATTTTTGCAATGACCAATTCGCGAGAGTCATGGCTAAGTATGGTGTCAATCATCGTCTTTCCACCGCCTACCACCCACAAACTAATGGCCAGGCTGAAATCTCTAACCGAGGATTGAAGCGAATTCTCGAAAGAACCGTGGGAGAGCATCGTGCCTCATGGGCTGATAAACTTGATGATGCTTTGTGGGCTTTTCGTACCGCATACAAGACTCCGATTGGTTGTACACCATATCATCTCGTGTACGGAAAAGCATGCCACCTCCCCATTGAGTTGGAGCACAAGGCTTACTGGGCCTTGAAGTGGGCTAATTTTGATATCAACAAAGCCGGTGACCTACGCAAGATCCAACTCAATGAGCTCAATGAACTCCATAATGAGGCTTATGAAAATTCTTTAATCTATAAGGAAAAGACTAAGCTCATTCACGACTCCAAGATTAAGAACCGAGAGTTCCAAGTTGGAGACAAAGTTTTACTCTTTAACTCTCGGTTGAAAATCTTTTCGGGCAAGCTGAAATCTCGTTGGTCCGGCCCATTCACCATTGCCCAAATTTTTCCTTATGGTACTCTCGATCTCGCTCAACCTAATGGACCTAATTTTAAGGTGAATGGCCAACGAGTGAACTTGTACTTTGGTGAGGACATCTCTCACGAGATGATTCCATCCCTCACCACGTTCCCCATGAACTAATTTTGGGTCGAGTCAGGATCGTGACTCGGTTATAAAAAACAAGCGCTCCTCGGGAGGCAGCCCGAGTATCTATCCTTTTCCGTTTTTACCTCCTAAGTGTAGGGGGGCCTCTATAGGTTCTTTGTGTTTGTGTGGTGATGTGATTACAGGGATGAATGTACTTTTGGAACCTTTGAAGAACCGTGCTCCCGTGTTATCCAAAATCTGGTTCTATCTCTCAACTATCGTGATTCAATTTTCTTCATACTCACATTTGAAATTGATCACGTTAGTCGTCTCTTCCTTAGCTTGATTTAACCAACATGCACAATGTCATAAGTGTAGGGGAGACTTTTCCCACATGCTTAAACATTGAGGACAATGTTTATCTTAAGTGTAGGGGGGACTTCTATCGAAGTTTTAAGTGGACTTTTCCATGAAAATGCCTTCATTTAACCGGAAAATCATCTTTTTCAACATTTTTCAAATTTTTTATTAACTTTGGCCATTTAGTCGTAATTTTTAAATTTTTATCGTTGCTTTCATATGTATATATCCCGCAATAAAGTCAAAAATATTAATAAAGTGGTGTAGCTAGTTTTGAAATCTTTGACATATTAGGCCCGTTGCGATTATTTTGACTCAACCCGAATAGACTTATCCAAGTTTATTCTAGCTAGTATCCTTAACCATGTAGACCTTAATTGGTTTATTAGGCTAAGCATCCACGAGTCTCATTACTTGAGATTTTAAATTGTGGAGAACGAGAAATGATAGAGTCAATTATAAGTCGGTATTCTTGCACAAGCTCACTTGGTGTAATTATCTGCCTATTCTCCCATCACTTGCTAATAATTTATCTATAATAAGTAAGGTCGTACGATTTGAAAAGCTACTTAGCTTCTAGCCCAAGATCGTTTAAAAGTTGCTCGGTAATGATAAGAGTTCATAGCCAAGGCATAACTTATGAAGCGGGGCGCGAAGATTGGCGAGTCCGAAAAGGCCCTAACAAGGCATGAGGATTCAATCTTATTGCTAAAGATCCAAGGTGATGTGAAAAGCATTATTCCCAAAATCAATATGAAGGATCAAGACTCACGACGAAAAGCAATCAACTCCCATAAGATCATGGAGAAGTCTATCCGAAAAGACCCTAACAAGGTATGAGGATAAATAGATCCAAGTCCGAAAAGGAGGCGGATCGTTGTATCTCAAAATCCCAATTAGAGATTTAAGAAATAATCATGAAGTCGTGGTAAACAAAGTTGGAGTAACCCTCAAAAGTCTCCAAGTGAAGAAACTCTATTAAGAAGAGAAGACCATTATCTCAAGAACGTCTCTCAAGATATGAAGTATGAAGTACATGCCAAATATCGGCCCGAGAAAGGTCTTAAATCGTGAACCGAGTTATGCCAAGATATGAACTTTTTGATATCTCGAGAAGCAGTTTTAAGAGATTTTGTCCTTTAGCTAACTATTGATCAAATCGTCCTACTTTGTTTTCAGCCTAAATAAACTATCAAAATAAGTCCAAAAATGCATCTTCATGATCATTCTAAGACAAAAATAAAATATAAGAGATACACCTAGGAATAAGGGAGTTTAAGCATTTAATTAAGCCATGTGTGTAAGTGTTTGATTTGCTAACTTATAATAACAATGATCTCGTTTCTAAGCTTAGTTTGGGGAAACGTGAAACTTGAGGATGATAAATCTTCGCAGCACCAAAGCCCTAATGTAAGTCCTTCATCTCCTTGCAAGTTATTTCCATGTAGCTATTTTCAAGTGAAAATGGTTTTCTATCCTTTTGTTTCCTTTAAAGTTTTAAATTCTCTTAGTATTTTAATTTTTTGTTCAGTAGTATGTTAATAAGGCCAAGGTTGATTGATTATGAGAAAAATGTAAATTTGCTTTATCACTAAGCATTGCATGAGGGCATGACAATGGTTAAGTGTAGGGGATTTGATAGGTGTGAAAACACCCATCCTTTTACCACTTATTTCTGACTAAATCAAGACCAAAACGCGTGTTTAATATCATTTGTTTGGAATTATGCGTGGTTTTTGTGTTTATTGTGTTTTCAGAGTCAACCGGATGAATATTTAAGAAAGCATGGGATTGCACAGGTTTTATCAAGGAAAAAGACTAAAGACGAAGTCTATTGTCCAAGAGATGCAAAAGATTCGAAGTCAATGGGCCTATTTGAAGACTTATCGAAGAAAAGGACCAAAGATGGAAGATTTACATATGTCGAAGAAACTCAAGTCTATTGAACGAAGAAATTAAAAGACGAGTTGAATTTAATCGTCGACAAATCCCGAATCAGAATCGAAAACGTCAACTTTTCTGAAAAGACGAGAAGACAAGAAGAAAGGGAGAAAGCCCACTCACCAACCAACCACTTAGCCTATATAAGGGAATCACTCTCACAAAATTTGGCACCTAGTTTTTAGTTTTTCTTTTCCGTTACATTTTTCCTAATTCGTAGGAAGAACCATCTCCCTTAAGGAGTGGTTTTCATTTCCTTTGATTTCTTCTTGAATCTTGTAAGCTTAATCCTTTCATTTTGTTTATTGAATCTTAATCATCAATACAAGTTTTTATTTAATCTTTTCATTCCTCTTGTTCATCATCATCTTTTTATTCAAAGTTCTTAAGTTCTTATTTAGTTGAGTTTTGATTTTCAAAAGTTGTTGATTTTGTGTTTTTATGATTGGGATTTGATCTTTATGGTTAGTAAATGATTATTGGTTAACTTGGTTAACCCTTTTTGTTTATTTGGGTCGATTTGAATTAAATTTGTGTCCCCTGTTTAAGTTTTTGCTGTTTTCTGTTCTTCATGCCAGTTTATTCCGAATAGTTGTTAACTTTTTTCCTTATTCGGAATGTTCTCTTATTCCGGATAGTCTGCTTCATTTCACCCTTATTCGGAATATTTATATATTCCGGATGGTCTTCTTGCCTTTTCTCTTATTCGGAATATTTAGTTATTCCGGATAGGATCTTTATTCCGTGTAACAGTTTATTCCGCATAGAGTTAAACATTCCGCATAGCCATCATTATTCCGAGTAAGGTTGTATTCCGTATAGACCATTATTCCGCATAGGCCCATTTATTCCGCATAGAGTTTGTTATTACGCACAGTCAAATATTCCGAATAGCTTTCTTTATTCCGAGTAGTATTTATTTCGAATAGCTTTTGTTTATTCCGCATGATCATTATTCCGAGTAACATCAATATTCCGCATAGCTTCAAGATTCCGAATAGCATGATTATTCCGCATAAACCTCAACATTCCGCATAGTTTCGATATTCCGGATAGAGCATTTTAAGGTTATTTTCACGTTACTGTTTTATTTAACTTTTAATTCAAGTTTTATTTTTGCTAATTAATTGCTTCTAGTTTACTTTTAAATTACCTTACGCATTGACCTTTTTAGTAGAATAGAAAACCAAACTCACTTTTTGTCACCAAGAACAAATCATTCCACTTTTAGCTGTGATCAATTCGAGGAGATACCGAGACAAATCTAGAACCCATACAAAAGCTATGTATCATCGTCACATGAAAATTTTATCTAACACCCCACCAAATGCTATGCGCAGCGGAACTACAACATTTGGGTGCTAGGCAGTTATCATCGCACACAAGATATATCGAACGACTCCAAAGAGACGTCAATTTTAAACTTAAATTAAACATTGTTGAAAAGTTACATGTCTACGGTTTTCCAAACCCAAATGATACAACAGAGTTTTGCGTTTTCGGTCCCCATGAATCTCAACCCCAAAAGTTACAGTTTTCACAACAACATGACATAGAGTTAAAAATGTTTAAGTAATAACGGGAGGAAAAACAAGTAGACTCCAAGCTCCACACACAACATCCATCCTATGCACGCTCTATGCTACACTTCAGCGGTTACCTGAAACACATGCTAAATTTGGTCAACGAAAACGTTGAGTGGAATTCATAGGTTTTACAATTCATTTTGAACATATGTGAAATAAAAACCATTCACGATCATTCATAGACTTGTCGATCAAACAATCTATATTCAAGATACTGACAATTGTGTTTAAGCTCATGACACTAAACCGTTAACTCAATCAACCGCGTAATAATTACCGGCGTGATTCAGATGAAACCAGTGCCCCTACTAAGGCATCAGTTGCAATTATACCTTATCTCTTATCACAAATTATCCGTCCGCAGGGGGTATCAACGTACTAGCCCTCGTCTCGGATAGGGTAGTCAACCCCATAGTACTATCATTTTTTATAAGCGGCTACTTCTAATCCACGCTAGGACTAAACAATAGTTAATAGTTCATGAAATTAGGGCCTTTTGCAACTAGGTACTCAACACAATTTCAAAGGCAACATTCGGGTCCAACAATCATTCATGACATATGTTCATTTTGAAAACTAGCATGCATTTCCCTCGCGGGTAAAACAGTTTGAAATAATAATAAGCGAGGCTATAAATTCACACCTTATATAACAAGTAGTCGATAGTTCGAGTGACGATACGGATGCCCGGGTAAATCAACACCTATCAAACCAAATAACGCGTAATGAGTAATCTCCTTTTATAAACCTTATGGTACTGTATAAAATACATAAATATTAGTCACTTGTGACAATTACAACTCATGCCAAAACAAAACGACAAGTGTTACTCGTTTTATACCATTTGTCCTTATTATTAGCGTTATTCATTTTTACTTGTTTTCGCCGATACTTACCAAAAGTACGGACTGGTTTAATATACTTAACCATTTTTATAAAATTTGAGAAAATTCTCAAAAATACTTTAAGACCTGTAGAAATCACATATTTAATCCCAACAAAAGTTTTTACTTCTACGACCCGTTACTCAACACTTTTCCAAAACTACGTTTTTCGGACTGAAATTGTACTTTGACCAAGTCGGACTCATTTGACCCGTTTAAAATATTCCATTGACCCATTTGACACCTAAGTCCTATAATAGACTCAAATGTGCAGGTTTGAGACCAAAATTCAACCCTTGACCATTTACCAAACTAAACTTATAGTCCCCGGGATTTGACCTAAAACCAAGCATAATTTCGGATTATGACGGTTTTCATCTCCCGGTACACGAATTTCAAAACGTCGTAACTTTTGACTCGTTAGGAGTCGTAAGCTCTATCTTATACCAAATCGAAGCTAAGAAGATGCTCTACAAATCTATCCTAGTCACAAGACCTGTTTACAAAATAATTTTTAAGAAAACACCCTAAACTTTCTGCCTAAAATCAACTATACCAAAATCATACCAACGCTCGTTATCAAACCCATTTATCAACACTAGACATCATCCTAAGCATTCCTAATCATAACCAAACATCATTTTCAGTCCTAATCCCCTATTGATCATCATTCTCATAAAACCAAATTCATAAAAACAAGTATGCAATAAGCTATACCCATCTAAAAACATAAGATTAAACACAAACCCATGCTCAAAACATCAACCATCATGATCCCCCAAACACCCCCCCTTAGCCGTGGGGTTTGGGTGATCAAAACACCACAACCAAATTAATTTTGGTGGGTTTGTTAACTTATTACACACCCATTTCACATGAATTAAACATGCATTTACCCAATTAACATCAAAAATGATTTTGAAAAATTCATTTGATTCTTGAAAAAAAAATATGAATGCATGTTGGATTAAATTACATAGAAAGATGGGGAATGATTAAATTAGAGGTGGTCTAACCTTAGTTTTAATCAAAACCAAGTAAAAAAAAAATTTATGGGTGGTTTATGGTGGGTGAGGGTGGCCGTCGGCCTAAAGGAGAAAAGAGAGAGAGATTGAGAAAATTTTTGCAAGATTTTGTGTTGTGTGTGCTTTGTTTCCCCTTTTTGAAAAATTGGAGGGACTTGTGGTGCAATTTAAGCATTCTTTTGGCCTTAAGCAAAAACGACTCTAAAACTTTACGGGATTGACTCACTAGTCATTTTAGAAAATTTTACGGGAGTCGGGAACCATCCCAAGCACTCCAAAATACTTTTGGGATACTTTAAATGTACCCGGAAAGCAATAAAACTCACCCGACTCGACTTAACACGAACCGTAAGTAAAATTCTCGAAAAATTGCATTATCAATAAAACGTCAATAATTATAGAAATTTGGGCATCCATCGGGATCGTATTCGTCATCGTCCTTCTTAAATCGTCAATCGTCAAAATTATAACCTCGAATATCGGTTTCAACCAAAATAATAAAATATATAGCAAATAAAGTTTATTAAAAATTTCAAAAATAAGCGTAATTTAGGGTAATGTTAGTGACCTCGGTTCTAGGGTATCACATCCACCCCTCCTTAAAGAGAGCGACGTCCCGGCGCTCGCCTCTTCTTATACTCACATTTCGTGCCGCTGGAACAGATGAGGATACCTTTCCTTGAAAAAGTCCTCACGTTCCCAAGTGTATTCCGGTCCACGCCTAGAATTCCATCGAACCTTCACAATGGGAATTCTACTACGCTTCAGCCTCTTGACCTCTCGGTCCATAATTTCCACGGGTTCTTCCACGAAATGCATTTTGTCGTCCAGTTGAATCTCGTCCAAAGGAATCACCAATTCCTTATCCGCCAAACTCTTCTTCAAGTTCGATACGTGAAACGTGTCGTGAATAGCACTAAGCTCGCTCGGAAACTCTAACTTATACGCTACTGGTCCAATTCGTTTAACGATCTTAAATGGTCCAATATACCTCGGACTCAACTTTCCTTTCTTCCCAAAACGAATTACACCCTTCCACGGCGATACCTTAAGCATAACCATATCTCCGACTTCAAATTCCAACGGTTTTCTTCTGTTATCGGCATAACTCTTCTGTCGGCTTCTTGCAGCAAGTAGTCGGTTCTTGATTTGCACAATCTTTTCGGTCGTCTCTAAAACCATTTCGGTTCCAGTCAATTGACTTTATCCTACTTCACTCCAACACACAGGCGACCTACACTTCCTTCCATACAATGCTTCGAACGGTGCAGCCTTGATGCTCGCATGGTAACTATTATTATACGAAAACTCCACTAAAGGCAAGTGGCGTTCCCAACTTCCTCCAAAATCAATCACGCATGCTCGGAGCATGTCCTCCATCGTCTGAATAGTTCGTTCACTCTGGCAGTCAGTCTCCGGGTGATAAGCCGTACTTAAATTCAATTCAGTGCCCATCGCACGTTGAAGCGATTTCCAAAATTCCGAAGTAAATCTACTATCGCGATCCGAAATAATCGATAAAGGTACTCCATGTCTGCAAATGATCTCCTTCACGTACACACTGGCCAGCTTTTCCATACTGTCCGTCTTCTTCATAGGTAAGAAATGAGCAGATTTCGTCAATCTATCCACTATTACCCAAATCATATCACATCCACTAGGAGTTCTGGGTAAACCCGTCACGAAATCCATAGCGATTTTCTCCCATTTCCATTCTGGGATCTCTGGTTGTACCAACAACCCAGACGGTTTCTTATGTTCGGCTTTAACCTTCGCACAAGTCAAACACTTACTAACGTAACGAGCAATATCCGCCTTCATATTCGGCCACCAGGATGTATCGAGTACTTCGACTTATGAGACTCGTTCATAACCAAATCTCGTACTCCAGGCTTTCCTTCCTCGGATGGACACAACGGTAACCAAATCCGATTCTCGAAATATCTCAGTCCGTCTGACCTAATCACAAAAAGAGGTTTCAACATTCTTCCCAAGTTCTCAGCATCAACATTCTCTTTCATTAATCCCCTCTCTTGAGCCTTCAGTATAGTTTCGGTTAAGTCAATACTCTCAGTCATCACCAATGCTCTGACTCTCAAAGGTTTCTCTTGTTCCTTCCTACTAAGTGCGTCCGCTACAACATTCGCCTTGCCAGGATGGTAGCGAATTTCACAGTCATAGTCACTCAGTAATTCTACCCATCATCTCTGTCGCATGTTCAACTCCCTTTGATCTAAAATGTGCTGCAAACTCTTGTGGTCAGTGAATACAACACACTTCGTCCCATACAAATAATGTCTCCACAACTTCAACGCAAAGACTACAGCTCCTAATTCCAAATCGTGTGTCGTGTAGTTCTCCTCATTCTTCCTCAGTTGTCTCGACGCGTAAGCTATCACCTTCTCGCGCTGCATCAACACCGCTCCATAACCCTTTCTAGATGCGTCACAATATACTATAAAGTCTTCGGTTCTTTTAGGTAATGACAATATCGGTGCGGAACATAACTTGTCCTTGAGCGTTTTGAAAGCGAATTCTTCCTCATCTCCCCATTCATACACCCTATTCTTTTCCGTAAGCTTTGTTAATGGCTTCGCAATCAACGAAAAACCTTCAATGAATCTCCGATAATACCCAGCTAAACCAAGGAATTGTCGAACTTCAGTCGGTGTTGTCGGCGCTGACCATTCCCTGATCGCTTCGACCTTGGCAGGATCCACGCGAACTCCTTTGCTATCAGTTACGTGACCAAGGAATTACACAGACTCTAACCAAAACTCACACTTCGAGAACTTCGCATACAGCTTCTCTCTCTTCAGCAGATCCAATATCTTTCTCAGGTGCTTCTCGTGCTCCTCCTTACTCTTAGAGTAAATAAGAATATCATCTATAAAAACAATGACAAACTTATCTAGATACGGCTTTCATATGCGATTCATAAGGTCCATGAATATAGTAGGCGCGTTTATCAACCCAAACGGCATCACTCGAAATTCGAAGTGTCCATACCGCGTACGAAAGGCAGTTACAGGAATATCCTCCTCTCTTACACGCAGTTGATGATACCCTGATCTCAAGTCGATCTTTGAGTATACACAGGAACAGATCAATTACAAGGTTCCTCTTCTAACTTCGCCTCTAAGTCACCATCACTAGAAACTTGTGCCAAAAACACATCGCATCCACTTTCTACATACTTCATCATTTTTAAACAAGAAATCACATTCAAACGAGAAGTGCATTCGTCTCCTTTCACAGTCAAGACTTTATTCCTCAACGGGATCTGAACTACTCTCTCACCACAGACGATCACAGCACTGTGCGCCATCAGCCAATCCATTCCCACGATCACATCAAACGATCCTAGCTCTATAGGCATCAAGTCGATTTTAAAAGCGTAATTTCCTAACTTCAAGGTACACCCTTTCAGTATAGAATTCGTACTAACAATTTTCCCATCGGCTAACTCCACGTTATAACTAGTCTCTAACAATATCGGTTTTCTATCGATATGATGACTAAATTTAACATCTACGAAACTCTTGTCGGAACCAGAATCAAACAAAATACTAGCATAACAAGCGTCTAGCAAAAACGTACCGGTAACCACGTTAGGACCCTGTGGTTTATCAGCCGTCCCTACTTGATACACGGCAGCAGCATTGTTACCTCCTTGCTTGTTTCCTGCCTTCGGGCAATTTCCTTGCTTATGGCCTCTTTCTCCACATCCAAAACAACCCATCACTCTCGTATCATTCGCCCCAGTGGCTACCCCCTTTGTTCGGCAATCAAACATCCTGTGACCCGCTTTTCCACATTTGCCGCATGCAGGCGAGCAACTCCCTACATGATACAAGTTGCATCGACCATAGTGGAGATTCACCTTCGCTCCTCTGGGGTTTGTCACAGCTCTCATCCCTTCATTCCTTCGCTGGTTGAACTGCTGATTGCGGTTGTGACCATTGTTGTTTCGGTTTCCACCTCGGCTTTGGCCCTGGGATTGATTGCTCTGCGCCGCCTCCCACTTCCTCTTATTTCCTTCAGCAATGAAGTTCTTCTTGTCTTGGAGTTTGACATCCATCAACGCGTGAGCCATCTGGACCGCTTCATCAAACGACCCAGGTTTAGACGAAGTCGTCTCACCCTTGATATTACTGGATAGACCTTTGATGTACTGTTTCATCTTCTTGTTATCATCGGCAAAGGTGTCTGGACACAAAAGGCTTAGTTCATTAAACCTCCTGGTGTAAGCAGTGATATCATTGTTTCTCAAGTCAGGTGCCTCAACTCATTTTCCAATTGACCTAACTCCTCTTCAGGACAGAACTTCTTTGTCAAAAGATCTTTAGTAGCGTTCCATGTTCTTGCATTCGCTACTGCTAACCCAACAGTGGCTACTTGGGTGTTCCACCAACTCAATGCATCGTCAAGAAAGGTAGCAGCCGCAAACTTGACCTTGTTCAATTCTGAGCAACCACTAATCTCGAAAGTACTTTCGACCTTTTCTAACCATCTCCTAAGTTCTAGAGCTCCACCAGTTCCACGAAATTGCGTGGGACCACATTTTATGAAACTAGAGTAAGTACACTCTTTTGGGGCTTGCTGTCTCCCCGCATTTCTGCCCTGGTCTGGGTTCCTCCCTGCTCAATCTGCTTCTAGCGCATTCGCAATGGCTTCCTGAATCATCGTGTTCACACGGTCGGCGGTTACTTTTGGAGGCATGATGCGTTATCAAATACACCTCTCTGCAAAGACATGGAAAATAGAAAAATAATGTAAGTATACACATCAAGATTAAGATGGATTTCTCTTTCAAGACATAATATAAATACAACGACACATCACTACAGAGTTACTAATATTCATCAATTCACATCACAAAAGATCAAATTAAAGACATATCACAGATCATGAAAGGTAAACATGGATTGTATTGATAATCAACCAAAATTGTGACAAGTATTGCCACTACAACCATTCACCATAAAACTTAAGTCCTCAAGTTTTTCGTCACAATGCCATCATACAAAAGTATAAAACAGTTCTATTACAACGATCAAAGATAAAATACAAGACAAGCAACTAGGCATGTGGTGATCCACACGGCCTCTTGGATGGCGGTTCATCATCATCTTCCTCGGGTTCCTTATTGCTATCTTCCTCGTCCACTTCATCCATCTTTCTCTTTCCTTTGTCGTTCAGCCCACATTCAGTCGCCTTCTTCGTCCCTGACGTAGACCCACACTCAACCGCTACATGATTTCCCACAGTGATACAAGCACCTCTGGAAGGTGGCTGGATCATGAAGTCATTAGCTTCCATTTCCAAGTCGTCCACAAATCTCCAATCTGGGGGCAATGATGCTCTCACTCGATGCTCCCAACTCTGCATCCTAGACAATCTCGCTTGATCTTCCCTAACTTGATCAAGACTGGCGCTCAAGTTCACGATCATCGATCTTAGACTGTTGATATCACTCTTGTTTGCATTTCCATCATACTCAATTCTTGAAGTTCTTGCCAATAATCTTTGGTGTTCCCTTTCATTCTTATCAAACCTCTTAATTACCCTGGTCGCTACCACAAACCGCTCATACATCAACCTATCCATCCTCCTCAAACGTCCCTCGGGATCCCAGTAGTGTCTTGGTCTCGGAAAGTAGACCCTCACGATATTCTCATGAATAGATTGTGATTTTGATGAATTGCTGGATTCTGCACCACTCCCATTACTTACTCGAGCAAATCCTGGCACTGTCCTCAGGTAGTCCTTACAATTGTCCATCGGGCGACGAAAGGGTTGCTGCTCATATCGGTCGGTCGGAGGCACTTCATAACCCTTTGGCGAATTTGGAGATTGAAATAAATCAGGTTCGGTCTGACCGACAGCATTCTCGGGAATTCCATCATCCATCAGTTCCTCGGGCTCTTCCTTAGAATCATCACTCTCATCACTACTGATACTGAAGTTGTCCACGTCACTTTTGTCACTGTCATTTCCCGGCTCTATTGCTTCTTCTAGAGCGATCCATCCATTGTCATTATCCGGCGGGTTCGGAGGAAACGGTCCCCCTTCGTGACCTACGACATAATCGTTTCCATTACCATTAGGCGGTACCTCGGCCATTCCTGCAATAACAGAGAATTTTGGAGGGTACGTAAGATAACTATACAATATTTATAAATACATGCATGCAAATGCAATGCAAAGGTGGTACACATGCCCAAAATACGATAATATGATGCTCATGCATGATTAATACAAGAATTACGGTGTCGGGTATTCCACGTATAATTTCAACGTTTACATATAGTAATTTCCATATCTACGTAATAAATACCCACATATATACTTCAACTCAAAAGTATACGTCAAATGCCATGAATACAAAAATAAACCTTACCGGAGCCATGCAGGATAGTTGTGTGCGCTTGGACAATTTCTTACGACACCAAAAGTTATAGTTTAGGAATTTTCAAAACGATCTAGTTCTCTATAACTCATGGCTCTGATTACCAATCTCTAACACCCCACCAAATGCTATGCGTAGCGGAACTACAACATTTGGGTGCTAGGCAGTTATCATCGCACACAAGATATATCGAACGACTCCAAAGAGACGTCAATTTTAAACTTAAATTAAACATTGTTGAAAAGTTACATGTCTACGGTTTTCCAACCCCAAATGATACAACAGAGTTTTGCGTTTTCGGTCCCCATGAATCTCAACCCCAAAAGTTACAGTTTTCACAACAACATGACATAGAGTTAAAAATGTTTAAGTAATAACGGGAGGAAAAACAAGTAGACTCCAAGCTCCACACACAACATCCATCCTATGCACGCTCCATGCTACACTTCAGCGGTTACCTGAAACACATGCTAAATTTGGTCAACGAAAACGTTGAGTGGAATTCATAGGTTTTACAATTCATTTTGAACATATGTGAAATAAAAACCATTCACGATCATTCATAGACTTGTAGATCAAACAATCTATATTCAAGATACTGACAATTGTGTTTAAGCTCATGACACTAAACCGTTAACTCAATCACCCGCGTAATAATTACCGGCGTGATTCAGATGAAACCAGTGCCCCTACTAAGGCATCAGTTGCAATTATACCTTATCTCTTATCACAAATTATCCGTCCGCAGGGGGTATCAACGTACTAGCCCTCGTCTCGGATAGGGTAGTCAACCCCATAGTACTATCACTTTGTATAAGTGGCTATTTCTAATCCACGCTAGGACTAAACAATAGTTAATAGTTCATGAAATTAGGGCCTTTTGCAACTAGGTACTCAACACAATTTCAAAGGCAACATTCGGGTCCAACAATCATTCATGACATATGTTCATTTTGAAAACTAGCATGCATTTCCCTCACGGGTAAAACAGTTTGAAATAATAATAAGCGAGGCTATAAATTCACACCTTATATAACAAGTAGTCGATAGTTCGAGTGACGATCACTGACGACGATACGGATGCCCGGGTAAATCAACACCTATCAAACCAAATAACGCGTAATGAGTAATCTCATTTTATAAACCTTATGGTACTGTATAAAATACATAAATATTAGTCACTTGTGACAATTACAACACACGCCAAAACAAAACGACAAGTGTTACTCGTTTTATACCATTTGTCCTTATTATTAGCGTTATTCATTTTTACTTGTTTTCGCCGATACTTACCAAAAGTACGGACTGGTTTACTATACTTAACCATTTTTATAAAATTTGAGAAAATTCTCAAAAATACTTTAAGACCTGTAGAAATCACATATTTAATCCCAACAAAAGTTTTTACTTCTACGACCCGTTACTCAACACTTTTCCAAAACTACGTTTTTCGGATTGAAATTGTACTTTGACCAAGTCGGACTCATTTGACCCGTTTAAAATATTCCATTGACCCATTTGACACCTATAATAGACTCAAATGTGCAGGTTTGAGACCAAAATTAAACCCTTGACCATTTACCAAACTAAACTTATAGTCCCCGGGATTTGACCTAAAACCAAGCATAATTTCGGATTATGACGGTTTTCATCTCCCGGTACACGAATTTCAAAACGTCGTAACTTTTGACTCGTTAGGAGTCGTAAGCTATATCTTATACCAAATCGAAGCTAAGAAGATGATCTACAACTCTATCCTATTCACAAGACCTGTTTACAAAATAATTTTTACGAAAACACCCTAAACTTTCTGCCTAAAATCAACTATACCAAAATCATACCAACGCTCGTTTTCAAACCCATTTATCAACACTAGACATCATCCTAAGCATTCCTAATCATAACCAAACATCATTTTCATTCCTAATCCCCTATTGATCATCATTCTCATAAACCAAATTCATAAAAACAAGCATGCAATAAGCTATACCAATCTAAAACATCTAAAAACATAAGATTAAACACAAACCCATGCTCAAAACATCAACCATCATGATCCCCCAAACACCCCCCTTAGGCGTGGGGTTTGGGTGATCAAAACACCACAACCAAATTAATTTTGGTGGGTTTGTTAAGTGATTACACACCCATTTCACATGAATTAAACCTGCATTTACCCAATTAACATCAAAAATGATTTTGAAAAATTCATTTGATTCTTGAAAAAAAAATATGAATGCATGTTGGATTAAATTACATAGAAAGATGGGGAATGATTAAATTAGAGGTGGTCTAACCTTAGTTTTAATCAAAACCAAGTAAAAAAAATTTTTATGGGTGGTTTATGGTGGGTGAGGGTAGCCGTCGGCCTAAAGGAGAAAAGAGAGAGAGAGATTGAGAAAATTTTTGCAAGATTTTGTGTTGTGTGTGCTTTGTTTCCCCTTTTTGAAAAATTGGAGGGACTTGTGGTGCAATTTAAGCATTCTTTTGGCCTTAAGCAAAAACGACTCTAAAACTTTACGGTATTGACTCACTAGTCATTTTAGAAAATTTTACGGGAGTCGGGAATCATCCCAAGCACTCCAAAATACTTTTGGGATACTTTAAATGTACCCGGAAAGCAATAAAACTCACCCGACTCGACTTAACACGAACCGTAAGTAAAATTCTCGAAAAATTACATTATCGATAAAACGTCAATAATTATAGAAATTTGGGCATCCATCAGGATCGTATTCGTCATCGTCCTTCTTAAATCGTCAATCGTCAAAATTATAACCTCGAATATCGGTTTCAACCAAAATAATAAAATATATAGCAAATAAAGTTTATTAAAAATTTTAAAAATAAGCGTAATTTAGGGTAATGTTAGTGACCTCGGTTCTAGTGTATCACATTTTATGAATTACACGAAGCTCATTCGACGACAAGAATAGATGACAGGATTTTCGGGTAAGTCCAGTTAGAAGGAAGGTTGAAAATTAAAGGATATCCATTGGCCGGATAGCCATGGACACATATCAGAAAGAAATAACAAGAAAATATTTTCGTCATCGGACTGTGCTCACACGTGGATTCATACTCAAAAGATAATACAAAGACACCATCTCACTTTCACCCATGCGCATTCAAAGACTCATTAAGCATCATCGTTGAAGGTCAAAAAGATATTACATGGTACGTTTTCGCCATGATCGAACGTCATTGGATAATTCCGTCTCAAATTCTCACAACTTACGATCATTTGGCTAGATCACATACCACATAAGTACATAAAAGAAAAGGTCGAACATAAACATCAAATATAGATCTCCACCGTTCGTCATTGAGAAAACCTTGAACGAAGCCTTGATAATACAACTTGATCTCCAGAATCTTTCTACTTGCGGTGTCGGCTACAACAAACTCCTTGAGATGATAACGAATTTATTAATTTCAATCATTAAGAAATTTGGTCCATTGGCGAAGATTCGCAACATATCAGGCGTACCATTAACTTCTGCTCCAGTGTTCAACATTCAAAAGCCTCCCACTAATTTCTACTTCAGTGCTCATCTTATAAGTGTGCCTCAATAACTTCTGCTCTAGTGCTCAAGGTGATGCATCATATTCTTAGTTTAATTCGTCATACTAACCCCCAAGGGTTTCGTCATCAAGAAAAGTCTTCGGCGACCCTTCGATAGTAGCAAGTAGAATCCCAAAATCTTAACATCCATGATAAGTTGCTATTGATAACTTGATCCTTAGTCAATCCCCAAGGACACGCATATTCCTGATAACGCTTAAACAAGTTGCCTATTCTCAGAACAATTAACGGTTCTTAACAATCTGCTTATAAAGCTCTCGATTATCAAGACACATTGGAAATGGTCCATCAGAATAAATCACAACTCGAGAGAAGTCCAACGGGTTACTCCTACATAGATGATAATCGAAAATCATCATAATGGCGACAGAACCGAACGATTCTTACCAACAAAACATGGTTCGAAGGAAGACATACGCACACCAAACATTCACAAATCGAGCCAGACATACTTGGGCCCACTCATTTATAACTCCTTGTCTACATCAAAAGGCGTCCCTTTTCATGTATACAAGATTTTATAAATTCACGGTTCGGGAACTTATAACTTTCTTGTTCAAATGAAAAGGCGTCCCAATCCATTTCAACAAAACGATTATAAGTCATCCTACTCAAGTATCACTACCTCTCAACACGATATGATATCAAAATACCATAGTAAATACAAGGTGTTAATAAACTTATATCATGATTTCCGTATTCAAACGTCCCATTCCATTTAAATAAGGAAAATACGACAATCTAAGGTCTAGTGGTTTAAAATTTTCTTATTCAAACGTCCTAATCCATCTAAATAAGACAACCTTAAACAACTCTTAGTTGGGCGAATTAAAATCTGTATATCTAAATGTCCCATCCCATTTAGATACATAGTATTAAGTCACTCAACCGAATGACTACTACGAGCATATCATTGTTGTACTCAAACTATATATATTTGATTAGGATATATATATATCTTAAGTCCAACATTGGCATCCTCCTTTCGCTAATAAAACATAGTCATATAAAATCAAATCAAACGTCACATTACGTAGGAGACAGCGCCTCGGATAAATGATTCTTCAAAATCATAAGTAGTAACGAAAATACGAACATCGCATTTATTAGTTTCGTTTCGAAAGGAGATGTCCAAAAATGGCACATCACGATACGATGATAACAGTCGAGCTTAAACAAGTCGATATGCGATAGGTTGCGAAACCATATTTTCATACTAAAATATCAAACAAGTTTCACACTCGTATTCAGATAATACATAATCATCAAGATTGATGATTGGCAGTGAAACCAAATCCGATATAAATCGTATAATAAAATGTACGACAATCATTCAAGGAACATTGCTTCGTGTGCAATGCCTTTAAATATCATAGTATATTCATATATATACATACTACTATTCCTACATACACATAGGTTCACATAATCACAATCAATCATAAGTAATACAAGAATAGCCTTACCGGAGTCATGCGGAGTAGTTACGTGCTTAAAACCTTTTAAAACATACCAAAAGTTATAGTTTAGGTTTTTAAAAATCGACCTAGTTCTCTATAACTTGTGGCTCTGATACCAATCTGTAACACCCCCAAATTACCACGCAGCGGAATACCACTTTGGGGCGTTACTCATAGCACATCGCACACAATCATAGAAAACGACCTCCAAAGAGACGTTGAAATATTATACATTTTTGTCTAAAAAGTTTCCCATCCCAATATATATTAAATCAGAGTAGCGTTTTGTCTCAAAAATCGTTACCAATCACAATATATACATTAAATACTTGAAAGCAGTTTATTTATTTCGAAGGATGGAAAAGTAATATAAAGTTTAGACAAGTAACCACCAAATTCCTCCTCATATGATTCGCTGCTATCCATCTTGATTACTTGAAATACATGCTTAAAATCATCAACACAAAGGTTGAGCAAGTCTATAGGTTTTACAAATCATTATTTGAACACAATAATTTTAATCATCTCTATCATGTCACACAGACAAGTCATATATTTATCTATAAATGCCTTAAGCTCATGCTATTGAACCTTAACCAACACGTCAAACCGTCTCACTTACGGCACCCCACTGAAAGGTAATATTGTCATATACCAGCGACCTCTTATACATAATATCCCTTTCAGGTGTTCACAAGGATACATACCCTAGGATAAGGTTTGTCAAACTCAAATAGATCTACCATATGTATCAGCGTTTACCTTGCAAGGTAATTAACAGCACATGAAATTCAAGGACTTCATAAGACAATGGTACTTAGGCATTTATCATCATATTCGGGTCCAGCATACCGAAAACAACTTGTGTTCCTTTTATAAAACAAGCATGTATTCCCCCTCTCGGGTTTAAAAATCATTTACAAGATAGTATAAAACGAGGCTATAGACTTACCTTAGATAACACATAAAGCTAGTAGTAGTAGTGATCGCCGAAGTGAAGATGCCTCCCAAATATACACGTCAAAAGCCGACACCTAACAAATAAGGTGCGCGCTTAGCCACATACTTAATATAATAAAATCAATGACTCAAAATAGTATTTACATAGACATGACCAACCAATGCAAGTGAATCCCTTCTAAACCCCACAACATGTACTAGCTTTCCAAACTAGCACCTTTGATATTGATCTATCTCAAGATGCCAAATCAATACGGTTCAAGTACCCAACACGGGTCTTCAATCTCAGAATATACACTCACATATAAGACTTATATTCTTTTAGAAATTTTAGAAGCTATTAGATTAGTCTCTTGTCTCAAATTATGACGCGAGGTTAAGTACCTCTCAATAATACTCAGCCGGTACCTACCAAGAGTACACGTTGTTTTCCCCTACCTAAACAACTCCGTTTTCGACGAAACTTGGTGAAAAACTCATTTATAATCTGTAGAAGACTCAGTTTAAATTTCATCAAATGATTCAAAATTTAGAACCACCTGCTTGACACATCTTTAGACTTTAAAAATCGGACTGTTTTACACACTTGACTCGTAAAACCATTTTGACCTTGTTAAACATTCCCATTTATAAAATCGCCACTTGACTTTGAAAATAGACTCAAAATGATAAATTTAGAACCTAACAACAGCCTTTGATCAGTTTTATAACTCAACTTATAGTCCCCGAGATTCGATCCAAATATCGACAACCATTTCGTATTGTGTCAATACTCGTCTCCCGGTACACGAATAATCAAACTAGCATAACTTTTTACTCGTTAGGAGTTAAAAGCTCTATCTTATATCGAAACGAGCGTCTAGACGACTACTACAACAATATATAATAATATCAAACTTTAATCAACAGCCACTGTACGAAAAATAGCCTTAAACCTACTGATCTAAAATATTTTTTTCAAAATGACTCAATCTCTCATTTTTATCAACATGCATCAACATGCAACTCATTCTAACACCTAATCTATCATTCCTAATATCAAAACAACCACTAACGCCACTTGATCATCCTAGAATTCACTTGCATGTCCATGCATGTCACCAAAAATAAATATATACTTGCATGCACTCAAATAAAATTATTATAATAATAATAACATATAAATGGAACCTTACAATTATTTTAGGAGATCAAATGATCAAGAACACTATAAAGCCCCAAATTTTTGTGGCTCTTATGGTAAAAAACACCAAGATAAAATCTTTTCCAAGCTTCAATGGATTAGATCCATGATCCTAACACAAAATAACACACATGCAACCAACAAAAATAGATCAAATCAACATTTTATAAAAATAGATCTTGAAAATAAAATGTGTTGCATGTTGGATTTTTTTGGTGATAAACACTTAGAATATGAATTTAGAGGTGGGTCTTTGATTGGTTTTGCAAGATCATGAAATTTGATGGTCGATCTGGGTGGTTATGGTGTTGCCGTGAGCTAGAGAGGGAGAGGAAGGAAGAACACATATTTTTGTTGTAAGAAATGAAGTGTGTGTGCTTGTTTGAAGCTTATATATAGTGGAGTGGGGTAGAAAGTGTAAATAAGGTTATCTTTTGGCCTTTGTTGCAAAATAACTTTTAAAGAGCGGGAATGGTACCTAGTCGATTTTTAGAAATTTACGGGAGTCGGGTTTCGTCCCGGATTCATAAAAATAAAAAATAAAAAAATAAAAAAAATTGTTTGTTAAATTGATCGGTTAAATAATTAAACGCACACGAAACAAAATAGTAAGGTTCCGAATCGACTTAATACGTAATGAAATAAAAATTTCAAAAATCTCAAATATCGAAATAATCGATACTAAAATATAATATTTGGGCATCCATTTGCATCGCGATCACTATTAGTATTCTTCAATCGCCACAACAATTAAATATAGTCACACATTATCGGTTTCAACTAAAACCGTCAAATATAGTAATACTTATCATTATTTAGAAATTAAAAATATGTTACATAGTTAGGATAAAATAATGACGTCAAGTTCTGGTTATTACACTGACATATTACTTTTCTAAGATGCGCATGTATATGTAAGAAACAAAATTGGTATAACATTTTTTTAATTATATCATTTCTACATCAATTATTTCATAAAAATACTTAAAACTAGCCGCCCATTGAGCGGGCCTTGAAGCTAGTTTCATTATATATATTCAGGTGAAAAGCTTATATAACACATCAATCTGTTTGTTGTTGATCAATAATATTAATTACTTGATTTTTTTTAACAATATGTAGAAAAATAATTTTTTTTTAATCGAACAAGTAAAACTATTTAGGATATGATAAGTTGCTTACTTTTTAATCGGTAATAATATACAATATAAAAGTTTACAAAAAAACCCGTGCGTGCATGGATTTTATAACTAGTACGTTTTAATAGTACTAATCTAGTAAAAACATATACGTGTTAACCATCAAGTTAAATTGGTAACAGTAATTACACTAATATAGTAAAAACATATATTTATGTTTTAGTGAAAGACCAGGTTCATGGTCATTCTACAAAAGGAATGACACAAAAGGCCAGGTAATTAAGTAAGTGCAACGTTGAATCATGACGTCCAACAAACATCAACTTAAGATACAAATTATTTGCACCTTATGATTCCAACAATTAAAGTTCTGTTGCACATTAGTAAGGGTGATGTAGAAAGCTCAACATTTTGGTAACATGCAGTAAACATATAGTAAAAATATGGGATCGTATCCTCTACGAATAGTAAATATATATACAAGGGCTGAGTAAACTGAAACAGATATTAAATTGGTAAAAACGTGTTTCAGTTGGACACACCAAGCTAAACAAATGCAAAATAAACAATTGATAATTATAAAGTAACAGATACCATATTTCTTTAAAGACTTTCTCAGCCAGGAGAGGAATCCTATTACCATCTCCCCTCATAAAACTTCAATTCTAGAGCTGGAATCGCCTATTAAATCATTAACATCAAAACTTCAAATTCTTTAGCAAAACTGGCTATCTTCAGTAAAGCATGTGTAATATGGATCTTAATATCTCAAGGACTTTCGTGTGAAACCGCTTTTCTTTTCCTCTTTCGCTAAGCTTCATAAACAGCATAATCGTCAAAATTTGTTTCTTTTCCGCTAGCAGGTGGTGGTTTGGTTAGTGTACTGATGGAGCCGGAGGTAGATGGTTTCTCGGTTGATGGGGTGATTAGATTGATAGGCGGCCGCGGTGGTCCGGTTGGTGGAGGAGTTGATGCAGGTGGATTGTGGTGTACTTGAGCAAAGATTTGTAGACAGCTGAACTATTTGAAGAGGTGGCTCCTGGGGGATTCTTATGACTTGAGCATGTGATAGAGAAGTGAAATGCACCACGGATGTTTGCCCCTGAAACTGCATCCTTCTTGATTTGTAATACACAGCAAACCATGTGGGAAGTGTCGCAAGGACTCCTAGATGCATACTCTGACTAGCAATAACAAATAATTGCATGTTGGTTTGTTGAAGTGCTTCACAAAATCTGAATTTGTATCAAGCAATTACCGCAAACCAGGTGCTTGAATGTCCATTGGTTGCCATGCAAAATCCTTGCCTTTAGAGGTCTTTTGTTGGGGTTGCTTTGACATGTCATGCCATCATCAAATTACCATACACACATAAGTGAAAAAACACCAACGAGATAAGGTGAGAAATTTCAAACTGCAAGCAACCAAACAAAGCAGGAAGACATTCGTCAAACAGATAAGCCACTATGAGTGCTTGTATCGGAAGCAGTCAACATCTTGCGAAAAGAATGCACATGAAACCGCGGTGGCATTTTCATCATGCTATCCTATCGATAAAAAAAATTCAGAAATTACATGTATGTATTAAATAAGAGCTTTATGTGTATCGTTTCAAAATGGTGGTACACTCACATTGGCATCAAAGTTATTTGAGCGAACACTTCGTCTGTATCTTTTTCAGCCTGCAATCGCAACAACACAAAACGTACATATATTAGTCAAGATAAAAACCCTCTAACACAAACACACAATTAAACCGATGTTTGTTTATGCTAATTTGTGGTCTTATGAGCTTATTTTGATTTTGGCTTTTATATCATAAGCCCAAATTATTCAGTTTATTTTGAGACTTAAGAGCTTATATATGTTTATTATGATATAATAAGCATATGTAACCCATAAGTTTCCAAAATAAGTTAAAAATAACCTGATGTTATGAAATAACTTAAAATCAAATAAGATAAATAAGCCTACAAATAAGCTTAAAATAACACCCCTTAAGTAATCTTAAACATATTTACACTCAAATGCACATTCATAACACGACAAAATATCTTTGACGAAAGATTATTCCCCTGATTTTATTTTTCTGCAACCAGGTTTGTAGACGCCTCAACCTAATAAAAGCATATCCCACAATAACTACTTACGATTACAAACAAGCTACAAAAAAATGCATCAGCAATCTCCATCTTAAAACACAATTTCATAAAATTCAGACAATTATACATTTCAAATACGAAAACCGAACACTACAACTACACAAAAACCAGATTTAGAATAAAAAATACCAAACAACACAAGTTAATACAAATTTGAACCTGCTCTATGTGCCCTCGCGGAAAATACAACACAAGCTTATTAATCTCCTTAGGCACGGTGAAGGGTGGACCAGCACATGCTCGCCATAATTCCTTGTAAAGAGCCCGATCTGCATCAAGTACACACAAACACACAAAACTAAATTAATTACTACCCCAATCAAACAAGAAACATCTAATCATACTCTGTGCCGAAAACTAAATTAATTACCTTTTTGTGCTTTTAGCACTATTTTCTTTAGAGACTTCCTTGGCCAGGAGAACAGTTCCATCAGCATGGTTCTTCATAAAACTTCTTTTTTGATGTGTAGATATTTGGGGCTTGATAAACCTGTCAATTAATTTTATTCAACAAATAGAAAATTAACATAAACCATATGTGTTGGAATTTTAAAATGAAAGACCAATCATTTCTGATGCAAATAAAAGTCTTGATTGATATACCTTTTTCGGAGAATCATGATTTACAACAATTTGCTGATGACTGGAAAAAAAGAATGGCCAGATCTATATTGAAATGGGCAGATATAATTTAGGGTTGTGAATGAAAGAATAGCGCCGTACGACTCATTAAATAGGTGTGATATATTTTAAAAAGAACCTTCGATTATAATATGTTATACAAATTGTGAGAATTTTAAAGCTGTTGGATATATCAAGTAAAATCTATATTTACAACCTTTGTGTTTGGGTTGTTCGATTTAAAGTTTGTATAGCGTGGCTCGTCTAAATGTACCTACATGTAAAGCTATTTAGATCGACTGTTTTTGGAAACCTAAGTCGTCACAAAATAGGTTTTCTAGGATGCTCGAATTTTGTAAAAATGTAAGTGAATTTTTGAATATTGGAAAGTTATTTATGTAGACATTGGTAATATTTTCAACAAAAATGACTTGATGGAAATATTTTCAAGCATTTTTTGACTTTTTCTGGTTTTGTGAATTGGAGTGTAGCCTTTTCGAGAGAATCTATATAATATCATGTAAACCTTATGATGCGTGGTTTAGAAGGTTAACATTGTGCATCGATTGAAATATTGACATAAACGGTAGCACGATCTAAAAGATAAGATACACATGCATTCATTGAAAAATAAAGATATGAACACCATGTCTATATAGTGACATCGAATAGGGCTCATCATTATGAGTATGATTATTAAGTTTGCGGAAATGTATAGATGTAGCGTAAACACAAAATTTATAACTAGACTTGAGCCTCATAGGTGTTTTCAACCAAGCCCAGAAGAATTCCTCTTATTCTAGCGCTTATAATCACCCTTTGGCTAATTTGGTATTTATAAACTATTAATATACAAGACAAACATCTTACATGAAATCTAATCTAATAACTTGCTATAAAAAGGTTAAAAACTTTAAATACGGATTTTGAATTGATGTAAACCATAACTTGATACTGATGGAACATATGACCCGAAACTAGGACATTAGAATTGTTTAGTCGGCATCTTGACTTAATGTTGTTATATGCGCTCACATATGTCTTATTAATTTCAAGCGCAAGTAGGTATAATAAGTTAGCAAATCCAACATAACACCAATGCAGTGTTTTTTATTTCCCCAATAAAATATCCTGTTTTTATCAAACATATATGAAAAAACACATAAGTTTTTTTCTAATGAAGCAGTTTCCTAACGGGATGTTTTTTAAAGTCAAACACTACGACATATATTATTGTAGGTTTCATGATCTTTAAAAAAAAATCCTAATTTCAAAGTTTGACACATAGATGGCTTCACATCCTTAGCATCATTGTCTGAACTATTCATCTATCATTAATTCTCTCTATGATTGGATGAGTAATCACATTCTCTCTATAAAAAATTAGGGGTTTTTTACACTTGAAATGTCACAAGAGTGTTGTCTAAGTGATCGATGTGGAGGTGACAGTTATAACTTTTGGTGGATAGGATTGTGTGGACCCATCAGCAGTGGTGGAAGGGTGTTGGCGGATTTTAATGAGCTAAAGAAATTATTTATTACTTTGTTAACGCGTGGGAAAAGATAGTTGTAATTTTTTGTTTAGTAAGTCGAATTAGGATTCGGGGCTTGATATACCTGGCAATTAGTTTTATTCAACAAATACAAAATTAACTTAAAGGATATGTGTTGCAATTTTCACATGTAACCCAATCGTTTCTGATAATTATTAGTTAAAACGATTTCCCATTAACCGGAAAGACAAAAATGGTCGGATCTATATTGAAACGGGCAGATATAATTTTGGATTGTGAATGAAGGAATACAACCGTACGACTCATTAAATAGGTGTGAAATTTATAAAAAAGAATCTTCCATTATAATATGTTACTAGCAGGGTATCCGCGCGATAAACTTAAATTTTTCAAGCGAGATGTTTTATATATATATTTATTAATAGTGATGATAACTTTAAGATGGGATAACTTTGAGCAATATTAAATCATTGATATAGAAATAGTATTATAAGATTGTGATAATTGACGGTGAAAAGTATTTGTAAATCTGAGTAACATTCGTCGCAATATTATAACATATAAATATAGAAAATCTTCTTAATGTATATGTTTATACGTTTTCATACAATATAATAACCTTAAAATCTTACTACTTTGATGCGTACGATTTAATGACTAGATTTCATAAATTTATTTCCATATGAATTGGTGGAAAATAAACATTAAATGACAATATTAATACAAATTAAGATGCAACATGTACAAATGATTATTGCTAAACTTATGGTTTATTTCCAATCATGAGATTCTATTTTTTTCCTTGCACATAAGGGCATCCAACTTACTTTTTTTGCAGATTTAGGCTCTTTTCTCATTTTTCGATAACACACTAACACCTGTTTCGTTATATCTAGTGTTAATTAAAATGAAAAACCAAAAATTGAGGATTATTCAAAACTTGAAGACATTGAACTGATAAAAAATACCACTACTTGGATTAAATATAACAAAAAGAGCCATATGTAGAGTATACAAATATCCAAAAATCACTTCACGATAAATGTAGAATTAAATGAAAGATCACGTTACGATAATTGGACCAAGAAATAGTTTATGTATTTTAGTTTTTTGGATAATGGTTAATTTTACTTTTCATTTTTAATTAACATTAATTTTGTGATCTAACGAAACGAAGGTTAGTGTGTTAACAAGAAGTCAGAAAGAACCTAAATACGCTTGAGAAAAAAGTTGAATGCCTTTATGTGTTAAAAAAAGTTGAATACCTTAATTGTATAAAGGCTATAAATTTCATGCCTTTTTACGCCATTTATCCTAAGTTATAATTTTTTTTACATATAATTAATTAAATTGTTCACTAAAGTAAGTTTAATATCAAATTTTTATTTTGTATTTTTAACCATTCAATTTAATTTTTTTTTCATAAATTTGCATTTTTGAAGATATATATCGTTTATATATGCATTTTAGTACAAATTTAGTAAAATACTGATTATTTTGCTAATGATTTATACTAAAATGAAAACATACATGATATATGTCTTCAAAAATGCAAATTTATGTAAAACAAAATTGAATGGTTCAAAATGAAACATAGAAATTTGATGTTAAACTTAAATTAGTGAATAATTTAAATAATTGTATCTAAAAATTTATGATTTATAGCAATACTATTTGTACATGTTGCATATTAATTTGTATTAATTTTTTCATTTAATATTTATTGCCCACCAATTATTATAGAAACAAATTTATAAAATTTTTGTGTTATAAAGATTTGTACCAAATTCTTGTAACGTTATACTATATAAAAGTTTAGAGAGAGAAGGTACAATCTCTTTTATAAGTAGTAAAGATTTATGTGTTGTTAAAAAAATAATACATATTAATATAACGCTTGTGTTTTTATCAGTTTTGGTGGGTCATCTCCGGTTCGTCTTCTGATGATTTTATTTTGCTAATTGAACCAACTGTGAGTCCGGTTTCCAATTTACTTGTAGATATATGTACGATTTTGTAGATATATATGTTTTTTAATTGTTGTACAATGTGATATATAATATTATTTCTATGTAATGAGGTGTATAATTTTTTTAAGTGTCTATTACTCCATCCGTCTCAATTTACTTGTCTACGTTTAACTTTTAAAGTCAATTTTCGTCAATTTTGACCGTAAATTAAATAGTTTATGTTATATAATATTAATGTAAATTATATGAATGAATTAGGTTTTAAATATGTTTTCATTGTTATAAATTTCATCAAGTATTATATAACTTAAAAATAATAATATAAATTAACGAAAAAAGACTTGAAAAGTTAAAAGTGGACAAGTAAATTAGGACGGAGGGAGTAGTTAGTATGGATTGATCAGTTTTAATATGAGTAATAAATTATGTGTTAATTAGTTTTAGCATACGCATTAAATTATGTATTAATTAGTATTAATATTATGCTTTGATTAGTTTTAATAGTTAGTATTAAAATATGTAAACAAAAAGGTGGTGGGGATGGTTATATGATAGGTGTGTAAACACCCATCTTTTCTACCACTTAATTACAATAATAACCGGACCTAAACGTGTATTTTATGTCTTTTATGTCGGAATTATGCGTGGTTTGGGTTTTTTTTGTGATTTAGGATGAAAAGGTGAAAAGTGGAGAAAACACGGACATTCACGGGCATTTACGGACTTTTATTGAAGTAAAGGATGAAAGACGAAGTCAAGAAGTCAAGAGTGCAAAAAGAACGGAAGTCCACGACCAATTCTGAAGATTTATCGAAGAAAAAGTCAAAAGACGGAAGTTTATCAAAAGTCGAAGAATTCAAGTCTATTTTATTGAAGAAATTAAAGACGAGTTCAAAGAAATCCCGAAGCCAAAAGTCCCTTAAGTCCAAGATTAAAGAAGATTAGAAGAAAAGGACTAATGACGCAATTAATGAAGATTGATAAAAGGAGGGACTTAAGCTTGTAATTAAGAAGAAATGAAAGAGGGGAGGAAGCTTCCTTAATCCTCCCCTATAAATAGTCATTAGATGTAAACATTTCATTTTGTTGGCTAAGTGTGACAATTAGTCTTCCACCATTTACTTCCTTGCACCTTTAATTACCTTGTCAATTTAAATACTTGTCAAATTTAATTACCTTGTCTTGCACTTAATTACCATTTAATTTCAAGTAAGTTTTTCTTTTAATTCTTGTTAATCTTTATCTTTATCTTGCTAATCTCATTCTACCTTTATTTAATCTTTGTGTTGATTTGTTTATGTTCAAGTACTTTACTTTTGTTGATTTATTTAAGTGGGTTTTGATTATCTTGTTAATTTTATTGTTTTGGATTGATTGTTTATCATTTATAGTCGTTTATTTACTTGTTTGATTTAATCTTGTGGTTGATTTAGCTTTGTTTTATTTAGATCCGTGCCTTATTTTCTTCTCCTTGTTCTTCGGATCTTATTTTTGATCTTCCCCAGACGCATCCTTGAAATATTCCGCATAAGGGTTTTGCAGAGACTGCTATTCGGAATACCCATTGTTCCGAATAGGGAGGGTTTTCAGCATAGCAAGTTTTTCCGCGTAACCTTTATATTCCGAATAGGGAGATTTTCCGAATAGGAAAATATTCCGAGTAGCCTGGATTTTCCGGATAGAGTTAATATTCCGCATAGGAGGATATTCCGAATAGGGACAGATATTCCGAATAGACCAATTATTCCGAGTAGGGACTTTATTCCGAATATCCTGGATATTCCGCTTAGGGATTTATTCCGAGTAAGAACACTATTCCGCATAAGACTTTATATTCCGAATAGGGACAGATATTCCGAATAGAGGAATTATTCCGAATAGGTTTATTATTCCGGATAGGGAAATCTTAGTTTTTAGTTTTCTATTTATTTTAATTTCGAGCTTTATTTTTTCCGCCTTTTTCCTTAATCGCACTTTAAGTTTATTTGCCTTAGTTTAAGATTTAGTTTTAGTTGCATTTTAAGTTTGCCTTAGTTAGATTTAAGTTTGCGTTATTTACATTATTGCCCTTAATTTTAGTCTTGCTTTTTAATACTTGCACCATTTACATTAAATTAGTTTTAGATTTACTTTAAGAGCACCTTTACTTTATCTGTTCTGCACCTTTTATTTTAAACACTACAACGACAATCTTTGTTCCACCAAAAACAATAGAGTCACATAGAGAACCTAGATCAATTCGATTAGACCAACACAACGAACTTTAACTTTAATATTTTTATATGGGCCAAAAGCCTTGTATCAAATGGCGCCGCTGCCGGCTCTTTTCGTAAAGATCAACAGTTTTCTGTGAGAGACACGTTGCTTTTTGGGATCCGCTCACTTGTGAACGTTATTTTTCTTGTCTAAAAAATTCAAAAAAAAACATAAAAATTAAAAATTGATAAAAATACATAAAATTTAAAAATTTCAAAAATCCAAAATGATTTTATCTTTATTGTGTATATATATTGTCTTTGTGTTTGGTTTCTTTTTATTTTGCATTTTCAGGTGTATGCGTACTAGATCTTCTAATTATCAAGAGCCCGAGCCTCAAGAAGATTTAGATATGGCAGGTGTCAACAACAACATTCCACCGCACCTCAATAATAATAATAATAACAACAATGCTCTTCCACAGCCCGATCTTCGGACCATGGAGGAACTTTGTCAACCAACAATGTTTGGACGAGGAGGACCGATTGCGCCGATGCAAATCAACGCTCCTGAGTTTTCGTTGAAGCACCACATGATTCAGCAAGTACAAACAAACCCATTTAGAGGATTGCCTGATGATGATGCCAACAAACACCTCGACAAGTTCATTACAATCACCCAAAGCATGAAGTTGCCTGGGGCCACAATGGATGTTCTTCGCCTACAACTCTTCCCACATACTTTATCGCATCATGCCGAGAAATGGTTTGATCGTCTCCCGAAGAATTCTATTCACACTTGGGATGACATGACTCAACGCTTTCTATCTCGCTACTTTCCACCATCCATGGTCACAAGCCTTCGCAATCAGATCAGCGGTTTCATGCAAGACCCTGATGAATCTCTTTTTGATGCTTGGGAGAGATATAATGTCTTGATCGATAGATGTCCAAACCACAACATGCTCCCTGTGACCCTAATTGATACTTTCTACAACGGTTTGACTTTTCGAGATCGTGATACGATTAATGCAGCCGCCGGTGGCACATTTATGAAAAGGAGACCCGAGGAGTGTAGAGAGTTAATTGAGAACATGACTACTCATCATAAAAACTGGGATTCCTCTGCTTCTTCTAGGAACAACCCGAGAGTCAATGTTTCTTCTACCTCAGCAAACCCTGAGATGACCGAACTCACCCGCATGATGGCTGAAATGAGTAAAAGTATTACGCTTCTCGCTTCAAACCAACAACAACAACAAGTTAAAGCGGTTGCTAACCCTTGTGAAACATGTGGCGGTCCTCACTCATATACCGATTGTCCTTCTACACAAGGCAATCCGGAAAATGTGTATGCAGCTTACGGTAATTATTCACCGGAAAATTACCAAGCTAGACAACAAGGGGATAGAAATCTGCTGAGCTACCGTTCCAACAACTACCTTTCCCCCGGTTTTTCTCCTCAAAACCAAAACCCCTCCAACAACTACAATAGAAGCAACCAAATCCCACCTCGTGCTTCTAACCCTTATCAACCACCCACCCAACAACACCCACCCATAAACACCAATGTTGATGCCATCATGAGAACTCAAGGTGAGCAAATCAAGAATCTACAGAGCCAAATAATTAATTTGAAAGGAGATATCTTGAAGCAAGGAAATGACATCAGAATCGAGGTTCGTGATAATATCCAATCTTCCTTCAGCACTCAAACAACTGAATTAAAGAATCTATTGGCTAGTTTCTTGCCCGAAGCTCAACCTTCTTCTTCGGGTTCTCTACCTTCAAACACCATCACCAATCCGCGAGCTAATGTGAGTGCTATAACTACGCGTAGTGGAATTACCATTGTCAATCCACCAAACCCACCCCCATCATCTACACCTCCTCAACCACCATGTGTCCCTACTCCTCCTACACCTAGTATTAGTGCACCATTATCGTCTCCGCCTTGTAATGACGATGTATCTCGGAAAGATCCTTCAACATCACAACCTTTACCAACTACACCTTCACCTTCTCCCTATCAACCCAGAATCCCATACCCTTCTCGCATAGGCAAGACCAATGAGCTAACCAAGAATGACTGTCAAGTATCGAAATATGTGGAAATGCTATCTAAAATGACCATCAACATTAGCCTTGTTGAAGCACTTTGCCACATGCCAAAATTTGTCAAAGCATTCAAGGAATTGCTTAGCAAGAAGGAGAAGCTGATTGAACTCACCAACACACGCTTAAATGAAAACTGCTCTGCAGTTCTTCTTAGAGAACTTCCGGAAAAACTTGGAGATCCCGGTCGTTTTGTGTTGCCTTGCGTGTTCAACAAAACCGAAGAATTTACTGCCCTTGCTGATCTCGGGGCTAGTATTAATCTTATGCCATTCAGTGTTTGGAAAACACTATCATTGCCCGACCTCATTCCAACAAAGATGACTCTCGAACTTGCAAATCGCACTCTCGCTTACCCCGTTGGTATAGCCGAAGACGTGTTTATCAAAGTGGGCACATTTACTTTCCCGGTCGATTTTGTCGTAGTTGATTATGAAATGGACCCTCGTATTCCTTTAATACTTGGTCGGCCATTCTTGAGAACCGGACGAGCTTTAGTAGATGTGGCCGAAGGTGAGTTAATCTTATGAGTCGGGGATGATTCAAAAGTTTTTAAATTGGGGAAGCTTACAGGAAAATCCTTTGGAGGCCGAGAATCAGTGAATATGATTAATGTGCTCGATGACTTTGTCGTCTACGACAATCCTCTATTCGACTCTTTCACTGATAATCCACTCTTTGAAGATAATGTGGATGATTCTCACTCTACTTTGGACGCTTCTCCCATTTATAATTCTCCACCGGTCTTTGATGCTTATGATGATGATGATTCTAGCTCAGATTCGGATGATTTTGATGATTATACTTCCGAGTATCCTGAGCTGCCCACTTTCGATGATTTTGATGAGGCCGATACTCTCTCGAGCGATTCTTCACATGTTGAAGATCCTCCGCCATCACTCGATCCTACTTTGGACGATTATTCATTTGAGGAAGACTTCTCTGAATTTCTCAACACTTACTTCCCTCATGAGAGTGATGCTCCTCCTTATGACTTTGAAGATTATCGTCTTGATCCTACTTTGGATTTGAAGAACATTCTGTCAAAGGAGAAGAAACCGGTCGACACCGAAGTCCGTTGCACATATGATTTGACACCTCTTTGTCCCCCTTCTGAGGACGAGGTTGTGCTTCTTTGCGGATCTTCTTCACACTCGGCTGAGCCTGAGTGCTATTTTCCCTTAAAGGAAAAGGTGTTCGACCCTGGTATTGAAGTCTTTAAGCCATCTCAGTATCCACCTGATGAAATAAAAGGAAAAATCTTTGGAAATTTTGAAGACATGCTTGCACCGCTTCCTACTTGCTTCCACCGTGCTCCATCGCTGCTTAAGGGAACCCTGTCACTTCTTCTTTGGCTTGCCTTGTTCACCTTAAGCTCGTGCTTATTGATGGATGAAAACTATGTCTTTGATCCTGGTGGATATGTTTCACGCTTCTTCTGTTGGTGATCAAGGTCGAGTCAGGCTCACGACTCGGTTAACAAAAACCAAGCGCTTCTTGGGAGGCAACCCATGCATCTATCTTTTCGCTTTCTTTACCATAAGTGTAGGGGGGACCCTTTGGTTTGTTTTCCTCTCCTCACTTCTTAATCAGGGATTCGAGCTTCAATGATCCACTCTTGATGATTCTTGACGACCCGTGATTCCGTGTTCTACTTCTTCCCGGTTCTATCCTAAACTCTTTTCGATTCACTATTTTATATTTTCTCAATATTAAAATAGGAATCTCTTTAGTTGTCTTTTCCTTAGCGAGTTTAAACAACGTGCACAATGTCCTAAGTGTAGGGGAGTTTACTCCCATATGCTTAAACATTGAGGACAATGTTTATCTTAAGTGTAGGGGGGACTTCTATCGATGTTAAGTGGTCTTTTCCTTGTATTTGTCCCCATTTTAAACGGAAAATCAATTTTTCGACATTTTTCAAAATTTTTGATCTATTTTGACCTATTAGTTTTTACCTTTGTATAGTTATTTCCTTTCCTTATTAGAATAAATGTTTAATAAGTGGTTTTAATTTTCAAACGTTGTGAATCTTTTGACTCAACCCGAGTTTACTCTAGCTAGTATCCTTAACGTGTTTAATTCAAGTTTTTCTAGGCTTTTATATAGGGAGCTATAAGACGCGAAAGTCTTAACTCTCACGGGTTAAGAACAAGAACTTTTCGCAAGTTCCTATAATTGATCCTAGAGAGTCGTTTATCAAGGGAACTTTAAAATGCGATTTCTAAACTTGAAAAAGTCTAAGAATTTGCAAGATCCTATAGGCGACTCGAAAACCCAAAACTTTGATATAATAGGCTAAGCATCTACGAGTCTCATTACTTGAGATTTTAAACTGTGGAGAACGAGAGATGATAGAGTCAATTATAAGTCCGGTATTCTTTCGTGAATTTATGTGAGTTAATTATGAGCCTATTCTCCCATCGCTTGCTAATAATTTATCTGCTAATAAATAAGGTTGTACGATTTGAAAAGTTACTTAGCTTCTAGCCCCAGATCGTTTAAAATTTGCTCGGTATGGATTAGAGTTCATAGCCAAGGCATAACTTATTGAAGCGGGACGCGAAGATTGGCGAGTCCGAAAAGGCCCAAACAAGGCATGAGGGCTATATTTTGTTGCTAAAGATCCAAAGTGATGTGAATAATCATTTATCGAAAATCAATATGAAGGATCGAGACACACGACGTAAAGCAAAACTCCCCAAAAGTCATGGAGAAGTGTATCCGAAAAGACCCTAACAAGGTATGAGGATAAATAGATCCAAGTCATAAAAGGAGGCGGATCGTTGTATATCAAAGTACAAAATAAAGATTGGAGAAAAATGAAGAAGTCGTGGTCCAAGTATGAATCTCTCAAAACTTCAAGCGAAGAAATTCCTATATGAAGAGAAGACCATTAATTCATGAACGTCTCTCAAGATTTGAAGTATGAAGTCGCTGCCAAATATCGGTCCGAGAAAGGTCTCAAATCGCGAAGCAAGTTATGCCAAGATATGAACTTTATGAGGTCCCGATAAGCAGTTTTAAAAGATTTGGTCCTTTAGCTAACTATTGATTAAATCGTTCACTTAATTTTTGGACTAAAAAACTATCTAAATAAGTCAAAAATGCATCTTCGTGATCATTCAAGAAAAACAATAAAATATAAGAGATACACCTAGGAATAAGGGAGTCTAAGTGAGTAATTGGCCCACATGAGTTCGTGATAGTCTACTAACTTATAATAACAATGATCTCGTTTTTAAGCTTGGTTTGGAGAAAGTGAAAACTTGAGGATGATGATTATTCATAACATTTTCAAGACCCAAGGTATGCTTTTGATTTCTTTATTTTGTATGATTTTAATTTTCTATCTCTTTAATAAAGGCCAACGTGGATTGATTATGATGAAAAGTGTAATCTTGCTTTGTAACTAATGCATTGCATGAGGACATTGCAATGGTCAAGTGTAGGGGATTTGATAGGTGTGTAAACACCCATCTTTTCTACCACTTAATTACAATAATAACCGGACCTAAACGTGTATTTTATGTCTTTTATGTCGGAATTATGCGTGGTTTGTGTTTTTGTTGTGATTTAGGATGAAAAGGTGAAAAGTGGAGAAAACACGGACATTCACAGGCATTTACGGACTTTTATTGAAGTAAAGGATGAAAGACGAAGTCAAGAAGTCAAGAGTGCAAAAAGAACGGAAGTCCACGACCAATTCTGAAGATTTATCGAAGAAAAAGTCAAAAGACGGAAGTTTATCAAAAGCCAAAGAATTCAAGTCTATTTTATTGAAGAAATTAAAGACGAGTTCAAAGAAATCCCGAAGCCAAAAGTCCCTTAAGTCCAAGTTTAAAGAAGATTAGAAGAAAAGGACTAATGACGTAATTAATGAAGATTAATAAAAGGAGGGACTTAAGCTTGTAATTAAGAAGAAATGAAAGAGGGGAGGAAGCTTCCTTAATCCTCCCCTATAAATAGTCATTAGATGTAAACATTTCATTTTGTTGGCTAAGTGTGACAATTAGTCTTCCACCATTTACTTTCCTTGCACCTTTAATTACCTTGTCAATTTAAATACTTGTCAAATTTAATTACCTTGTCTTGCACTTAATTACCATTTAATTTCAAGTAAGTTTTTCTTTTAATTCTTGTTAATCTTTATCTTTATCTTGCTAATCTCATTCTACCTTTCTTTAATCTTTGTGTTGATTTGTTTATGTTCAAGTACTTTATTTTTGTTGATTTATTTAAGTGGGTTTTGATTATCTTGTTAATTTTATTGTTTTGGATTGATTGTTTATCATTTATAGTCGTTTATTTACTTGTTTGATTTAATCTTGTGGTTGATTTAGCTTGGTTTTATTTAGATTCGTGCCTTATTTTCTTCTCCTTGTTCTTCGAATCTTATTTCTGATCTTCCCCAGACGCATCCTTGAAATATTCCGCATAAGGGTTTTGCAGAGACTGCTATTCAGAATACCCATTATTCCGAATAGGGAGGGTTTTCAGCATAGCAAGTTTTTCCGCGTAACCTTTATATTCCGAATAGGTAGATTTTCCGAATAGGAAAATATTCCGAGTAGCCTGGATTTTCGGGATAGAGTTAATATTCCGCATAGGTGGATATTCCGAATAGGGACAGATATTCCGAATAGACCAATTATTCCGAGTAGGGACTTTATTCCGAATAGCCTGGATATTCCGCTTAGGGATTTATTCCGAGTAAGAACACTATTCCGCATAAGACTTTATATTCTGAATAGGGACAGATATTCCGAATAGAGGAATTATTCCGAATAGGTTTATTATTCCGGATAGGGAAATCTTAGTTTTTAGTTTTCTATTTATTTTAATTTCGAGCTTTATTTTTTCCGCCTTTTTCCTTAATCGCACTTTAAGTTTATTTGTCTTAGTTTAAGATTTAGTTTTAGTTGCATTTTAAGTTTGCCTTAGTTAGATTTAAGTTTGCGTTATTTACATTATTGCCCTTAATTTTAGTCTTGCTTTTTAATATATGCACCATTTACATTAAATTAGTTTTAGATTTACTTTAAGAGCACCTTTACTTTATCTGTTCTGCACCTTTTATTTTAAACACTACAACGACAATCTTTGTTCCACCAAAAACAATAGAGTCACATAGAGAGCCTAGATCAATTCGATTAGACCAACACAACGAACTTTAACTTTAATATTTTTATACGGGCCGAAAGCCTTGTATCATTATACAACATGGTATATTTGTTGTAAAAGGGGGAAGGGGTGTTATTAGTATAATATTAATTGTTCATTATACATTACCCCTTCATCTTAAAATTATTGTCCATTTTTCTTTTTCGGATTGTCCCAAAATTATTTTCCACTTTTATATATAGTTGATGGAATTGTTTAAATTTACTATATTATCCTCAATCAAAAGTTTTATTAACAAAACTTTATAAAGACATTAAATAATTGTCAAATGATGAAATTGTCTTTCTTTTACTTTTGCAAAATTCAAAACAATAATTAATACATTTTTAAAACTGTGTAATTCTTGTTTGGGACAATAATTTTTGGACGGGGGAGTATCATATAGTACTAATTGTGTATTTAGATATTTACTATTTCTATTTTGAATTTTGAAGCTATGTTGATTTGTACATTAAGCATTACAAAGAGTAAGTTGATTTTATAATATTTCTATAAATAAAAGGGGGTTTCTTTTAATATATCGTAGAGATACACACATTATAAATTTTTTAAACTTGTTGGATATATCAAGTAAAATCTATAATTATATCATTTGTGTTTTGGTTGTTTTATTTAATGCTTGTATAGCGTGGCTCGTTTAAATGAACCTGCATGTTAAGTTATGTAGATCGATCATTGTTGCAAATCTAAGTCGTCAGTAAATAGGTTTTCCAAGATGCTCGAGTTTCGTAAAATTGTAAGTGAAGTTTTGAATACTGGAAAGTTATTTATGTAGACCTTGGTAATATTTTTAACAAAAATGAATGACTTGATTTAAATATTTTCAAGCATTTTCTGACTTTTCCCCGGGTTTGTGAATTGAGAGTAGCCTTTGCGAGAGAACCTATATAATCTCATGTAAACCTTATGATGCATGGTTTAGAAGGTTAACATTGTGCATCGAGTGAAATATTGGCATAAAAGATAGTACAATCTAAAAGATAAGACACACATGAATTCATTGAAAAATAAGGATATGAACACCATGTCAATATGGTGACATCGGATAGGGCTCATCATTATGAGTATAATTATTAAGTTCGCGGAACAAACCACATGGTTTCGTTTATATTTACTATAACGCTAGACACACAAGCAAATAAAGTATATTATATGTAGACATTATTTTATTACAATTTTTTTATGGAATATATGTAGCGAGTATTAACAAAACCAACATAAATTTTGTAACTATATGTGAGCCTCACGGGTGTTATCAAGCTAAGCCCAAAATAATTCCTACATTCAAGCCCTTATATCCACCTTTTTGCTAAATTTGTTTAAATAAAAAGATTAATATAAAAGACAAACATGTTTTATGAAATCTAATCTAATAACTTGCTATAAAAAGCCCAAAAAACTTTAAATGCGGCTTTTGAATTGATGTTAACCTTAAGTTGAGATTGACGAAACATATGACCAGAAACTAGGGCATTAGAACTGTTTAGCCCCCTATGACATCTTGACCAAAGGTGGTTATATGCGCTCAGATAGTTCTTATTAATTTCAAGCTCAAGTAGATTTAGCTAGTTATAAAATCCAATATAACAGAGTGGTTTTTATTTACCCAATAAATATCATCTTTTTACCTAACATATATGAAAAAAACAAGCATAATTTTTTTTCTTATAATGAAACAGTTTCCTAACAGAGTGTTTCTTTAAGTCGAACATAATGATATATACGAGAGTAGGTTTCATGATCTTTTGAAAAGTTTCCTAGTTTCAAAGTTTGTCACATACATGCTTCACATCGATCCTTAGCGTCATTGTCTCAACTACGCATCTATCATTATTCTCACTACATTTTGTTTTTTGATTGTCGACGTATTGCTCGTTTTATACGTACCAGCCATACTGTTAACTCGTTATTATACGTGTATACAAGAACGTAATATAATCTCACTACAGATTATATCTTGGATCGATTAACAAAACGAAAAGGGATTATCATTGATCCTCATAAACCCTAAATTGGAGATTTGTTCTTGTTCGGTGGAATCTCATTGCAAAAGCTACGTAACCCTAATCGATTAATTATGAATGTGTTATCAATATGATCTTATTTAGATCGCTTCTGCTATTATATACTTTGATCTTTACTTGTGTTTTTATTATTGTTATGAACTACATTAACCTTCAGGAAATATGTTCAAGCATCTTTGATTTTAGCCTTTCCAAGAGAAGCTATATAAGATCTTGTAAACCATATTATGTGTGGTTTTCATTCGGTTAATATTGTATATCGAGTGAAATAATGACACAAAAGGTAGCATAATATGAAAAATAAGATATAACTGAATTCATTCACAAATAAATATATGAAAACCAAGTAAATATAGGATACATTGCTTAAGTTTGCGGTCATGTATAGAAACAAGCCTCATGTTTTCGTTTATTGTTACTATAACCTAAGATACATAAAAAAATAAGTATCTGCTGGAATTCTATAACCTGGTTGACAAGTTTGCATATATCTATATTTATATCTATATTATATCTATAAAGAAAAAACATCATTTTTTTAATAGTGAAAAATAAATTGTGAAAACTTAATTTCCATAAACAGATTAAATCATTAATTAGTTAAATTTCTTCTATAATTTCAATACTCCTAATTCTGATTAACGGGTCCATGGTTCGACCACCGGGTCAACCATCAAGTCACTCGGTTACCGGTTCGTCCACCGGGTCAAACCGTTCAGCGGGTCTAATACGGTTTTGAAATATAAGTCCAGGTTTAATTTGAACATTTCTTCAACTGGTTGGTTATGAATGGTATTTTAAATTTTTTATGTTCTTCTGCTTTAACCCAAGGTGAACAACTATATTTTTTCACGTTTTATTTTGAATATTACACGAAACACTTATCACAATATCACATATTGTTAATTATTTTCCGCTAGAAATTTTCGCCGTTATACGCGAATAATTGTCTAGTGACCATATTTTACAATAAACTTATGCATGAGGTGCATGTATATCTTGAGTAGCTTGTTGTACAATATAACATAGTTACACTAGTCTTGGTTTTTTATTTACTTGAATTGGTCAACGAAATACAAGTGCAGATCTGGATGCCAAGTGAAAAGTTGAAACCATCAACACAATCTTAAATTGTTTGGGCATAATACACTTTTCTATTTCTTGGTCTTACATTTGTTCGTTGACAATAAGCAACACGAGTCTGCAAAGTAGACCAGCATGATGACTTTGACACTTTGGCATATGCCTAAAGATAAAGGAGAAAGGGATCCTATTTAAGATGTACACCAATTGTGAGAACACTAAGATGGAATCATGAAAGTCACTAATACAAATAGCAAGAACATATTTGAAGTCTCAAATATACCTTACTTGAAATAAACAAAAGTGTTTCGAATAAGAGGAAGGTAAAAAAATAATATTTATACATTTAAACACAAACAAACTAACAAGACTCTCTGAGTGCTATATCTTTAGAGACTTTCTCAGCCATATATGAGATGATTTTTCTTCATAAAATTTTTGGATTTATGAGATTCTGCTTCTTGTAGAATTATGGTATTCCAATTAAATCTTGACTGCAAATGCTCATTTGATTCGAGAAACCATTTCCAACTTCAACTGCTGTAATAACATTGTTTCTTATAATCATAATTACTTAAAGTCTAATAGTTTTTTCCACTTCTTTATGCTTTTCAGATTGAGCAAGATACGAAGAACCTCTTACAGTGCCACCCGTTCCCGAATGAGCTTGTTGATATATCTAAGTCGTTTTCTCATTGTGCATTTTTTATGGGGCTTTAGAGGCAGCATGGAGTCAAAGTGGAAGAAAATCAACAATTTGATATCCGAGGAACAGTGGAGTATTTTAAGCAAGATGTGAGCGGTTACCTTCATTGGAGACCAGGAATGGACATCTTTATGTCCCATGTCCGTAGAAAAGAACTTCCTTCGTATATTTTCCCGAAAGGCTACAATAGACGTCAAAGACAATCAAGGCACACTCATCCAAGTTACATTTGGATCCTACCAGATGCAGCATAAAGACCGGTGTTGTTTATGGATATTGATCATATCGCACAGGTAGTAGCGATGTTTCGGGAAGTGAAGATGACATAGCAGGCAGGCTACGTGGTGGATGTTGTTCGGATGGATGCCAAGAATACAACGGTGGTAGCGCAACTGGTGCTGCTGTTGATTGAGATGAAATAGCAACTACTGCAAGTAATGGAGGAGCCATTAAACCCGTACCACGTGCTAGCGACATATTAGGAATTTGGCGCCACTTCTTAGCTAAAAAAATCATATTCTTCACCACATAACAACGCCTTACCGTCTTTCCCACTACCTCGAATCACATAGAACTTTCCATGCATCATGAACCCAGAACTCATTATTCAGGACATGAGCAGGAAGGGAAGCGTATCCGGTATCCCAACAACCCCCATTATCACTGTCACTGCACTAGACTGTATCCTTGACCTCTCTAGTTACATCAACACGGCCTGCAAATATTTCAGTCTTCCCATGACAAGCACAAGCAAACAAGCATCTTGGGGTGTTCATTTTCTTCCCCAATGACCATGTGTTCATTTAGAGACTATACTTGTACATGGCTTGACCAAATACATCCTTTCCTAGGACGAGTAGCTCACACCCAGCATGCATCATTGGTAGTTTTTCAGCTCCATGTTTCCTAGCTGTGATCCTTGCATATTGATACGATTTTGATTGCATGTAAGTTTAATTCAACAAAAAAGAATATCCCATACAAGTTCTGGAAAGAGTAGAAATATTACCCTATATGTCAAGACTGACAAATCAGGCAATCTTTTTATAAAAAATATATATAAAGAAACCCCTAACTGTAACGAATGAGAAAACTTACGGGAAATGAATATTGGGATGGTAGATCTTGTTCGTGAAAGCAATGGATGGAGAGAAAGGCGAGGGTGTATTCATCTGAAAGCTCAACCCTCACCTTCCAAACACATCCTGTGCTTCGAGAACTATTTTCTTTAGAGACTTTCTTGGCCGTGAGAAAAGTTCCATTAGCATGGCTCTTCATACAACCTTCTTTTAGAGGTGTACATTTTTGGGGCTTGAAATGTCTGGGAATTAGTTTTATTCAACAAATACAAAGTTAACATAAACGATATCACTACAAAAAGAAAATACATAGCATTACTAATAAAAATATTATTAATTTTACTAAAAAGCCAGCAAGGTGCCTAAAAAATATAATTACAATTGAAGGATAGAGTGTTACAAGAATTGAAAAATGCGATTCTCAGATCTGCTAGAAATCCAAGGACATCAAATATTAAATTTATTAAAAATCATATAAAAACGTCTTGATTGATTTACATACCTTCCAAGAATCATGAGTTACAGCGATTTTCTGTGATTGGAAACAAAAGAATTCTCAGATCTATTTTCAAGAAAAATATTTTAGGGTTGTGAATGAAGTATGATGATACGACAGATTAAATAGGTGTAATAAGTTCTATAAAGACCCTTTGGTTATACTCCTCAGTCTTTATTAAATGTTTACATTTGACTTTCGGAGTCATTTTTTATAAACTTTGACCATAAATTAGTTTGTTTGTGTTATATAATACTTGGTGAAACTTATACTAATGAAAATATATTTAAAACTCAATTCATTCGTATGATTTGTATCAAGTATTATATAACACATACACAATAATTAAGGTTAAAGTTGAAAACGATTGATTTCAAAAGTGAACAGTGGACATTTATTTATGGACGGATGGAGTAATATGTTATACAAATTGAAAAATTTATAAAGTTGTTGGAAATATTAGTTAAAACCAGATATACTAGCACGGTACCCGCACGATGCAGCGGCGGGTACCCGGTTCTTAACTGGAGAATAACTAAAAGAACATGATCTCGATCATACTCGATACACTCTTTTTTATAGGTTTCGGTCGTTTTATTATATCTATGCTTTTAATTGTTTTACAATGTGAATATATAATTGTATTTATAAATAATGTGGTATATTAATTAGTATTAATTATTTTTATTTTAAAGTGTGTATTAATTGTTATGTATTAATTAGTTTTAATGAGTAACTTGTTTGTATGATTTAATTAAAACTTTCTAATAATGTTTTTATGGTTGTACATTATGTATAAATGAATGTAAGTTGAAAATTCAAGTATACTAAAAATAAAAGGTCATTATACTTTATAAGTAAGTATAGATAGGAGGTACCGCACGTTATGGTTGCGGGTACCCTTTAATATAATTTTCGACGAATTGTACTTAAATTATATGTTTTTCTTACAAACACATCTCGAAAAACGACAATTTTAGGTATTGGGTAACTGTATGTAAATGGCTGGCCTAACCGATGTTGTCTTCGGTCCCCGGTCCCCGGTTGAACCCATTAGCTTGATTCGATTTTCAAAACTATATACACTATCATTTTCGATAGAATATAATTTTAGTTGTTGTACAATGTGAATATATATAATTGTATTTTTAAATAATGATGTGTTTTAGTTATATATTAAGTAGTATTGATTATTTTTATTTTCAGGTGTGTATTAATTATAATGTATTAATTAGTTATAATGAGTATTAAATTATGCTTGTATTAACAAGGTGTTAAAATTTGCTATTTTAGTTTTCTAGCTTCTTTTAATTTACGTAATGCATTAGTAGATATAAGTTGAATTTTCAAGTATTCTATAATTAAAAGGCCTAAATGATTAATACGTAGTATAGATTCTAACAAACACATCTCCAAAAACGACAATTCTAGGTTTTGGGTAACTGTATGTAAAGGGTTAGCCTAACGATGGTGACTCCGGTCCCCGGTTGAACCCAATGACTTGATCAGATTTTCAAAACTATATACACTATCATTTTTGATAAAATATGATTTTAGTTGTTGTACAATGTGAATATATATAATTGTATTTTTAATTACTGAGATGTTTTAATTATATATTAGGTAGTATTAATTATTTTTATTTTCGGGTGTATATTTATTATAATGCATTAATTAGTTATAATGAGTATTAAAATATGCTTATATTAATAAGGTGTTAAAAATTGTTATTTTAGTTTTCTAGGCTTCTTTTAGTTGTACATAATTCATTAGTAGATGTAAGTTGAATTTTCAAGTATTCTATAATTAAAAGGCCTAAATGCTTTATATTTAGTATAGATCTTGCTTTTGATACATCATTTTTTTCTTTTTTGTTTGATATTGACTTTGTATCTCCTAGGTCATTTAAATGAACCTAGTCGTAAAGTAGTGTAGATCGGCGGTTGTTGGAAACGTAAGTCGTCATAAAATAGGAGTCCGACGATGCTCGAGTTTTTAAAAATCTTAATAGACGTTTTGAATATGAGAAGGTTATTCATGTAGACTTTAGTAATATTTTTAACAAAAAAGACTTGATGGATATATGTTAACCCACCTACGATTTTTCGATTGTTCCCTGATTTGTATGTGGAGAGTAAGCTTTCCGAGACAACCTATATAACATCGTGTAAAACCTATTATTCGTGGGTTTAAGTAGGTTAACATTTTATATCAAATGAATTAAAGACACAAAAGATAGCATAATCGAAAAAAATAATACACTTCAATTTATTGACAAAAAAACATATGAGCACCATGTCACTGTAGTGACATAGGATAAGAGATCAACATTATGAGTATCATTATTATGTTACGGTAACGTATCGAAACAAGCCATGTAGCTTCATTTATAATTACTATAACCCTAGACACAAAAGTAAATAAAGTATTATATGATGACGTTGTTTTATTACAAAACTTTTTGATAAAGTAGGTATACGAGGTAATAACAAAACTAATACAAATTGTATAACCATACTTGAGCCCCATAGGTGTTACCAAATTAGGCACACAAGAATTCCTATCAGTCAAACGCTTATAACCACCCTTTGGCTAACTCTGGATAAATAAAACAGTTAATATACACGACAAACATCTTATAGGAAATCTAATTTTATTAAAAAACCAACTTTAAATACGCCTTTTGAATTAACGTAACCTTGAGTTGAGACTGCCGAAACATATAACAAGAAACTAGGGCATAGAATTTCTTAGTGTTTGGTATCTTGACTAACGATGGTTACGTTATATGACCAAAGGTTCTTAGTTTCGTGCTCTTTTTAATCTAACTTAACGTTGAGTTGATACTGTGTGAACATTATACGAGAAACTAGGGCAATAGAATTACTTAGTCCCGTGTGTCATTTTGACTAAAGGTTGTTGTATGCGCTTGGATATTTCTTATTAGTTTCAAATTCAATTTAGTTTAATTAATTAGCAAATCAAGAATAACATTAGTGGATGTGTCTTTTTATTTCCTCAATAAAATACTATCTTTTTACCTAACATATACGAAAAAAGGAAACACACAATACTTTGATTCAGGGGTCTGTGATCTATTAAAGTTGAACACTACAACATATATGAGTGTAAGATTCACCATATGTGAAAATTACCCTGCATTTTCAAGTTTTGACACATAGATTGCTTCACTTCCTTAGCCTTACTTTCCCAACTACCCATCTATCATCAATTTTATCTTCAATTTATTTTTAGATTGAACCTTGGATAGGTAATCACTATCTAATAAAATAAATTCTAAACCTATTTTCACTTGAAACCTCACAAGAATTTTGTCATAGTGACTGAATTCAAAGTGATGATGATAAATTTTAATCGATATAGGATTGGCATCGACTCGTCAGAAGTGGAAAGGGTTGGCACTATTCATTCGGCTTATGGAATTACTTTGTAACATTCTTTCATGCGGGGGAAAGACACTTGGAATTTCTTGTTTTGTAAATCAACAATTCTAATAAATTAGTACGAGTTACTATAGATAAATGTGGACTTCAGTTTGCTCGACTAGTCATCTAAGTAGATGATCTACTCTCATTCCCGCGAAAGTTTTAATTCTTGTTTGGCGTACCTAGACCAATCGTTCCCATGTTTCGTTTGTGACAGTAGTCTTAATTGGCCAAATGTATGCGTTTTTCAACTTTCAAAAACATTTTTTATGGTGGAGTTCTGAATTCTAGTGACTCTTCCTTCTTGATGATTATTTATTTCATTAAAAACTTTAGCTCGCAAAAGAAGACATTTTTTCTGACACATCAACTCTCATGTTTTGAATCCGTTATATACTTGTCATGTTGGTTAATACGTTCTAAAAAAAACGTGAATATCTTTTAGCTGGTCGAGGATATCTTCATGGAAATATAACATCTTTGTTTGTATTGGTCGAACAATAGATGTAAAAAAGTTCTCTTGATTTATCTATATTGCTTTCTTGTATTATGGACCCATGTTATGTTTAATACTTGAACTAGATATTTTTAATACACTGCCTTCTAACTCCTTGATAGAAAGTAACGTTTTTTATGTATGTTTCAATGTTATAAAATATCTCTTCAGTATCCTCCTTATGGAAAAATCCCTGTTTTCTAATGCAAAGAACAGTAGTAGCAGGCACAAAACATTAACACGAATACAAGTTGTATTTGAGAGATGGTATTTTATTATCAAAGTCAAAGTCATGTTACAAAGGAAACTACATATCCCGATATATAAAAATACTATCCAAAGTACAACTTTATGCAAAAGTTACTAATGTTAATTAACAAAAAAATTAACAAACTGCCCGTAGTATGATAACTAAAGCTATAATATGGCAAAATTACATAACTACCTCCTGTCGAGTCAAAAACCATGTAACAGTTAATGTAACAAACACTCTCACACCGGCCCAAATGCTAACTTTGTACTAGCTAGGCTCAAAATTTTTTTTACTTCAATATGATATTCAGGACATCAATCTCATGCTCCACAACTATTGCCACCGGTCCACGTCATATTCAACAACACAATGGCCCACCAATCGAGTTTCATCCTAGTTACATGCCACATCGGTACTAGGCTGGGTCAAATCACAACCTATATCTAGTCGAGTACGGGTCAGTCCAACACAGTGTGTAAAGGCCATAATTATGTTACAGATCCGGTAACATTTTGCTTCCGATGTCAATAGACTATTTTGCCTCATGGGTTTAGAATTATAACTGTGCAGAGAAGAATATTAATCTTTTAAAAAATACAATCCTTTTTCGAACGTATAATCTAATTTTAACAAACAAATAAAAAACACCTAATTTGATTTATCACATAAGTTTAGTAAAAAACAACACTAATCTTTAGAGACTTTCTCAGCCCGGAGAGGAATCCTATTAGCATCTCTCCTCATTAAGCTTCAAATCCTAGAGTTGAAATTTCCGCCTATTCATTCCCCCTAAAAGTTCAATTTCTTTAGGAAAGTCGGCTATCTTCAGTAAAGCTTGTGTAATATATATCATTACTTTTGAAGGACTTTCATGTGCAACCACTTTTCTTTTCCTCCTTCGCTCAGCTTCTTAAACAACATCGTCGTCAAAATATGTTTCACTTACGCTAGCAGGTGGTCGTTGGCTTGGTGTATTGATGGGGCCGGAGGTAGACGGTTGTCTGGTTAATTGATGAGGTGATTGGATTGACAGACGACGGTCTAGTTGGTGTAGTGGAGATGACTTGAGCACGTGATAGTGAAGTGGAATGCATCATGGAAGTTTGTCCCCGAAATTGCATCCCCTTTGATTTGTAATACACAACAAACCACGTGAGAAGCGTTGCAACTTGCAAGGACTCCCAGATGCATACTCTGACTAAAAAGAACAGATGATGGCATGTTGGTTTGTTGAAGTGCGTGACTAAATCTGAAAGTGTATTAAGCTATTAACGCAAAACATGTGCTTGAACGTCTATTGGTAGCCATACAAAATTATTAGCTTTAAAGTCTTGTGTTGGGGGTTGCTTTGACATGTCCTGCCATAATCATATTACCATACAGACATAAGTGAAAAAACACCAACGAGATAAGCTGATAAATTTCAAATTTCAAGCAACCAACCAATACAGGAAGACATTCTTCAAACAGAGAAGCCACTATGAGTGCTTGTATCTGAAGCAGACAACGTCTTGCAAAAAGAATGCACTTGAAACCGCGGTTGGGTAGGTGGTGCAGGTTCCTTCTTCACGGCTTTTCATAATTGTATCAATAACAAAATTTCAGAAATTACATATAAGTATCAGATAAGAGCTATACATATATCATCTCAAAATATATAGTGGTACACTCACATTAATTTCGGACATCAAAGTAATTTGAGCGTACACCTCCTCTGTATCTTTTTCAGCCTACAAATGCAACAACACAAAACGAACATATAATACTCAAGGTAAAACCCTCTAACACAAACACCAAATTAAGCGGATGTTTTTAAGCTAATTTATGGGCTTATGAAGTTATGAGCTTATTTTGATTTTGGCTTTTATTCAACAAACCCCGGCTAATTCATCTTATTTTAAGAATTAAGAGCTTATATACGTTTATTATGATATAATAAGCTTATGTAAGCCAATATGTAACACCCCCAAATTTACACAATTCAATATAGCGGAAGACTTGTTGGTGTTACGGGATAGCACATTACTCACATCATAGACAACGCTTAAAAATCGCGTCGTTTATTAATAAAGCATTTCCATTCATAAATATAAAATTTACATAGGTCCCAAGTCATTGTATTTCATACACGTTTTACAAAGCATTTGAATGGAAATTATAATTTAAGTGCGGGCCATGAATTTTTGTTGTCTTCCCGAGAATTACCTTCAAGTACCTGAGATAAAACATGTTAAAAGAAAAGGTCAGCGATAACGCCGAGTGAATTCATAGAGTTTAATAAATTCCATCAATATAACATTGGTATAAAATTATTACCGAAAATCATTTTGTACAAATCTTTGTAATAGGCCATAAAATAGCCAAAGTCATTTTTATAAAAATCCTTATCGAAAATCATAATATAGGCATTTGCCTTAAAAATCATTATACGAGCCAATGTCGTAAAAAACATCATACAATACGTCTTATGACGTTGTATAAAGTTAAATAAAAACCGTTATATGAATATGGTTATGAAAACCAAAACACGAACATACTATCAATAGTATGACCCCGTATTGCTAGTCAGGCAATACATCGTAATTCGGTGCGTACAGCAGTATTTCGTTAATTGAATTATTAGAAGCCGCATGACATTGTTACCTTACTACAACAAACAACGGGTAGCTAGCCCGAAAATCATTTGCCCATCTAAATTAGCGTATTGTCACAAAGGTTACGCTATGTAAATCTTCTCATACATAAATTCGCTTACCAATCAATGTGGCACGACGGGGATCAACCGTCAAGGCGCGAACTGGGGTGATCGTCCCCAAATAGTACTATTATATGCATAAGCGTCTACCAAATCCCGGTAGTTCACAGTTCATGCTAATGGGACTTTTAGTGACATAACCTAACTTTAAATGGCTGGCCTAACCGATGTTGTCTTCGGTCCCCGGTCCCCGGTTGGACCCATTAGCTTGATTCGATTTTCAAAACTATATACACTATCATTTTCGATAGAATATAATTTTAGTTGTTGTACAATGTGAATATATATAATTGTATTTTTAAATAATGATGTGTTTTAGTTATATATTAAGTAGTATTGATTATTTTTATTTTCAGGTGTGTATTAATTATAATGTATTAATTAGTTATAATGAGTATTAAATTATGCTTGTATTAACAAGGTGTTAAAATTTGCTATTTTAGTTTTCTAGGCTTCTTTTAATTTACGTAATGCATTAGTAGATATAAGTTGAATTTTCAAGTATTCTATAATTAAAAGGCCTAAATGATTAATACGTAGTATAGATTCTGTAACACCCGTGAAAGTGCCGTAAGATGCTAAGTTATTGTCTCAAGAGCTCTTCAGTATGAGCATCTCTCTTAAGTTGTGGCTCACTTGTGGATGTGATATCCCGAGCCCAACGTCATTTATTTAATCCTATTTTACGTATATTTTTGTAATTTTTAAGAATTTTTATCGTGGATTTATTTGACGGTTTAAGTTGAAACCAACGTTTACGGTCGTAATTTAACGTTTGACGATTTAAGAAGAACCGATAACGATTACGACACCGACGGATGCCCAAAATTTACATTTTATTATCGATTGATCGATATTTGAGTTTTTCGAGATTTTATTCTTATTACGTGTTAAGTCGAGTCGGAACCATGTGTATATTCGTTTTGTGTGCGTTTGAACCATTTAAAAGTAATTTTGAGTGTTCGGGGCGACCCCCGACTTCCGTAAAGTTTTAAGTCGACTAATAAGTCGTTTCCCGCAAATATTGGAGTCGTTTACAAGTGAGGGCCAAAAGAAAGGCATAATTGCTCCATAGGTCCTCCCACCTTTTTCATAACAACACTAACACACACATACACATTTTAGAAAGATCAAAAAAAAATGTCTTCCCCCTCCCTCTTTCTCTAAAACCCACGGCCACAAGGTCACCACCACCAATCCACCACCAAAACTTGGTTTTTGAAGAATCCAATCAAAGTCCCACCTTTCTAACATCATTGTAAGTGAATCCCACCACAAAAATCAAACATGCAATAACATTAATTTTTCAAAAATTAAAGATTTTTCAAAAACGTGTTTAGATGTAATTAAACTAGTGGGGTGTTTAATTCATGTGTTTATAAGGATGAATCATCCATAAAACATAATGGGGGTTATGATTTGTGTCTTCCACAGCCCCTTAAAGCCACGAAATTTTTGGGTGTGTTCAAGGTGTTTGATGAAATGTCATGGGTTTGTGTTTATAATGATGTTTTGGGTGTGTTTGAATGGGTTAAACACACTGCATGTTTGTTTTATGATTTTGGTTTTATGAGGTTGATGATCAATAGGGGTTTAGGACTGAAAACATTGTTTGGTTGTGATTAGGGATGCTTAGGATGATGTCTAGTGATGACAAATGGGTTTGAAAACGAGCGTTAGTGTGATTTTGGTATGGTTGATTTTAGGCAGAAAGTTTAAGGCATTTTCGTAAAAATTATTTTGAAAACAGGTCTTGTGGATAGGATAGATTTGTAGAGCATCTTCTTAGCTTCGATCTGGTATAAGGTAGAGCTTACGACTCCTAACGAGTCAAAAGTTACGACATTTTGAAATTCGTGTACCGGGAGATGAAAACCGTCATAATCCGAAATTATGCTTGGTTTAGGTCAAATCCCGGGGACTATAAGTCTAGTTTGGTAAATGGTCAAGGGCTGAATTTTGGTGTCAAACCTGCACATTTGAGTCTATTATAGGACTTAGGTGTCAATTGGGTCAATGGAGTATTTTAAACGGGTCAAATGAGTCCGACTTGGTCAAAGTACAATTTCAGTCCGAAAAACGTAGTTTTTGGAAAAGTGTTGAGTAATGAGTCGTAGAAGTAAAAACTTTTATTGGGATTAAATATGTGTTTTCTACAGGTCTTATAGTATTTTTGAGAATTTTGTCAAATTTTATAAAAATGGTTAAGTATAATAAAACAGCCCATACTTTTGGTAAGTATCGGCGAAACCGTAAAATGGATAGTAACTTTAATAACATTGATAAATGGTATAAAACAAGTAACACTTGTCGTTTTGTTTTGGCGTGAGTTGTAATTGTCACAAGTGACTAGCATTTATGTATTTTATACAGTACCATAAGGTTTTAAAATGAGATTACTCATTACGCGTTATTTGGTTTGATAGGCGTTGATTTACCCGGGCATCCGTATCGTCGTCAGTGACCGTCTCTCGAACTATCGACTACTTGTTATATAAGGTGAGTCTATAGCCTCGCTCTTTACTTATTTCAAATGATTTTACCCGCGAGGGGGATACATGCTAATTTAAATGAAAATGAACATAAGTCTTGAATGATTGTTGGACCCAAATGTTGCCTTGAAATTGTGTTGAGTACCTAGTTGCAAAAGACCCTAATTTCATGAACTATTAACTATTGTCTTGCCCTTGCGAAGCGGGAAATAGCCGCTTATACAAAGTGATAGTACTATGGGGTTGACTACCCTATCCGAGACGAGGGCTAGTACGTTGATACCCCCTGCGGACGGATAATTTGTGATAAGTGATAAGGTATAATTGCAACTGATGCCTTATTAGGGGCCATGGTTTCATCTGAATCACGCCGGTAATTATTACGCGGGTGATTGAGTTAACGGTTTAGTGTCATGAGCTTAAACACAATTGTCATATCCTTGAATAATAGATTGTATGGCCACAATGCTATTGAATGATCATGATTGGTTTTTAACACTTATGTTCAACTGATGTTTTGATAAACCTATAGATTCGCTCAACCTTTGTGTTGACGATTTTAAGCATGTGTTTCAGGTAACCAAGATTGATAGCAGCGGAGCATGCGAGGATGGAAGTTGTTGTGGCTTGGCGATCTACTTGTTTTCCTCCCTTTTTGCACTTAAAACTCTTTTATATTATGTCATGTGAATGGAAATGTACTTTTGGGTTGAGATTCAGTGGGGACCTAAACGCAAACTCCGTTTTGTATTATCTTGGGATTTGGAAAACCGTAGATTTGTATAATTTAAAAATGTTTAAATTCATGTTTAAACTTTTACGTCTCTTTGAGTCGTTTAATATAGCTTATGTGTGATGATAACTACGTAGCACCCTAATGTTGTAGTTCCGCTGCGCATAGCATTTGTGGGGGTGTTAAAGATAGGTAATCAGAGCCATGAATTATAGAGAACTAGGTCATTTTGAAAAATCCTAAACTATAACTTTTGGTGTCGTAAGAAATTGTCCAAGCACACAACTATCCTGCATGGCTCCGGTAAGAATTCTTTAGCATTGCTTTATATTTTAGATGTATCCCTCAAATTGATATAAATTCCCGAGTATTTAGTAAGTAAATACTTTGATATATATTGAGATATATTGTTTTGTACGTTGAGTACTTATCATCGTAATTTGCAAATTCCTGTAAAGATTATCGTATATGTTGCATGTAATTGGCATAACGGGCTACATTGCATTACATGGCAACACCGCGTTGTAATCCTACGTGTATGTAGGAATGGTTGTATGTATAAGTATGTATATACTATGGTATTTAAAGGCATTGCACGCGAAGCAATGGTCCTTGGGAAATTATCGTACATTAAAATGCGGTTTTGTTGAGACTTCGGCTTAACCGCTAATTATCAATCCTGATAATTAATCTACTGATCGAATAACCGAGTGTGAACCTCGTTTGATACTATATATACGTAAATGATGCTTCGTAACATATTTTATATCGACTAGATCGATCTCGATTGTCGTTATCGCACTATGATGTGTCATTTTTGGGACACCTTATTTTTGGATCGTAAATTACTAACGTACTATTTTATTTCCTTTATTCCTTATGGGTTTGATATATTAGTTCGCGTAACTATAATATAGACGAAGTATAATCAACGATGCGTACATCGTAGCGACGAATCACATGTGTATGTTATAAAACGTGGTTGAGGCGTGTTGCCATTTAATCGTTGTTTACTATTCTACTTGAATTTTAAGATGTGTTTTAAAATAGACTAGCGTTGTGATCAATCGCGATAACTTGGAATTTGGTTGGGTTTTGTGTTAATTTTGTGGAGTACGATTTCGAGACTCATCCGAGGCCGATAACAACACTTAGTTGACATACGTATTCTCGTTCCGTTTATTTCATTTTGTTTTGTTGTTTCACTATTTTGAAGTTAATATTTTACATGACGAGGTCCGACATTTGTGTGAGTTAAGTAAGCACTAAACTTTGTTGATTAAATGGTTTAAACATAAAGTGTTTTACATATTTAATACTTGGCGGATGAAACTTTTGGATAGAAATGACTTATGTTGTGTTTTGTAACCAATAAAATATGTGTAGAGTGTAAATGGACAAAGTGAAAATATTTTTTTTTTCCTTCAACCTTAGTTGGTAAATCTTAATAAGTAATTATTATTACTCGTAAAATCCTTGTTTTTGTATGTTAAAATTTGATACTAAAAGATTGTGATGGACTTGTTAAGAATTTGTTTAAATTAATTTGAAAAAGGAGTTATTGGTAAAATTAACGATATGACTATCGAGTATATTTAGCTTTGGGCTTGATATGAATTAAATTTTTGGGTCATTATAGCAAACCTTTGGCGTATTTTGTAATATAAAACATGAGTAGAAGAATTGGTCACGTATTTTGGAGCTAAAAACTTTGTAAAATTTGGTTTTATTTTAAACATAAGGTCATGATATACGTATTGGTATAAACTAGAATACGTTACTTGTTGTAGTGAATAAACTGGGATAAAATCGGAATATACACCTTAAGTAAGAAATTATAATGCTTGAAATGAATTACAAAATCTTGATGGAACGTCATTGGAAACCATTTGTTTGTTTAATTGTCGTTATAGAGAACCACTATGCATAACTCGATGATGCTTGTTTAAAATCGTTTGAAAAATCTTTTGTTTTATTCCGCTGCGAGATGTGTTAATTTTAAAAATCACTTGATAATGGGCTAATGATTAAAAGTTGAATCTTATATATCTTTGAATTATTGAAATAAGCATTTCTGATTAATTATTACATTATTATATTATTATTATTTTTGAGATTCAAGTCTCAACTAAAATCAGTAAATTATCTGAGATAAAACTACGTGAAACCTCTTTATCATTTGAGTCGAAGTGCGCGAATGTGATTTAACAAACCAGTTTTAAGGAAGACTTATGTATAATAAAAAGTCAAAAGTTGATTTTAAGAGTTAATTGGACTAGATTGAGTTATTTTGGATATTTGTATATACGTAATGAGATAAGTCTTAATAACAGTAATGAGAAACTTTGAAAATTCTCACTGTATACATTTTAGTACTTAAGATATGAACATTAACGAGATTTTGACACAAATATGGAGATTTTCAAACCTAATGATTTGTCATTATGATAACCGAGTCACCGCATCTACTAATGTTAATAATTTCCCGAAAGATTGAAATTTTTTAGAAATGAAAACTTTGTAAAGATTGGAAAATGAAAGGTATAAATTCTTTAATGGTGTAACACAAATTAAAAATGTGTAAATGTTCGGTTTTACAATGTACAAGGTAACACTAATTATTATACGCAACTAGATTATACAACACACGCCTACTTGTATATTATTTAATAAAGATGTATATATAATGTTTTGAGTCACGATGGTTCGATCGTCCGACATCAGTTCTTTGATTTTGCGAGTCTATATCTGAGCTCGAGTAGTCATGTAATTGTTTATTTTAATATTGTCTATGGTATGAAACCATTATTACTATATTTATTTTAAAGCTACTATTTCGCTAGTACTTGATGATGAGGGTATGTTACCCGGTATATTTTGTCCTGTTCACGGACGTTGTGACTTTTCTTCTTACGGTTAATGGAACCTAAAATTCTGTAATTAATTGAACGACGCTATAAGTCTTCATTAAATTGGTTGTTTATTTATATCGAACAAAAGCGAGGAGGCGAAGCCGCTTTACCGAATTGTAGAGGTGAAAGAACTCGATATTCCTGGTGAAATTGATTCTATTCGACCAAGTGATTATTTTCCTCTTCCCGTATGCCCTTGGTGGAATGTGTGTGCAACTCGAGACGATGGGAATTATGAGCGTTGTTTTATTTTTGACGCTTGTGTGATATTCAATTTTTACTCCATGTATTCGTAGATCACTGTTGTTATCCCGAGACTTTTGTCATATATTTGAAGTATTTTCATTTCTAATGTAGTTAATTTCCGTTGGCAATTATATTGCTCGTTTACCTCGTTCGATCTCATTGATTTTAATTTTATTACTTGTTGTGCTTGCAATGATCTTTAATCATGAACCACCTTACCATTATTTTGTGAATAGTCTATTGTGAAAATAGGTATGAGTGTGTCAAATGTTTTGGTGAACCAAATGCAAATGGTGTCGATTTCTTTATTTAATTATTTATTTATTTTCCTCACAAAAAGGCAAAGTAAACGTATGATTTCAAAATGGATGAAAATGTTTGATGTGTTTCTTAAAACGATGGTAGCAATATTTCCCCATTTCAAATTTAATTTCAAATGATTTAAATTATTTTGAAGACTAGGTCGAAAACTTCTATAGTCGTGTTTGGTATGTAATAATAATGTTTGCGTCGTCACTCGATCCTCAATTATGCACAGCCTAGCTAACTATGCATAATTCGGGAAGAGTCCTGTTTTGTTGGTTGTTGATTGCTTGATCCTCAAGTATGCATGATCTGGCTAATTATGCATAGTTTAGGAAGGGCACTAATGTCAAATAAATTGGTCATCTTGAAACTTGTAGTGTTTTGATAAATGTTTGGATGAGAACGTTTTTAAAAATGATGGATCCTTATGCAAGTAATCGTATTTTCTTTGATTCCTAAAGACAATTTTTTTTTAAATTTTCTTGTGTTCCTTGAAAACTTTTCATTTTGTTTAGCGTTGACTTGGTAAGTCACTGTGGCCGAGTAATTTTGGAAATGTGTTGTGTGTAATGTGTGAAATTTATCGGAATCACGAGGGTGTTGATGAAATACCAAAGGGGCTCGTATCGTCACTGGGAGAAGAGTTTTTAATAAAGATGGAAAAATGCCGAAGTAGAGGAAATCAGAGTTCGAATAACTCTAAGGGAAATGACGAAGACTTCTCCTACGTCGAATGTATCGTACCTTATATATTTTCTTTTCTTATTCTTTTGATATGTTTAACGACACGCGATAAATTGTTGAAGTTTACCAACTGTGCATCGGTAATTGGAAGACCATTCCAATTGTCGTCTTCGTTTATTCAAGTGAGGAATCTTCTTTGCTTGACTCAACCATCCTTGATTATCAATGGTTAAACGATAGATATCCATAGTCGAAGTTTTTATGGTGAACCCTTGTCTTTTATGTATTTATGTGGTAAGTGATCTACTCGAGTGATCGTAAGTTGTGGGAACTTGAGATGACATTGTCCAATGAAGTCCGATCATGGAGAACACGTGCCATGTAATATTTTTTTTTTAACTGTGAACGATGATGCTTATTGAGATTTTGACCACGTTTGAGACGAAAGTGAGATGGTGTTCTTGTAATATCTTTTGGGTATGAATCTGTGGGTGAGCACCCTGCGATGACGTATGTATGTATTTTATTTTATTTTATTTTCTTTTTGAATATGCATCCATAGCTAGCAAGCTCGTGAATCTTCGTAATATTGCAATTTTCTTTTGACTGGACTCATCCGGTATCATGTCAAATATTCTTGTTTTATCCTGGCTTGGCTGATTAGCAAGCGTGGGTTAACTGATTGAACTGATTGATTTGGCATGGTTTGGCTATGTTGCAAACATGTCGTAATGTGATTGTATGTGTTTCATAATGGCTTTTGTGTTTGTTTGGATTGTGATGTCTTCGAGAGAGTTATGTATACGCCGAATGATTTCGTATCGATGAATTCGTTTTTGACGAGCTAGGGTTGTATGTACGTAATATTGTGATAAGGTGATTTTGTATGACTAGTGTTAATTACTTCGTCTTATATATTCTGAACGTTTTCGATGGGGTTATGTGTGACCCGTGCGATTTTATTTTGTGAGTAGTTGTTTTTATGAGATGATGAACCAAGTGAAAGGACGATTCGAAAGTTGAGAGACATGCTCCGAACGTGTGTGATTGATTTGATAGTTGTTGAGATCGACACTTGTCGTTGGTAGTACCTTTGTACAACGACATTTACCATGTTAACAATGAAGATGCAACATTTGAAGAATTATGATGATGAAAATGCAGATCGCCAGTTGGATAGAATGAGGTAAGGAAAAGTCAGTTGAATGGACTTGAAATGATTCGAGAGCTACGGAAGAGATGGTGTAGATTAAGAATCACTTGTGGACCGCGAGAAGCTGTGAGAAGAGATGTGTTGATAGCCGTAGGAAGAAATTCGGGAAGTGAAGTGGAAACCATGGGTCGAGATGTTAGGAGATTGAAGCAAGGTATAATACTCATCGTGAAGGTGTGATGGAATCTGAGACGTGAACCGAAGTCCACATTGGAATGTGAAGACCTCTTTAGGAAGAAGTACCCCATCTTTCTAGTAGTACGAAATGCGAGTATAAGAACCGGAGAGCGCCGGGACGTCGCTCCCTTAAGGAGGGGAGGATGTAACACCCGTGAAAGTGCCGTAAGATGCTAAGTTATTGTCTCAAGAGCTCTTCAGTATGAGCATCTCTCTTAAGTTGTGGCTCACTTGTGGATGTGATATCCCGAGCCCAACGTCATTTATTTAATCCTATTTTACGTATATTTTTGAAATTTTTAAGAATTTTTATCGTGGATTTATTTGACGGTTTAAGTTGAAACCAACGTTTACGGTCGTAATTTAACGTTTGACGATTTAAGAAGAACCGATAACGAATACGATACCGACGGATGCCCAAAATTTACATTTTATTATCGATTGATCGATATTTGAGTTTTTCGAGATTTTATTCTTATTACGTGTTAAGTCGAGTCGGAACCATGTGTATATTCGTTTTGTGTGCGTTTGAACCATTTAAAAGTAATTTTGAGTGTTCGGGGCGACCCCCGACTTCCGTAAAGTTTTAAGTCGACTAATAAGTCGTTTCCCGCAAATATTGGAGTCGTTTACAAGTGAGGGCCAAAAGAAAGGCATAATTGCTCCATAGGTCCTCCCACCTTTTTCATAACAACACTAACACACACATACACATTTTATAAAGATAAAAAAAATGTCTTCCCCCTCCCTCTTTCTCTAAAACCCACGGCCACAAGGTCACCACCACCAATCCACCACCAAAACTTGGTTTTTGAAGAATCCAATCAAAGTCCCACCTTTCTAACATCATTGTAAGTGAATCCCACCACAAAAATCAAACATGCAATAACATTAATTTTTCAAAAATTAAAGATTTTTAAAAATGTGTTTAGATGTAATTAAACTAGTGGGGTGTTTAATTCATGTGTTTATAAGGATGAATCATCCATAAAACATAATGGGGGTTATGATTTGTGTCTTCCACAGCCCCTTAAAGCCACGAAATTTTTGGGTGTGTTCAAGGTGTTTGATGAAATGTCATGGGTTTGTGTTTATAATGATGTTTTGGGTGTGTTTGAATGGGTTAAACACATTGCATGTTTGTTTTATGATTTTGGTTTTATGAGGTTGATGATCAATAGGGGTTTAGGACTGAAAACATTGTTTGGTTGTGATTAGGGATGCTTAGGATGATGTCTAGTGATGACAAATGGGTTTGAAAACGAGCGTTAGTGTGATTTTGGTATGGTTGATTTTAGGCAGAAAGTTTAAGGCATTTTCGTAAAAATTATTTTGAAAACAGGTCTTGTGGATAGGATAGATTTGTAGAGCATCTTCTTAGCTTCGATTTGGTATAAGGTAGAGCTTACGACTCCTAACGAGTCAAAAGTTACGACATTTTGAAATTCGTGTACCGGGAGATGAAAACCGTCATAATCCGAAATTATGCTTGGTTTAGGCAAATCCCGGGGACTATAAGTCTAGTTTGGTAAATGGTCAAGGGCTGAATTTTGGTGTCAAACCTGCACATTTGAGTCTATTATAGGACTTAGGTGTCAATTGGGTCAATGGAGTATTTTAAACGGGTCAAATGAGTCCGACTTGGTCAAAGTACAATTTCAGTCCGAAAAACATAGTTTTTGGAAAAGTGTTGAGTAATGAGTCGTAGAAGTAAAAACTTTTATTGGGATTAAATATGTGTTTTTTACAGGTCTTATAGTATTTTTGAGAATTTTGTCAAATTTTATAAAAATGGTTAAGTATAGTAAAACAGCCCATACTTTTGGTAAGTATCGGCGAAACCGTAAAATGGATAGTAACTTTAATAACATTGATAAATGGTATAAAACAAGTAACACTTGTCGTTTTGTTTTGGCGTGAGTTGTAATTGTCACAAGTGACTAGCATTTATGTATTTTATACAGTACCATAAGGTTTTAAAATGAGATTACTCATTACGCGTTATTTGGTTTGATAGGCGTTGATTTACCCGGGCATCCGTATCGTCGTCAGTGACCGTCTCTCGAACTATCGACTACTTGTTATATAAGGTGAGTCTATAGCCTCGCTCTTTACTTATTTCAAATGATTTTACCCGCGAGGGGGATACATGCTAATTTAAATGAAAATGAACATAAGTCTTGAATGATTGTTGGACCCGAATGTTGCCTTGAAATTGTGTTGAGTACCTAGTTGCAAAAGACCCTAATTTCATGAACTATTAAATATTGTCTTGCCCTTGCGAAGGGGGAAATAGCCGCTTATACAAAGTGATAGTACTATGGGGTTGACTACCCTATCCCAGACGAGGGCTAGTACTTTGATACCCCCTGCGGACGGATAATTTGTGATAAGAGATAAGGTATAATTGCAACTGATGCCTTATTAGGGGCCATGGTTTCATCTGAATCACGCTGGTAATTATTACGCGGTTGATTGAGTTAACGGTTTAGTGTCATGAGCTTAAACACAATTGTCATATCCTTGAATAATAGATTGTATGGCCACAATGCTATTGAATGATCATGATTGGTTTTTAACACTTATGTTCAACTGATGTTTTGATAAACCTATAGATTCGCTCAACCTTTGTGTTGACGATTTTAAGCATGTGTTTCAGGTAACCAAGATTGATAGCAGCGGAGCATGCGAGGATGGAAGTTGTTGTGGCTTGGCGATCTACTTGTTTTCCTCCCTTTTTGCACTTAAAACTCTTTTATATTATGTCATGTGAATGGAAATGTACTTTTGGGTTGAGATTCAGTGGGGACCTAAACGCAAACTCCGTTTTGTATTATCTTGGGATTTGGAAAACCGTAGATTTGTATAATTTAAAAATGTTTAAATTCATGTTTAAACTTTTACGTCTCTTTGAGTCGTTTAATATAGCTTATGTGTGATGATAACTACGTAGCACCCAAATGTTGTAGTTCCGCTGCGCATAGCATTTGTGGGGGTGTTACAGATTCTAACAAACACATCCCCAAAAACGACAATTCTAGGTTTTGGGTAACTGTATGTAAAGGGTTAGCCTAACGATGGTGACTCCGGTCCCCGGTTGAACCCATTGGCTTGATCAGATTTTCAAAACTATATACACTATCATTTTTGATAAAATATGATTTTAGTTGTTGTACAATGTGAATATATATAATTGTATTTTTAATTAATGAGATGTTTTAATTATATATTAGGTAGTATTAATTATTTTTATTTTCAGGTGTATATTTATTATAATGCATTAATTAGTTATAATGAGTATTAAAATATGCTTATATTAATAAGGTGTTAAAAATTGTTATTTTAGTTTTCTAGGCTTCTTTTAGTTGTACATAATTCATTAGTAGATGTAAGTTGAAGTTTCAAGTATTCTATAATTAAAAGGCCTAAATGCTTTATATTTAGTATAGATCTTGCTTTTGATACATCATTTTTTCTTTTTTGTTTGATATTGACTTTGTATCTCCTGGGTCATTTAAATGAACCTAGTCGTAAAGTAGTGTAGATCGGCAGTTGTTGGAAACGTAAGTCGTCATAAAATAGGAGTCCGACGATGCTCGAGTTTTTAAAAATCTTAATAGACGTTTTGAATATGAGAAGGTTATTCATGTAGACTTTAGTAGTATTTTTAACAAAAAAGACTTGATGGATATATGTTAACCCACCTACGATTTTTCGATTGTTCCCTGATTTGTATGTGGAGAGTAAGCTTTCCGAGACAACCTATATAACATCGTGTAAAACCTATTATTCGTGGGTTTAAGTAGGTTAACATTTTATATCAAATGAATTAAAGACACAAAAGATAGCATAATCGAAAAAAATAATACACTTCAATTTATTGACAAAAAAACATATGAGCACCATGTCACTGTAGTGACATAGGATAAGAGATCAACATTATGAGTATCATTATTATGTTACGGTAACGTATCGAAACAAGCCATGTAGCTTCATTTATAATTACTATAACCCTAGACACAAAAGTAAATAAAGTATTATATGATGACGTTGTTTTATTATAAAACTTTTTGATAAAGTAGGTATACGAGGTAATAACAAAACTAATACAAATTGTATAACCATACTTGAGCCCCATAGGTGTTACCAAATTAGGCACACAAGAATTCCTATCAGTCAAACGCTTATAACCACCCTTTGGCTAACTCTGGATAAATAAAATAGTTAATATACACGACAAACATCTTATAGGAAATCTAATTTTATTAAAAAACCCTAAAAACTTTAAATACGCCTTTTGAATTAACGTAACCTTGAGTTGAGACTGCCGAAACATATAACAAGAAACTAGGGCATAGAATTTCTTAGTGTGTGGTATCTTGACTAACGATGGTTACGTTATATGACCAAAGGTTCTTAGTTTCGTGCTCTTTTTTATCTAACTTAACGTTGAGTTGATACTGTGTGAACATTATACGAGAAACTAGGGCAATAGAATTACTTAGTCCCGTGTGTCATTTTGACTAAAGGTTGTTGTATGCGCTTGGATATTTCTTATTAGTTTCAAATTAAATTTAGTTTAATTAATTAGCAAATCAAGAATAACATTAGTGGATGCGTCTTTTTATTTCCTCAATAAAATACTATCTTTTTACCTAACATATACGAAAAAAGGAAACACACAATAATTTGATTCAGGGGTCTGTGATCTATTAAAGTCGAACACTACAACATATATGAGTGTAAGATTCACCATATGTGAAAATTACCCTACATTTTTAAGTTTTGACACATAGATTGCTTCACTTCCTTAGCCTTACTTTCCCAACTACCCATCTATCATCAATTTTTATCTTCAATTTATTTTTAGATTGAACCTTGGATAGGTAATCACTATCTAATAAAATAAATTCTAAACCTATTTTCACTTGAAACGTCACAAGAATTTTGTCATAGTGATTGAATTCAAAGTGATGATGATAAATTTTAATCGATATAGGATTGGCATCGACTCGTCAGAAGTGGAAAGGGTTGGCACTATTCAACCGGCTTATGGAATTACTTTGTAACATTCTTTCATGCGGGGGAAAGACACTTGGAATTTCTTGTTTTGTAAATCAACAATTCTAATAAATTAGTACGAGTTACTATAGATAAATGTGGACTTCAGTTTGCTCGACTAGTCATCTAAGTAGATGATCTACTCTCATTCCCGCGAAAGTTTTAATTCTTGTTTGGCGTACCTAGACAAATCGTTCCCATGTTTCGTTTGTGACAGTAGTCTTATTTTGGCCAAATGTATGCGTTTTTCAACTTTCAAAAACATTTTTTATGGTGGAGTTCTGAATTCTAGTGACTCTTCCTTCTTGATGATTATTTATTTCATTAAAAACTTTAGCTCGCAAAAGAAGACATTTTTTCTGACACATCAACTCTCATGTTTTGAATCCGTTATATACTTGTCATTTTGGTTAATACGTTCTAAAAAAAACGTGAATATCTTTTAGCTGGTCGAGGATATCTTCATGGAAATATAACATCTTTGTTTGTATTGGTCGAAGAATAGATGTAAAAAAGTTCTCTTGATTTATCTATATTGCTTTCTTGTATTATGGACCCATGTTATGTTTAATACTTGAACTAGATATTTTTAATACACTGCCTTCTAACTCCTTGATAGAAAGTAACGTTTTTTATGTATGTTTCAATGTTATAAAATATATCTTCAGTATCCTCCTTATGGAAAAATCCCTGTTTTCTAATGCAAAGAACAGTAGTAGCAGGCACAAAACATTAACACGAATACAAGTTGTATTTGAGAGATGGTATTTTATTATCAAAGTCAAAGTCATGTTACAAAGGAAACTACATATCCCGATATATAAAAATACTATCCAAAGTACAAATTTATGCAAAAGTTACTAATGTTAATTAACCAAAAAATTAACAAACTGCCCGTAGTATGATAACTAAAGCTATAATATGGCAAAATTACATAACTACCTCCTGTCGAGTCAAAAACCATGTAACAGTTAATGTAACAAACACTCTCACACCGGCCCAAATGCTAACTTTGTACTAGCTAGGCTCAAAATTTTTTTTACTTCAATATGATATTCAGGACATCAATCTCATGCTCCACAACTATTGCCACCGGTCCACGTCATATTCAACAACACAATGGGCCACCAATCGAGTTTCATCCTAGTTACATGCCACACCGGTACTAGGCTGGGTCAAATCACAACCTATATCTAGTCGAGTACGGGTCAGTCCAACACAGTGTGTAAAGGCCATAATTATGTTACAGATCCGGTAACATTTTGCTTCCGATGTCAATAGACTATTTTGCCTCATGGGTTTAGAATTATAACTGTGCAGAGAAGAATATTAATCTTTTAAAAAATACAATCCTTTTTCGAACGTATAATCTAATTTTAACAAACAAATCAAAAACACCTAATTTGATTTATCACATAAGTTTAGTAAAAAACAACACTAATCTTTAGAGACTTTCTCAGCCCGGAGAGGAATCCTATTAGCATCTCTCCTCATTAAGCTTCAAATCCTAGAGTTGAAATTTCCGCCTATTCATTCCCCCTAAAACTTCAATTTCTTTAGGAAAGTCGACTATCTTCAGTAAAGCTTGTGTAATATATATCATTACTTTTGAAGGACTTTCATGTGCAACCACTTTTCTTTTCCTCCTTCGCTCAGCTTCTTAAACAACATCGTCGTCAAAATATGTTTCACTTACGCTAGCAGGTGATCGTTGGCTTGGTGTATTGATGGGGCCGGAGGTAGACGGTTGTCTGGTTAATTGATGAGGTGATTGGATTGACAGACGACGGTCTAGTTGGTGTAGTGGAGATGACTTGAGCACGTGATAGTGAAGTGGAATGCATCATGGAAGTTTGTCCCCGAAATTGCATCCCCTTTGATTTGTAATACACAACAAACCACGTGAGAAGCGTTGCAACTTGCAAGGGCTCCCAGATGCATACTTTGACTAAAAAGAACAGATGATGGCATGTTGGTTTGTTGAGGTGCGTGACTAAATCTGAAAGTGTATTAAGCTATTAACGCAAAACATGTGCTTGAACGTCTATTGGTAGCCATACAAAATTATTAGCTTTAAAGTCTTGTGTTGGGGGTTGCTTTGACATGTCCTGCCATAATCATATTACCATACAGACATAAGTGAAAAAACACCAACGAGATAAGCTGATAAATTTCAAATTTCAAGCAACCAACCAATGCAGGAAGACATTCTTCAAACAGAGAAGCCACTATGAGTGCTTGTATCTGAAGCAGACAACGTCTTGCAAAAAGAATGCACTTGAAACCGCAGTTGGGTAGGTGGTGCAGGTTCCTTCTTCACGGCTTTTCATAATTGTATCAATAACAAAATTTCAGAAATTACATATAAGTATCAGATAAGAGCTATACATATATCATCTCAAAATATATAGTGGTACACTCACATTAATTTCGGACATCAAAGTAATTTGAGCGTACACCTCCTCTGTATCTTTTTCAGCCTACAAATGCAACAACACAAAACGAACATATAATACTCAAGGTAAAACCCTCTAACACAAACACCAAATTAAGCGGATGTTTTTTAAGCTAATTTATGGGCTTATGAAGTTATGAGCTTATTTTGATTTTGGCTTTTATTCAATAAACCCCGGCTAATTCATCTTATTTTAAGAATTAAGAGCTTATATACGTTTATTATGATATAATAAGTTTATGTAAGCCAATATGTAACACCCCCAAATTTACACAATTCAATATAGCGGAAGACTCGTTGGTGTTACGAGATAGCACATTACTCACATCATAGACAACGCTTAAAAATCGCGTCGTTTATTAATAAAGCATTTCCATTCATAAATATAAAATTTACATAGGTCCCAAGTCATTGTATTTCATACACGTTTTACAAAGCATTTGAATGGAAATTATAATTTAAGTGCGGGCCATGATTTTTTGTTGTCTTCCCGAGAATTACCTTCAAGTACCTGAGATAAAACATGTTAAAAGAAAAGGTCAGCGATAACGCCGAGTGAATTCATAGAGTTTAATAAATTCCATCAATATAACATCGGTATAAAATTATTACCGAAAATCATTTTGTACAAATCTTTGTAATAGGCCATAAAATAGCCAAAGTCATTTTTATACAAAATCCTTATCGAAAATCATAATATAGGCATTTGCCTTAAAAATCATTATACGAGCCAATGTCGTAAAAACATCATACAATACGTCTTATGACGTTGTATAAAGTTAAATAAAAACCGTTATATGAATATGGTTATGAAAACCAAAACACGAACATACTATCAATAGTATGACCCCGTATTGCTAGTCAGGCAATACATCGTAATTCGGTGCGTACAGCAGTATTTCGTTAATTGAATTATTAGAAGCCGCATGACATTGTTACCTTACTACAACAAACAACGGGTAGCTAGCCCAAAAATCATTTGCCCATCTAAATTAGCGTATCGTCACAAAGGTTACGCTATGTAAATCTTCTCATACATAAATTCGCTTACCAATCAATGTGGCACGACGGGGATCAACCGTCAAGGCGCGAACTGGGGTGATCGTCCCCAAATAGTACTATTATATGCATAAGTGTCTACCAAATCCCGGTAGTTCACAATTCATGCTAATGGGACTTTTAGTGACATAACCTAACTTTAAATGGCTGGCCTAACCGATGTTGTCTTCGGTCCCCGGTCCCCGGTTGAACCCATTAGCTTGATTCGATTTTCAAAACTATATACACTATCATTTTCGATAGAATATAGTTTTAGTTGTTGTACAATGTGAATATATATAATTGTATTTTTAAATAATGATGTGTTTTAGTTATATATTAAGTAGTATTGATTATTTTTATTTTCAGGTGTGTATTAATTATAATGTATTAATTAGTTATAATGAGTATTAAATTATGCTTGTATTAACAAGGTGTTAAAATTTGCTATTTTAGTTTTCTAGGCTTCTTTTAATTTACGTAATGCATTAGTAGATATAAGTTGAATTTTCAAGTATTCTATAATTAAAAGGCCTAAATGATTAATACGTAGTATAGATTCTAACAAACACATCTCCAAAAACGACAATTCTAGGTTTTGTGTAACTGTATGTAAAGGGTTAGCCTAACGATGGTGACTCCGGTCCCCGGTTGAACCCATTGGCTTGATCAGATTTTCAAAACTATATACACTATCATTTTTGATAAAATATGATTTTAGTTGTTGTACAATGTGAATATATATAATTGTATTTTTAATTAATGAGATGTTTTAATTATATATTAGGTAGTATTAATTATTTTTATTTTCAGGTGTATATTTATTATAATGCATTAATTAGTTATAATGAGTATTAAAATATGCTTATATTAATAAGGTGTTAAAAATTGTTATTTTAGTTTTCTAGGCTTCTTTTAGTTGTACATAATTCATTAGTAGATGTAAGTTGAATTTTCAAGTATTATATAATTAAAAGGCCTAAATGCTTTATATTTAGTATAGATCTTGCTTTTGATACATCATTTTTTTCTTTTTTGTTTGATATTGACTTTGTATCTCCTGGGTCATTTAAATGAACCTAGTCGTAAAGTAGTGTAGATCGGCAGTTGTTGGAAACGTAAGTCGTCATAAAATAGGAGTCCGACGATGCTCGAGTTTTTAAAAATCTTAATAGACGTTTTGAATATGAGAAGGTTATTCATGTAGACTTTAGTAATATTTTTAACAAAAAAGACTTGATGGATATATGTTAACCCACCTACGATTTTTCGATTGTTCCCTGATTTGTATGTGGAGAGTAAGCTTTCGGAGACAACCTATATAACATCGTGTAAAACCTATTATTCGTGGGTTTAAGTAGGTTAACATTTTATATCAAATGAATTAAAGACACAAAAGATAGCATAATCGAAAAAAATAATACACTTCAATTTATTGACAAAAAAACATATGAGCACCATGTCACTGTAGTGACATAGGATAAGAGATCAACATTATGATTATCATTATTATGTTACGGTAACGTATCGAAACAAGCCATGTAGCTTCATTTATAATTACTATAACCCTAGACACAAAAGTAAATAAAGTATTATATGATGACGTTGTTTTATTATAAAACTTTTTGATAAAGTAGGTATACGAGGTAATAACAAAACTAATACAAATTGTATAACCATACTTGAGCCCCATAGGTGTTACCAAATTAGGCACACAAGAATTCCTATCAGTCAAACGCTCATAACCACCCTTTGGCTAAATCTGGATAAATAAAATAGTTAATATACACGACAAACATCTTATAGGAAATCTAATTTTATTAAAAAACCCTAAAAACTTTAAATACGCCTTTTGAATTAACGTAACCTTGAGTTGAGACTGCCGAAACATATAACAAGAAACTAGGGCATAGAATTTCTTAGTGTGTGGTATCTTGACTAACGATGGTTACGTTATATGACCAAAGGTTCTTAGTTTCGTGCTCTTTTTAATCTAACTTAACGTTGAGTTGATACTGTGTGACCATTATACGAGAAACTAGGGCAATAGAATTACTTAGTCCCGTGTGTCATTTTGACTAAAGGTTGTTGTATGCGCTTGGATATTTCTTATTAGTTTCAAATTCAATTTAGTTTAATTAATTAGCAAATCAAGAATAACATTAGTGGATGCGTCTTTTTATTTCCTCAATAAAATACTATCTTTTTACCTAACATATACGAAAAAAGGAAACACACAATACTTTGATTCAAGGGTCTGTGATCTATTAAAGTCGAACACTACAACATATATGAGTGTAAGATTCACCATATGTGAAAATTACCCTACATTTTCAAGTTTTGACTCATAGATTGCTTCACTTCCTTAGCCTTACTTTCCCAACTACCCATCTATCATCAATTTTATCTTCAATTTATTTTTAGATTGAACCTTGGATAGGTAATCACTATCTAATAAAATAAATTCTAAACCTATTTTCACTTGAAACGTCACAAGAATTTTGTCATAGTGATTGAATTCAAAGTGATGATGATAAATTTTAATCGATATAGGATTGGCATCGACTCGTCAGAAGTGGAAAGGGTTGGCACTATTCAACCGGCTTATGGAATTACTTTGTAACATTCTTTCATGCGGGGGAAAGACACTTGGAATTTCTTGTTTTGTAAATCAACAATTCTAATAAATTAGTACGAGTTACTATAGATAAATGTGGACTTCAGTTTGCTCGACTAGTCATCTAAGTAGATGATATACTCTCATTCCCGCGAAAGTTTTAATTCTTGTTTGGCGTACCTAGACAAATCGTTCCCATGTTTCGTTTGTGACAGTAGTCTTATTTTGGCCAAATGTATGCGTTTTTCAACTTTCAAAAACATTTTTTATGGTGGAGTTCTGAATTCTAGTGACTCTTCCTTCTTGATGATTATTTATTTCATTAAAAACTTTAGCTCGCAAAAGAAGACATTTTTTCTGACACATCAACTCTCATGTTTTGAATCCGTTATATACTTGTCATGTTGGTTAATACGTTCTAAAAAACGTGAATATCTTTTAGCTGGTCGAGGATATCTTCATGGAAATATAACATCTTTGTTTGTATTGGTTGAACAATAGATGTAAAAAAGTTCTCTTGATTTATCTATATTGCTTTCTTGTATTATGGACCCATGTTATGTTTAATACTTGAACTAGATATTTTTAATACACTGCCTTCTAACTCCTTGATAGAAAGTAACGTTTTTTATGTATGTTTCAATGTTATAAAATATCTCTTCAGTATCCTCCTTATGGAAAAATCCCTGTTTTCTAATGCAAAGAACAGTAGTAGCAGGCACAAAACATTAACACGAATACAAGTTGTATTTGAGAGATGGTATTTTATTATCAAAGTCAAAGTCATGTTACAAAGGAAACTACATATCCCGATATATAAAAATACTATCCAAAGTGCAACTTTATGCAAAAGTTACTAATGTTAATTAACCAAAAAATTAACAAACTGCCCGTAGTATGATAACTAAAGCTATAATATGGCAAAATTACATAACTACCTCCTGTCGAGTCAAAAACCATGTAACAGTTAATGTAACAAACACTCTCACACCGGCCCAAATGCTAACTTTGTACTAGCTAGGCTCAAAATTTTTTTTTACTTCAATATGATATTCAGGACATCAATCTCATGCTCCACAACTATTGCCACCGGTCCACGTCATATTCAACAACACAATGGGCCACCAATCGAGTTTCATCCTAGTTACATGCCACACCGGTACTAGGCTGGGTCAAATCACAACCTATATCTAGTCGAGTATGGGTCAGTCCAACACAGTGTGTAAAGGCCATAATTATGTTACAGATCCGGTAACATTTTGCTTCCGATGTCAATAGACTATTTTGCCTCATGGGTTTAGAATTATAACTGTGCAGAGAAGAATATTAATCTTTTAAACATTACAATCCTTTTTCGAACGTATAATCTAATTTTAACAAACAAATCAAAAACACCTAATTTGATTTATCACATAAGTTTAGTAAAAAACAACACTAATCTTTAGAGACTTTCTCAGCCCAGAGAGGAATCCTATTAGCATCTCTCCTCATTAAGCTTCAAATCCTAGAGTTGAAATTTTCGCCTATTCATTCCTTCTAAAACTTCAATTTCTTTAGGAAAGTCGACTATCTTCAGTAAAGCTTGTGTAATATATATCATTACTTTTGAAGGACTTTCATGTGCAACCACTTTTCTTTTCCTCCTTCGCTCAGCTTCTTAAACAACATCGTCGTCAAAATATGTTTCACTTACGCTAGCAGGTGATTGTTGGCTTGGTGTATTGATGGACCGGAGGTAGACGGTTGTCTGGTTAATTGATGAGGTGATTGGATTGACAGACGACGGTCTAGTTGGTGTAGTGGAGATGACTTGAGCACGTGATAGTGAAGTGGAATGCATCATGGAAGTTTGTCCCCGAAATTGCATCCCCTTTGATTTGTAATACACAACAAACCACGTGAGAAGCGTTGCAACTTGCAAGGACTCCCAGATGCATACTCTGACTAAAAAGAACAGATGATGCATGTTGGTTTGTTGAGGTGCGTGACTAAATCTGAAAGTGTATTAAGCTATTAACACAAAACATGTGCTTGAACGTCTATTGGTAGCCATACAAAATTATTAGCTTTAAAGTCTTGTGTTGGGGGTTGTCCTGCCATAATCATATTACCATACAGACATAAGTGAAAAAACACCAACGAGATAAGCTGATAAATTTCAAATTTCAAGCAACCAACCAATGCAGGAAGACATTCTTCAAACAGAGAAGCCACTATGAGTGCTTGTATCTGAAGCAGACAACGTCTTGCAAAAAGAATGCACTTGAAACCGCGGTTGGGTAGGTGGTGCAGGTTCCTTCTTCACGGCTTTTCATAATTGTATCAATAACAAAATTTTAGAAATTACATATAAGTATCAGATAAGAGCTATACATATATCATCTCAAAATATATAGTGGTACACTCACATTAATTTCGGACATCAAAGTAATTTGAGCGTACACCTCCTCTGTATCTTTTTCAGCCTACAAATGCAACAACACAAAACGAACATATAATACTCAAGGTAAAACCCTCTAACACAAACACCAAATTAAGCGGATGTTTTTTAAGCTAATTTATGGGCTTATGAAGTTATGAGCTTATTTTGATTTTGGCTTTTATTCAATAAACCCCGGCTAATTCATCTTAGTTTAAGAATTAAGAGCTTATATACGTTTATTATGATATAATAAGCTTATGTAAGCCAATATGTAACACCCCCAAATTTACACAATTCAATATAGCGGAAGACTCGTTGGTGTTACGGGATAGCACATTACTCACATCATAGACAACGCTTAAAAATCGCGTCGTTTATTAATAAAGCATTTCCATTCATAAATATAAAATTTACATAGGTCCCAAGTCATTGTATTTCATACACGTTTTACAAAGCATTTGAATGGAAATTATAATTTAAGTGCGGGCCATGATTTTTTGTTGTCTTCCCGAGAATTACCTTCAAGTACCTGAGATAAAACATGTTAAAAGAAAAGGTCAGCGATAACGCCGAGTGAATTCATAGAGTTTAATAAATTCCATCAATATAACATCGGTATAAAATTATTACCGAAAATCATTTTGTACAAATCTTTGTAATAGGCCATAAAATAGCCAAAGTCATTTTTATACAAAATCCTTATCGAAAATCATAATATAGGCATTTGCCTTAAAAATCATTATACGAGCCAATGTCGTAAAAACATCATACAATACGTCTTATGACGTTGTATAAAGTTAAATAAAAACCGTTATATGAATATGGTTATGAAAACCAAAACACGAACATACTATCAATAGTATGACCCCGTATTGCTAGTCAGGCAATACATCGTAATTCGGTGCGTACAACAGTATTTCGTTAATTGAATTATTAGAAGCCGCATGACATTGTTACCTTACTACAACAAACAACGGGTAGCTAGCCCGAAAATCATTTGCCCATCTAAATTAGCGTATCATCACAAAGGTTACGCTATGTAAATCTTCTCATACATAAATTCTCTTACCAATCAATGTGGCACGACGGGGATCAACCGTCAAGGCGCGAACTGGGGTGATCGTCCCCAAATAGTACTATTATATGCATAAGCGTCTACCAAATCCCGGTAGTTCACAATTCATGCTAATGGGACTTTTAGTGACATAACCTAACTTTAATAATCCATTTTATTCCATTTATCGGGTCATATAAGCATTCATCGGGTCATACAATCATTCGGGTCCAAATCAATAAACAAACAATCGGGACAAATGGTGTCCTATTTTAGTAAAAACTAACATGTTATCTCCCTCGCGGGTTTATAAAACATTTATGAAAACATTTAAAATAGTGCGAGGCTATGAACTCACGTTGATATGGGAAGGCGGGTTATCGGCAATTCGAACGTACGGTATGTGCTTCAATCACGGAAACCTAGACAAATAATAATCCTCTTAGACTTTTGTCCAATGACTTTATAAAAATAACAATTATGTATATATATGATGACTTTATACATATGATGATGATCAAGTGGGTTTATATATTCTCATTCATTATAGTGTTTATGTGTTGGTAACATTTTTATACTAGTTTTACTTATTTACATGTTTTAGGCCCAATTAGCCTATTACAAGCCCAATAATTTATATTAGTCCATTTTACACCTTTATTATAAGTATTATACTTTTAATTTTGTGCCCAAGTGGGTAAAGCCCAATAAGTAAATTTATAAGTGTTTAGTCCATTTAGTTGGATTATTAGTCCAATAATGCTAACTTAGCCCGTTAATGTCCGTATGTTATATAGTTCGGGTTTTATCTGTTTTTACTTGTATTAAGTACTTATATATCAGTATATGACTTTTAAAAAGTTTACATTAGACGGGTCCGACCGTCTAAGTTTTAATTGACGAAAAACGTTAATTTTACGGTATTAGCCGAAAAGATGTAAAAATCATGTTTATAGTTTTTATAACTTATAAAACTTACCAAACTACCATTTTTATAAAATGTCCATTTATTTATCCTTATACATATTTATATAAATGTAATATATAAGTTAGTGGGTTTTAATTCACATTTTATACTATATTTATTTGAGTGCTTATATAATAATATTAAACTTTAATTTCACAAAATCTGATTTTTAGTTTCACTTTCACCATTTTTATTATATCTTGAGTTCTATAATGAGATAGAAACTCAAATTTTTATCACAGAAACTACATGATATGTGATTCATTTTATTCCTGTATAGCTACTGATGAATCAACCTCTAAATATTTTAATAAATTCGTCCAAAACAGTATAGGCAGATTTGCACTCTAAACTTGTTTTGATCATATCTCACTCATTTTTATGATTTCATTGTATGGCCAACTATCACATGTGTATAACACCTAATACTTACTGTAAATCGATTACACTATGCCATTTTATTAGTTTAGCTTTTAGTTACTTACTGTTTTTATACAGCCTTCATATTTTAGCAAGATTTTAACCATTTAACATGTGGTTTTCCATCTTTTTAACCATATTTATCAAATCTATCAACACCAAATCCCCACATAATATTTTTAATCATCATTCATCATCATATAAATATACATAAATAAAGAAATTATAAGATTACATAATCAAAATAACAAGAGGATAGGAAGAACAATCTTTATACCACCAAGATTAAGTAGTTTGAAGGATCAAGACTTGGTTTTGGGTCACCAAAACTTATGAACTCTTGTATGAAATCTTCAAGATCACCAAGGGAGATGCTGGTCTTTGAAAATCAACCCTACTTCATCTTGCAAACTTCTCTTTGGATGTTAAAATCACCACCAATCTATAGAGCTTCAAAAGGGCTTCATCATATGTGTGAATAACACATGATTTCATGGTTAAAATTGATCAAATGAGGGTGTTTAGGGGTGGTTTTGAGACGAAAATGAGAAAGAAAAAGGAGTGGTTTTGTGGTTTTGCATGTAAGAAAATGAGGAAGTGGTTTAGGTTGTGTAGTTTTGATGTTGGTAGCTAGCTTGCAAAGTTAAGCAAGACATGTGTCTTGCTTACTTTGTAAGCATGACACCTATGTGTGTTTGTGTAACTTATTTAAACCATCCCATATTGGGGGTGGGGCAAAACTTGTTTTGTCTCATCCCCAATTATTTACGGGTACTCCTCGATTCTAGTTTCCTCGATTTACGTGCCCTCGGGTCGTTTTACGAAAAACGTTTTTATAAATTATGAATCAACGGCACAAAACGAATCTAATTGTCTCATCAAAAACGGAGTTCGAAAACGTAAATACGTAATCCTAAGGTTTCCGGTTTCGTCGTAAAGGACGTAAAAATAAAATCGTAAGTCCTAATCTCTTCTCGTAAATTTGTGAGTTTATGAACCAACACAAATTTAAAATCTCAAAATAATATTCACGGACAAATTTATTTTTTGAAATGTCGGACTGTCACCAAAACGGTGTATGTACACGTAAGCACGTAACGTTGAATCCTCCGGTTTAGACGTAGTCGATGCTACTCCAAGACGTAAATCCAAATTTCTTCCCAAAAATAAGTGAGTTCATAATATAACATTAAAATAATGTTTTTAAATAATATTTGAGAATAAAATACCAACCATAAATTGACGGATTGTCACAGCATTTACCCCTAAACAGGATCTTTGTCCTCAAAGATCATTTTACTACTCGCTTCTTATAGAGTTAAAGCCATGTGGGTATTTCCTCCACATTCGGTCTTTTCTCACAAGTGTAGTTCATTACAATACGCGAGTTTCATCAAACTACGGGAATAAGATCAGGCTTATTGTTGACTTACTTTCTCTATTCATGATGTTCACGGGTTTCTGATGAATGCAACTTTTCGCCGATCTAAACTTCATTAAGGAATAGTCAGATTTTCACTTGATAGGCATTTTATCAAGTTCGATATACGATACATAATTCACGCAGCTCTTGAAGTCCTAGGGTAGATCCAGCTTATATGCCTTTCATACCAACTTTTACATCATCTCTATGGTTCCATACAACGGGGACTTATATCCCATGATCTTTTAGATCATCAATTCATTTTTCCATGGTTAAAATTTTTGGCATAACTTCGCTACCCATCTGGCACTTCAAGATCTACATTTCATATTCACATAACCTCCTGCCCACTACCGGCAGTCAATAATCAGATCCTAATTTCAACAATCATTTCAGGTCTCGCGGGTCGAGTATTTTGTAAGGTTAGGTTCGCCATCATAGGAAACCTTAAACCTAAAAGACATGTCCAACTCACAATGGGTGTATGTCGGGTGTCTTCCTCCCAACTCCTGCTTACAGATGCTCTAATATAGATCCTAACAAGAGTCGATCTCGATACTAACACGATAATTATCAATGATAATCTCTCCAAAGGAAACGATTATACGGTCTATTACCAAAGGTCAATCATTCAAACATAGAACAACACTTATAGTATTTTGTATCGTTACTTTACCTCGTCCCTTCGATTGGGGTGGTACAAAGTACTCTCATCAAGATTCGTTCTTAATGACTTCTGAGCAAATCTCTAGAAATTCAATGCGAAGCGAGGATCTTGATAGAGATGATCGATACAGGCACACCATGTTTACACAACTCCTTTAAATATAAAGAGTCAATTTCTTCATCAAGAATCTCTCATTAACAAGAATGATATTAGCAGATTTGGTCAGTCTGTCGACGATGACCCAAATCAAATCAAATTCAGATGATGACCTTTGCAATAGCTAGACGTTTACTAATGTATGAGACGATGTCTGCCTTCATAATTTGCCATCAGTATAACTTCTTCTGATAATGATACATTAAATTAGGATTGACAAGAATAGAATACTTATACTTACAGATTCCAACATAACTATATCTCACAATCCTCCATATTTAGACAATCACAAGTGGTCTTTAAAACATTTAACGCTATCGACTTCTTAATTCTAATGGTTCACATTAGCCGCGAACCACTTTTATTATCTATATTATCTTTTTTATAAGCATCGGCTATATTTTAAATTGTTCGGCAATTTATTTTGCACATTCATTATTAAGAAATACATCGTAATTAATTCTTCATATTTTCTACATAATATGTCAGTAATTACGTTCACCTTCCTTCATATTTTCTAAGTTTCAGTTTCGTTTCAGCTATCATTTTTATCAGTTTTGCTCAGTCCGGCGTCTAAAGCGTCGATAATTATTACAAGTAATTAAATAATAAATAATTAATTTTTATGAAAGGTAAACGTAAAAGTTCAAAATTTTCTCAGTTCAACCAATTTTATAAAAGTGTTCAAAATAAATTTGAATTTAATTAACAAGATTTTTGTTGATTTATCGAAAATAATTAAAATAATTAATGAGATCCGTAAATGTTCGAAAAATATTTGTTTATACTTTGGTCAAAAATTTTCTTAGTTGAAAAGCGGAAATTTGTGTTTCAAATTCTAAGTCATGGTTTAAATGTTTTCCTCAATCCCTTTTAGGTTGTTTTGAGTTACGCACAAACATTTACCCCTAAACAGGAGTTTAGTTAAATGATTTAGTTATAAGGAATGATTCCTTAAAAATCCTTTGTTAAAATATCTGTCAAAATATATTTCCATTTTCTTTTTAGTAAAACCCAAAGCCTTAATGGCTCTAATATTTGAAAAGTCAATATATATATCTTACCATCATTAATCGGACGGTCATATTATGTAAAGGATTAAGCATTAAATCTCATGTTTTAAATATTCAAGGTACAAGTTTTCATTGTTCGGCCAATTCAGGGCAATCTATAAATAATTTATTAACGCCTTCTTATTCTTAGAAACAAACAAATGGTCCTTAATGATCACGAGCATGAATTTATCAAATTACAGCCTACACACGTGATTCAGAAAATTTATGAATGCTACATGTGTATTAGTCAATCCAAACAACATCACGTGAAACTCATAATGTTCATTACAAGTTCTGGATGTAGTGATTGGAATAGATAATTTTTTTTCGCAGATGCGAAGTTGATAATAGCCATGCCGTGGATCAAATCTTTAAAACATACGCTAGAACCTTGTAAATGATCGAACAAATCTTCCATTTCAGGTTATGGATATTGTTTTCGATTGTCAATTTACTCAGCTCACAGTAATCTATAAATATAAGGAATGATAACACCATAGCTCTTCATGATGACGAGCTTGGTAGAATAAAATATTTCTCCGACAACTCTCTCAGTTGTACGGTAATTCCTTTAATTCAGATGGTGCTGATGTATAGTGCGCACACCACAGGTGCAGCACCGAAAATATAATCAATACCAATTTCAACTTGCCTTAATGGCAAAAGTCTAGTTAATTCACCAACAAATACTTCCTAAAGTTTCAGATAACAGAAACATGTTTTAATAAATTCACTTTAAGTTCTTTCTAGATTATAATATCTATGACTAATTCACAAACATTCACCGTATAATTTCAAGTCTAAATGCAGGATATGGTCATCCATCAAGAATTATTTAGATCACTTTTGATAATCAACATCTTATCTTTTTGGGGAATTCTATTCGGGTCCCCATCAATTAAGACAATGTCGTCATGTCATAATCAATCAATCCATTCTACTGGCACTATCAACTTTTCAGTTTTATTGCCGTTGATAAGATGTGAACTTCTCAAAAGACTAATAATAACTCATAATCCTTCACAAAGTCAGGGATATATGGAGACAAAACTACTATTAAAAGAGTAAGGTCAACGCATAATCTATGCGAGAGAATTTCAAATCGGATATAGACGAAAACATTAACGAATATGAATATATACCATGTTTTCATTAATTTGAGTACGCATTCGAAAGCTCCTCGAATCGTTACCCAGGTCATTCAAATGAAATCTTAATCAAAAGAAATGATAGGAACGTCAATACATCCAGCCGGGTATCAACACTCGGTAATCAGATACTTTTCCTAAGAATCTCACCACTGGAGAATTGGACAAGAAAGAATTGTCAATTTTCAAATAAGACAATTTCCACAGATCAGTAAATTCGACTCAGAAGAATAAATGCTACAGGCACATATGTAGGTGTCCCTAACACTATGTCCTTATTTTTCACTTCTTGCAGATCTCATAAATTTTAATCTTTCACAATCTTCAAAGAATATTTAGTGTTTATTAATCAGTTTCATGGTGACTAATAATCAGCCTTGCATGGTCCATTCCAAATTGTATGTAGGCGCGCAACTATATACAATTTTCAAGATTAACGATGCAATACTCAGTTCGTCAAAATTTTACCATCATGTTTATAATAAAAACATTTTCATGCTTAATTCTTAAATAAGAATCAAAAATAAATTTACAAAGATTTTCTTTGTTATAAAAACAATTAAGTTTTCCAAGGTGTTTTATAAACAGCTTCATTTTGATAACAATCACTTATAAATCTCACTTTGAATAATCCTTATGATGAAAATTCAATTTTTCTCAAGGGATACAGTTTTATCTTATAAAAACAATGAGTGATCTGTAGAAGAGTGATGAAAGCTTGTTCACCAAGAATTAACTACAATATAATAGGAGATGAGCTTAGCCAAATAATCATGAGGTTCATGACCTTGATGGCGCTCAAAAAGATTAATCCACAATGTAACTCAAACAGAGATGAGTACTTGCTCAATGGTTGCATCACAATTGCGAGCATTAGGAAGAAGCAAGAAAAGATAAATAACATCGATACATGTAGGATTTAGCAATCAAAGGTAGTCTTTTCGTTAATCACAAACAAGTCAAAATTGTACCGTAACACATTACGTGTCACTATGTCATACAATTCCAAGAACTCATCCTACCAACTGATGTCTCAGTTAAGTTAGGGATTATTTTTATAACATACCACAATGAATACTAATCTACAAGAGTCATTAGGTGTCCCACCTGTCCGGAAGATCCATCGGTCCCAATTTAGAAGAAGATTTCTTCATTTTATTTCTTGGACACTGGGCATCCTCATTAGTGGACAATGGCCTAGGAACAACCCTTAACACGAACCAACAATCAATTAAAACCTTATAATTCAATCACAGGACTTAACGACTTCCTCTTATCAATCTCATATTCCATTCGGGTTAAATTTTACTTTATTCAAGTTTCAATCAACTTATACTCAATTCGATATACTACCTCATATTCCAATTCTTTCAACCTTATTCTTAGACCTTAATAGGGCAATAAAAGCTCAATATGATCAACACTTAATTTCCAATCCTATAACTCCTTTATCAATAATTATCAAATGAGTCACTAGTATGAGATGACTCATACATTCAATTAGACTTCTCGGAAAGGTACTAGTGGCATGAGGCTTTTGGGTAATGGTTCCAATGATAGCCTCAAGTGCAACATTCACCCTTTCGATTTCAATTTTAAGAATTGGGTGACAACGAATCAGATGACATCTTTCTAGGTGGTAACGTTTTGTCAAACTCCACTCTATAAGGAAAGATCGTCATGACATCGATATTAGTTTTAATCTCGCCAATTCTTTTTCAATATCACAATCAACTAATATCTACATTTCTACGAATATCAACCATTTGTTGGGATCATAGATATCCACAGCTTGGTTTAGATTTAGGATAGCTAGAATTCCTACGAGAATAGCTTCGATTAATTTACTAGGGGATTTAGGGTTCCTTGTGACAATCTACGTCGTATAAATACCTCGTATAAAATAGCAAAATAATCATCAAACAATCATGTAATAAAATTACATCATATATATATATAATCCAAGTTATATATATATATATAAATAACACTTCTCAGTCTGGCCTTGTCGGTAACTCGGGAATTCTTCGGCACCGTTATAGTCAAAAGATTTTTAGACATTTTTAGAAAAATGTTTATAGTTAAAAGAATTTTAGACATTTTTAGAAAAATGTTTATAGTTAAAAGATTTTGAAATGTTTTATTCAAAACCTTGGTTTTAAAAATCTTTCGTTCTCTATAACGAGAGCTCTGGTACCAAACTGTAACACCCCCAAATTTACACAATTCAATACAGCGGAAGACTCGTTGGTGTTACGGGATAGCACATTACTCACATCATAGACAACGCTTAAAAATCGCGTCGTTTATTAATAAAGTCATTGTATTTCATACACGTTTTACAAAGCATTTGAATGGAAATTATAATTTAAGTGCGGGCCATGAATTCTTGTTGTCTTCCCGAGAATTACCTTCAAGTACCTGAGATAAAACATGTTAAAAGAAAAGGTCAGCGATAACGCCGAGTGAATTCATAGAGTTTAATAAATTCCATCAATATAACATCGGTATAAAATTATTACCGAAAATCATTTTGTACAAATCTTTGTAATAGGCCTTAAAATAGCCAAAGTCATTTTTATACAAATCCTTATCGAAAATCAAATATAGGCATTTGCCTTAAAAATCATTATACGAGCCAATATCGTAAAAACATCATACAATACCTCTTATGACGTTGTATAAAGTTAAATAAAAACCGTTATATGAATATGGTTATGAAAACCAAAACACGAACATACTATCAATAGTATGACCCCGTATTGCTAGTCAGGCAATACATCGTAATTCGGTGCGTACAACAGTATTTCGTTAATTGAATTATTAGAAGCCGCATGACATTGTTACCTTACTACAACAAACAACGGGTAGCTAGCCTGAAAATCATTTGCCCATCTAAATTAGCGTATCGTCACAAAGGTCACGCTATGTAAATCTTCTCATACATAAATTCGCTTACCAATCAATGTGGCACGACGGGGATCAACCGTCAAGGCGCGAACTGGGGTGATCGTCCCCAAATAGTACTATTATATGCATAAGCGTCTACCAAATCCCGGTAGTTCACAATTCATGCTAATGGGACTTTTAGTGACATAACCTAACTTTAATAATCCATTTTATTCCATTTATCGGGTCATATAAGCATTCAGCGGGTCATACAATCATTCGGGTCCAAATCAATAAACAAACAATCGGGACAAATGGTGTCCTATTTTAGTAAAAACTAACATGTTATCTCCCTCGCGTGTTTATAAAACATTTATAAAAACATTTAAAATAGTGCGAGGCTATGAACTCACGTTGATATGGGAAGGCGGGTTATCGGCAATTCGGACGTACGATATGTGCTTCAATCACGGAAACCTAGACAAATAATAATCCTCTTAGACTTTTGTCCAATGACTTTATCAAAATAAAAATTATTTATATGTATGATGACTTTATACATATGATGATGATCAAGTGGGTTTATATATTCTCATTCATTATAGTGTTTATGTGTTGGTAACATTTTTATACTAGTTTTACTTATTTACATGTTTTAGGCCCAATAAGCATATTACAAGCCCAATACTTTATATTAGTCTATTTTACACCTTTATTATCAGTATTATACTTTTCATGTTGGGCCCAAGTGGGTAAAGCCCAATAAGTAAATTTATAAGTGTTTAGTCCATTTAGTTAGATTATTAGTCCAATAATGCTAACTTAGCCCGTTAATGTCCGTATGTTATATAGTTCGGGTTTTATCGGTTTTTAATTGTATTAAGTACTTATATATCAGTATATGACTTTTAAAAAGTTTACATTAGACGGGTCCGACCGTCTAAGTTTTAGTTGACGAAAAACGTTAATTTTACGGTATTAGCTGAAAAGATGTAAAAATCATGTTTATAGTTTTTATAACTTATAAAACTTACCAAACTACCATTTTTATAAAATGTCCATTTATTTATCCTTATACATATTTATATAAATGTAATATATAAGTTAGTGGGTTTTAATTCACATTTTATACTATATTTATTTGAGTGCTTATATAATAATATTAAACTTTAATTTCACAAAATCTGATTTTTAGTTTCACTTTCACCATTTTTATTATATCTTGAGTTCTATAATGAGATAGAAGCTCAAATTTTTATCACAGAAACTACATGATATGTGCTTCATTTTATTCTAGTATAGCTACTGATGAATCAACCTCTAAATATTTTAATAAATTCGTCCAAAACAGTATAGGCAGATTTGCACTCTAAACTTGTTTTGATCATATCTCACTCATTTTATGATTCCATTGTATGGCCAACTCTCACATGTGTATAACACCTAATACTTACTGTAAATTGATTCCACTATGTCATTTTATTAGTTTAGCTTTTAGTTACTTACTGTTTTTATACAGCCTTCGTATTTTAGCAAGATTTTAACTATTTAACATGTGGTTTTCCATCTTTTTAACCATATTTATCAAATCTATCAACACCAAATCCCCACATAATATTTTTAACCATCATTCATCATCATATACATATACATAAATAAAGAAATTACAAGATTACATAATCAAAATAACAAAAGGATAGGAAGAACAATCATTATACCACCAAGATTAAGTAGTTTGAAGGATCAAGACTTGGTTTTGGGTCACCAAATCTTATGAACTCTTGTATGAAATCTTCAAGATCACCAAGGGAGATGTTGGTATTTGAAAATCAGCCCTACTTCATCTTGCAAACTTCTCTTTGGATGTTAAAATCACCACCAATCTATAGAGCTTCAAAAGGGCTTCATCAAATGTGTGAATAACACATGATTTCATGGTTAAAATTGATCAAATGAGGGTGTTTAGGGGTGGCTTTGAGACGAAAATGAGAAAGAAAAAGGAGTGGTTTTGTGGTTTTGCATGTAAGAAAATGAGGAAGTGGTTTAGGTTGTGTAGTTTTGATGTTGGTAGCTAGCTTGCAAAGTTAAGCAAGACATGTGTCTTGCTTACTTTGTAAGCATGACACCTATGTGTGTTTGTGTAACTTATTTAAACCATCCCATATTGGGGGTGGGGCAAAACTTGTTTTGTCTCATCCCCAATTATTTACGGGTACTCCTCGATTCTAGTTTCCTCGATACGTGCCCTCGGGTCGTTTTACGAAAAACGTTTTTATAAATTATGAATCAACGGCACAAAACGAATCTAATTGTCTCATCAAAAACGGAATTCGAAAACGTAAATACGTAATACTAAGGTTTCCGGTTTAGTCGTAAAGGACGTAAAAATAAAATCGTAAGTCCTAATCTCTTCTCGTAAATTTGTGAGTTTATGAACCAACACAAATTTAAAATCTCAAAATAATATTCACGGACAAATTTATTTTTTGAAATGTCGGACTGTCACCAAAACGGTGTATGTACACGTAAGCACGTAACGTTGAATCCTCCGGTTTAGACGCAGTCGATGCTACTCCAAGACGTAAATCCAAATTTCTTCCCAAAAATAAGTGAGTTCATAATATAACATTAAAATAATGTTTTTAAATAATATTTGAGAATAAAATATCAACCATAAATCGACGGATTGTCACACCATAAGTTTCAAAAAAAATTAAAAGAAACCTGATATTACGAAATACCTCCAAATAAAATAAGATAATAAGCCCACAAGTAAGATTAAAATAACACCCTTAGTAATCTTATACAAATTTACCCTCAAATGCACATCCATAACACTACAAAGTATGTGACAATCCGTCAATTTATGGTTGATATTTTATTCTCAAGTATTATTTAAAAACATTATTTTAATATTATATTATGAACTCACTTATTTTTGGGAAGAAATTTGGGTTTATGTCTTGAAGTAGCATCGACTACGTTTAAACCGGAGAATTCTACGTTACGTGCTTACGTTTACATACACCGTTTTGGTGACAGTCCGACATTTCAGGAAAATAAATTTATTCTTGAATGTTATTTTGGGATTTTAATTTGTGTTGGTTCATAAACTCACTAATTTACGAGAAGAGATTAGGACTTACGTGCCAAATTTAACGTCCTTTACGACTAAACCAGAAACTCTAGGTTTACGTATTTACATTTTTTAACTTCGTTTTTGATGAGACAATTTTTATTAGATTCGTTTTGTGACGTTGATTCATAATTTATAAAATTTTTTTTTGTAAAACGACCCGTGGGCACGTAAATCGAGGAAACTAGAATCAAGGAGTACCCGTAAATTAGTGGAGACGAGACAAGTTTACACTTGCCTCACCCCCACTATGGGTGGCAAGACTTAGCCAACACACCATATGTGGTGTCAAGTTTATATAAACACTAAGGACACATGTCCTTAGTGCATACACAAACCACCAAACTAACAAAACTAGCTACACCATAAACCATTTCTCATTTCATACATGCAAAACTACTCAAACACTCTCTTCTCTCTCTATGAACGTCCAGAGCCACCCTCCTATCACCGTTTTCATCAAATTTTAACCATAAACAAAGGTTATAATCAACATATGTTGAAGCCTACTTGAAAAGATGAAGATTGGAGGTGATTATAACATGTGAAAAGGAGTTTTCATGGAGGTCTTTGGGCTGATTTTCAAGATGTAGTTTAGGGCTGATTTCATGGAGGTGTTCATCCATTTGAATGACTCAATAAGTTGCCTTGATAAAGTTGAAGATTTGGTAACAAGGAACCAAGCCTTGTTCTTCAAAATCCCATCTTTTCATCATCTTAGTGGTATAGAGATTATTTCTCCCTATCATCTTGTTATTTTGAATAAGTAATCTTTTATTTTCTTCATTTATGTATATGTATATGATGATGAATGATGATCAAAATATTATGTGGGGATTTGGTGTTGATAAATTTGGTTAAATGATTAAAAGCTACATGAAAGGATGTTAAAATCATGGCTAAAAATGTTGGCTGTATAAAACAGTAAAGAACTATATGATAACTTGTTAAAGTGGCTTGGATAATTTAATATACAGTAAGGTAAGTGACTTGTACATATGTGAGAGTTGGGCACACAATGGAATCCATAAAATGAGTAAGATATGATCAAAACATTATTGAAGTCCAAATCTGTATAGTCTGTATTGGACGAACTGTTAGAGACATTTAAAGGTTGATTTAGCAGTAGCTAAAACTGAGTTAATTTTAGAAAATATAATGTAGTTTGTGCTTCCCAAAAATGAGCTTCTATCTCCTTGTAGAACTCAAGATATGGTAAAAATGGTGAAAGTGAAATTCATAATCAGATTTGTAAAATAAAAGTATATATTATAAAATTTGCACTAAAGTAAAACTAATATAAAATGTATACCTAAAACCCACTAACTTATATATTACTTATAAATAAGTATATACTTTGATAAGTAAATGGGACATTTTATAAAAATGGCAATTTGATATGTTTTATAAGTTATAAAACTATATACATAAGTTTTACGTCTTTTCGGCTAAAATCGAAAGATTAACGTTTTCGTCAAATAAAACTTAGACAGTCGGACCAGTCTAATGTAAACTTTTTATAACTCATATACTGATGTATAAGTACATTTTACAAGTAAAAACCGATAAAACCCGAGCTTTATGACTTATGGACATTAACGGGCCAAAGTAGCCTTATTGGACTATTAACACAATTAGTCTGGATAAATACTAATGGACTTACTCATTGCGCTTAACCCACTTGGCCCCAACATATGAGTATAGGCCTGGTATAAAAAGTATAAATGGGCTAATATAATGTATTGGACTTTAATGGGCTTATTGGGCCTTGATATGGAATTGGATTGAAACTAGTGTAACTAGTCAAAAATTTGACTTAACACATAACACTATAATGTGTATGAAGATATAAACTCCCACATGATCATCATCATACTCATGATATCATCATATATACATAGCCATTGTTTTTATAAAATTCATTGGACAAGAGTCTAAGACGAGTATTATTTGTCTAGGTTTCCGTGATTGAAGCACGTACCATACATCTAAATCTCCGATAACCGCCTTCCCACATCAACGTGAGTTCATAGCCTTGCACTCTTTTAAATGTTTTATGAAATGTTTTATAAACCCGCGAGGGAGATAACATGTTAGATTTAATAAAATAGGACACCAGTTGTCCCGACAGTTTGCTTATTGATTTGGACGCGAATGATTGTATGACCCGATGAATGATTATATGACGTGATGAATGAAATGAGATGGATTATTATTAGTTAGATTATGTCACTAAAAGTCCCATTAGCATGAATTGCGAACTACCGGGATTTGGTAGACGCTTATGCTTATAATAGTACTATTTGGGGAAGATCACCCCAGTTCACGCCTTGACGGTTGATCCCCGTCGTGCCACATTGATTGGTAAGCGAATTTATGTATAAGAAGATTTATATAAGCATGATTATTGTGATGACACGCTGTTTTAGATGGGCAAATGGGTTTCGGGTTAGCTACCCGTTGTTTGTTATAGTAAGGTAGCAATGTCATGTGGCTTATAATAATCCAATAAGGAAAATACTGCTATACGCATTGATTTACAATATATTGTCTGACTAGCAATACAGGGTCTTATTATTGATATTATGTTCGTGTTTTGATTTTTCATAACCATATTCATATAACGGTTTTTATTTAACTCTATACAACATTATAAGTAGTATTGTATGATGTTTTTGCGATATTAGTTCGTATAATGCTTTTGAAGGCAAAAGCCTATAGTATGATTTACAACAAAGATTTGTATAAAATGTTTTTAGCTTATTTTATGGCCTACGACAAAGAATTGTACAAAATGATTTTCGGTAATAATTTTTCACCGATGATATATTAACGGATTTCATTAAACTCTATGAATTCACTCGGCGTTTTCGCTGACTTTTTCTTTTAACATGTTTTATCTCAGGTACTTGAAGGTAATTCTCGGGAAGACGACAAGAATTTATGGCCCGCACTTAAATAACAATTTCCATTCAAATGCTTTGTAAAACTTGTATCAAATAGTATGACTTGGGACCTATGTAAATTTGATATTTATGAATGGAAAATGCTTTATTATTAAATGACGCGATTTTTATGCGTTGTCTATGATGTGAGTAATGTGCTATCCCGTAACACCAATGACTCTTCCGCTAAATTGAATTGTGAATATTTGGGGGTGTTACAGTTTGGTATCAGAGCTCTTGTTATAGAGAACGAAAGATTTTTAAAAACGAAGGTTTTGAATAAAACATGTCAAAATCTTTTAACCATAAATATTTTTAAATAAATATTTTGAATAAAATGTTTAAAAATCTTTTGAGTATAACGGTGCCGAAGAATTCCCGAGTTACCGACAAGGCTAGACTGATAAGTGTTATTTCAATATATATATATAACTTGCATTATATATATATATATATATATATATATATATATATATATATATATATATATATATATATATATATATATATATATATGTTGTAATTTGATTACATGATTGTTTGATGATTATTTTAATACTTATACGAGGTATTTATACGACGTAGATTGTCACAAGAAACCCTAACTCCCCTTGCAAATCAATCGAACCTATTCTCGTAGGAATTCTAGCTACTCCAGATCTAAACCAAGTTGTGGATATTTATGATCCCAAAAAAATGGTTGATGTTCGTAGAAATGTTGATAGTAGTTGACTATGATCTTGAAGAAGAATTGGCGAGATTAAATTTAATATCGATGTCATGACGATCTTTCCTTATAGAGTGGAGTTTGACAAAACCTTACCACCTAGAAAGGTGTCATCTGATTCGGTGTCACCCAATTCTTAATTTGAAATCGAAAGGGTGAATGTTGCACTTGAGGCTGTCATTGGAGCCTTTACCCAAAAGACTCATGCCACTAGTACCTTTCCAAGAAGTCTAATTGAATGTGTGAGTCATTTCATACTAGTGACTCGTTTGATAACTATTGTTGTCAAAGATATAGTATTAGAAATAAAGTGTTGTTCATGTAGAGCTTTTATTGCCCTTTCAAAGTCTAAGAATAAGGTTGAAAGAATTGGAGAATGAGGTAAGATGTCGCATTGAGTATAAGTTGATTGAAACTTGAATAAAGTAAAATTTAACTCGTATGGAATATGAAATTGTTAAGAGTAAGTCATTAAGTCCTGTGATTGAATTATAAGGTTTTAAATGATTGTTGATTCGTGTTAAGGGTTGTTCCTAGGCCATTGTCCAATGACGAGGATGCCTAGTGTCCAAGAAATAAATTGAAGATATCTTCTTCTGAATTGGGACCGATGGATCTTCTGGGAAAGATGGAACACCTAATGAATCTTGTAGATTAGTATTCATTGTGGTATCTTTTAAAAATCCCTAACTTAACTGAGACATCAGTTGGTAGGATGAGTTCTTGGAATTATATGACATAGTGACACGTAATGTGTTACGGTACAATTTTGACTTGTTTGTTATCAATAAAAAGACTACCTTTGATTGCTAAATCCTACATGTATCGATGTTATCTATCTTTTATTGCTTCATCCTAAGGTTCGCATTAGTGATGCAACCATTTAACAAGTACTCATCTCGAATTGAGTTACGTTGTGGATTATTCTTTTTAAGTGCCATCGAGGTCATGAACCTCATAATTATTTGGCTAAAGCTCATTTCCTATCATAATTGTGGTTAGTTCTTGGTGAACAACTCTTCATCACTCTTTTGCAGACCACTTATTGTTTTTATAAGTTAAAACAGTATCCCTTGAGAAAAATTTAATTTTCATCACCATATGGATTATTCAAAGCGAGATTTATAAGTAGTCGTTATCGAAATAAAGTTGCTTATGAAACACCTTGGAAAACTTAATTGTTTCCACAACAAAGAACATCTCTGTAATTCGTTTTGGTTCTTATTCCAGAATTAAACATGAAATTAGTTTTTATTTTAAACAGGATGACAAAATTTTGACGAACTGAGTATTGCATCGTTAATCTTAAAATAGTATATAGTTGCGCGCCTACATAAAATTTGGAAGGAACCATGCAAGGCTGATTAGTAGTCACCATGAAATTATTAATAAACACTAAATTTTCTTTGAAGATTGTGAAAAGATTAAATTTTATGAGATCTGCAAGAAGTGTAAAAAAAATAAAAAATAAAAAAATTGGGACATATTGTTAAAGACACCTACATATGTGCCCGTACTATTTATTCTTCTGAATCAAATTTAATCATCTGTGGAAATTGTCTTATTTGACAATTGACATTCCCTTCTTGTCCAATTCTCCCGTGGTGAGATTCTTTGGAAAAGTATCTGATTACCGAGTGTTGATACCCGACTGGATGTATCGGCGTTCCTATCATTACTTTTGATCAGATTTCATTTGAATGACCTGGGTAACGATCCGAGGAGCTTTCGAATGCGTACTCAAATTGTGAAAACATAGGATATATTCATATTCGTTAAATTTTTTCATCTTTATCTGATTTGAAATTCTCTCGCGTAGATTATGCGTCGACCTTACTCTTTTAAGGTTAGTTATGTCTCCTGATATCCTTGAATTTGTGAAGGATTATGAGTTATTATTAGTTGTTTGAGAAGTTCACATCTTATCAACGGTGACGAAACTGGAAAGTTGATAGTGCCAGTAGAATGGATTGATTGATTATGACATGACGACATTGTCTTAATTGATGGGAACTCTAGTAGAATTCCCCTAAAAGATAAGAAATTGATTATCAAAAGTGATCTGAATAATTCTTGATGGATGACCATATCCTGCATTTAGACTTGAAATTATACCATGAATGGTTATAAACTGATCATAGATCTTGTAATCTAGAAAGAACTTAAAGTAAAATTATTAAAAGATGTTTCTATTATCTAAAACTTTAGGAGGTATTTGCTGGTGAATTACCTAGACTTTTTCCATTAAGGCAAGTTGAATTTTGTGTTGATTATATTCTCGGTGCTGCACCTGTGGCATGTGCACTATACTTCAGCACAATCTGAATTAAAAGAATTACCGTGCAACTGAGAGAGTTGTCTGAAAAAGATTTTATTCTACCGAGCTCGTCATCATGAAGAGCTATGGTGTTATCATTCCTTATATTTGTTGAATTACCGTGAACTAGGTAAATTGATGATAAAAATCTATATCCACTACCCAAGATGATAGATTTGTTCGATCATTTACAAGGTTCTAGCGTATATTCAGAAATTTGATCCACGGTATGGTTATCATCAAATTCGCGTCCGCGAAGAAGATTATCTATTCCAACCACTACATCCAGAACTTGTAATGAACATTATAAATTTCACGTGATGTCGTTTGGATTGACCAATGCACATGTAGCATCCTCAAATTTGGTGAATCATGTGTGTAGGTTGTAATTTAATAAACTCATGCTTGTGATCATAAAGGACCATCTGTTTGTATATAAGAATAGGAAGGAGTTAATAATCAGTTATAGATTGCCCTGAATTGGCCGAGCAATGAAAACCTGTACTTTGAATATTTAACATGTGATTAAAGGCTTGATCATTTACAGTATCTGACCATGTGATTAATAGATAATGGAATCTATATTGACTCTTCAAAAATTAGAGCCATTTGAGACTTTGGGTTTTACCAAAAAGAAAGTGCAAATATGTTTTGACAAATGTTTTATCGAAAGAATTTTTAAGGGATTATTCCCTCATACCCAAATCATTTAACTAAACTCCTATTGGGGTAAATGTTTGTGCATACCTCAAGACAATCTAAGAGGGATTGAGGAAACCACTTAAACCATGAATTGAAATTTGAAACGATAATTTTTGCTTTTCAACTAAGAAAATCTTGACCAAAGTATAAACAAAGATTTTTCGAACATCTACGGATCTTATTAATTATTTTCGATAAATCAACAAAAATCGTGTTAATTAAATTCAAATTTATATTGAACATTTTTCTAAAATTGGACGATTTAAGAAATTTTTAAAAAAAAATTTACGTTGACGTCTCATAAAAATTAAATATTTTTATTTAATTACTTGTAATAATTATCGACGCTTTAGACGTCAGATTGAGCAAAACTGATAAAAATGATAGTTGAGACGAAACCAAAACTTAGAAAATATGAAGAAAGAATTTTTGAGTGAATTGTGGTCATGATAATTATTTCATCAGAAAAGGTGAATGTAGATACTGACACATTATATAGAAAGGATAAAGAATCAATTAGGATGTGTTCCTAAGTAATGACTGTAAAAAATAAATTGTCGAGCAATTTAAAAATAGCTGATGCTTGTAAGAAGGATAATATAGATAATAAAAGGGGTTCGCGGCTAATGTGAACCATTAGAATTGAGAAGTCGGTGGCGTAAAATGTATAAAAGGCCGCTTGTGGTGGCCTGAACACGGAGGATTTCGAGATTTAGTCATGTTAGAATCTCATAAGATTAAGTATTCTATTCATGCCATTTCTGATTAAATGTATCTATACCTGAAGAAGTTGTACTGATGGCAAATTATGAAGGCAGACATCGCCTCATACATTAGTAAACATCTAACTATTGCAAAGGTCATCATCTAAATTTGATTCGAATTGGGTCATCGTCGATAGACTGACCAAATATACTAACATCATTCCTGTTAATGATAGATTCTCGATGAAGAATTTGACTCTTTTGTATTTAAAGGAGTTGTGTAAACATAGTGTGCCTGTATCGATCATCTCTATCAAGATCCTCACTTCGCATCGAATTTCTAGAGATTTGCTCAGAAGTCATTGGGAACGAACCTTGATGAGAGTACTTTTTTCCACTCCAATCGAAGGGACGAGGTAAAGTAACGATACAAAACACTAGAAGTGTTGTTTTATGCTTGAATAATTAATCTTTGGTAATAAAACGTATAATCGCTTTCCCTTGGAGAGATTATCATTGATAATCATTGATAATTATCGTATTAAGATCGAGATCTAGTCTTGTGAGGATCTAAATATGAGAGCATCTGTAGTTAGGAATTGGGATGAAGATACCCGACATACACCGATTGTGAGTTAGACATGTCATTTAGGATTGAGGTTGCCTATGATGACAAACCTAACCTTACAAGATACCCGACCCGCGATACCTGAAATGATTTTTGAAATTAGGATTTGATTATTGACTGCCAGTAGTGGGCAGGAGGTTATGTGAATATGAAATGTAGATCTTGAAGTACAGGATGGGTAGCAAAGTTATGCCAAAAATTTTCACCTTGGAAAAATGAATTGATGATCTGAAAGATCATGAGAAATAAGTCCCTGTTGTATGGGACCATTGAGATAATGTAAAAGTTGATTTGAAAGGCATATAAGCTGGATTTACCCTAGGACTTCAAGGGCTGCGTAAATTATGATTCGTGTATCTAACTTGATAAAATGTCTATCAAGTAAAAATCTGGCTATTCCTTAATGAAGTTTGGATCGGCGAAAAGTTGCATTCATCAAAAACCCGTGAACATCATGGATAGAGAAAGTAAGCCAGCATTAAGCCTGATCGTATTCCGGTAGTTATGTATGATGAAACTCGCATATTGTAATGAATTACACTTGAGAGAAAAGACCCAATGTCGAGGAAATACCCACATGGCTCTAACTCTATAAGAAGCGAGTAGTAAGATAGATCGATCTTTGAGGACAAATATCCTGTTTAGGGGTAAATGCTGTGACAATCCGTCAACTTATGGTTGATATTTTATTCTCAACTATTATTTAAAAACATTATTTTAATATTATATTATGAACTCACTCATTTTTGGGAAGAAATTTGGGTTTACGTCTTGAAGTAGCATCGACTACGTTTAAACCGGAGAATTCTACGTTACGTGCTTACGTTTACATACACCGTTTTGGTGACAGTCCGACATTTCAGGAAAATAAATTTATTCTTGAATGTTATTTTGGGATTTTAATTTGTGTTGGTTCATAAACTCACAAATTTACGAGAAGAGATTAGGACTTACGTGCCTAATTTAAAGTCCTTTACGACTAAACCAGAAACCCTAGGTTTACGTATTTACGTTTTTGAACTCCGTTTTTGATGAGACAATTTTTATTAGATTCAATTTGTGCAGTTGATTCATAATTTATAAAAACGTTTTTCGTAAAACGACCCGAGGGCACGTAAATCGAGGAAACTAGAATCGAGGAGTACCCGTAAATTAGTGGAGACGAGACAAGTTTACACTTGCCTCACCCCCACTATGGGTGGCAAGACTTAGCCAACACACCATATGTGGTGTCAAGTTTAAATACACACTAAGGACACATGTCCTTAGTGCATACACAAACCACCAAACTAACAAAACTAGCTACACCATAAACTATTTCTCATTTCATACATGCAAAACCACACAAACACTCTCTTCTCTCTCTATGAACGTCCATAGCCACCCTCCTATCACCATTTTCATCAAATTTTAACCATAAACAAAGGCTATAATCAACATATGTTGAAGCCTACTTGAAAAGAAGAAAATTGGAGGTGATTATAACATGTGAAAAGGAGTTTTCATGGAGGTCTTTGGGCTGATTTTCAAGAAGTAGTTTAAGGCTGATTTCATGGAGGTGTTCATCCATTTGAAGGACTCAAGAAGTTGTCTTGTTAAAGTTGAAGATTTGGTAACAAGAAACCAAGCCTTGTTCATCAAAATCCCATCTTTTCATCATCTTGGTGGTATAGAGATTATTTCTCCCTATCATCTTGTTATTTTGAATATGTAATCTTGTATTTTATTTATTTATGTATATTTATATGATGATGAATGATGATCAAAATATTATGTGGGGATTTGGTGTTGATAAATTTGGTTAAAATGATTAAAAGCTACATGAAAGGATGTTAAAATCATGGCTAAAAATGTAGGTTGTATAAAACAGTAAAGAACTATATGATAACTTGTTAAAGTGGCTTGGATAATTTAATATACAGTAAGGTAAGTGACTTGTACATATGTGAGAGTTGGCCACACAATGGAATCCATTAAAATGAGTATGATATGATCAAAACATCATTGAAGTCCAAATCTGTATAGTCTGTATTGGACGAACTGTTAGAGAATTTAGAGGTTGATTTAGTAGTAGCTAAACTGAGTTAATTGTAGCACATATCATGTAGTTTGTGCTGCCCAAAAATAAGCTTCTATCTCCTTGTAGAACTCAAGATATGGTAAAAATGGTGAAAGTGAAATTCATAATCAGATTTGTAAAATAAAAGTATATTTTATAGAATTATCACTCAAGTAAAACTAATATAAAATATATACCTAGAACCCACGAACTTATATATTACTTATAAATAAGTATATACTTTGATAATTAAATGGGACATTTTATAAAAATGGAAATTTGATATGTTTTATAAGTTATTAAACTATATACATAAGTTTACGTCTTTTCGGCTAAAACCGAAAGATTAACGTTTTCGTCAAATAAAACTTAGACGGTCGGACCAGTCTAATGTAAACTTTTTATAACTCATATACTGATGTATAAGTACATTTGACAAGTAAAAATCGATAAAACCCGAGCTTTATGGCTTATGGACATTAACGGGCCAAAGTAGCCTTATTGGACTATTGACCTAACTAGTTTGGATAAACACTAATGGACTTACTCATTGGGCTTAACCCACTTGGGCCCAACGTATTAGTATTGGCCTGGTATAAAAAGTATAAATGGACTAATATAAAGTATTAGACTTTAATGGGCTTATTGGGCCTTGATATGGAATTGGATTGAAACTAGTGTAACTAGTCAAAAATTTGACTAACACATAACACTATATTGTGCATGAAGATATAAATTCCCATATGATCATTATCATACTCATGATATCATCATATATACATAGCCATTATTTTTATAAAAGTCATTGGACAAGATTCTAAGACGAGTATTATTTGTCTAGGTTTCCGTGATTGAAGCACGTACCGTACATCCGAATCTTCGATAACCGCCTTCCCACATCAACGTGAGTTCATAGCCTCGCACTCTTTTAAATGTTTTATGAAATGTTTTATAAACCCGCGAGGGAGATAACATGTGATACCCTAGAACCGAGGTCACTTACATTACCCTAAATTACGCTTATTTTTGAAATTTTTAATAAATTTTTATTTGCTATATATTTTATCGTTTTGGTTGAAACCGATATTCGAGGTTATAATTTTGACGATTGACGATTTAAGAAGAAGGATGACGAATACGATCCCGATGGATGCCCAAATTTCTATGATTATTGTCGTTTTATCGATATTGTAATTTTTCGAGAATTTTACTTTCGGTTCGTGTTAAGTCGAGTCGGGTGAGTTTTATTGCTTTCCGGGTACATTTAAAGTGTCCTAAAAATATTTTGGAGTGTTCGGGATGATCCCCGACTCTCGTAAAATTTTCCAAAATGACTAGTGAGTCAATCCCGTAAACTTATGAGGACGTTTTTGCTTAAGGACAAAAGAAAGCCTATATTGCACCCAAGGTCCCTCCCAAATGCACAAAATGGAAATCAAGCACACACACTAAACATTTCACTTAAAAAAAACCCATCCCTTCCCTTTTCTCTCTTTAGGCCGACGGCCAAACACCACCAAACCACCACCACTTTCAAATTTCTTGGTTTTTGATTAATTCCAATTAAAGACCATATCTTAAAAACCTTTTGTAAGTGTTAATCCATAGTTTAATCCAACATGCATTAACATGATTTTTCCAAAAATTAAAAGATTTTTCAAAAGTTTATTTTGATGTTAATTAGACATTTCCATGTTTAATTCAAGTATGGATGATGTTATATCACTAAACAAATCAACCAAAATCAATTTGGTTGATGGGTTTTGATCACCCAAACCCCACGGCATAAGGGGGGGTGTTTGGGGGATCATGGTGGTTGTTGTTTTGATGATAGATATTGTATGTATACTTGTTTTTACATGTTTTTAAATGGGTAAAACCATTTGCATGTTTATTTTTGTGATTGGGTTTTATGATGATTTTGATTATTAGGGTGTTTAGGACTGATTATGGTGTTTGAGTATGATTTGGAGTGCTTAGGTTGATGCCTAGTGTCGATAAATGGGTTTGAAAACGAGCGTTGGGATGATTTTGGTATAGGTGATTTTAGGCAGAAAGTTTGAGGTGTTTTCGTAAAAATTATTTTGTAAACAGGTCATGTGGTTAGGCTGTAGTTTTAGAGCGTTTTCTTAGCTTCGATTTGGTATAAGATAGAGCTTACGACTCCTAACGAGTCAAAAGTTATGATGTTTTGAAATTCGTGTACCGGGAGATGAAAACCGTCATAATCCGAAATTATGCTTGGTTTTAGGTCAAATCCCGGGGACTATAGGTATAGTTTGGTAAATGGTCAAAGGTTGATTTTTGGTCTCAAACCTGCATATTTGAGTCTATCATAAGGCTTAGGTGTCAAATGGGTCAATGGAACATTTTAAATGGGTCAAATGAGTCCGACTTGGTCAAAGTACAATTTCAGTCCGAAAAACGTAGTTTTGGTAAAGTGTTGAGTAGCGGTTCGTAAAAGAGAAAACTTTTAATGGGATTAAATATGTGTTTTCTACAGGTCTTAAGGTATTTTTTAGAATTTTCTCAATTTTTATAAAAAGGTTTAAGTCTAGTAAAACAGTCCGTACTTTTAGTAAGTATCGGCGAAAAATGCGTAAAAAGGAATAACGTTAGTAACATGGACAAATGGTATAAAACGCGTAACACTTGTTTGTTTTGTTTTGGCGTGAGTTGTAATTATCACAAGTGACTAATATGTATGTATTATATACAGTACCTTAAGGTTTATAAATTAGATTACTCATTACGCGTTACTGGTTTGATAGGTGTTGATTTACCCGGGCATCCTCATCGTCGTCAGTGACCGTCACTCGAATTGTCGACTACTTGTTATATAAGGTGTGAATTTATAGCCTCGCTTATTATTGTTTTAAACTGTTTTACCCACGAGGGAAATGCATGCTAGTTTTCAAAATGAACATATGTCATGAATGATTGTTGGACCCGAATGTTGCCTTTGAAATTGTGTTGAGTACGTAGTTGTAAAAGGCCCTAATTTCATGAACTATTAACTATTGTTTAATCCTAGCGTGGATTAGAAATAGACGCTTATACAAAGTGATAGTACTATGGGGTTGACTACCCTATCTGAGACGAGGGCTAGTACGTTGATACCCCCTGCGGACGGATAATTTGTGATAAGAGATAAGGTATAATTGCAACTGATGCCTTAGTAAGGGCACTGGTTTCATCTGAATCACGCCGGTAATTATTACGCGGGTGATTGAGTTAACGGTTTAGTGTCATGAGCTTAAACACAATTGTCAGAACCTTGAATATAGATTGTTTGATCGACAAGTCTATGAATGATCGTGAATGGTTTTTATTACACATATGTTCAAAATGAATTGAAAAACCTATGAATTCCACTCAACGTTTTTGTTGACCAAATTTAGCATGTGTTTCAGGTAACCGATGAGGTGTAGCATGGAGCATGCATTGGATGGAAGTTGTGTGTGGGGCTTGGAGTCTACTTGTTTTTCCGCCCATTATTACTTGAACATTTTTAACTTAAATGTCATGTTGTTGTGAAAACTATAACTTTTGGGGTTGAGATTCATGGGGACCGAAATGCAAACTCTGTTGTATCATTTAGGGTTGGAAAACCGTAGACATGTAACTTTTTAACAATTTTTAATTTAAGTTCAAACTTTGACGTCTCTTTGGAGTCGTTCGATATATCTTGTGTGCGATGATAACTGCCTAGCACCCAAATGTTGTAGTTCCGCTGCGCGTAGCATTTGGTGGGGTGTTAGAGATTGGTAATCAGAGCTAAGAGTTATAGAGAACTAGGTCATTTTGAAAATTCCCAAACTATAACTTTTGGTGTCGTAAGAAATTGTCCAAGCGCACACAACTATCCTGCATGCTCCGGTAAGGTTTATTTTTGTATTCATGGCATTGATGTATACTTTTGAGTTGAAGTATATATGTGGGTATTTATTACGTAGATATGGAACTACTATATGTAAACGTTGAAATTATACGTGGAGTAACCGATACCGTAATTCTTGTATTACTTATGCATGAGCATCATATTATCGCATTTTGGGCATGTGTACCACCTTTGCATTGCATTTGCATGCATGTATTTATAAATATTGAATAGTAATCTTACGTACCCTCCAAAATTCTCTGTTATTGCAGGAATGGCCGAGGTACCGCCTAACAGAAATGGAGACGATTATGTCGTAGGACACGAAGGGGGAAATGTTGGAACAACTGCTAAAGGACAAGCCGATACGAACGATGTGCAAGCCCAGGACCTCGACCAAAGGAGAACTACTTGCCCCAGGCCTATGCGTACTTCTCATCTGGTTGGTATGCCAGGTATCCCTAGAAGATCCGAAGCTGCTGCGAGCGCAAATTTTCTTCATCAGGGCATCTCAAGAGTTATCTGCCCCGGACCAAGAGCTTATCGTGACGTACCGCGTGTTGTGAGAAGATTGGATGAATCGATGTGTGAACGGTACATAGTGGAAACAAGGGTAATCAACAGATTCGACGAGAATGAAAGGGCACACCAAAGATTATTGGCAAGAACTTCAAGGATTGAGTTTGATGGAAATGCAAACAAGAGTGATATCAACAGTGTGAGATCTATGATAGCGAACTTGAGCGCCAGTCTTGATCGAGTTAGGGAAGATCAAGCGAGATTGACTAGGATGCAGAGTTGGGAGCATCGAGTGAGAGCATCCTTGCCCCCAGATTGGATATTTGTGGACGACTTGGAAATGGAAGCTAATGACTTCATGATCCAGCCACCTGCCAGAGGTGTTTGTATCACTTTAGGAAATCAGGTAGCAGTTGAGTGTGGGTCCACGTCTGGGACGAAGAAGGCGGCTGAATGTGGGTCGAATGACAAAGGAAAGAGGAAGATGGAAGAAGAGGACGAGGAAGATAGCGACGAAGAACCCGAGGAGGATGATGATGAACCGCCATCCAAAAGGTCGTGTGGATCACCACATGACTAGTTGCTTGTATTGTACTTTATCTTTGATCGTTGTAATAGAACTATTTTAGACTTTTGTATGATGGCATTGTGACGAAAAACTTGAGGACTTAAATTTTATGGTGAATGGTTGTAGTGGCAATACTTGTCATAATTTTGGTTGATTATCAATACAATCCATATTTACCTTTCATGATCTGTGATATGTCTTTAATTTGATCTTTTGTGATGTGAACTGATGAATATTAGTAACTTTGTAGTGATGTGTCGTTGTATTTATATTATGTCTTGAAAGAGAAATCCATCTTAATCTTGATGTATATACTTACATTGTTTTTCTATTTTTCCCTGTCTTTGCAGAGAGGTGTATTTGAGAACGCACCATGCCTCCAAAACTAACAGCAACCCGTGTGAACATGATGATTCAGGAAGCCATTGCGAATGCGCTAGAAGCAGATCGAGCAGAGAGAAACCCAGACCAAGGCAGAAATGTGGGAAGACAGCAAGACCCGAGAGAATGTACTTACTCTAGTTTTATGAAATGCGGTCCCACGCAGTTTCGTGGAACTGGTGGAGCTCTGGAACTCAGGAGATGGTTAGAAAAGGTCGAGAGTACTTTTGAGATTAGTGGTTGCTCAGAGGCGAACAAGGTCAAGTTTGTGGCTGCTACTTTTCTTGACGATGCATTGAGTTGGTGGAACATCCAAGTAGCCACTGTTAGGTTAGCAGTAGCGAATGCAAGAACATGGACTGCTACTAAAGCTCTTTTGACCAAGAAGTTCTGTCCTGAAGAGGAGCTGGGTCAATTGGAAGATGAGTTGAGACACCTGACTTTGAGAAACAACGATATCACTGCTTACACCAGGAGGTTTAATGAATTAAGCCTCTTGTGTCCCGATGCCTTTACCGATGATGGCAAGAAGATGAAACAGTACATCAAAGGTCTGTCCAGTAATATCAAGGGTGAAACGACTTCATCTAAGCCTGGGTCATTTGATGAAGCGGTCCAAATGGCTCACGCGTTGATGGACGTCAAACTGCAAGACAAGAAGAAGTTCATTGCTGAAGGAAACAAGAGGAAGTGGGAGGCAACACAGAGCAATCAATCCCAAGGTCAAAACCGAGGTGGAAACCGAAATAATCAAGGTCAGAACCGCAATCAGCAGTTCAACCAGCGAAGGAATGATGGGATGAGAGCTGTTACAAACCCTAGAGGAGCGAAGGTGAATCCCCACTGTGGTCGATGCAACTTGTACCATGTAGGGAGTTGCCCACCTGCGTGCGGCAAATGTGGAAAAGCGGGCCATAGGATGTCAGATTTCCGAACAAAGGGAGTAGCCACTGGGGCGAATGCTACGAGAGTGATGAGTTGTTTTGGATGTGGAGAAAGAGGACACAAGCAAGGAAATTGCCCGAAGGTTGGGAACAAGCAAGGAGGTAACAATGCTGCTGCCGTGTATCAAGTAGGGACGGTTGATAAACCACAAGGTCCTAACGTGGTTACCGGTACGTTTTTGCTAGACGCTTGTTATGCTAGTATATTGTTTGATTCTGGTTCCGAAAAGAGTTTCGTAGATGTTAAATTTAGTCGTCATATCGATAGAAAACCGGTATTGTTAACGACTAGTTATAACGTGGAATTAGCCGATGCTAAAATCGTTAGTACAAATTCTATACTGAAAGGGTGTACCTTGAAGTTAGGAAATTACGCTTTTGAAATCGACTTAATGCCCAAAGAGCTAGGATCGTTTGATGTGATAGTGGGAATGGATTGGCTGATGGCGCATAGTGCCGTGATCGTCTGTGGAGAGAGATTAGTTCAGATCCCGTTGAGGAATAGAGTCTTGACTGTGAAGGGAGATGAATGCACTTCTCGTTTGAAAGTGATTTCTTGTTTGAAAATGATGAAGTATGCGGAAGATGGATGCGATGTGTTTTTGGCACAAGTTTCTAGTGATGGTGACTTAGAGGCGAAGTTAGAAGAGGTACCTGTAATCTGCGAATTTCCGGAAGTTTTTCCAGACGAGTTGCCGGGTTTACCACCCACCCGTGAGGTCAAATTTCGAATCGATTTGGTGCCGGGAGCTGCACCGGTTGCGCGTGCGCCCTATCGATTAGCACCATCAGAGTTAAAGGAGTTATCGGATCAACTGAAGGAGTTGATGGATAAGGGATTTATTAGACCGAGCTCATCACCATGGGGAGTGCCAGTGTTGTTTGTAAAGAAGAAAGATGGGTCATTTCGGATGTGTATTGACTATAGAGAGCTCAACAAGCTGACGGTTAAGAATCGATATCCATTGTCGAGGATTGACGATGTGTTTGACCAATTACAAGGTTCCTGTGTATACTCAAAGATCGACTTGAGGTCAGCGTATCATCAACTGCGTGTGAGAGAGGAGGATATTCCTATAACTGCCTTTCGTACGCGGTATGGACACTTCGAATTTCGAGTGATGCCGTTTGGGTTGACAAACGCGCCTGCTGTATGCATGGACCTTATGAATCGAGTATGCAAGCCGTATCTAGATAAGTTTGTCATTGTTTTTATTGATGATATTCTTATTTACTCTAAGAGTAAGGAAGAGCACGAGAAGCACCTGAGAAAGATATTGGACCTGCTGAAGAAAGAGAAGTTGTATGCGAAGTTCTCGAAGTGTGAGTTTTGGTTAGAGTCTGTGCAATTCCTTGGTCACGTAATTGATAGCAAAGGAGTTCGCGTGGATCCTGCCAAGGTCGAAGCGATCAGGGAATGGTCGGCACCGACGACGCCGACTGAAGTTTGATAATTCCTTGGTTTAGCTGGGTATTATCAGAGATTCATTGAAGGATTTTCGTTGATTGCGAAGCCATTGATAAAGCTTACCGAGAAGAATAGAGTGTATGAATGGGGAGATGAGGAAGAATTAGCTTTCAAAACGCTCAAGGACAAGTTATGTTCCGCACCGATATTGTCATTACCTGAAGGAACCGAAGACTTTGTAGTGTATTGTGACGCATCTCGTAAGGGTTATGGGGATGTGTTGATGCAACGTGAGAAGGTGATTGCTTACGCGTCGAGACAACTGAGGAAGAATGAAGAGAACTACATGACGCATGATTTGGAATTAGGAGCTGTGGTTTTTGCGTCGAAATTGTGGAGACACTATTTGTATGGGACGAAGTGTGTTGTATTCACTGACCACAAGAGTTTGCAGCACATTTTAGATCAAAAGGAGTTGAACATGAGACAGAGACGATGGGTAGAATTACTGAGTGACTATGACTGTGAAATTTGCTACCATCCTGGTAAGGAGAATGTCGTAGCAGATGCACTTAGTAGGAAGGATCCAGAGAAACCTTTGAGAGTCAGAGCTTTAGTGATGACTGAGAGTGTTGATTTAACTGAAACAATATTGAAGGCTCAAGAGAGGGGATTAATGAAAGAGAATGTTGATGCTGAGAACTTGGGAAGAATGTTGAAACCTCTTTTTGTGGTTAGGTCAGACGGCCTGAGATATTTCGAGAATCGGATTTGGTTACCGTTGTGTCCATCCGAGGAAGGAAAGCCTGGAGTACGAGATTTGGTTATGAACGAGTCTCATAAGTCGAAGTACTCGATACATCCTGGATCGGATAAAATGTATCATGACCTGAAGAAAGTCTATTGGTGGCCGAATATGAAGGCGGATATTGCTCGTTACGTTAGTAAGTGTTTGACTTGTGCGAAGGTTAAAGCCGAACATAAGAAGTCGTCTGGGTTGTTGGTGCAACCAGAGATCCCAGAATGGAAATGGGAGAAAATCGCTATGGATTTCGTGACGGGTGTACCCAGAACTCCTAGTGGATGTGATATGATTTGGGTAATAGTGGATAGATTGACGAAATCTGCTCATTTCTTACCTATGAAGAAGACGAACAGTATGGAGAAGCTGGCCAGTGTGTACGTGAAAGAGATCGTTTGCAGGCATGGAGTACCTTTATCGATCATTTCGGATCGCGATATTAGGTTTACTTCGGAATTTTGGAAATCGCTTCAACGTGCGTTGGGCACTGAATTGAGTTTGAGCACGGCTTATCACCCGGAGACTGATGGCCAGAGTGAGCGAACTATTCAGACGATGGAGGACATGCTCCGAGCATGTGTGATTGATTTTGGAGGAAGTTGGGAACGCCACTTGCCTTTAGTGGAGTTTTCGTATAATAATAGTTATCATGGGAGCATCAAGGCTGCACCATTTGAAGCGTTGTATGGAAGGAAGTGTAGATCACCTGTGTGTTGGAGTGAAGTAGGAGAAAGTCAATTGACTGGACCCGAAATGGTTTTAGAGACGACAGAGAAGATTGTGCAAATCAAGAACTGATTACTTGCTGCGAGAAGCCGACAGAAGAGTTATGCCGATAACAGAAGAAAACCGTTGGAATTTGAAGTCAGAGATATGGTTATGCTTAAGGTTTCACCGTGGAAGGGTGTAATTCGTTTTGGGAAGAAAGGAAAGTTGAGTCCGAGGTATATTGGACCATTTAAGATCGTTAGACGAATTGGACCAGTAGCGTATAAGTTAGAGTTGCCGAGCGAGCTTAGTGCTATTCACGACACATTTCACGTATCAAATTTGAAGAAGAGTTTGGCGGATAAGGAATTGGTGATTCCTTTGGACGAGATTCAACTGGACGACAAAATTCATTTCATGGAAGAACCCGTGGAAATTATGGACCGAGAGGTCAAGAGGCTGAATCATAGTAGAATTCCCATTGTGAAGGTTCGATGGAATTCTAGGCGTGGACCGGAATACACTTGGGAACGTGAGGACTTTTTCAAGGAAAGGTATCCTCATCTGTTCCAGCGGCACGAAATTTGAGTATAAGAAGAGGCGAGCGCCGGGACGTCGCTCTCTTTAAGGAGGGGTGGATGTGATACCCTAGAACCGAGGTCACTTACATTACCCTAAATTACGCTTATTTTTGAAATTTTTAATAAATTTTTATTTGGTATATATTTTATCGTTTTGGTTGAAACCGATATTCGAGGTTATAATTTTGACGATTGACGATTTAAGAAGAACGATGACGAATACGATCCCGATGGATGCCCAAATTTCTATGATTATTGTCGTTTTATCGATATTGTAATTTTTCGAGACTTTACTTTTGGTTCGTGTTAAGTCGAGTCGGGTGAGTTTTATTGCTTTCCGGGTACATTTAAAGTGTCCTAAAAATATTTTGGAGTGTTCGGGATGATCCCCGACTCCCGTAAAATTTCCAAAATGACTAGTGAGTCAATCCCGTAAACTTATGAGGACGTTTTTTCTTAAGGACAAAAGAAAGCCTATATTGCACCCAAGGTCCTTCCCAAATGCACAAAATGGAAATCAAGCACACACACTAAACATTTCACTTCAAAAAAAAACCCATCCCTTCCCTTTTCTCTCTTTAGGCCGACGACCAAACACCACCAAACCACCACCACTTTCAAATTTCTTGGTTTTTGATTAATTCCAATTAAAGACCATATCTTAAAAACCTTTTGTAAGTGTTAATCCATAGTTTAATCCAACATGCATTAACATGATTTTTCCAAAAATTAAAAGATTTTTCAAAAGTTTATTTTGATGTTAATTAGACATTTCCATGTTTAATTCAAGTATGGATGATGTTATATCACTAAAAAAATCAACCAAAATCAATTTGGTTGATGGGATTTGATCACCCAAACCCCACGGCACAAGGGGTGGGGGGGGTGTTTGGGGGATCATGGTGGTTGCTGTTTTGATGATAGATATTGTATGTATACTTGTTTTTACATGTTTTTAAATGGGTAAAACCATTTGCATGTTTATTTTTGTGATTGGGTTTTATGATGATTTTGATTATTAGGGTGTTTAGGACTGATTATGGTGTTTGAGTATGATTTGGAGTGCTTAGGTTGATGCCTAGTGTCGATAAATGGGTTTGAAAACGAGCGTTGGGATGATTTTGGTATAGGTGATTTTAGGCAGAAAGTTTGAGGTGTTTTCGTAAAAATTATTTTGTAAACAGGTCATGTGGTTAGATAGAGCTTACGACTCCTAACGAGCGTTTTCTTAGCTTCGATTTGGTATAAGATAGAGCTTACGACTCCTAACGAGTCAAAAGTTATGATGTTTTGAAATTCGTGTACCGGGAGATGAAAATCGTCATAATCCGAAATTATACTTGGTTTTAGGTCAAATCCCGGGGACTATAGGTATAGTTTGGTAAATGGTCAAAGGTTGATTTTTGGTCTCAAACCTGCATATTTGAGTCTATCATAAGGCTTAGGTGTCAAATGGGTCAATGGAACATTTTAAATGGGTCAAATGAGTCCGACTTGGTCAAAGTACAATTTCAGTCCGAAAAACGTAGTTTTGGTAAAGTGTTGAGTAGCGGGTCGTAAAAGCGAAAACTTTTAATGGGATTAAATATGTGTTTTCTACAGGTCTTAAGGTATTTTTGAGAATTTTATCAATTTTTATAAAAAGGTTTAAGTCTAGTAAAACAGTCCGTACTTTTGGTAAGAATCGGCGAAAAATGCGTAAAAAGGAATAACGTTAGTAACATGGACAAATGGTATAAAACGCGTAACACTTGTTTGTTTTGTTTTGGCGTGAGTTGTAATTATCACAAGTGACTAATATGTATGTATTATATACAGTACCTTAAGGTTTATAAATGAGATTACTCATTACGCGTTATTGGTTTGATAGGTGTTGATTTACCCGGGCATCCTCATTGTCGTCAGTGACCGTCACTCGAATCGTCGACTACTTGTTATATAAGGTGTGAATTTATAGCCTCGCTTATTATTGTTTTAAACTGTTTTACCCGCGAGGGAAATGCATGCTAGTTTTCAAAATGAACATATGTCATGAATGATTGTTGGACCCGAATGTTGCCTTTGAAATTGTGTTGAGTACCTAGTTGCAAAAGGCCCTAATTTCATGAACTATTAACTATTGATTAATCCTAGCGTAGATTAGAAATAGCCGCTTATACAAAGTGATAGTACTATGGGGTTGACTACCCTATCCGAGACGAGGGCTAGTACGTTGATACCCCCTGCGGACGGATAATTTGTGATAAGAGATAAGGTATAATTGCAACTGATGCCTTAGTAGGGGCACTGGTTTCATCTGAATCACGCCGGTAATTATTACGCGGGTGATTGAGTTAACGGTTTAGTGTCATGAGCTTAAACACAATTGTCAGAACCTTGAATATAGATTGTTTGATCTACAAGTCTATGAATGATCGTGAATGGTTTTTATTACACATATGTTCAAAATGAATTGAAAAACCTATGAATTCCACTCAACGTTTTTGTTCACCAAATTTAGCATGTGTTTCAGGTAACCGATGAGGTGTAGCATGGATCATGCATTGGATGGAAGTTGTGTGTGGGGCTTGGAGTCTACTTGTTTTTCCGCCCATTATTACTTAAACATTTTTAACTTTAATGTCATGTTGTTGTGAAAACTGTAACTTTTGGGGTTGAGATTCATGGGGACCGAAACGCAAACTCTGTTGTATCATTTGGGGTTGGAAAACCGTAGACATGTAACTTTTTAACAATTTTTAATTTAAGTTCAAACTTTGACGTCTCTTTGGAGTCATTCGATATATCTTGTGTGCGATGATAACTGCCTAGCACCCAAATGTTGTAGTTCCGCTGCGCATAGCATTTGGTGGGGTGTTAGATAACATGTTAGTTTTAATAAAATAGGACACCAGTTGTCCCGACTGTTTGCTTATTGATTTGGACCCAAATGATTGTATGACCCGATGAATGATTATATGACCCGGTGAATGAAATAAGATGGATTATTATTACTTAGGTTGTGTCACTAAAAGTCCCATTAGCATGAATTGTGAACTACCGGGATTTGGTAGACGCTTATGCATATAATAGTACTATTTGAGGAAGATCACCCCAGTTCGCGCCTTGACGGTTGATCCCCGTCGTGCCACATTGATTGGTAAGGGAATTTATGTATGAGAAGATTTATATATGCGTGATTATTGTGACGACACGCTGTTTTAGATGGGCACATGAGTTTCGAGTTAGCTACCCGTTGTTTGTTATAGTAAGGTAGCAATGTCATGCGGCTTATAATAATCCAATAACGAAAATACTACTATACACATTGAATTACAATATATTGCCTGACTAGCAATACGGGGTCTTATTATTGATATTATGTTTGTGTTTTGTTTTTTCATAACCATATTCATATAACGGTTTTTATTTAACTCTATACAACGTTATAAGACGTATTGTATGATGTTTTTGCGACATTGGTTCGTATAATGGTTTTGAAGGAAAAAGCTTATAGTATGATTTACAACAAAGATTTGTATAAAATGTTGTTGGCTTATTTTATGGCCTACGACAAAGAATTGTACAAAATGATTTTCGGTAATAATTTTATACCGATGATATATTAACGATTTCATTGAACTCTATGAATTCACTCGGCGTTTTCGCTAACCTTTTCTTTTAACATGTTTTATCTCAGGTACTCGAAGGTAATTCTCGGGAAGACGACAAGAATTTATGGCCCGCACTTAAATAATAATTTCCATTCAAATGCTTTGTAAAACTTTTATGAAATACTATGACTTGGGACCTATGTAAATTTGATATTTATGAATGGAAAAATGCTTTATTATTAAATGACGTGATTTTTTTGCGTTGTCTATGATGTGAGTAATGTGCTATCCCGTAACACCAACGACTCTTCCGCTGAATTGAATTGTGAATATTTGGGGGTGTTACAAAGTATCTTTGACGAAAGATTATTCACTGGCATTTGTTGTTCCGCAACGTGGTTTGTAGAAGCCTCAACCTAATTAATAAACACACATCTAACAATAAATACTTATGATTAGAAACTAGCTACAAAAATGCATCAGCCATCTCCATCTTAAAACACAATTAATAAAATCCAGACAGTTTAACATTATAAAAACAAAAAGGGAACACTAACTAGCTTTTATAATAACAAATACCAAACAACACAAGTTAATACAAATTTGAACCTTCTCTATGTGCCCTCGTGGAAAATACAACACAAGCTCATTCTCCTGGGGCACGGTGACAAGTGGACCAGCACATGCTTGCCATAATTCCTTAAAAAGAGGCACATCTGCATCAATTACACACAAAACTAAATTAATTACTACACCAATCAAAGAGACAAAACACGTTTTAGTTTATTGTTTAACGGAATTTCTTTAATTATCAAATCAGTACAAATTCAAACTAGTAACTTCTAATCATATTTAGTGCCCAACAACTCCTTTACCTTTTGTGCTTTTAGCACTATTTTCTTTAGAGACTTTCTTAGCCGTGAGAAGAATTCCATTAACATGGTTCTTCATAAAACTTCTTTTTTTGAGGTATACATATTTGGGGCTTGGTATACCTGGCAATTCATTTTATTCAACAAATACATAAATGATATGCAAAATGAAAGACCAATCATTTCTAATGCAAATAAAAGTCTTGATTGATATACCTTTTTCTGAGAATCATGAGTTACAAAGATTTCCCGGTGAGTGGAAAGAAAAAAATTGTTAGATCTATATTGAAATGAGCAGATATATTTTAGGGTTATGAATGAAGGAATACCACCGTACCATCATTAAATAGGTGTGAAATTTATAAAAAAGAATCTTCTATTATAATATGTTACTAACAGGGTACACGCGCGTTAAACTAAAGTTTTGCAAGCAAGATGTTTTATAGATATATTTATAAATAGTGATGATAACTTTAAGATGAATAACTTTGAGCAATATTAAGTCATTCATATAGAAATAGCATTATAAGATTGTAATAATTGATGGTGAAAGTTATTTGTAAATCTGAGTAACATTCATCGCAATATTATATAACATATAAATATAAAAAATCTTCTTAATGTTTTGAATCCGTTATATTCTCGTCATGTTGGTTAATATGATCTGCAAAAAAATTTGAAGATCTTTTAGCTAGTCGAGGATATCTTCATGAAAATATAACATCTTCGTTTCTATTGGTCGAACAATAGATGTAAAAAAGTTCTCTTGATTTATCTATATTGCTTTCTTGTATTATGGACCCATGTTATGTTTAATACTTGAACTAGATATTTTGTAATACAGTGCCTTTGAACTCCTTGATAGAAAGTAGCGGTTTTTATGTATGTTTCAGTATCATAAAATATCTCTTCCGTATCCTCCTTATGGAAAACTCGGTATTTTCTAAAGCAAAGAACAGTAGTAGCAGGCACAAAACATTAACATGAATAAAAGTTGTATTTGAGAGATGGTATTTTATTATCAATGTCAAAGTCATGTTACAAAAGAAACTAGATATCCCGATATATAAAAATACTATCCAATGTACAACTTTCTTGATGCTAAAGTTACTAATGTTATTTAACCAAAAAAACTAACAAACTCCCCGTAATATGATAACTAAAACTATAATATGGCAAAATTACATAACTACCTCCTGTCCAGTCAAAACCATGTAACAGTTAATGTAACAAACACTCTCACACCAGCCCAAATGCTAACTTTGTACTAGGCCCAAAAAAAGTTTTTACTTCAATATGATATTCAGGACATCAATCTCATGCTCCACAACTATTGCCACCGGTCCACGTCATATTAAACAACACAATGGGCCGCCAATCGAGTTTCAGCCCAGTTACATGCCACACCGGTACTAGGCTGGTTCAAATCACAACCCATATCTAGTCGAGTACGGGTCAGCCTAACACAATGGGTAAAGGCCATAATTATGTTACAACTCCGGTAACATTTTGCTTCCGATGTCAATAGACTATTTTGCCTCATGGGTTTAGAATTATAACTTTGCAGAGAACAATACTAATCTTTTAAAAAATACAATCCTTTTTCGAACGTATAATCTAATTTTAACAAAAAAATCCAAAACACCTCATTTGATGTATCACATAAGTTTAGTAAAAAGAAATACTAATCCTTAGAAACTTTCTCAGCCAGGAGAGGAATCCTATTAGCATCTCTCCTCATTAAACTTCAAATTCTAGAGTTGGAATTTCCGCCTATTCATTCCCTCAAAACATCAATTTCTTTAGAAAAATCGGATATCTTCAGTAAAGCTTGTGTAATATATATCATTATTTCTGAAGGACTTTCATGTGCAACCACTTTTCTTTTCCTCCTTCTCTCAACTTCATAAACAACATGGTCGTCAAAATCTGTTTCACTTACGCTAGCAGGTGGTCGTTGGTTTCGTGTATTGATGAGGCTGGAGGTAGGAGGTTGTATGGTTAATTGATGAGGTGATTGGATTGACTGGTGGCGGTCTGGTTGGTGTAGTGGAGATGACTTGAGAACGTGATATTATATGATGATGTTATTTTATTACAAAACTTTTTTATAAAGTAGGTATACGAGGTAATAACAAAACTAAAACAAATTGTATAACCATACTTGAGCCCCATAGGTGTTACCAAATTAGGCACACAAGAATTCCAATCAGCAACCGCTTATAACCGCCCTTTGGATAACTCTGGATAAATAAAACAATTAATATACACGAAAAACATCTTATAGGAAATCTAATTTTATTAAAAAATCCTAAAAACTTTAAATACGCCTTTTGAATTAACGTAACCTTGAGTTGAGACTGCCGAAACGTATAACAAGAAACTAGGGCATAGAATTTCTTAGTGTGTGGTATCTTGACTAACGATGGTCACGTTATATGACCAAAGGTTCTTAGTTTCATGCTCTTTTTAATCTAAATTAATGTTGAGTTGAGACTGCATGAACATTATACGAGAAACTAGGGATTAGAATTACTTAGTCCCGTGTGTCATTTTGACCAAAGGTGGTTGTATGCGCTTGGATATTTCTTATTAGTTTCAAATTCAATTTGGCTTAATTAATTAGCAAATCAAGAATACCATTAGTGGATGTGTCTTTTTATTTCCTCAATAAAATACTATCTTTTTACCTAACATATATGAAAAAAGGAAACACACAATACTTTGATTCGGGGGGCTCTGATCTATTAAAGTCGAACACTGCAATATATATGAGTGTAAGATTCACCATATGTGAAAATTACCCTACATTTTCAAGTTTTGACACATAGATTGCTTCACTTCATTAGCCTTATTTTCCCAACTACCCATCTATCATCAATTTTCTCTTCAATTTATTTTTAGATTGAACCTTGGATAGGTAATTACTATCTAATAAAATAAATTCTGAAGCTATTTTCACTTGAAACGTCACAAGAATTTTGTCATAGTGATTGAATTCTAAGTGATGATGATAAATTTTAATAGATATAGGATTGGCATCGACTCGTCAAAAGTGGAAAGGGTTGGCACAAATCAATGGGTTTATGGAATTACTTTGTAACATTCTTTCATGTGGGGAAAAGACACTTGGAATTTCTTGTTTTGTAAGTCAACAATTCTATTAAAATAGTACGAGTTACTATAGATAAATGTGGACTTCAGTTTGCTCGAGTAGTCATCTAAGTAGATGCTCTACTCTCATTCCCTCAAAAGTTTTAATTCTTGTTTGGCATGCCTAGACAAATCGTTCCAATGTTTCGTTTGTGAAAATAGTCTTATTTTTTCCAAATGTATGGGTCTTTCAATTTTCATAAACATTTTTTTATGGTGGAGTTCGGAATTCTAATGACTCTTCCATCTTGAAGATTATTTATTTCATTAAAAACTTTAGCTCGCAAAAGAAGACATTTTTTCTGACACTTCAACTCTCATGTTTTGAATCCGTTATATTCTTGTCAGGTTGGTTAATATGTTCTGCAAAAAACGTGAAGATCTTTTAGCTGGTCGAGGATATCTTCATGGAAATATAACATCTTTGTTTGTATTGGTCGAACAATAGATGTAAAAAAGTTCTCTTGATTTAACTATATTGATTTCTTATATTATGGACCCATGTTATGTTTAATACTTGAACTAGATATTTTGTAATACACTGCCTTCTAACTCCTTGATAGAAAGTAACGTTTTTTTATGTATGTTTCAATATTATAAAATATCTTTTCAGTATCCTCCTTATGGAAAACTCCCTATTTTCTAATGCAAAGAACAGTAGTAGCAGGCACAAAACATTAACATGAATACAAATTGTATTTGAGAGATGGAATTTTATTATCAAAGTCAAAGTCATGTTACAAAGGAAACTACATATCCCGATGTATAAAAATACTATCAAAAGTACAAATTTCTTGATGCTAAACTTACTAATGTTACTTAACCAAAAAATTAACAAACTACCCGTAGTATGATAACTAAAACTATAATATGGCAAAATTACATAACTACTTCCTGTCCAATCAAAAACCATGTAACAGTTAATGTAACAAACACTCTCACACCGGCCCAAATGCTAACTTTGTACTAGGCCCAAACAAAGTTTTTACTTCAATATGATATTCAGGACATCAATCTCATGCTCTGCAACTATTGCCACCGGTCCACGTCATATTCAACAACACAACGGGCCGCCAATCGAGTTTCAACCCAGTTACATGCCACACCGGTACTAGGCTGGGTCAAATCACAACCTATATCTAGTTGAGTACGGGTCAGTCCAACACAGTGGGTAAAGGCCATAATTATGTTACAGCTCCGGTAACATTTTGCTTCCGATGTCAATAGACTATTTTGCCTCATGGGTTTAGAATTATAAATGTGCAGAGAAGAATACTAATCTTTTTAAAAATACAATCCTTTTTCGAACGTATAATCTAATTTTAACAAACAAATCCAAAACACCTAATTTGATTTATCACATAAGTTTAGTAAAAAACAATACTAATCTTTAGAGACTTTCTCATCCAGGAGAGGAATCCTATTAGCATATCTCCTCGTTAAACTTCAAATTCTAGAGTTGGAATTTCCGCCTTCATTCCCCTCAAAACTTCAATTTCTTTCTAGCTTGTGTAATATATATCATTACTTCTAAAGGACTTTCATGTGCAACCACTTTTCTTTTACTCCTTCGCTCAGCTTCATAAACAACATCGTCATCAAAATATGTTTCATTTACGCTAGCAGGTGGTCGTTGGCTTGGTGTATTGACGGGGTCGGAGGTAGACGGTTGTCTGGTTAATTGATGAGGTGATTGGATTGACAGACGGCGGTCTGGTTGGTGTAGTGGAGATGACTTGAGCACGTGACAGTGAAGTGGAACGCACCATGGAAGTTTTTCCACGAAATTGAATCCTATTTGATTTGTAATACACAAGAAACCACGTGAGAAGTGTTGCAACTTGCAAGGACTCCCAGATGCATACTCTGACTAGAAAGATCAGATGATGGTATGTTGGTTTGCTGAGGTGCGTGACTAAATCTGAAAGTGTATTAAGCGATTAACGCGAAACATGTGCTTGAACGTCCACTGGTAGCCATACAAAGTTATTGTCTTTAAAGTCTTGTGTTGGGGGTTGCTTTGACATGTCCTGCCATTATCATATTACCATATAGACATAAGTGAAAAAACACCAACGAGATAAGCTGATAAATTTCAAATTTCAAGGAACCAACCAATGCAGGAAGACATTCTTCAAACAGAGAAGCCACTATGAGTGCTTTATCTAAAGTAGACAACGTCTTGCAAAAAGAATGCACGTGAAACCGCGGTTGGGTAGGTGGTGCAGGTTCCTTCTTCCTAGCTTTTCATAATGCTATCAATAACAAATTTATAAATTACATATAAGTATCAGATAAGAGCTTTACAAATATCATCTTAAAATATATAGTGGTACACTCACATTAATTTCGGACATCAAAGTAATTTGAGCGTACACCTCCTCTATATCTTTTTCAGCCTGCAAATGCAACAACACAAAACGAACATATAATAGTCAAGGTAAAGCCCTCTAACACAAACACCAAATTAAGCGGATGTTTTTTAAGCTAATTTGTGGGCTTATGAAGTTATGAGCTTATTTTGATTTCGGCTTTTATTCAATAAGCCCCGACTGATTCATCTTATTTTGAGAATTAAGAGCTTATATATGTTTAATTTGATATAATAAGCTTATGTAAGCCCATAAGTTTCAAAAAAATTAAAAGAAACCTGATATTATGAAATACCTCCAAATAAAATAAGATAATAAGCCCACAAGTAAGCTTAAAATAACACCCTAAGTAATCTTAAACAAATTTACCCTCAAATACACATCCATAACACGACAAAGTATCTTTTACGAAAGATTATTCACCGGCATTTGTTGTTCCGCAACGTGGTTTGTAGAAGCCTCAACCTAATTAATAAACACACATCTAACAATAAATACTTATGATTAGATACTAGCTACAAAAATGCATCAGCCATCTCCATCTTAAAACATAATTAATAAAATCCAGACAGTTTAACATTATTAAAATGAAAAAGGGAACACTAACTAGCTTTTATAATAGCAAACACCAAACAACACAAGTTAATACAAATTTGAACCTGCTCTATGTGCCCTCTTGGAAAATACAACACAAGCTCATTCTCCTGAGGCACGGTGACGAGTGGACCAGCACATGCTCGCCATAATTCCTTGTAAAGAGGCACATCTGCAACAATTACACACAAAACTAAATTAATTGCTACACTAATCAAAGAGAAAAAAAACGTTTTAGTTTATTTTTAATGGCATTTCTTTAATTATCAAATCAGTAAGAATTCAAACTAGTAACTTCTAATCATATTTAGTGTCCAACAACTCCCTTACCTTTTGTGCTTTTAGCACTATTTTCTTTAGAGACTTTCTTAGCCGTGAGAAGAATTCCATTAACATGGTTCTTCATAAAACTTCTTTTTTCAGGTATACATATTTGGGGCTTGGTATACCTGGCAATTCATTTTATTCAACAAATACATAAATGATATGTAAAATGAAAGACCAATCATTTCTAATACAAATAAAAGTTGATTGATATACCTTTTTCTGTGAATCATGAGTTACAAAGATTTCCTGGTGATTGGAAAGAAAAAAATTGTTAGATCTATATTGAAATGAGCAGATATATTTTAGGGTTGTGAATGAAGGAATACCACCGTACCACTCATTAAATAGGCGTGAAATTTATAAAAAAGAATCTTCTGTTATAATATATTACTAGCAGGGTACACGCGTGTTAAACTAAAATTTTGTAAGCGAGATGTTTTATAGATATATTTATAAATAGTGATGATAACCATAAGATGGGATAACTTTGAGCAATATTAAATCATTCATATAGAAATAGTATTATAACATTATAATAATTGATGGTGAAAGTTATTTGTAAATCTGAGTAACATTCGTCGCAATATTATATAACATATAAATATACAAAATATTCTTAATGTTTTGAATCTTTTATATTCGCGTCATGTTGGTTAATATGATCTGCAAAAAAACTTGAAGATATTTTAGCTGGTCGAGGATATCTTCATGAAAATATAACATCTTTGTTTCTATTGGTCGAACAATAGATGTAAAAAAGTTCTCTTGATTTATCTATATTGCTTTCTTGTATTATGGACCCATGTTATGTTTAATACTTGAACTATATATTTTGTAATACAGTGCCTTCTAACTCCTTGATAGAAAGTAGCGTTTTTTTATGTATGTTTCAATACTATAAAATATCTCTTCCGTATCCTCCTTATGGAAAACTCCCTATTTTCTATAGCAAAGAACAGTAGTAGCAGGTACAAAACATTAACATGAACACAAGTTGTATTTGAGAGATGGTATTTTATCATCAAAGTCAAAGTCATGTTACAAAGGAAACTACATATCCCGATATATAAAAATACTATCCAATGTACAACTTTCTTGATGCTAAATTTACTAATGTTATTTAACCAAAAAATTAACAAACTGCCCGTAGTTGATAACTAAAACTATAATATGGCAAAATTACATAACTACCTCTTGTCCAGTCAAAACCATGTAATAGTTAATGTAACAAACACTCTCACACCAGCCCAAATGCTAACTTTGTACTAGGCCCAAAAAAGTTTTTACTTTAATATGATATTCAGGACATCAATCTCATGCTCCGCAACTATTGCCACCAGTCCATGTCAGATTCAACAACACAATGGGCCGCCAATCGAGTTTCAGCCTAGTTACATGCCACACGGTACTAGGCTTGGTCAAATCACAACCCATATCTAGTCGAGTACGGGTCAGTCCAACACAGTGGGTAAAGGCCATAATTACGTTACAGCTCTGGTAACATTTTGCTCCCGATGTCAATAGACTATTTTGCCTCATGGGCTTAGAACTATAACTGTGGAGAGAAGAATACTAATCTTTTAAAAAATACAATCCTTTTTCGAACGTATAATCTAATTTCAACAAACAAATCCAAAACACCTCATTTGATGTATCACATAAGTTTAGTAAAAAACAATACTAATCTTTAGAAACTTTCTCAGCCAGGAGAGGAATCCTATTAGCATCTCTCCTCATTAAACTTCAAATTCTAGAGTTGCAATTGCCGCCTATTCATTCCCCTCAAAACATCCATTTCTTTAGAAAAATCGGCTATCTTCAATAAAGCTTATGTAATATATATCATTATTTCTGAAGGACTTTCATGTGCAACCACTTTTCTTTTCCTCCTTCGCTCAACTTCATAAACAACATGGTCGTCAAAATCCGTTTCACTTACGCTAGCGGGTGGTCGTTGGCTTGGTGTATTGATGGGGCCGGAGGTAGACGGTTGTCTTGTTAATTGATGAGGTGATTGGATTGACAGGCGGCGGTCTGGTTGGTGTAGTGGAGATGACTTGAGCACGTGATAGTGAAGTGGAACGCACCATGGATGTTTGTCCCCGAAATCGCATCCCATTTGATTTGTAATACACAGCAAACCACGTGAGAAGTGTTTCAAGCTAGGTTGCACTGATACAGAAACGGCAGGGGATACGGGTACGATACGGGAACGGGGAACGGCAAAAATAAAAAAATTCAAGATACAGGAACGACATGGATACGGTAAACCTATTTGCACCGTAAAGACATAGCATTCACATATAAAATTATATATTTGTCTTTATAAAATTCATATAACTTGAATTATTTTTTAGATCAATTTATTTTTCATGTGAGCTTTTAGACACATTGGTCAAGATAATAAAAAAAAAATAAGCTCACTAAACCGTTTTAATAAAACAACACACCCAGTTTGAAGTCTTGACAGACAATAATTGGTTCAAGATTTAAAACATAGACAATACTTTAACTAATTTTACTTTGTGAAATTAACGATGATTCACTAATTCAACAAGTTCGGCCGGTTATAAAACCGTTCGACAATAATTAGTTCAAGATTTAAAAAAACAACAACATATACACTATTACTTGGTACTTACGAATTGGACTATGGATGTATAAGCATGGAAATAAGCCACTAATATTTTCTATTAAGGATACCTTTATTTACTTTTCTTAATTCATCATTCTTTTTTATTACTTTCAAAAAAGTTAAAAACTTGTACCCACTAAGACTTGTACCCACTAGTAGTATTTTAGTAGTAGCGAAAATTACAGACAGGGCCACTTTTTGTGGTCCTTGTCTTGCAGAGGCCAACTTTTCCTTGGGTTACGAGAATAGCCACCATGCTCGGGAAATCCCTACGACGAGGTTCTTTTTGCCACGTGTAAGATAGTTATACGTTTTAAAAAAACACAACTTACCAAACATGGCCTACGAACCCCCAACTTTTTTAGACATTTATTGTGCATGGTGGGCCCCGGCATGTGAACCCCCAGCTTTTCCAGACAATGGGCCCCAAGATTTAACCTTTAAACATACTCCCTTTAGTTATTTCTTGAGTATAGGTGTATTTTTTTATTTTTTTTTTGTAAAGAAATTATTTTGGTAATGTTTAAAAACTTAGTAAAATTAGTGTGTAACCCCTACTTTGCGCATGTTTAGTTTATTGTTATGATTTTAAAAAAAAATTATTGGCATGTTGAGTAGTTTTTAAAGAGCGCTTTGCGTAGAGATAAAGAGAAAAAAAATTAATTGGCATGTTGAATAATATATTAATGGGCAAAGTATGGCACTCGTGAAGATTTTGATGAAAAAAATTGTATAGTATTTTCTCTTTAAAAAATGAGTAAGTATGTAGTATGCGCAAATTTTGTATAACGTTATGATATAAAAATTAATAAAATACATAGTCGAAAGGAAAAATATATTTTGTGTAAAAAAGAATATATACGAATTTCCTGTACATGCGTGGTTAGTATATATTTGAGATATATTTTGAACTGCAAATTAGTATTTAAATAATTTGATGCGCAAAATAATCAAACACTAATTACTCGATATATTCAGGGTTGTATTCAAAGCATAATATTATTAGAATTACTAAAAACAACGGAAAACACAAAATGTGACAATCCGTCAATTTATGGTTGATATTTTATTCTCAATATTTATTTGAAAACATTATTTTAATGTTATAATATGAACTCACTTATTTTTGGGAAGAAATTTGGATTTACGTCTTGATGTAGCATCGACTACGTTTAAACAGGAGGATTCTACGTTACGTGCTCACGTTTATATACACCGTCTTTGTTGACAGTCCGACATTTCAGAAAATAAATTTATCCGTGAATATTATTTTGGAATTTTAAACTTGTGTTGGTTCATAAACTCACAAATTTACGAGAAGAGATTAGGACTTACGATTTTAATTTAACGTCCTTTACGACTAAACCGGAAACCTTAGGATTTCGTATTTATGTTTTCGAACTCCGTTTTTGATGAGACAATTTTTATTAGATTCGTTTTGTGCCGTTGATTCATAATTTATAAAAACGTTTTTCGTAAAACGACCCGAGGGCACGTAAATCGAGGAAACTGGAATCGAGGAGTACCCGTAAATAATTGGGGATGAGACAAAAACAAGTTTTGCCCCACCCCCACTACATGGACGGCCAACTAATGCACCACCACCCTTGATGTGTCAAATTCTTAGCTAATAAGCTAACACATGTTAGCTTAGCTTAAAAGCTACTCCATCAAAACACAAAACCATCTATCCTAAACTAGTAGCTCATTCACAACATGCAAATCAACCAAAATCCTCTCCTCCCTCTCTCTAGATGCCGTCCACTCTCACACATAAACACCCTATTTTATCAACTTTTAACCATGAAATCTCATGTTATTCATACATAAGTTGAAGCCCTTTTGAAGCTCTATTGATTGGTGGTGATTATAACATCCAAGGAGGAGTTTCTATGGAGTCTTGGGGCTGATTTTCCACAAGGAGTTCTTGAATAATGGTGGTCTTGAATATGGTCTTGGTTTATCACAAGTTTCTCCATCAAAATCCATGTCTTGATCATAACCTACATCATCATAGTGGTATAAAGATTGTTCTCCTCATCCTCTTGTTATTTTGATTATGTAATCATGTGTTTTCTTTCCTATTGTATATGTATATGGTGATTATATGATGATAAAAATATGATGTGGGGATTTGGTGTTGATAATCATGGGTAAAAAGATGAAAAACTATATGTAAAAAGGTTAAAATCATGCTTAAAATGATGGCTGTATAAAACAGTAAAGAACCATGTGATGAACTGATAAAATGGCATAGATTAATGGATATACAGTAAGTAATATTTCTTGTACACATGTGAGAGTTGGCCATGCAATCGGAATCATTATAATGAGTGAGATATGACCAAAACAAGTTTAGAGTACCAATCTGAATAGTCAGTTTTGGACGGACTGTTAAGGATATTTAGATTTGGATTGAGCAGTAGCTAAAACTAAGTTAATTGTAGCACATATCATTTAGTTTATGGTGTCCAAAAATGTGCTTCTATCTCCTTGTAGAACTCAAGATATGGTAAAAATGGTGAAAGTGAAAGTAAAAATCAGACTTTGGGAAATTAAAGTATAATAGTATTATATAAGCACTCAAATAAAAATAGTATAAAATGTGAATTAAAACCCACTAACTTATATAATACATTTATATAAATATGTATAAGGATAAATAAATGGACATTTTATAAAAAATGGTAGTTTGATAAGTTTTATAAGTTATAAAACTATAAACATGATTTTTACGACTTTTTTGGCTATTACCGTAAAATTAACGTTTTTGTTAAATAAAACTTAGACGGTTGGACCCGTCTAATGTAAACTTTTATAAACTCATATACTGATATATAAACATGTATAACAAGTAAAAACCGATAAACCCGAACTATAAAACATACGGACATTAACGGGCTAAGTTAACGTTATTGGACTAATAATACAACAAAATGGACTAAAACTCTTATAAACTTATTTATTGAGCTTAACCCATTTGGACACAATATGTAAAGTATAAATACTGATAATACAAGTATGAAATAGATTAATACAATATTATGAACTTATAATAGGCTTATTGGACCTAAAACACGTAAATAGATAAAACTAGTAAACTAGTATAAAAGTTATCGACACATAACACTAAAACGAGTAAATGAGAATATGTAGACCCACTTGATCATCATATATATAAAATCATCATATGTACACATAAATGTTATTTTTATAAAGTCATTGGACAAGAGTCTAAGACGAGTATTATTTGTCTAGGTTTCCGTGATTGAAGCACGTACCGTACATCCGAATTGCCGATAAGCCGCTTTCCCACATCAATGTGAGTTCATAGCCTCACACTCTTTTAAATGTTTTTACGAAATATTTTATAAACCTGCGAGGGAGATAACATGTTAGTTTTACTAAAATAGGACACCATTTGTCCCAATTGTTTGTCTATTGATTTGGACCCGAATGATTGTATGACCCGATGAATGATTATATGACCCGATAGGTGAAATTAAATAGATTATTAAAGTTAGGTTATGTCACTAAATGTCCCATTAGCATGAATTGTGAACTACCGGGATTTGATAGTCGCTTATGCATATAATAGTACTATTTGGGGACGATCACCCAAGTTCGTGCCTTGATGGTTGATCCCCGTCGTGCCACATTGTTTGGTAAGCGAATTTATGTATGAGAAGATTTCCATAGCGTGACCTTTGTGACGACATGCTAATTTAGATGGGAAAATTGAGTTTCGGGCTAGCTACCCGTTGTTTGTTGTAGTAAGGTAGCAATGTCATGCGGCTTATAATAATCCAAATTAACGAAATACTGCTATATGCACCGAATTACGATATATTGCCTGACTAGCAATATGGGGTCTTACTATTTATATTATGATCGTGTTTTGTTTTTTCATAACCATATTCATATAACGGTTTTTATTTAACTCCATACAACGTTATAAAACGTATTGTATGATATTTTTACGACATTGGTTCGTATAATGGTTTTGAAGGCGAAAGCCTATATTATGATTTTGACAAGGATTTTGGCTATTTTATGGCCTACTACATGGATTTGTACAAAATGATTTTCGGTAATAATTTTATACCGATGTTATATTGATGGATTTTATTAAACTCTATGAATTAACTCGGCGTTATCGCTGACCCTTTTCTTTTAACATGTTTTGTCTCAGGTACTTGAAGGTAATTCTCGGGAAGACAACAAGAATTCATGGCCCGCACTTAAATTATAATTTCCATTCAAATGTTTTGTAAAACCTGTATTAAATACAATGACTTGGGACCTATGTAACTTTGATATTTATAAATGGAAATGCTTTACTATTAAACAACGCGATTTTTAAGCGTTGTCTATGATGTGAGTAATGTGCTATCCCGTAACACCAACGAGTCTTCCGCTGAATTGAATCGTATAAATTTGGGGGTGTTACACAAAATATAAACGTAACAAGATAATTTTTTACATGATTGGATAATTTATATCGATCTGTAGTTACGAATTAATCGTTCCTTCTTAGCAATAGTTATAATCAAATTTTTCCTTGCTTCATTCAAGTTGTCATACATACGTTGATCTAATTCTTGAGCCATAAGAAGTGTATGCAACCCGTAACTGGTAACGGTTGTCATTTGCATAGACTCCACCAACCTAATTCGTGGTTCACGGGCACGCATTCGTCGAAAGTAAAAATTCTATTATGTCACCAAATTGTGTGCAAGTGTGATCTCATCCTGTAGATCCCTTTGTATGCTCTCAATGACATCTGGTCTAAGTTGATTTGAAGAAGCATCCATATTATGTTAGTGTGGGAGAAATATTGTTTGTGAATTGTGTGGGTGGGAGATTAATTTTAAGAAATATATAGAGAATACGAATATGTGTAGTTGTTATCACAGCGTTATAATAATGCCATATGAATTCAAATAATATGAGAAAAATGGTCCACTGATTAAAGTAGTGAAAGCATGTGAGCCTCCAGCTAAGGCAATGATATACTCAGGAAAAATCATATGAGATGAAGGACATTGTTAGTGATTTGATGTGCTAATTTAGATATTCGAATCAAACAAATGTCATAGTACATGTGATGAGTAATTGAATATTGGCATGACATTTGATACATAAAGAAAAATAAAATAATATAATAAAGATTAAATTTAGCATATTAATAAGACAGTCTGAATACTACTAACAAATGATGTTAATTGTAGTTAGTAGATAAGAGGAACCTTTTAGGTCTATGGCAGGAAATTTCTTTAATCTCCTCGTTCTCCAGGTGTTCTTGTTCAGCCCATTCAATCATTTGGTCATTTGTGAAATCATTTTATGTTACTTCCTTATTTTCATCTTCATTTTTACCTTCGTAACCTGTTATTACATCGGCCATCGTTTCTGCCAGGGCAGCATTTGAACATATGTAGTTTGGTATAATAATATCCACACCTACATGGTCGAGGTACATCTCCAACATGCCGTGCGCTGCTGAGATGTCGAACGTGACATGCATGTCATAGTTGTTTCTTAGTTTGACTGTGTGAGATTTCTCGTAATAGTTTATTTTGTAATAAAGAGCATGGATATTGTAAGAAAGAATGTTGAAAAGATATTGTTTAATATCTTTAAGTTTCATTCTTGGGATGTTGATCATCATTGTACCACCATTGACATATGTTGGGTTATTTGTTTCATCTATCACCAATTGGCCACTATGATGTAGTTGACTTAGGTATATGGTATAGTTGGATTTGGGTATATGGTGTAGTTGGATTTGCTTTTCTAATTAGTTCGAACGATCTATTGTGATCTAACCTTTTATTCTTCTGTTTCTGCATTTGATGTAGATACCGGAGTGACTCTTATAGTTTTAGGTTTGTTTCTTCAGAAATGATACCCGTTAATGATTCCTCCAATGAACCGTCATTTGGAATCAACGCCGTGGTTAAATCTACCAGTTGATGAGAAACGTAAATCTGGAGTTTTCCAACAACTTTAGCAATGTCGTACATAACATCGATATCGTAATCGCTCTTTATTTTTTTTAGACCCTGTAAGTTGTTGATTTGTGGTAGTGTGTAATATATGTTGTCAATTGTTATATGGGTGTAATATGGAACAGTTAGCTTTGATTTTATGTAACTAACCATATCTGCATACAACATTGGTGGAATGCTAACATCTAGTACTGAACCGGGTTCATATCTTAGGGGGTTAAGTTTGAATTGGCCTTTGTGGTTGACTTGAAATTCGAATGTATTTTCATTTGAGGTTGACATGTTATTTATGTAAGAGGATTGAATTAAAGATGAGTATGGATTGTAGTCAAAATGTAAGGACATATACATAACAAGAAGATGAAATGGAACAGTGGTTCATTTATTTCTATTGCAGGATTGATAAGACTAGTCACTTTGAAAGCAACAAGTAGGGCATGCATTACAAAGTAATGGGTTACAAATTCGTAGCATACACTAATGAAGATGTTCCCACTTGTTACATATTACTCAAATAGTTTTCTTGAACATGAAGGCTTATCTTGTTTTCTTTGTTTGTTACCCTCATTGATGTTTTGTTCCGCCACAACCAAAGGTGATAATTTGACACGAGACACATACACATGTAGTTCAGTTCGAGGAACATGCGTATATGCTTGGATAAATTCACGGTCTTGTAAAGCATCGTCCAATGAGAGCAGGCCTGAATCTAGAGAACAATTAGATTTTTTATGTAGAGAAATGTTGAGGAGGTAGGATCGTAACCTATATTGTTGGTCAATATAAATTTTATTTTATTTGTTGAAAAAGTTTGAAGGTCGACTTGGTCTATGGTTGCAATGAGACCACCAACAAATTTTCTTCCAGGGGGTGAAGAGAACCTTCCATAATGGTGCAAGCGGATAGTGTATTTCATGTTTGGAATATGAAATGGGTTACTAGATGTTGTGATATTCGTTTGTGTGAAGGTGAATTATATAGATGTGTGCATTTAGTCCTTTAACTGTTTAAATGTATTGTCATGTCACCTTTTTAATCAATAATAAATGCTATGGCAGTGTATAATTCATTTTGGGTGTTTGATTATATGAACTAAATTTATTCGATAAAGGAAATATATTACAAGATACACCTAACAAGGCCAAATGCAATTTGAGAATTTGGAAAACAAATTAGTTTCTTAAAAACAAAAGTTGTTGAACCAAGTAGAGTTGTTTAGGTTTATATCATCTAGGTGTTGAGAGGTGTATTGTTGTGAATTGTAGTGTTCGTTTGCAAAAGATGTGTTTTGATAGTCAATTCCCTGTGTATGATCATACTGTTGTGAGGGTTGTATGTTGTGATTAAAGCTTTTTCCCCCATAAACGTTATCAGTTTGTGGTACTTCAGGGTTATGCGTTTGGAAATGATCTATTGGGTATGAGTTATGAAAGTAAGGCTGAAATGGTTGTGAAGTGCTTTTTCCTAAATCGTTAAAAGTGTTTTGGTAAAATCCGTCGACGGGACTAGCATAATTATCGTTTTTTGTTGGAACTTGTTGTCAGCGAGTCTTTACTAATGGTTGTGGGACGTATGATTTTTTGCACTGATCACGCCTGTGGCCCCCTTCATTGCATCTGGTGCAATGTATACCCTTTGTTAACTCACCTTGTGACAATATTCGGTTGGTGTTTTTTGGACGGCCAGGTTGTGGGCTATACATTTGAGGAGGTATAATGGGGCGTATATGAGATGGAAACTCCCATTCATGCACATCTCCAACAAATTGGATGGATTCTGCGTACGTGGCTTGGTATTTTTCCTTTCTAAACCAATCTGCTATAAATTGTAAGCAATATGTTGTATGCAAAAATCTAGTTACAGCTATCACGTGCCCACAAGATATGCTTGAAATCTTCCATTTACGAAATTCACATGTATGGTTTCCAAAGTCGACCAATCGAGTATAATGACCATCCATAACCTGGTACTGATATTGATTGACGCCGTGAACGATCCATGTTGCACTTTTAATCTTACTTTTCTCCACCTTATTCGCGACCCAATTTGTGATTTCGTACTTCATATTTGCTGGTAGAAAAAGACAGATTATAGATTATTTATAATTTTTTTTTATAGTTTTACTTTTATAATTATGAACATAACTACCTACAGCTTCACGCCGATCGTAGTTCCAATTTTGCACCATTTTCCGCTACGACTCTGTCAGCATTGTTATAGGTAGCCTTCTTGTCTTTCTTGTACAATTATTAACAGACTCGATGCTGTTAGAAGTACAATAATTGTAGCGGGGGCGGGGAGAATACTCTCTTGACCATCTTTGAGGACCTGCTTCAATTAACTTGTGGTATGCATCAGGCTGAACTGCTTGCAGTATGTTCATGTTGGTTGTAAAATCCTCCACCGTATACGCCTTGCAAATCTTCCAGTAATTTTTTTTGTCTTCTTCTTTTTCAAAGATAGGTTCCTCATTAGATGTCGACAACATATACCATGAAACGCTAATGAAAACGCGTTTCGTACTACCAAAGCTATAGCTGCATGTCTATCGGATATGGAAATCATATTTGGGTTTTCACCAATACATTCTTTAAGTACCGACATCCACCACGACCAATATGGGCCAGTTTCACCTCGACATATACCAAAAGCGATAGGCACAATTTGGTTGTTTCCATCCATCCCTACAGCTAACAAATTTGCACCCTTATACAAACCCTTCAAATATGCAGCCTCGATTATAAGCAATGGGCGTAGTTGATTAAGAAACGTTCGGATCTAAAGTTAAAAAATCAAAGATATAACATAAAAAAAATAATGCATGACTATTAAATTTATGAATGAATAATATTAAAAATAAAACACTGACGTGAGCACCTAGGGCAATAAATAGCATCTCAAAAACTCCTTCTTCGTTTTTCTTGATACGTGTGACCGTTCCGTGATTTTTTTTATATATTGTAACAATAATATAGTGACATTTCAAACGAATCGTAAGGCGATCCCCTAATCATGTGTAACCCATAATACTTACCTCTCCACGCTTGTTGATACGATATACTTATTTTATATATTGACATGATGGCTTTTTGTATATCTTTACTTTTCAAATCACGCTTATCATCTTTTAACTCTTCTCTAAATATGTGACCAATAACTTTTTTGTTTGCGTTCCTGTGGTTTGGAAAAGTTTGTGTTTTTGGACATGTGTGAATATCAATCATGCTTGTAATCTCAAACACATTTGTTTTTGGCCAACGTCTCGCCCGAATAATCCAATCGCATTCTTCAAAATTATACCAATGATAAACACGAGTATTGATGTTTGATTTTTTAGATCTAAATTAATAACCGGATTCTATAACTTTCAACCTAACGGCCAAATCTAGGTCTTCCAAACTTAAAAACACATTTCCAACATAAACCTGTGTATCTTTATTGTAATCCCTTGCTATCGTAGGTTTTGAGTTATAAAAGGGGGTTTCCGGGACGTTAGGTAAGTTTGACATGAAATTTTTCCATTTTTTTGAAAACGGTTTTTGTGTAGTATTATTATCATGTGTAGATGAATTATCATCATATTCATTTTCTTCATGTGTAGAAAACGCACATGATGAATCTGGTTTTGTAAAATTTGCATAGTTGTTATACCCAGAATCAACCTTTTCGTCATATGATGAAAACGCACTTGAACAGCCTGGTTTAGTGAAATTGGCCTCATTAATATCTACGTGGTTGTCATTTTCTTCGTCCGATAAAAAAGCAAATGAAGATCCTGGTTTTTTAAAATCGGCCTCATGCTTATATCCAGAATCTAGAATATCATTTACTGAATCTTCATCAGTTTGTGATTCTTTGTTTTGAAAATCGTTATCATCGAAAAAATTGAACATTTTTTTTGTAAACGAACATACAAGTTGGGTATTTCGTTTGGAGAAGAACAAGCGCATTCAACAAAAAAAGATACCTCATTGTCGTTAGTAATATCTAGCATACTATCAGTTGAAGAAAGTTTGACCGAAATTGTATTTTTTCACCGGGATTCAAATTGAACTTTTTGTATATCATCTCAAGTAACATTGAGTACGTCATATCTACACGCATCATAGCACCACGTTCTTGATCGCGAAATTGAATTATACATTTGAATTATTTTTGCATTGAGTAGATTTTTTTAGTTACGGTTTAATCAGTGTCAGGATAAACATTTATATCCTATTTAAAAAGATACTCAGGAAAGTTTTAAAGAGAGCATCAATAATGCCAGTGAGTTGTCTAATCAATGTCAGGATAAACAAATATATCCCATTTAAAAAGATACTCGAGAAAGTTTTAAAGAGAGCATCAATAATGGCAGTGAGTTGTCTAATCAATGTCAGGATAAACATTTATTTCCCGTTTAAAAAGATACTCGGGAAAGTTTTAAAGAGCATCAATAATGGCAGTAAGTTGTCTAATCAGGATACACATTTATTTTTTTGCATGCAAACATTAATAGATAAAATATTTCATTAAAAACTTACATTACGAAATAAATATTTCATATGAAATATTTATTTATTTGATTAAAATATAATTGACATAACATAGCCTATTACATAGAAATACAACTTTTTAAACAATACATAAAGGTAAAACACATTATGCAATTATATCACTAATTGGACGGTTTAGAAGGAATACAGATTCCTTATACGGGCCAACCATAAACGAACCTAGTATTCCTTCAATAGCTTCGTTGTTATTATAGATCCACATATCATGATTCCATGTTTCTAGCATGTGGGGTTCACCGTAGGGACGAATGCTGGTTTCAAAAATTGGGGTATCATCGTCTGTGAATCCCAAAATTTTGGGCCTATGTTCAATTGGCATCGGGAGAAAATAATGCAATGGACCAATACTAACAATTCCACCGTTCAACAATAAATCCCATGCCATAGCACTCCGACCGTATTCCCAAGCTGTACTACCACCAAGGACGAGAGTGTTTTCATATTGGGTGACCGTGAATGGCGGTAGAATGTGATTTATGATTTCTTGAGGAACATCTTGGACTAAGATTTGATTAGTAAGCAAATCAAATGACACGATCACGTACCTTCTGTGAAGATAAGCTTGATCACAAACGTATTTTTCAGAAGCTGTCCAAATTATTTTACCATCAACAACCGCCTGACTTCCCCTCTTAATTCTAATAGTAGCATCAGAAAAACCAACAGATTCAAGATTGGTCCATGACTGGGTAGTCATTCTAAACATTGATACAGACCATGTACCCTGACCATTTATAGCATAATTAATTTTGACAATAGTTGGATCTTGAGTTGGTGGATACACCTTAAACCCAAATATTCTTTTGGTAGCAGGAGGTTCAAGTTGTTGGAATGGTGTCAATATGGTTACCGACTTTGACATACACGGGTTTCATAACAGAAGTGCAACATCATCGGTAACTAAAAAACACCGAATGCCCTTTGACGTTGCAAGTGCCTTCAGAGCAGGAACATTAAATGGTGAATTTGTTGGTGTAAATGTTAAGTCAACATCAACCGTGTACATTTCACTTTCATCTGTTTCCTTAAACTGTAAAATGAAACTACTATGATCAACTTCACGCGAGCCAAACCGACGAATAAAACTTCCGCGATCAATGCAAGATTTCCATCGCTTAGACACAAGACCAAACCTGCACAAAGATTCTACAGGCAACCTAACCATGATTTCTCTTTGAATGTCAAAGGGAATGTAGTCAGACATTTTTTTATTTTTCTAGTAAGATTATGTGGATTTGTTTACCAAAAACAATTTAAGTTGATACTTAAATAGATCCATTTAGTTATATAAACGAGACATTGTAATCTGCCAGTGACTAGTCAACTCAATGTCTGATTAAACCATGCTATTTTCATGCTCGAGAAATAATAAATGAGACATTGTAAACTGTCAGTGACTAGTCTAATCAATGTCAGGACAAACCATGCTATTTTCATGCTCGGGAAATATTAAATAAAACATTGTAAACTGTTAGTGACTAGTCTATTCAATGTCAGGATAAACCATGCTATTTAAATGCTCGGGAAATATTAAATGAGACATTGTAAATTGTCAGTGACTAGTCTAGTCAATGTCAGGATAAACCATGCTATTTTCATGCTCAGGAAATTATAAATGAGACATTGTAAACTATCAGTGACTAGTCAACTCAATGTCAGATTAAATCATGCTATTTTCATGCTCGGGAAATAATAAATGAGACATTGTAAACTGTCAGTGACTAGTCTAATCAATGTCAGGATAAACAATGCTATTTTCATGCTCGGGAAATATTAAATGAAACATTGTAAAATGTCAGTGACTAGTATATTCAGTGTCAGGATAAACCATGCTATTTTAATGCTCGGGAAATATTAAATGAGACATTATAAATTGTCAGTGACTAGTCTAGTCAATGTTAGGATAAACCATGCTATTTTCATGCTCGAGAAATAATAAATGAGACATTGTATACTGTCAGTGACTAGTCAACTCAATGTCAGATTAAACCATGCTACTTTCATGCTCGGGAAATAATAAATGAGACATTGTAAACTGTCAGTGCCTAGTCTAATCAATGTCAGGATAAACCATGCTATTTTAATGCTCGAGAAATAATAAATGAGACATTGTAAACTGTCAGTGACTAGTCAACTCAATGTCAGATTAAACCATGTTATTTTCATGCTCGGGAAATAATAAATGAGACATTGTAAACTGTCAGTGACTAGTCAACTCAATGTCAGATTAAACCATGATATTTTCATGCTCGAGAAATAATAAATGAGACATTGTAAACTGTCAGTGACTAGTCTAATCAATGTCAGAATAAACCATGCTCGGGAAATAATAAATGAGACATTGTAAACTGTTAGTGACAAGTCTAGTCAATGTCAGTATAAACCATGTCATTTTTCATGCAGTTTTTAAGTTAAATAATCAACCTCACAAATATAAATTCTTATAATTTTTTATTGTTTCCAAATTGTGATATCTGAAATTTCTATAATTTAAATATGTCTGATTATATACCGTTTGAAGTTCAAAGAGAAATAATGCTCAAGTCTGGTGTTGACGATTTAGTTCGTTTTCGCAACGTTTGTAGGAGATGGAGTTATGAGATATAAGGTAGGGACTTCATACGTAGTTACAGTTCACGCACCACAAATCCTTTTTTTTATATTTGGCATATAAGCAAGGTAATGATGGATACTTGTATGCGGTGCATAATGATTGAATGTGCACACGTATTCATTCTCAATTAAATTTAAATGCTCTTAAGCCAATTGCGACTTCAGAAGGTATATGGTGCTTCACATTTGCTGATGATATGGCTCTTGTATTGTGGAACCCTTTAATACAAAAGTGTGTTTCTATGATTCTACCAAACTTCGTGTCTCAACCCAATTCACCAAAAATGATATTTGGTTTTGGTGTTCATCCAAGAACGTTAGACGCAACCATTTTGAAAATAAACTACCCCTATACTCACAGGGACCATGGTACGTTCATGTGTTTACACTAAGGTCAAATAGATGGACTAGTATTCCTATTGATCGTTCACCACGTGATAGCATTCAAATAAAAAGGACAGGGCAAGCGGTGGTTGGGGGTAAAAAATTTTGGGTGGGCTCTGAATTCTTAAATCTTGGGGGTATTTTTTCAGATAAAGTTTACTTAATTGTCTCGTTTGATTTGCTTGCTAAACGATTTCATGTACAAAACATTCCTGAAACAATTACTTCAATGCTTCCCCCACCGTTTTATGTTACTAATATTGGAACCTCACTTGTAATTTCTGGAAGTTACATTCATGGAGATGTGAGGATTATTTGTGCATGGTTATTAGAAATTGATGATGTTGGTTTTATTAATTCAACTACATTACTATTCACTAGTGTGATGCCCTATTATGATCTGCCAAAATTATTAGGCTTTACGATTGATGGAGAGCCAATAATTGATTTTGATGTCAACAGAGTAATGTTTCTTAACGTTGTGCAAGTGTACAACCAAAATTTGCAGTCATTTCAAAACCTTGGAGCTATGCAAGGAAATCGTGGCTCATTCATCGTTGGTCCACACAAAGAATCCTTAATTCTGGTTGACCGTCCACAAAATGAAGTTATATACGGAAATTAGGTTTCTATTAGGACGTTATGTGTTTTTCAAATAATTTTAGTGTTTCTACTTCGTCTTTGTGTTTTGTGTTAGTGCAAGTAACTATGTTATGTACTATTCATTGTTTTTTAATCAATGTAATCTAGGGTTTATTTTAAATAAGTGCATTTTAAATTACAAATAAATCTACACACACAAACAGAACATACATATTACTAAATTTATTCTGAAAGGATACACTAGAAAACAACACAAATAAAGCCAGAAACTAAAAGTACACATATAACATGTCCTTATCAAAGAACACAAAGTAAAACATAAACTAAATGTAACCATAAATGACATTGTTGTCAAACACCGTGACAATGTTTTTCAAAGTGATGTTAAGATAATATTCCATTGGTTTAGGGTTAAACACGAACACATTTTTAAGTATCAACACAGCTCCAACTGATATAGACTTTTTGTATCCCTGTTTTTCCATAACTTTGTGATGAACTGTACCAGCAACAATACCAGATGTATCTTTATGTGTTACATTTAGGTAGCCAATTGAATTTAGGTTACAACTTTTAACTACCTCCACAACTCATTCAAGTTTCCCTTTGGGTGTCAAGAAACTTTTGATGTCACCTAAACAACCAATCACACTACTTCCTTCATCAGCTAAGTATATTGCGTAAATCCAAGGGTCACGCGTAAAATGATCATCCTCACTTGCATCTTCAACTATTTTCTTTAAAAATTCTTGAGTAGATGTTCCAACAACATCACCACCTTCCTTTGTCAATTTTGCTTTTCTATACTTTGCTTGCTGAAGAATACCAGCCGGTCCTGGAATGATCCTCATTGGATTTTCAACACTAGTTGGACAAACAATCGGGGTCAAAGGTAGGGGCTGGTTGGGTTGTGAAGCAATTAAACGACATGGGGACGAAGTACGTGCCATATTTGGTTGTGTGGCAGAAGCACCGAAATTATACAAATTGTTTGGGTAACGAGAATTGTTATCTTCAGCCATACTTCAAAGATAATTGATATTTTTAACAAAATATGTTGGCATTTAACGTATGTCTATATAGTGTTCCAAAAAAATTAAGGTCGGGAATTTTTTGAATAGACAAACATAAATTCATTGTATTGTCACACTAGTATCTTTACATGTCAGGGTTGTGTCACATCTATGTCAGTAGCTTTGTTTTAATTGATAAGTCACATCTATGCCAGTAGCTTTTTTTCTTAAAAACTTTGATTTATAAATATTACTCAATAACAACAAACATACAACTTGAACAAAAAAAGAAAATTAACAAACAAATTTATTTTTAACTCTTAGAGATTGACAGCTAACATTCATACTAACAAATTCTGTGTATAGCCACAATCCCTTGTATCCTCGCAACGATGGGTATAGAATTTCTTCGCCATTTCTTCTCTGACTTGGCGATAGTATGCATTAGGTTCACCTACTACAAAAGGGATTATACCTTGAGAAAGGTTGTATATCAACCAACATGTTATTACCCCACAATCCATATAGTTTCCTTGTTGTGGAACTGGAAAATTGACTTAGTTGTAGGCTACTTGGAAATCATGTGGTCTACATATGCGTTTTTGAAAATAACCTTGACTATACAAAAGGTTGTTCACCACACTTGACCATTCTGACAATTGTTGCTGCAGGGCATCCTTTCGATTATTGCAAGGTAATGAGTCTATGATCGACACCTGGTCAGTAATTAAATTAACTATAGCAGTTACCCAGTGACTATTACCGCAACTGATTGGCATATACACCTACAAATGTAAATCATTTTTATAGACAAATGATTAGTAGAACGCATATTTTTTATATCACATACTATTAAATGTATGTTACGATGATAAACGTATAAATGAAAATACTTACAATTTGTACGTCATGCCACGCTGGGTATGGACACGTCGAACCATTCAAAGTTCCTTTTAGGAACATATCCAATAAAAGATAAAAAACATTTGATCCAGGGTAGTACGTTGCAGTCCCAGTTTTAGAAACTGTCCAATCAGCCTCACGCGGTCGATGCCTAACCATCTACTCAATCCAACAATTAATTTGCTGATTCAACAAAACTAAAAATGTTATTTTCAGTAGCTACAAAATAAATTGTTAATACTTGAACACTCTAAAAAATTCTTACATCATCTGACAACCAACCAGCCATTACAGAATTACGCTTTGAAAGGCTTATATTGGCAAGGTGAGGAACTAGTTCATACCAAAACGTATCCATAACAGTAAAACCCTTGACATGACAATCCAAGAATATATCAATCGGGTTCTCCATAAAATCCTCATATCTAACATACATTTCTCGCTTTACCTAAACATGCCAAACAAATAAATAATCGGTTTGCATTAAAATAAAATTTGTAAAAAATTTAGCTAAAAATATACATTATCGGGATCTACGTTCTCAAACGAAACAAATTCTTTTGTGGTTGGACTTTGATTTTCAACCAGAAAACAATATTCGTCGTTGTCTTCATCACCAAGATTAAAGGTTGTAATGTTATCGAACACACTCTTATTTTTTGACTTTCCAACACGTTTTCCCAGACCTAAATTGGTTGTAGGCGGAAGAGGTGTAAATGGGCTCCTTTTTTGTGGTCCTGGGGATGACGTGCTCTTCTTTCACGGTCTATCATTTCCTGACAATTAATTACAATTTAACAAGTTTAAAATTAAACATTTTACAATATTAACTTGTATTCACAATTTAATAATACTAATTATCTACTTACTGGGTGTACGCCGCGAATATCACGATGTTGTGAAGAGCTAGCTTCAAATGTTCGATCAACCTTAGACCAACGACCAAAACCTTCGTGGGGCATCGAGTTATTCAATTCATACATACTATGACTTGCGGATGGCTTAGCAGGCTGCCCGAACGAAGCGTTTGGAGTCACTTTATAAGACGGCGTATATAGCGACGGAATTCGAATATCGTCAAAGAAGTGGCTACCAACTGTGGAAAAATTGCCTAAACCATCTTGTTGTTGGTCCTAACATATAATATATTCTAAGTTATTTTTAATTAACAAAAATTTAAAAGTAACATGACAATTATATTAAAAAATAAAATTTACCTCAATGTTAATAAAACCACTATATTGAGTACCAGTAAACTCATTACCGAACCCACCAACATCATATTCATTCACAACATTTTTTGTTGGTGAGACTTGGCCACAACCCTGTAATGCCTGCATTAAAATAGTTTGAATAATTATATGCCAAGTTTTCGATGATAGACATTTACATACATCATGTTAACCATTTACCATAATTTTTGCATTCAATTCTTTGATAGTTCGATCCTTTTCCATCAAAACTGAGTAAACGTCTGCTGGTACATCATCACGACTATAACGGTTATCAAACTCCGGTATTGGGGGCGGTTGATGTATCTCATTATTGAAATATCTAAGTCTATCAATCCACCAATCTGTCGACATCTCAACTTCGTCGGGAAACAGCCTTTCGTTTGGTATAACACCCTTGCAAAATATTATAAGATTACTTACACACGTATACAAATTATGAAATAAATTATTGGCAAAAAGGAATGTCTAAGCGTCGTAGAACTCACATCAATTAAACAAGGAATTTGTCTTCGAAAAACTTTTTTTCTCGCAACCACAGGACAGATCGAGGATAACCATCAAGTCGTGTGAAATAATTCACAGCATTAGCGCTATAAGTCTCCAACATCCAAGCCTGAAAATAAATTATTTTCAAATTATACACGTACTATATTTTAGTTGGACAAAACACAACATATTACATACCTTGAAAGCCCATGTAAAACCTATTAATTGATACTTGGGTGGTTCTTCGTCAGGGTCTCTGTCATCATTCACGTGGTGGTGTTCGGCACGTACGTATACAACATTCCTTAACTGCTTATTCAATGTGTGGATTTTCTTTTTAGTAATCCGGTGGTCTAGGTGGGTGGTGGATGGTGGTGGTAGCGATTGTTGGAGTTTAGAGAGAGAGGTTGTATGTGTAAAAGAAAGGAAAACTGAATTAAAGTGAAAAAGTGAGAAAAATACAAGCAACGCCCCTCCTTGGAAGCCTTGGAGGGGTATATATAGTCACAAACGACACTTAACTATACATTGTTTCCTAGTCTAGTCTAATCGTGTGTGACTATGATAACTAATGGGAATTCTTAAATGTCGTCACTAAAGTGAATTTCCAACAAGCTTCCCTCATGGGACGATGTGTAGAATTCCTTACAATATTTTTCCTAACAAGTACATAATGATTAAGAACACAAGTTTCCATGAAGCGTCCAATGCTGATGAAGTCTTCTGATGCCTTTGACTTCAAGTCTTCACTTCAGAGCGACACATCTTTAAAGTAACTTATAGTAGAAATACTAAAACGACACGAGCTATGTAATCCATATACTTCTGGTTAAGGAGAAGCTTGTGAATTAACTTCCCCCTAATTCATGCCACATAAACTTGATGTAGAGGCTTTTATATAGCTTCCCCCTAAACCGACAATCCTCATAAGCAATTTCAAAGCTTTAAATAAAGCTTAGAATGATTAAGCGCACATCGGAATTTAAAAAGCAAACCCCATCATATAACATGATAATGTTGCTATGAGGGATTGAAAGTAAGGGGCACACCAAGTAGATCAACAACTTCTCTTCTTACACTTGAATAATTCTTCTGAATTTTTCTTCCCCCTGAGAGTTCAAGTTATGCATACTAGAAAGAATCAAGACATTTCTTCCCCCACATAATTGAAGAAAATAAACCAATCCCATGTATGAAGCTCAAATACTGAAGTAGACACTTTATCCCATTCATGAAGTTGACATCGTAACACCAGAGTCAATTAAGTCCCAAAAATGCACATATCTTCTTCCGGAGATGCACCAGGGTCAATTAAGTCCCAGAAGTGCATATCTCTCCATATAAGATAATGATGATGAATAATTGCAAGAACAAAACAATTAAACATCGAATCAGTAGTGTAACGTTTAGAGATTGATAAAGCCACGAGTTAAAACACTGATTTTCTCTACGGTTATGACAAATGTCTTCCCGGAATGTCTTCAAATCAAAAGAAGGTATGAAGTTCATCACGTGTACTCGTTGTGCGTTCAATATGTCTTCTTCTTCCCCTTTAATGGTTTCAAAACTCAGAACCATCAATAAATCGTACGCATATATACCTAAAATCTCGTGAGAATAATAAATAAGATGAATTATATAGTTTGTGAGAATCAGCTGCTGATCGAAATTCTCTACTCATAAACTCTCCATAGCCATCTTTACCAACCCACTTGTAAGCAATTTGAAGTGACCACTGATGGAATGAACTAGATACATCAAACATGAAACTGAATAAGAATCCTTCGATCTTGTAACTTAAGCTTGCACTATTGTTGAATGAGGAACGATGGAGAAATCTCTAAGTACCCAATGCATCACTAAAGAAGTCTATAAGCACAACACCTCTTGAAATTATCCACGTCGACTAAGCGCGTGACACTGAGTACAACAATGTAACCCCTTTAAGTGATACTTATTCGAGTCATCAACGAACCACCCCGAACTCGGAAACCAGATAAACAAGTCTTCATTCTAAGATTAAGCACGAGCAAGTTATCTTTGAAGATGAAATAAATACACGCCTTCGAAAAATCCGTCTTCAACTTCACATAATTAATACCCGATCCAAAAAAAAATCTGTAGTCACTAAAAATATACCTATTTTTCTTCGGTCTCGTCAAATAATTTTGTCACTTAGTCTCTCGTCACTTGATCACTTTTTCACTTCATTTTGTCACTTTTAAAATCGTTAATCAAAATATTTAATATTTATCATATGAGATGAAATAAATAAAATTTTGATATAACAATTTTTGTTCAAAAAAATTTGTTCATCACATGTATACTAATTATCCCAGTCGGTCCATCAGCCTATGATGTATCCAGCACATCACAAGAGCCCAGCCTGAAATATAATTTTGAGCCAAGGTTAATATTTATGTCTCTCTGCCCACCTTCTCTTTGCAATACCCGGTCCATATTTGTGATACAAATACTCCCCAACCCTAATCTCACTCATCAGTTAACCCTAATCACTTCATATAACTTTCTCTGCCTCCATCTGGTACTCTCTTTCACCAAACCTCGTAACATCCGCCCCATCTCACCCTTATCTAACATCACCATCTTAATAATCGTAACAGAAATCTTAGATTTAGATCATCAATCTAACCATCTCTTTATTTCGACACCCCATCTCATATCAAACAAACATCACGAAACAAATCTTCATCTCTTACCGAATTTTAAACATCACAAAACCCATTTAAATCCATCAAAGACCACGTGCCCATTGACCAGAAATCCAGAGAAGACACAAAGATCATATCAAATTGGTCTCAGGTAAGTTGTTTTGACATAAAACCGAATCCAAGAGTGATTATAGCAATATTTTTATAAATCATTCTTGTATATTCGAATATTTACTTCAAAAGGTTTTCAGTTTTAATTGAGAATATGTGAATCGAATATGAACTAAACGCAATTGTTTAAGTTCAGATTTCTGATGATTCGAATATCAAAGGGGTTTTGACCTCACATAGATCAGTGATGATGTATATCTCGTGTGAAGATCTAAAAGATCTCGACATGCATGTTGTTACACGATATGAATCTGAGATTGTTTTGATTTATAAGTTTTCTGTTATGGTGTGAATAATTAGATGGGATAGGAGACGATGGGAATTAGGATAGATTGATGGTGTTGATTAAGGGGTAATAAGGTTGGAGTAATGTTGGTCTGGTCAAGTCTTGTTTTGGGTCTCGGCTAAAATTATTTGACACATTTCGGAATGGTCGCAATATTTTTATTTTACACAAAGTCCATCGCAAAGTTTTCTCAACACCCATCGCAATGTTTAACAATGTTTTCTGAACAAGCCATCACAATCTTTCTATTTTGAAAACCCATCGCACTAAAAATGATTCCATCGTAATGTTTCAAAAAATCAGCAGCATGACATCTTAAAATTCCATTGCGATAGGTCAAACCATCCATCGCAATGTGACTCATCAGAATGAGTCCCATCGCAATAGGTAGGTCAAACCCATCAGAATGTTTCAAAAAACGCCATCGCAATCCATGCTATCTAAAGTGGCAATCAGAATGCATGCATCTGAAAACATATCCATAGTACTTTTTCCGTTTTTTTCTCTGGATCTAAGTTTTTCTGGATCTGAGTAATCTTCATCTTCATAAAATTACCAAAAAAAACATGTAAACAAGATCTTAAAGCAATCAAAATCTTGAAAACACAGATCTGGTAAACTATGGATACCAGATCTGAAAAAAATAATGGCTAGTTTGACTTTTGACTTGAGAAAATGTTAAGACCATGGCAGTCATATCAAATGGACCGTGAACATCTATGAAACCGACATGACAACATATCAAAACTGATGAAACCATTATACCATGAAAGTTGAGACAGTATGACAAAATAGTAGTGACAAAACGTCATGATGAATGAATAATAATCAAGAACCGTGACAAAAAGATTATAACATATCTAACCCAAAAAAAATTTAGACCACCATAATCGGACAATAAAAACACGATCCAAGGATTGAACCGAGGCTCTGATACCAGTTGTGGATTTGATTTTTAGTAATCCGGTGGTCTAGGTAGGTGGTGGTAGCCATTATTGGCGTTTAGAGAGAGAGGTTGTATGTGTAAAAGAATGGAAAATGAATTAAAGTGAAAAAGTGAGAAAAACACAAGCAACACCCCTCCTTGGAAGCCTTGGAGGGGTATATAGTCACACACGACACTTAATTATACATTGTTTCCTAGTCTAGTCTAAGCGTGTGTGACTATGATAACTAATGGGAATTCTTAAATGTCGTCACATAAAGTGAATTTCCAACACAATGTGGACCAAACATACGAACCCCACGAATACAAGTTCCATGCATCTAAATTTTCAACTAACCTAAAGCACCATTCCGGAACAATGTAAATAGACTCATGCCCAAGTAGCACCAACTCCAAAACAACTATCAATGCAAGCTGTACAGCATCATAGTCATTTAGGTTTTCAAAGGCATCTCTTTTTAACAAATCTATATAAATCGCTAACGACTATATGACGAGTATCATAAGCTGATGAAAAAACACGTCTCCTAAACGGCATTGGCCCCTTTAAATAACTACCATGAAACTGTACACCAAATTTTAAACTGGTCATTAAACAAAATTCTTCCCTGCCAAATTTTATAATATGACCACCAACATCATAACATAACGGAACATTTTATGTCTCTTCTTCTAAAAAATCTGTTTGACAACAAGCAAGGAAATGTATTAAAAGACCAGTCTCTAGGCATTTTGGCAAATTCCACAACCAACCAAAACATGATTGCCTAAACAAACGTTCTTTTGGTGTGTTTCTAAATCTTTCTCTGAAAAATGGTAACAAGGATAACTTGCTTCTACACGTCAATGTAACACTATAATCCTAAAATTTTACAATAACAACATATCAATAATGTATAAAAAATAAACATAAAAACTTATTAATGAAATTAAAAATTAATTAAATAACATACCGCCATAAAGTAGAATGAACAAAAAAACACCAACTTGACTCTAGCTGCTCCGCTATATTCAAATATACTCGGGAATATATATAAGAGATTATGACTTAAACATAACCTAGTTGCTAAAAACTTCCATTTTTAATAAAACTCGGGTTTTTTGTTTTGAGAGATTGTGGATTTGGCATAACCTAGCTGCTAAAAACTTCCATTTTTAATAAAACTCGGATTTTTGGTTTTGAGAGAATGTGTATTTGGTTTAAAAGAACCTACCCGAGGGATTTTATGCTAAATGATGCTCGGGATTTTGATCCAACGAGTATGATTTCTGTCAGAATGTTGGGGTCAACTTGCCATGCAAAATACTGTTGTGTCAGTCTGGGGCCCACGGTGCACATTATTTTTCAGAAAAAGTTGTCCTTGTTTGGTAAGTTGTGTTTTTTTTAAAACGTATAACTATCTTACACGTGGAAAAAAGAACCTCGTCGTAGGGATTTCCCGAGCATGGTGGCTATTCTCGTAACCCAAGGAAAAGTTGGCCTCTGCAAGACAAGGACCACAAAAAGTGGCCCTGTCTGTAATTTTCTCTTAGTAGTATTACTCTATAGTACTTCTACTATTTTTAAGATAGTTTTTCTTATCCCAATGACATACTCCGTAATAGTCTTCTTCTCCATCCTAACGTCTTCTTCTTATTTATAACCTGCAAGTCTGTAACTGCATCCCCCTACTGGCTCCGCCTTTACTGGATACGGGCCTTGATTTAAGAAACAGCAGTGGATAGTTAGGGGATACGATCCTGTCAAACCGGATACTTCGTGGATACGTTTTGGCGGTGTATCGGCGGCGTTCCCGTTCCCGACGCGTTCCCAAATGTGCACGACACCATAAATGGTGTTTCGGTGTATCCTAGGTTGCAAGGACTCCCAGATGCATACTCTGGCTAGAAATAACAGATGATGGCATGTTGGTTTGCTAAGGTGCCTGACTAAATCTGAAAGTGTATTAAGCGATTAACGCACATGTGCTTGAACGTCCACTGGTAGCCATACAAAATTATTGTCCTTAAAGTCTTGTGTTGGGGGTTGCTTTGACATGTCCTGCCATTACAATATTACCATACAGACATAAGTGAAAAAACACCAACGAGATAAGCTGATAAATTTCAAATTTCAAGTAATCAACCAATGCAGGAAGACATTCTTCAAATAGAGAAGCCACTATGAGTGCTTGTATCTGAAGCAGACAACGTCTTACAAAAAGAATGCACGTGAAACCGCGGTTGGGTAGGTGGTGCAGGTTCCTTCTTCACGGCTTTTCATAATGCTATAAATAACAAATTTTCATAAATTACATATACGTATCAGATAAGAGCTTTACATATATCATCTCAAAATATATAGTGGTACACTCACATTAATTTCGGACATCAAAGTAATTTGAGCGTATACCTCCTCTGTATCTTTTTCAGCCTACAAATGCAACAACACAAACGAACATATAATATTCAAGGTAAGACCCTCTAACACAAACACCAAATTAAGCGGATGTTTTTTTAATCTAATTTGTTGGCTTATGAAGTTATGAGCTTATTTTGATTTTTGCTTTTATTTAATAAGCCCCGGCTAATTCATCTTATTTTGAGAATTAAGAGCTTATATACGTTTATTCTGATATAATAAGCTTATGTAAGCCCATAAGTTTCAAAAAAATTTAAAAGAAACGTGATATTATGAAATACCTCCAAATAAAATAAGATAATAAGCCCACAAGTAAGCTTAAAATAACACCCTAAGTAATCTTAAACAAATTTACCCTCAAATGCACATCCATAACACGACAAAGTATCTTTACGAAAGATTATTCACCGGCATTTGTTGTTCCGCAACGTAGTTTGTAGAAGCCTCAACCTAATTAATAAACACATATCCAACAATAAATACTTATGATTAGAAACAAGCTACCAAAATGCATTAGTCATTTCCATCTTAAAACATAATTAATAAAATTAAGACAGTTTAACATTAGAAAAACGAAAAGTGAACACTAACTAGCTTTTATAAAAACAAACACCAAACAACACAAGTTAATTTGAACCTGCTCTATGTGTCCTCGTCGAAAATACAACACAAGCTCATTCTCTTGAGGCATGGTGACGAGTGGAACAACACATGCTCGCCATAATTCCTTATAAAGAGGAACATCTTTATCAATTACACACAAAACTAAATTAATTACTACACCAATCAAAGAGATAAAACACGTTTTATTTTATTTTTTAACGACATATATTTAATTATCAAATCAGTACGAATTCAAACTAGTAACATCTAATCATGTCTGTGCCCAACCACTCTTTTACCTTTTGTGCTTTTAGCACTATTTTCTTTAGAGACTTTCTTAGCCGTGAGAAGAATTCCATTAACATGGTTCTTCATAAAACTTCTTTTTTGAGGTATACATATTCGGGGTTGATATACCCGGCAATTCATTTTATTCAACAAATACATAAATTATATGTAAAATGAAAGACCAATCATTTCTAATGCAAATAAAAGTCTTGATTGATATACCTTTTTCTGAGAATCATGAGTTACAAAGATTTCCCGGTGATTAGAAAGAAAATTGTTAATCTATATTGAAATGAGCAGATATATTTTAGGGTTGTGAATGAAGGAATACCACCGTACCACCCATTAAATAGGTGTGATAAATTATAAAAAATAATCTTCATGTATAATATGTTAAAGTATCCACTATGGTAGTTTAAGAGAAGGTTTATAAAATGATAAAGAGGTCTAAAAGTTTGTAAATCATAGTGGAGATAGGTTTATAACTAGGTATGTGATGTATAGGTCTAAAATATTAGACCTCTTCTAAATTTAATGCATGTATAAATTTTGAGAATTTATAAACTTTTAGAGGTTTATACATAGTGTAAAAAGGTTTATCAAGCTAGAACTTTTATAAATTAATAATATTATTAAATTTTAGACCTTTTAAAGGTTCAAACCATTGTAGATGCTCTTAGTAGGTGGGTACCACATGTTGCGGCTGCGACTACTCAAAAACTAAAGTTTTGCAAGCGTGATGCTTTATTATTATATTTATTAATAGTGACGATAAATTTAAGTTCGGATAACTTTGAGCTATATTAAACCATTTCATAGATAAATAGTATTACGGGATTGTAATAATTGATAGTGAAAGGTATTTATAAATCTGTGTAACATTTATCGCAATATTAGATAACATATAAGTATAAAAATCTTCTTAATGTATATGTTTACACGTTTTCATATATCATAATAACCTTGAAATCTTCCTACTTTGATGTGTACGATTTAATGACGAAATTTTATAAATTTATTTTTATATAAATTAGTGGGCAATAAACATTAAGTGACAAAATTGCTACAAATTAATATGCAACATGTACAAATGATTATTGCTACAAATTATAATTTTTTAGATACAATTATTTAATTGTTCACTAATATAAGTTTAATATCAAATATCTATTTTTTATTTTTAACCATTCAATTTTTTTTCATAAATTCGCGTTTTTGAAGATAAATATCATTTATGTATGCATTTTAGTATAAATTTGGTGAAATACTAATCATTTTGCTAATGAATTGTACTAAAATGCATACATGGACGATACATGTCTTCAAAAATAATAATTTATAAAGAAAAAAATTGAATGGTTCAAAATCAAACATAGAAATTTGATGCTAAACTGAGGAGCGTTATTGTGATAACCACTCTTAACGTAAAAACAATAAGCACCAATCTTGACCATTAGATGCATCATTTATGATTTTTCTTGATCAAAATGACATGAACAGTATATTTGTAATTAAATTGAAACGTGTGGCACTTTTTGAAAGCCTTACGAAAGAGTAAGTGAGTAACCACGTTATGATTTCCATCTCTTTCTTTTTGTTTCACTTTATGAATTCCTTAATCATGATTTTCATTAGATAGTTAATCAACGCAGGTTTAAATTTCTTTAAATTTCTTTTTCTAATAATAACGCCTAATTTATTAAACCTTAAGTGTTGTATAGTTTTTCATGACACACGCAGGGACGGAGCTACGGGTGTCCCGTGGGCACGGTGCCCAGGACCAGTGGCGGATCCAGGTTTTCACAATATGTGTGGCACGAATGAAATTTTCTTCCCTCGTGTTTTTACGATTATAGAGTATGCCTCCACCTGACATTTACACAACTCTAAATAAGCCAAATCTTTTACACGTTGTGTTTATCTAATACAAGAATATAAGCTTCAAATTACAAGTTTTACATGTACTTGTGCGTTTTGAAAACATTAAATTATCTAACCTACATTTCTAGAACTATGTATATTCTTTCAATCAATTTTGACGAGTATAATCGGTAAGAAACATAAACTTTAAAGTTTTTTTCTTCTTTTAATATCACTTTAAAACATTTTTCAACTATGTTAAAGGTAATGTTGCTTAAAACGAGAGAAGTCAATGTATAACATTATAAGTTATCACTGTCATTTTACTTATAATTAATTAACTTAAAAAACTAGCACAAAATTATACGTATCACATACAAATATGCTATATCTCTATTTACAGTATGCTATATCCATCTTTAAAGAATCTAAAATAAAACAACTGCCTGTAAATGTGCAATTTTTAAGCCGAAAAAAATACAAAAAACTACACTAAAGATTTAAATTTATGAAACAAAAGAAAAACAAATACTAATGAAATACTACATATTGTGTTAACTTACATGGTTTTGTTTCAATTGTACCAAAAGTACATTTACGTGCTTCACCAACTTAAATCTTTGGGATAAAAATTTAAAATTACTAAGTAATAAAAACGATTCCCAATAAAAGTTAAAAAAAAAAAATATTATTGTACTACATGTTTTACGTTTCTCTCTCTTGCTAAATTTACCGAGTCATCTTCTCCACCCAACTTGGGTTATCTCTGCTGCCATTATCATCGATTCACCATACAGACCAAAAATCATTATATTCCTAGCTGATATTTACACTTCACAAGGCTAATCTATGTGTGGCATGTGTCACATGTAGCCAAGTCATAGCTCCGCCCCTGCCCAGGACACCTATGAATTTTTTCGATTTAAGTTTAATTTTTGAAAAAAAAACACCAATTTTTTCCAAATACACCTTAAATGCACCGATGATTTGAAATGAGTTTCCGGTCTTATTTAATATTATATTTATAAAAATTGAACTATATTATGCTATAAGGTTTAAAAAAATTTATGCCCTTGATCCCTTGACACACGTATAGTGAAACATAGATTTCTGAACACATGTTTAGTGACACAAAAAAATAAATTAATTGTAAATCTTAATAATGAAAAATATTATATATAAACTTTATGTAATATATAGTTTTTTGACATATATAGTGACACATTATGGTTAGTTCACAACTTTTTTTGACATATATAATGACACACTAAATTGTTTTACGTTTGTTGTGACACACTTAAATGTTTTGGCGTTTGTTGTGATACACAAATTTTTATGACACGTTATTCGCAAATTAAATATTTTGACACACATAGTTTAATTATACATTTTCAATAACACACAAACTTTTTGACACAATTATGACGCACTCAGTATTTATAATACATTACTAATGACACATTTTGTTGGAAATACATTTTTCGTATAAAGAAAGTCTCGGCCACTCAAACAATATAGTTATAGACTCGTAGTATTGTTTAAGTAATGTTTAAGTTAAGCCCGACCCATAAGCATGTTCATGGGCCGGAGGCCCAAGTCCATTTAAGGACTTGGGTATATAAACCCCTTTCCACCATGGAAAAGGGTGTTGGTTGTTTTATTCTTAAAAGTAATACACATAGTTTCTCTCACTTCTCTCTCTAGTTTCTCTCTCTAGAAAAACATCAACCCTCTTGAAATCAAAGATTATCTCAATTCTACAATTGGTATCAAGAGCTGTGGAATGAAATATAGGTTGGTCATTGTGTTGTGCATGCTTATTTAAGCATTTCGTGGGTTTTTGATTGATTTTTACCAAAGCTTCAAAAAATTTTCGTGTTTTTAGTGTTCTTCATAGTCGTATACTTTATTCATTGTTGTATTAGTGATTTGGGTATCTTGGTTTCAGTTAAAACACAAATCTTTTGGCTCAAAATTAGGAATTTCTTTGCATCAACTTTGCGAAATTCATCTTTCCATTGTAACTGTATTCATCGGAAAAGTATAGGTAAGTACGGCTCAATCGCGATAACCCTAGGGTTTTACTTTGCGATCACAGGTATTGCGATACCCTTATTCCGACTCATATTGCGCGATCGCTCATTGTGATCGTGGATTGCGACGGCTGTAAGGTTTATTGAAACGTCACTCTGTCAAAATTTAACTTGCCATATTGCGATCGTGGATTCCGATAGTGTCTCATTCCGATACTTGAAGCATTCCGACAGATCTCATATTCAGATAGTAGACATTCAGATCAAAGGGGTATTCCGACAGAACCTACATTCCGATACTTGAGACATTCTGATAGAAGGGGTATTCCGACATAACCTACTTTCCGATACTTGAGACATTCCGATAGAATTTGCTTTTTGGGATAAAAAGTTGCATAACTTAGAGGATTTTTCTATTGTGCATTAATTTGGTAATTTTCAAAACACACAACAAAAAGATAACAACATATTTCATTCAACCATACAAAAACACATAACCTTATTTCATTGCTCGATCATTTTTTTGATAATCTTTATTCAAGGGATCATAAAATGAATTCAAATTCATATATGCCAACAATGACATAGTTTACCGATATCTCAATCATCTCGGGTAACGACACTCGCCCACCGTTGCTCATCAAAGATTTATTTGAAGCATGGCAAGGTCGCATGAAAACTTACATCATGGGTAAACCCAATGGTAGACTTATGCTTCAATCCATTGAAAAAGGTCCACTAGATTAGGGAGAAGTTACTGTCAACAATGTGAAGCGGACAAGGTTGTATCATCAGTTACCGGATGCTAACAAACTCATTGCCGATGCTGATGAAAGGGTCGTTCAGACAATACTTCAAGCCCTTCCACCCGATATCTATAGAATGGTAAGTGAACACACAGTGGCAAAGGATCTTTGGGAGCAATTATCTGTTTTGTTACAAGGGACCTCTCTAACTAACCAAGAACGAGAGTGTCAATTGTATGACTTGTTTGATAGGTTTACATACATTCCAGGGGAAACTCTTCACGATTACTACTGGAGTTTCACTACTATGATGAATGATATGAACGTGTATAATCTAAGGATTTCTCAGTTTCAACTAAACACAAAGTTCTTGAATACGTTACCCCAAGAATGGAGTCAATATGTCACTGATGTTAATATGATTCGAGATTTGCACAAGTCATATTTAGATCAACTCTATGCTTTCTTGCAACAACACGAGAATTACGTGATCCAAAAACATATCTCTCAGGGATCTTATCAAGAACCATTGGCATTAATGGCAAACCATCCAACATTGTCATATCACAACTCTTCGTTTGCTTTGGGACACCAATCTTCCTATCAACCATTGTATCAAACACCAAGCTTCCCACAGTATTCGATCTTGCCACATCCGCCTACATCTTATCACCAACAAATGAAACAACTAGTGTAGGATCGTGTTTTTCTAAGGATTAGGCATGTTATAGATAATCTATTAATATGGATGGAGAATGGAGAACTTAAAGAGAGAAAGAAGAGAGAGAAAGGAGAGAAAGAAGAAGAAATATTGATTGATGAAATGAAAGTGTTCAACCCCTCCTAACATGCTATGAGGGGGTTTATATAGCCCACCCTACATGTGGGCTATATGGGCTATATTGGATCACGAGCCCAATTTCATTGGAGTGACCGATCCTTTCAAAATACGTAAAAATGTATTTCTAACAATCTCCCCCAAAGGGAGGTCACTCCAAGTTACAATGTCCTAAATAGTCTATAGCTCGTGATCTATGCTGATAATGATGTGACCGAGAATTTCCTTGGAAAAACGTATTTCCAACAATCTCCAACAAAGGAAGGTCACACCATCTTACAAAATCTTAAACCTAGCATACTATGCTTGAGTCTTCGATCTTGTTCTTGTGAATATGCTGATGAGATCTTTGACTTTGGTCTTGAGCATGTTCTCTTGCCTTGACCTTGTGCATTCATCACTTGTGATATTTGCCTCTTCGTGACTTCATGTTCCACATACTTATACTTTTATAAATTCTTGAAAGCATTAGAGTTTGATACAGCGGAAGACTTGACTTTTAGACTTCCTTGAATTTGTTGAAGTATTAAGTGCAGAAAGTATAAGCATGTGGTGACGACTTCTTCTAGATTGTACACCGCAATGCCACCTTCTTGTTACGCTGCATAAGACAGTTAGCAACAAAACATATACACGGATGAAATGGCCTTGAACATTTCATTCTAATTCGGTAGCATTTTACCTCCGGTTGGTGAAGACCGTTGGACGATATAAGAATATCGTACTTGTGACAGGTAGTTTTAATTAAGAACCTCCTTGACAAGATATCACGGGTAAACCCGTTCTCTTTATTCGACCGTCCAAAGCTGACTGCGAACATAAAGAGTGAATCATTTGGATAAAAATATCCGCATGATTTGAAGCCGTCAATTCATGTTCCTGGAACAAGTGAAATTCAATTAAGAACCGCACCATCGTTGCTTTCCAGTTGTCACGAGCTTGATTCGTGTAGAATCTTGCAAGTTACCTACCAAGTGCTGTTTGAGGTTAACACTAGAAGGATTTCCACTCATCACTGTGAACACTAAGGTATCACTCTGAGTGTTCTGGCAAGATCACTAAGATATTACGTAGAGGCCTGGAACGTGTTTAAGTTCAGTTAAGAATTAAACCACTGTTGCTTTCCAGTTATCACAAGCTTGATTCATAAAGAATCGCACAAGTCACCTACCATGAGCTTTTTGATATTCGCTCAAGAAGGATTTCCATCTTCATTGTAAATACTTTCGTATTACTCGGATGTTCAGGCAAGATCATGAAGATTTTGCCTAGGACTCGTAAGATCATTCTTACTTTTCACAGTGTGTGAAGAAGCAAGGAATTATGGAAGTGTGTCCTAATGAGATATTTGATGATCTCAAATGGCTCTAGACTCGATCGTGCCCTTTGGATTTTAGTGATCGGAGGCTGGAGAGGAGTGCCACCATTTCAATACCAATTTATTCGGAGTGAATAAATCAATAGATAATGTGTTTTCTCCGTGTGATTAAAACAAATATCTTTTAAGAGATATCTGAGTTAGCTGGGATGGGTTGTGCCTTGCATCACTGGGTCCATGATTTCTGTCTTCAATATCAAGAATCATTAACATTGATCTTAATAGAATATGTATTGACCCAGTTTCTGCCTAAGTTATAAGGAGGGCTTCTTTCTTTACACCCTTTATCTTTACAATTCTTTTTCATTCTTCAACCCCTTCAATGCTTACCAATACGTCATCACTAGCACCTTGTTGTGATTATTCCAGTGCTAACTTAAGTACTTGGCCGGCATTCAGCTACGTTCACAATCTTTCTCCATCTTTCATAAGGACTACTATTTCTAGCTATGGAATGTCCTTGGGAAGATTCCTCCGGTTCTAGAAGAATCATTGGACTTAACCTATCCTACCATCCTTATGTCACCACAATCTTCATCATCGTAAAATAAATGGGTTTTGGGTAAGTATATGTCACCATGAAAATCCGTTTTGCTTCCCCTTAACATATGCCACGATATCCGAAAACATTTCACACATGTCGAGATGAGCTATCACGTTAAGTCAAACCATTTGTGATTAATAATTTCCCATATTAAATCACATTTTCTCCCCCATATTAAAAATATTAACACAATCGATGTTTTTAATATCAATTGATTTAATAGCATTTTAAGAAAATTTTGGAAGAAAAATGTAAATCCAATTATCTTCATGAATTACACAAGCTCCCCCTCAAATTAATGAGGGTGTACTTGAACCGTGAATGAAGTACCTTTTAAACACAAGTGTAAGGTACTTATCACATGCAAAGATCATATATGATAATGTATTCACAAGATTAGCGATTTATGAGGTTGGACCTGAATGATGGAGAACATCATATGAAAGAAGCACATGGTTCTTGTTCATGAATGTTGGTCGCCTCATCACGTCTGAAGTTATCTGTTGACTCCATTTGATTGATATCGTTGTCTTGACACCAACATGTGAACTTGGCACTTTCAGCGTCAAAGATTCTGAATGCTGGACAATTGCTCCCTCTCAATTGTTGACCCGTGTTCTATTGAAAGAGCTGTAGTCACCGTTTGAGTAGTCGCATCGTCGAGTATGTAGATATCAATTGTAAATTGCTACGGTTGGTGGAGATGATAACTTCATAAAAAACAAGACTTCTCTTGTTTTAACAAATAAATGCACTGAATCGTACATAAATTTGTGTTAGATTGTGTTATTACGTAAACACAATCCCTTACATGGTTATAAAGTAAACCATGACCGAGAAAATTAATTCCCGTTGTTGAGTCAAAGCTTTCCGGTGAAATGCTTGACTTGAATAAGAAAATCGGGTTACTATCTGAAATAATAGCAAACCATTTTGAGCATGTTTTAAATCTTTTAAACTTCTGCTCGAACTTTATTTACAACCCCGTGTCATTATTGAATGACATTTCTAGGTTCGTAAATATTATCGATTCCAGAAGACATGCTCTTTTTATCAAAACATTTTGAACACATAATTTTGAAAGATTTAGAAAAATCTTTTGAGAAATTCTTGAAAAATTGTGTTCCAAGTTTTGAAAAACATTTACTTGAGCTTAAGATGTTGAATATCTTACAAACCGAGCTCAAGTCCGAGAAGTTGTAAACTTCCCGTTGTTAAGGATAAGTTACCATCGGCGATAAACTTTCCTTCTATCTGAAGGACGAGTCCTAAGCTGACATTTACTTAGAAGTCGTGTTCATGAGCTTGAAAACTTTGAATGTTTTAACGGAAAGCTCATGACCGAGAAAGATGAATTTCTCGTTATGAGGAAAAGTTCTCTTATTTAAAAGATACACTTTCCTTTCTGAGCTTAAAACTTGGAATGTTTTAATACAAGCTTATGATCGAGAAAATTTAGTTTCCCGTTACGAGGATAAGCTATCTTTAAAGATAAGCTTTCCTAAAATTGAAGTCCGAGTTACAGTCTGATATTTAACTATAAGTCATTATGCATGAGCTTAAAAACTTCGAATGTTTTTATTATTAGCTCATGCCCGAGAAAAATTAATTTCTCGTTGTACGGATAAGTTTATCATGGGCGATAAACTTTCCTTTTTTTGAAGAACGGGTCATCATCTGTTATTTAATGACGAGCCTTATACACGAGCTTAAAACCTTTGAATGGTTTTAGGATAAGCTCGTGTCCGAGAAAAATTAATTTCTCGTTTTGAGGGTAAGTTATCGTTGCGTAGATAAACTTCCCTGTCTCTGAAGTCCGGGTCATCGTCTGTCATTTAACGAGGAGCCATGTACACGAGCTAAAAACCTTTGAATTGTTTTAATGTAAGCTCGTGTCCGAGAAAAATTAATTTCTCGTTGTAAGGATAAGTTTATCATCGACGATAAACTTTTCTTTCTTTGATGAACGAGTTACAGTCTGTGATGTGACTGTAAGTCCTTATAGTAAGTTTAACCTGAATCCCATCAGACACTTATTTCTCCGATATCTGCTTCTTCAGCAACCAAACTCTAAGAGTATCCTTAGTTGAACGGTATACAACGATTGGACCGCTTCGTTCTTTTGGAACATCAACCTTGGTACCTGCATTCTCATTAGGAATTTGCATGCTTTGATATGGGTTAGCGATATCAATTTTAGAATCATGCGGGGATTCACAGTTTTCTTTTCTTGTGCCAGAGGTGGCCTGAGGGGATGATTCACTTGTCTTAGTTGGCAAACGTTTCCTTTTATAGAAAACCTTAAGATCAGGATTAAGTGATGTATCATCCTTTGCAATTTCCTCCCTAGCAGTCTTAGTAGTATCGGAGATTATCCTAGTTAAAGGGCACTCGTTTCCTACAAGAGTGAAAGTTCTACCAGTAGGGCGCCACATTTTACCAACGGGTTTGATTTTAGCAACCCATGGGATTTAAGTCTGGCACGGGAGTTCACCTCATTAAGTAGTTTCTTGATACAAGAATCATGATTTGCCGTAAAGACACATTTTCTACATGTTTTACAAGTAGCATATTTAATGTCCGAGTAAGATCTAGAATTCCTAGATGATTGATTGATGCTCCTAGGATGTGACATGCTACGGTTAGCAATGTTGGGTAAACTAGAAGGCATCTGACTAGGTTTGAAATTCCTATCTCTTACTTGTGTCTTTTGCTTAGCTTCCCATAGATCAAATGTATGGCGAACGTCATTTGAACTAGTTTGAGACGTGTTCTTTGGACTATGTCTAGGGAAACTAGAGGCAATCATGTGATTAGGTCTTGCAAAAGCTGTTTTAGTCACATTGGCCCTAGTTGGTGGAGTGACTGGTCTAGAAAGATAAACCATATCAACTTGGGAGGCAAACCGCGGTCTCGAGGATTGTGATCGCTCGGATCTAAATGCAGTCGGTTGTCGAATGAACTGATTTGTAGGCGGTTTCACCAAGATTGATGGTTTTTCAAGCTTAGTGTCCACACTAGTTCCTTTAGTTTTCCTCAATTCGTTTTTCAATGAAGCTATAGCAAAGACCTTTTCCTGTACTTGAGCCTTTAAAATCTCATTATCTTTTAGCAAGTTATCTTGGGATTCCAATTTGGATTCAAGCAACTTAATTTGTTTCAAAAGATTATCCTTTTCAGCTTTAGAATCTAGAACAGTTTGATCTAATTTTTGTTCAAGAAAAACGTTTGACTTTTCAAGTTTTTCAAAATATGTTTCAAACTTGTCAGTTCTCTTAGAAAATTCTAGTTTGGCATCCTCAAGCTCTTTTGATTGCTGAGCTAAAATCATTTCAAGCTCTTCAATCCTAGAAGCAGAGTTGGTTAATGAAGAAGTCATAAGGCATATATCATGTTTTTAGCATTTTGATCATTCTCTCCCCCATTATGACGCACATCGGATGAATCAGAAGTGGAATCACCCTTTTCCATCCCATGTTGGTCATAGGTGGGTTCTGAGTTCTCAACATGCTGTAGATCATTGTGAGATTCAGTATTCAATTGTACCTCAACTATTGGCTCTTCGTCATGCATGCTTGAGTCACGTTGTCGTGATGCAATGACGCTGCTATCATCGTTAACCAAGGTGGTCTCCATTGAGTCATCCGTAAGACCATTTTTCTGCTGTGTCATTTGCATCGTAGATTCTTGTATTCCACTAGTATGCTCTGGGTGAAGTTGTGAATTTGCATAAATCGAAAGTGCAATAGATTTCATGAACTCGAGCAATCTGTCCCTAAAGTCTTTAACTTCGATTTATGTGTCTTCAAGGAATGACTGGCAGATCATTGAAGCTTCAACCTTGGCAGGATCAAATTGAAAGAACCTCGAAAAATGTTGCACTAGAACTTGAAGTGAATGTGAGGATTCAATTTGAATAATGTCTTCTTTGTTGATCTGCTCTAGTAGTTCGTTAACTTTGAGGAGCATTTGGTGGACGAAAATGGTACGATTTTGACCGAAGAGTGTCACAAAACCGCTTCCTTCTTTAAGTAGAGAAATGTTCGACAGATGGGACCGAAGTAGTCGAAATAACGTCATTCTACTTTCTCTAGCTTGAACTTTCATTTGATGCGAATCTCTCTCTTTAGATGGCAAATTCAACGAATCCATTGAATGAACAATGACGTTAAGGATTAGTGATTGATAAAAAATCCGTCTTCAATTCCAAATTTTAATGCCCTATCAAAAATCCGTAGCCACTAAAAATAAATCCCGTCACTTTGACTCGTCACTTTTGTCTTCAAATCCGGCCACGAAAACTTTTAACCCGTCAAATATTGTACCACTTTGATACTTTCAAAATACCGCCTCAATACGATGTACCAAAAACTAATATACAAAATTAACTTAATTAAAAAAATTAACTTAAAAAGAAATCAATGATGCGTTTTTAGAAAGATATGAGGACACGTTTTAAATTGGGATATACGTTTTAAAAAGTTGGGCTGAAAGGATGGGTGTTTCAAATGTGGCAATGATTAAGAAACGTGGCTTGGCCAGACTCCCATACGTGGCAGTAAAAAAATTAAAAAAATTTACAGCCTTGTAATATCCGCCCAAATATATAGCAATTGTAACCCACTAAATCATATATCAGATCCTATCTTCTTGTTTCTTCTGCCCTGTCTTCCTCCTTCTTGATTACTCTTTTATCTCTCTCTCCTCAACAACAAACCAACTAATCTCATAAACAAAAACCCTCCGTCTCTCTCATTGACTTTCGCTATACTCCCAAAAGCTACCAAATTATATGTTCCTCCGTCTCCCTCTCAACACTTCGCCCCTTCGTTCTTGTTGATCTATCAAACTCAGTCAACAGATCCACAAACGAATCACCCCTCAAATCTAAATAACTCACACTCTTGATTTATGTTTATTACAAGAAAAATAAACTTGTATATTTTTATATATATACCCAAGAATCTGAAGAACCATTAAAGATTGTGTCTACAAGATCATGCAAATGGTCTCGGGTAGGTTCTTTTAACTTGTTTTATTTTCGGTTTGGATCAATGAAAGTTTTTGAAACTGAGTTCGTGAGTGTTGTGTGTCTGATTTCGAGTCAATTTGAAGAGTGAGGTTGAAGAGTCGAGAGTGGGTTTGGTTATGGGTGTGGTGTTGGAGTTTGGTCGAGGGTGTCTGTGTCGAGGGTGTTTGGGTAGGGGTTGGTCGAGGGTGTCTGTGTCGAGGGTGTCTGTGTCGAGGGTGATTGGGTAGAGGTTTGAGTTGTGAGTGTCGAGGGTTAGTTTGGCTTCGAGTGGTGAGGGGGTCAAGGGTGTCCGAGAGAGGGTGTTGGATTCGAGAGGGTGTGTCGAGTCTTGTCAGTTTTTGTTGTGTGTTTTGTGTTCGAGGGTATGTGTTTGAGACTTGATGGTGTTAGCGAGGTTAAGGTCGAGTCTAGGTTTTGTTGGTCGAGTGGGGTCGTTTATCGAGTCCGTTTATGGTCGAGTCGAGTCTTGGTGTTTGTTTTGGTTTTAAAGTGCGGTGGAAAAATCCATCGGAATGTCAACAAATGATTACCGTCAGAATGTCAAAACAAAAGCTCCATCGGAATGTCACAACAGATACACCATCGAAAAGAGTGTCAGAAAGCTCGATAGGAATGTGATCGGAAACCAGTGTCGGAATACCAAAATCAAAACTGTCGGAATATATTAAGTCCAGTCGGATTGCAATAGGAAAGACCGTTGTCGGAATGGTGTCGGAATGAGATAGGCAAGACCCTTGTCGGAATACCAAAAAGTCAAATCTGTCGGAATGTTTTAAAACCCTTTTCCGATACAAAAGATGATAAAAAGGACAGAACAAAAGTTTATAAAATAAGATAAACTGATACTTTTGAACAACTTTTGAGACAAAGTTACATAGATCGAGACAAAAACAAAGAAAAACTGATACTTTAGAAGAAAAAAAAAGGAATATTTAAAAAAAATTAAACTTAGTTAAAATTAAACCGTGACAAATTAAACTTGTAAAGTAAACTGATACTTGTAAAAAAATTAAAAAGTAAGAAAGAAAAAATTAAAACCAAATCAATAGATCAAAAGCACGCAAATCCTAAGATGCAATCATAGCTCCGATACTAATTGTAGGATCGTGTTTTTCTAAGGATTAGACATCTTATAGATAATCTATTAATATGGATGGAGAATGGAGAACTTAGAGAGAGAAAGAAGAGAGAGAAAGAAGAGAGAGAAAGAAGAGAAAGAAGAAGAAAGATTGATTGATGAAATGAAAGTGTTCAACCCCTCCTAACATGCTAGGAGGGGGTTTATATAGCCCACCCTACATGTGGGCTATATGGGCTATATTGGATCACGAGCCCAATATCATTGGAGTGACCGATCCTTTCTAAATACGTAAAAACGTATTTCCAACAACTAGCAACATCATCACAAGGAGACTCACATCAGTTACCTTATGCTTCACAACCGTATTCACCCTATCAACCTCCAACAAACCCTGTCATTACCTATCAACAACATGAGGCTCCTCAACCCCATTACTCATACAATGTTAGTGCTCCTTCAAATCAACTTGTAGCTCAGTCAACACCAGCATTCTATTGTGATGATGAGATTCCTGTCCCTGAGTTTAGACAAGGGGATAATCCTACTGATATACTTGCTCAAATGTCTGCTTATCTCACTCAAACATTGAACAAACGAGGTTACAGAGGACCAGCTCCAAAAAACAATCAGTTAAGGAAATCTTCTAACTCTTGACAACAAGCTACAATTCAAGATGGCAGTGTAATGGTGCAACCACTTCAGGGGAGACCAAGTTCATCTAATGCTGGTGCACGTCCATCTAACACTACTGCTACAAGGGGTAATAACATTGTCAAAATGAAGATGATTATATGTTAAAATTGCAAAGGGGAAGGGCACATGGCTCGAGAGTGTAAGCAGCCCAAGAGGAAAAGGGATAGCACATGGTTTAAGGAGAAGATCTACTTGGTGAATGCTCAAGCCCAAGGACGTGAGCTCGATGAAGAAGAGTTAGCATTTCTCGTAGATCCGGGAGTTGCGGACACTGACGGTCTCACAGCAGCCATCACCAACAATGTCGCATATCAATGTGATGATCTGGATGCATACGACTCTGACTGTGATGATCTCAATACCGCCAAGGCAGCTCTCATGGCAAATCTTTCACTTTATGGAACTGACACAATTTCTGAGGTACCAAATACTGCCACAGATACTACTATAATATCTTATCAAGTTGAGCAAGTGTCTGAGTATCCGGAACAGCATCTGGTGGTTAGTAACTCAAACGAGGAGACAAACAATGATTGCAATATCAATGCAAGTCCCCAAACTTTGAGTGAACCACAACCGGGAGCTATTACGACTACAAATTCGTTTGATCAACCCGATTTGGTTATGATGTCGGCATCTATGCTTAGCCAAATGAATAATGCGGTCCTTGAAACCCTCAGTGTTAATCAGACTTGATCTACTGAGCTTGCTTTGCATAAGGAAAAGGTTAAAACCTTTGAATTAACTCTAGTGACCACTACCTTAACCAATCCTGAATTTGATAGGTTTAGGAAAGTCCAAATGGATAATCTGCTAGAAATTGAGAGTTTAAGAGCAAATCTTTCGAAAGAACTTAAAGAAAAAGAGTCAGTCGTTAATAATTTTCAAAAACTACAAACTGATTTCAAAATTCTCGAGTCTAAAATGGTTGAAACGGAAATTAAGGCGTCTGAGAAAGTTAAAAAGACTAAAATTTTGCTTTTAAAACAATACTCTGCTTCACATTTAGTACACTTGTTTCATTCTTCTTTTCAAGAGTTCAATCTATCGCGTCTAATAGACCTACCACCTAACCCAGGGTATGCAAAACAAGCATTTAACCACAACCCACGACTTTATGATGCAACTAAGTTAGGATTGGTCTTAGATCCGATTGTGTTTTTAAATGAATCTGAGAGCATGTCGCTACATGAAGAGAATTGGTCAAAAGTAATTTTTACATATCCTGAGTATGATTATGCACAACTTAATGCAACATATGCAAAAATAGATCTTAGAACTCGCTTTAATATGCAAAAGGAATTTATCCATACACCAGCTTATATGCCTACTAGAGAAAGCCTTAATATACTTCCTACACTTGTTAATTCGGACGAACCTAAGGAAATTCCTAAGAATCTTCCACCGGTAAGTCTGGTATTGCTAAGATTGAAAGAGATTCAGCGATACCTAAACGAGTTTGACAAGGTCATTCTGGAATGTACGACTTCAACGGCTCAAACCGCTAGAGAATGGGCTTTCGAACACATGAAAACGGTGTTTGAGAAAGAGATCGTTCCATTTGTAGACAATATTAAAGAGGGATTTTACGTTCTTGCGGAAAATCTTAGTTTCAAAATGGGTGAAGTTCGAAAAGTTTTCTATAAAATGGATGATGCTTATGAACAACATTTAATAGAGAAATAAAAGTTTTTGTCCGAATATGACCGATTCTTAGAACATATAGTGTCTATCAAAGTGATGCAAGTTGTTATTATTGAATTTTCTTTTGTGGTGACATCTGCTATGAATAAATGTGATGATGTGCATGATATATTTGTGAATATTTTGAACCTGTAAATAATGTAGATAATCATTCTTGTCACGAATCTAACGCTTAATTTTTAAAGCTTCAAGATTCTTATAACTCACTTTCAAAACGTTTGGATGAGCTTCAACAACATTGTATCTCTCTAAAAATTGAAAATCAATCTAAAAATGAAAGTCTTTCAGAAACAAATGATTGTGAAAACTCCGTTGAGACGAGTGACAAGATCATTCAGGTGGTTCAGGCATTAGAGGAAGAAATTATGAGACTTAAGAGAGAATCCGTAGAAGAGAAATTGGAACTAGAGGCTGCAAAGATTAAAAATCATGCCCTAGAAGTAAAGTAGGGTTTTTCACAACTTTATGGTTCATTAGAAAATCGCTTCACTTTTAATGTGGCAAAGCAAAAGTCACTCGTTGGCCAACTGAACCATAAGTGCGAGGAAATCTCTGACTTAAATATTCAACTCATAGACAAAAACATGGTTTTGGCTGAATTAAAGGAGACACTTCAACTCAAAGGACAAGAAGTTGTTGATAATCCAGCTAGCATCTGTACATCAACCTCTAGTGCTCCCAAACCCAACCCACGTGTGCTATATCGGGACCCAAAATTTAAGAATATTCCAACTAAGTTTGCCACATACATGAAAAATACCTTAGAACATGCAGATCTAGCTAGAGAGATCGTTGATGACATGCGTGAACTAGATCCCACAAGTCATCTTCTATATGAGCTTTTATTATATGTGGATCGCATTCAGGATTGTTTAGCAAACTTAGAGTACATAGGGCATTCGATATCTGTACCCCCGAAACAAGAAACCCCCACCATTGCCATTACTCCATTCAATAAGAATCCAGGATCTAAGCCTTTATTTAACACACCCATCAAGGCTAAATCAAAATCTGCCACTAATGTTCCCATGGCTTCTACAGGAGTAATTATGTCTACTAAGGCTAAAGGATCTCAAGAAAATAAAGATACGATCAAGCCTTCCACTAGTAGGACTACCAAGAAGAAAGTAGAAGTTCACCCTAGAAATGTTATTTTAGTTTCAAATAAAAAGAATCATGTATCTAAGATAAAAGGATCTGCCTCTGTGCAGAAGCCTAAGCAAAATGTGAATTCGAATTTGCGATGATGGAATTGTAATGAATGCATGTTTCTCAGCGTCATGATTTATGCCTTGTTGATCACCTGAATGAAATGTATGCAATTTGGAACAATCTTGAATGGATTCCATTGGGGAAGAAATTCACCCAAGTTGGTTGGGAATGGAAACCCACTGGTAGGACCTTCACTTCTAATGGAACTACGTGCCCTTTAACTAGGATCACATCCACGGAAGTTAGGTCTCAGCGTCCTTTAAATAGGAACACTAGCACTAAGAAATGGAGAAAGCGCCCTTTAACTAGGTCTGCCCCCACTATTGTGCCTACCAGTGAAGAAGTACCTCAGGAACTTAGACAACTAGAATCTAAGCCAACATTTAGGAAGCAAATTTGGAAGCCTAAGAATTCTTTGGTTAGCAAATCTAAGATAAATATATCTGTACCTGCTAACACAGAGGAACTACTAGATTCCGATACATCGTCTTTGTCTGGTGATATTTTCAGGTGGTCCAAATCATCCTCTGGTACTTGGACTCTGGATGCTCAAAGCATATGACCGGAGACCGCTCGATGCTCAGAAATTTCGTCATCAAGTTTCTAGGAACGGTGAAATTTTGCAATGACCATATTGCGAAGATCATGGGTTACGGTGAATATCAAATTGGGAATGTTACGGTTTCAAGGGTATATTATGTGGAGGGACTTGGTCATAATTATTTTCCGTGGGAAAATTTTGCGATTCAAACCTTGAGGTGGATTTTCGACAACATACTTGCTTTATTCGCGATCTTGCAGGAAATGATTTGTTAAAGGGTTCTCGAGGAGATAATCTCTACACACTGTCCATTCAAAACATGATGACCGCCTCTCCTGTATGCCTTCTTTCCAAAGCATCTAAGAACAAGTCATGGTTGTGGCATCGTCGGTTATCTCATCTTAACATTGATGCTATAAACCATTTGGCTAAAAACGAACTTGTTCGTGGTCTTCCAAAACTTAAGTTCGACAAGGATCATTTATGTTTCGCGTGTTCTTTGGGGAAAAGCACCTAGAAATTATACAAACCTAAAGCTGAAGACACTAACCAAGAACCACTGTATCTTTTGCACATGGATCTTTGCGGGCCAATGCGTACGGCTAGTGTGAGTGGTAGAAAATACATCCTCGTCATGGTGGATGATTTCTCAAGGTTTACATGGGTAAATTTTTTAGCATCCAAGGATCAAGCACCAAAGTATATTATTACTTTCTTAAAGATGATCCAAGTACGTCTTAATGCTATTGTTCGCCGCATTCGCACTGATAATGGAACTGAGTTCGTTAATCAAACTCTACGAGACTATTATGAAAAGGTCGGTATTTCACATGAAACTTCTTTTTTATCGCTCTCCACAACAAAACGGTGTCGTGGAAAGACGTAACCGTACACTAATGGAAGCTTTTAGAACTATGTTGGTTTATGCGAATGCTCCTTTATTCTTATGGGCAGAAGTAGTGGCAACCGCATGTTATACCCAAAACCGCTCCATCATTCCTAAACGCCATGGTAAAACTCCATATGAGCTACTTCATGGACACAAACCCGATATTTCATTTCTTCATGTGTTTGGTGCACTGTGTTATCCAAATACAAATAGAGAGAATTTGGGCAAACTTCAACCGAAGGATGATATTGGAATTTCATTGGTTACTCACCTGCAAGGAAAGCTTACCAAATTTATAACCGTCGTCTTGGCAAGATAGTAGAAACTTTAGGTGCCGATTTTGATGAGCTGACAGCGATGGCTTTTGAGCAACACAGCTCTGAACCCGCACTTTATGAGATGGGAACCGGTACGATTAGTTTCGGATTAACTCCCAACAATCCTACTTCTCCATCATTTATACCACCAACAAGGCCCGAGTGGGATGATTTATTTCAACATATGTTTGATGAATTCTTTGATCCACCTAGTAATGATTCTCCAGCACCAGCAGCAGTAGCTCCAATTCCTGAAGTTGTTGCTCAAGATAATGGAAATTAGTCCGAGACATCTACGGTTACTATTGAACCAGATGTCCCATCCCCCACCAATTCACAAAATACACCTGAATCATCACCCCCACTTGTGCCTAATGATGTTGAAGAGGATCACTATGATCATGATTTGGAATTTGCTCACTTACAAGAGATTCCTTTCTTTTGTTCACAAATACCTGAAAACCCTAACGTTGCGTCTACCACAGAGGAAGTTCCTGCAATCTTTCACTCCTGACCACCACAGATTGAAACTCACAACACAAAATGGACAAAGAATCACCCAATCCGCAATATTATTGGTGACATCAATCGACCAGTCTTAACACGCCACCAACTCCAAGAACATGCATTATATTGCTACTTTGATGCATTTCTTTCCGATACTGAACCTAAAAATTGGCAACAAGCCATGACAAAATCATCTTGGATTGAAGCCATGCAAGTGGAACTTAATGAATTTAACGTCGTGACGTATGGGAATTAGTTACTTTACCCAGCAATGTTGAAATCCTTACATTGTTGTGGGTATATAAGGTTAAACTCAATGAGTTAGGTGGCGTGTTGAATAACAAAGCTAGATTGGTTGCTAGAGGTTACAAATAAGCTTTTGGTATTGACTTTGAAGAATCCTTTGCTCCTGTGGCACGATTGGAGGCAATTAGACTATTCATTGCTTATGCTGCTCACATGAACATGATCGTCCACCAAATGGATGTTAAGACGGCATTTCTTAATGGTGAATTAAGGGAAGATGTCTACGTAAGCCAGCCGAATGGATTCGTCAACTCGGAGTATCCTAATCACGTGTACAAGCTCAAGAAGGCTCTATATGGGTTGAAACAAGCTCCACGCGCGTGGTACAATCTGTTATCGTCATATCTCATCTTGAAAGGCTTCTCCAAAGGCAAAGTGTACCCAACATTATTTATTCTCAAGGAGGACAACGACATGATACTGGTACAAATTTATGTTGATGATATAATATTTGCTGCCACTACTCAAAGACTGTCTGACCATTTTGAAAAGATTATGTCCACAAGTTTTAAGATGTCGATGATGGGAAAAATTTCTTTTTTCTTAGGGTTACAAATTTCTCAAAATCCTAGAGGCATCTTCATTAACCAATCTAAATTTGCTCTTGAATCATTAAAGAAGTATCATTTTGAAAATTGTGACCCCATGGATACTCCAATGGTGGAGAGATCCAAGTTAGATGAAGATAAGGAAGGGATAGTTGTCGATCCTAAACTTTACCGTGGAATGATCGGCACCCTTCTCTATCTGACTGCTAGCAGGCATGATTTGCAATTTGCTATATGCATGTGTGCCCGGTATCAGGCTCGGCCTACCGAAAAGAACTTACATGTTGTGAAAAGGATCTTTCGGTATCTTAAAGGAACACTTAATCGTGGTCTGTGGTATCCGAAGGATTCATCTATTGCACTAATATCATATGTAGATGCGGATTATGCTAGGTGTCAAGATACTAAACGTAGCACTTCTGGCAGTTTGCAACTTCTTGGAGATAGACTGGTTAGTTGGGCATCCAAAAGGCTGAAACACGCTGCGATATCATGTACTGAGGCTGAAGACATTGCTATGTCCGGTTGTTGTGCTCAAGTTCTTTGGATGAGATCACAATTAACTGACTACGGTCTTGGATTGAACAAAATCCCGATGTACTGTGATAACAAAAGTGCTATTGCCCTTTGCTGCAACTACGTTCAACATTCCCGGGTGAAGCACATTGACATACGCTACCACTTCATCAAAGAGCAAGTGGAAAATGGAGTGATCGAACTGTACTTCGTCAACACTAAGTATCAGCTGGCAGATATATTCACAAAGGCCTTAGATCGAGGACGTATCGAGTTTTTGATCAAAAAGCTAGGCATGAAATCATTCTCACCAGCGACACTTAAGGATTTGGAAAACGAATCTGCAAAATAGTGGTGGTAAACTATTCTAGAGTATCCTTTGATCGTGATCTTGTATATTATCATATATAATTAAACCACCAAAGAAAAATACAAAATATAAAACATACAAAAACCATAAAAAATATAAAATCAAGAAAATACAAAAATATTTTTTATTTTAAATCGGGCATGTCTTTTAGTACGGTAATATTTACGGCCTTAGTAATGTCGATTAAAATTGACACGGCGCCATAAATAGAGTCCGTATAAAAGTTGTACATATTTTAAAACATGCCCATATGGCTTGTAGTTATTTCAGACTACAACCCGCTTTTCGCGTTAAAGTAACGTATTTCTTTTGAAAACGTTGGCTCACAACGGGAATTAATTTTCTCGGGCAAGGTTTACTTAAAGACCTTGTAAGGGATCAAGTTTACTTTATAACTTGGTCTAACACAAATTAGTGTACGTTTCAGTGCATTTATTTTGTCAAAATAAGAGAAATCTTATTGCCACCAGAATCGTTTCCTACCAATCACTAAACCGGAAAATGTCTTCATGGATATTTGCTTCTTTAAAATAATTGACTACAGATCTTTAAATAGAAAACGGGTCCGTGTTTAAGTGGGAGAAAATATTAAATCTTCTTGGAATTAAAATTGGTCTTCAAAAAGGGTTTTTTAGAAAATAAACCGTTAATCGTCATCATAAAATACTAAGTGTGCCTTGTGTGGAATATTATTTGAGGTATAGGTTGTTTGAAATTAGGCATTAAGTGTAAGTGTTTGTGTTTGTGTGCGGGTTCGTACCTCGTTAAGGCATTTGGTTAATCCTAATGATATTAACACACACTACTAACTGGGGGATTACTTTTGTAAGTAGCAAATGGGGGGTTTCATGTGTAATTTTGGCATCTTGTTGACCAAAGTCAACACCATATACTCCCCGCCACCCCTGTTTGTGTTCATCGCAAAAACACACAACACCAACACAAACCGCCATTAATAAACCTTTATCTTGGATTTTTTTCTTACAATTAGTTCATCTAATCTAGGTATTGTTACTATGTTTATTTTCTTATATTCTTATCATCTTATCATCTTAAACATATCAAACCAACCCCTAAATTCGTGATTTAATCATAATTAGGGTTTCGAACTTTTTGTATGGAAAATGTAAATTGATTAGTGGGATATGTTTAGATAACCTAGATGCACATAGGTCTTACCCAGTTTTGCTTAAAACATTGCCAAAGTCCCGTAATCGTAAAGTCAAACTAAAAAACTCGAATCCTAGTCTCGGATTGCGATGAACATTACGACACAACATTGCGATGCATGGTCATTACGACTAGTCATTCCGATGGCTCATTGCGATGGGTCATTCTGATGGCTCACTGCGATGGCTCATTGCGATGGGTCATTACGATGACACATTGCGATGGCATATTGCGATGGTGCACTCCGAGGTATCATTGCGATGGCATCGTAATGGTATTGCGATGGGGACTTATTGCGATGATTTTTTCAACATTGCGATGGAAACACCAATATTGCGATGACTGTGTGATTGCGATAGGACAGGATTGCGATAGATTGCGATGGTTACACATTGCGATGGTTGTAGGATTACGATGGATTGCGATGGATTTAGGATTGTGATGAACTTATAATTCTGATGACTTGAAAGATTGCGATGAGTGGTATTGGTAAACATTGTGATAGCTTATAGTATTATGATAACACTGTAAGATTGTGATGAGTAATAGGATTGTCATGCTAGTATTACGATAGGTGGCACCTATAGACATATGTCGTGATCAAGTTATTGTTGTTCTATAAATGTATTGCGCTAATTCTTTTCGTGTGTTACTGCTAATGCTACAGCTTGACATGGATTTAAGATATATATGTTTGTGTATATCATTTGTGTTTATGTCATCTAAGCAGGAAGATGTCGATAACAGAAGAACAACAGCATCAACGTGATCTCGAACTTGTTTCACTCAACAACAGGCTACCATATGCAGAGAACAACTCTCGTTTGCAAGAGGATTTTGATCCGTCTTTAGCAGCTTTCAAAATCTCCACGGAAATCCTTGACATTTCACCTATCAAAGATTCATTCAGACTTACTGCCTCTATTCCCGAAGTCTACATGCACGAGTTCTGGACCAATGCAACACTTTCACAGGGTCAACTGTCTAAAAAGACTGTGTCATTCCAACTAAACAAAACACCAATGGTACTTAACTTGAGCATCTTTAGGCAACTGTTTAACTTTCCTAAGTTAGCAAAAGGAGAACACTTTGTGGCTAACCCAAACAACGATGAATTGTTTTGAGTTATTCGTGCTCTGAATTATGAAGGTGAAATACACAACCTATCCCAGTTCAATACGTCACACATAGGGCAACCCTGGAAAGCACTTATGACCATCATTGTCAAATGTCTTACTCTAAATACTCGGGGCTCCGACGTAATGAGACCACCTTAGGCTCACATATTTTGGGGACTTTACACGGCATCTAAAGTGGACTATGCCCTACTTATCTGGCAAGAATTTTGTTATCAATTTACTGGAACCAAGAATAAATCTGTGCATCTTCCATTCCCAAGATTCACCAAGCTCATTATCAATCACTTTATGAAGAGTGACCCAAACATTGATATTCGCGGGAATTTATTCTACCACACAAAAAATGATGACTATGTGATTCTACAAATGAATGTGGATACTCAATCCACAAACTATTCATTACGTCCAGCTCTAGTACCTGACACAATGATCAATGAAGGAATCAAGGAAAGTGATAAATATCAAGAGATGCTCCACGATATTGACACACAATTTCGACGAGCAAATTCACTTCCCTTAGAGAAGAAAAAAGGTAAACGAAAGAAAAGAGTTTCAAAGCGCCAATCGATTGCTTCCTCCAAAGATAAAGGCACAGGGAAAATGCAAATAGTTGATGAAGATGATGATGAAGATGAGATGATCCATACTGAGGATGAACATGAAGAAGTACCACTCAGAAAGCCAAAGAAAGCAAAGCAAAGCAAAGGTAAAGAAGCAATTGTTGCTTCCGACGAACCCGCTCAACAAACCATTTCTGAAGCCAAACGACTGCGTATTACTCTTCAGCAAAGCAGAGAGGAGACTTTTGCAACATCCACAGGATCAGGCTTAAGACTGTTTGAGGATTTAGAGGAATTTGGTAATCCTGATGCCGATATTGCCTTTTATGAAGATCCTAACGATGAAGATGCTAATAACTTCCATTTTGAAAGTCGTGAGAAGGTGAAGAGGGTGCTAACAGTGAAAACACATATACAAATTTGTTGTATCATGATGTCAATATCACCACATCTTTACCGAAACCAACTAGCACTGTGATTAACGACGATGCTCACGCAACTCTCATTCAAGGAACTCCACTTCAAAGTAAGTCTACTTCCGGCTCTGATGATGTTATGAAATATCTTAATTTTGAAGGGGAGGGTGTCGAGGTTACAAATACTGATCCTTCGACAAATGAAAACATGGTGGATGTTCCTATAACCTCTGTTACATCAACTATCATTCCACCACTATCCACCCCGTTCATTACTAATGTCATAACACCAACTATCACACCAGCATCTGTTGAACAACCAGTATCAACTACCACCCCAACGACTGAATCTACACCGTCATCAATAGCTGAACAACCTGTATCAACTATCGCCCCAATCACTGAATCTACACCATCACCTATCCTTGAACAACCCGTATCATCCACCACCACTTTAACACTCATGGTTACACCTCCATCATCAGTACAACATGTATCATACACCTCCAACCCATTTCTCACAGTCAGTGATCCACTGATTCAGTCTCTTCAACAATAGCTGGAGGCTCAAGCTAAACAAATAGCCACACTGACTGAAAGATTCATCACTCCTGACACACAAACTCTCAAGGAACCGCAACCTGATGAGCCTACACTTAAGAAAATATCTAACAGAGTGTCTAAACTTAAAGAACAACATCATTTCTTGGAGAGAAGAAAACTCGTGACGAAGAGAATGCTGCCTTTCTTGGGTCAATTAATGAGAAGATGACCAACATCATTCGACGAGAAGTAATGTCATATGTTGATCAGGAGCTACCAACTCTTTTCAGTACTGGTTTATCTACCCTTCAACTAATGAATTTGTTGCAAACACGTCTGAAAGATATGGGGCCTCGTAAATCGAAATATAAACGAAAAGTTCTGCAATATCTCAACAAATCAATCATTAAAGATACACCTACAGACACTGAAGACTCTGAGTCTGAGGATGAAGAAGAGCTCGAGTAGGCAGATAACAAGGGCAATGGTGATGAGGATGATGGTGATAATGATCAAAATGAGTAAGAGGATAAGGAAGAAGATGACGAGGAAGAAAAGGATAATGATAAAGATGAAGATAAAGATGAGGACGAGGATACAGATGAGGATGAAAATGATGATGATGATAATGACGACGGGAATGGAACCAAAGAGGGTGATAAGAATGACAAAACGTGTACGAATGCCGACGAGTCAAATAAGGATGAAGGGGATAAGGCAACTGAGAGAGGTATTGAGGAAGCTGAAGAAAGCGTTGCTGAAACCACAGAAAAGACGGTGGACTCTACTGTACCAGAATCTCAGCATATTGACACATGTATATCTACTGAACCAGTTTCTACTACTGCTTCTCACAATGAATTTGTAGAACATATACAAGAAGACGAAATTCCTATGTCTACGCATGAACAATAACCCACAGGGTCAATGCTAGAAGACGAAATTCCAGTCTCTATGCCCAATGATGATATACCGGTGACACAAGAACAACCTTCAACACCATCTAAAGATCAGCACAACTCTGATATGGAAGTTGAAGACTTAAATGTGCCAGGACCAACGTTTGTTGAATCTATTATCATCGATGACACGGTACAGGAGCAACTCTGGCTTACAAATGCAACACCACATCATCCTTTCGCCACAACAACTAAAATGGAGCTAACTCAATACCTAAACAATCCTATCGATTTCTCAGCCTTTCTAAGGTATCATCATGGGAAACCGACAATGACTCCGGATCTTATCAAAATGGAAGCCGCAGATGTGGACTTCTTTGATACCTTGAAGATCAACCATAATGAGGCAGTATATCACTTAAATGAGCTTACAAAGGCTATGAGAGTGACGACTATGGGAATTCAGACTCCAGTATTACGACCTCTTACACCCACTGTCATCGTCGGTTCTGCAACGATTCCAATAGAGCACTTTGTATCTCATGATCTCTAGTATCTTGAAAAAGGCACGAAGAAATATGCCACATCACTTACTATGGTCAAGGCTATTAATCTGGAGAACGTACCATGGATCAAAGATAAAGTACCTGATGCGTTATGGAGAAGGAAATTGCTCAAGTTTATGATACTTTTGCATCACTTGGCATCTCTCACTGGAATGCAAAGAAAAGGTTAGCTTACAATCACTTCCATCATCCAAAGAGAGGTTCTTCTATTGTTTCAGCTCACAGAATTAAAAGCATTCAAGGAGCAACTACTCAGACTGTATTCGGTTATGATTACTTGAATGTAATCTTGTTCAAACGTACTGTGAAAAGGAATACAGAATTCACGAAAGTGATCTCCAATACCTTCGCCTTGAAGACATCAAAGATCTTCTGTTGTTATTGGCTCAGGAAAAAGTCGACCATTTACTACCTGAGATAGTCATTGCGTTGAGCTCCAACCTTCGTCAATATGCAAGAAAAATCTTCATTCAAAACCGGGTGGAATATTTTCAACTTGGAGTGGAGAGCTATCAAAAGCAGCTAAACTTGCAACGTCCCCATACAACTCCGCTCAGTAATTTTCACAAGAACAAGATGCCTTTCATGGGGAGCACGACGCCTGAATCAGGGATGTTTTATCCAAATGAGACTGGCATCATGCAGTTTATGCGATTCTCCGAACTGCACAAATTCAGCGATGGTATGCTCAAACATGTTCGTGATGATCTGACTGTTCTCAATGCCGAACTACTGCTTCCAGCAGTCAAGTACACCTGGACGAGCCAGTGAAAAAAATGAGCTAAGTACGCAATCAAAAAGATCGAGGAACTTTTAAGGAAGCGCCGGTTGCTACGAAGTGTGGAACGATTCGTAGGTGGAAGACCATATGGAGCTCACTATAGGTTCACGGAACGATCTATTTAATTATGGATCGTCTACTATAAGGTCAACTCCATATGTCTATTACTGTGAATATGTCAATTTATGTATAATCAGCTTTTGTGGCATGTTGTAGTGTGAAAGTATGATATATTTCAAGAATTTCTCTCGAGATTCTAAATCTTTCAAAAATATTATACTCGAGCACTACAACTAACCCTCATTAATTTGAGGGGGAGAATTAATATGTTCTTTGGCCAGAAATCTAATTTCATTTTATTACCGAAAGACCGGTTAATCCATTAATATCCAAAATATTGATGGTTAACATTTTGGATAAGGGGAGAAAATGGGATTAAGGAGACTTAATGATATTTGGCTAAAAATGAAAAAGACTTAAAAGATAAACCAACTTAATATGGGTAATGCACATGTTAAGGGGGAGCGTTTTTTGAAGAACAAAACACTGAAGGCACAAAAAGTTTGATTATAATATCACAAGTGCTTTAATTGATTTTCAAGGATTTTTCATGTTGACAATACTTACCCAAAACACACTTAATTCACGACGGATTTGGTGACAAAAGGGTGGTAGGATTAGGTATTAGTCCAATGATTCATCAGAACTGATGGAATCTTCCCAATGACAATTCCCTAGATAGAATTAGAACCCTAGGAAAGTTGGAGATGATTGTGAACGTAGTAGAGTACCGACTAATTACTGATGCTAGCACTGGAACAATCACAACAAGGTGCTAGTGATGATGTATTGGTAAGTACTGAAGGGGTTGAAGAATGAAAAAGAAATGTAAAGATAAAGGGTGTAAACAAAGAAGCCCTCCTTACAACTTAGGACAGAAACCGGGTCAACACATCTATTATTGGGATCATTTGTAAATGATTCTCAATATTGAAGACAAGATATCATGGACCCAGTAATGTCATGCACAACCCTTCCCAACTAACTCAAATATCTATCAAAAGATGTTTGTTTTAATCACACGGAGCTCAACACGTTATCTATTGACTTATTCCCTCCGAATAGACTGATATTGAATAGGTGGCAATCATCTCCAGTCATCGCTCACTAAATCAAAACGCACTATCGAGTCTAGAGCCACGAGATCATCAAAAGACTCATTAGGACACTTTCCATTTATTCCTTGCTTCTTCAAACACTGTGAAAAGTAAGAGATCTTTATGAGTCCTACGCAGTATTCTTGTAATATTGCCAGCACATCCGAGTGATACGCAAGTATTACAATGAAGACAGAAATCCTGCTTGAGCAAAAATCAAACAAGCTCATGGTAGGTGACACGTGCGGTTCTTTAAGAACCAATCTTGTGAAAACTGGAAAGAAACAGTAGTTTAATTCTTAATTGAACTTAAACTCGTTCCAGGCCTCTACGCATTATCGTATGATCTTGCAAGAACACTAAGAGTGACACTCTTTAGTGTTCACAGTGACGAGTGGACATCCTTCTAGTGTTAGCATCAAACAGCACTTGGTAGGTGACAAGCAAGATTCTATCTGAATCAAGCTCGTGACAACTGGAAAGCAACAAATGGTGAAAATCTTAATTGAAATTCACTTGTTCTAGGTTTCATGAATTGACGGCTTCAATCATAAGGATTTTTAATCCAAATGATTCACTCTTTATGTTCGCAATCAGCTTTGGACGGTCGAATAAAGAGAACGGGTTTACCCGTGAAATCTTGTCAAGGAGATCTTTAATTAGAGCTACCTGTCACAAGTAAGATATTTATTATCGTCCAACGGTCTTCACCGACCGGAGGTAAAATGCAACCGAATTAGAATAAAATGTCAAATCCATTTTATTCGTGTCTTATTATGTTGCTGCATTCGAAGACGGTGGCGTTGCGGTGTACCAGTTGAAGTCGTCCTCACATACTTATTCCTTCTGCATCAAATATTTCAGCAAATTTAAGAAAGTCTGACCTAAAAGTCTTCTGCTGTATCGACTCTGAAACTTTCAAGAATTCAACAAAGGATAGGTGTGTGGGACATGAAGTCATGAAGAGGTAAACATCACAAGAAAATAAAGATTACACGTGAAAGGTCAAAAGAACATTTTCCAAGAAAAAGCCTGATATTATTCAACACATATTCACAAAAAGAAGAAAAGTTAAAGAAGAAAAGAGAAAGTGGACTACGAGCTCAAGAACAAGATCTAACATGCTAGATTAGGACTTTGTAAATTTGGAGTGACCTCCCTTTGGGGGAGATTGTTGGAAATCCGTTTTTCGTATAAAGAAAGTCTCGGTCACTCCAACAATATAGTTATAGGCTCGTAGTATTGTTTAAGTAATGTTTAAGTTAAGCCCGACCCATGAGCATGTTCGTGGGCCGGAGGCCCAAGTCCATTTAAGGACATGGGTATATAAACCCCTTACCACCATGGAAATGGGTGTTTGTTGTTTTATTCTTAAAAGTAATATACATAGTTTCTCTCACTTCTCTCTCTAGTTTCTCTCTCTAGAAAAAACATCAACCCTCTTAAAATCAAAGATTATCTCAATTCTACACATTTATTTTTTTAGCAAATTCTTATTGATAACGTAAGTTGATGACAAACTTAGTTTCATGATATATTTGCATGACACATTTAATTTCTAACATTGGCACGTTGAAATATTTGCGAAAAGTAGGGGTGAAAACGAGCCGATCTGTTCGTGAAAAGCTCGGGATCGGATCGGTAAAAAGATCGAACGAGGCGAGCCTAAACGAGCTCGAGCCCGAGCTCGAGCCTAAGTTGCAGCTCGTTTATTAAACAAGCTCGAGCCCGATATCTATGTACAAAGCTCGTTTGGGCTCGCGAGCCTAAACGAGCCTAATGTTTTATATACGAGCTTTTTAACGAGCTTAATAACAAGCTTATTGACAAGCCTAATTTAGGTATATTACGAGCCGAGCTCGAGCCAAATTTTACGTTTACATTGCAAAATCGTATAAACGAGTCGAGCTCGAGCCGAGCCCGAGTTTATCTACCATATCACGAGCCGAGCCCGAGCCTAAATAATAAGGCTTGAAACGAGCCGAGTTCGAGCTAGAGCTTTGTAAAACATAAACGAGAGGACCTCGAGCCCTGACGAGCTCGAGCTCAGCTCGGCTCGTTTCCACCCCTAGCGAAAAAAAATACACATAAAATAAATGTGTAGTTATTTTTTTTTATTGCCATGTACATACAGATAAGTTTTTGAAATAGAACTATTGCCAAATCAAGAATAAAATCTCCTTGGTTTAGATGGTAGTTGGCGCCTAGGATCTTTTACGTCACAAATTGAAAAAAAAAAACGATTTGGACATTTTGAATGACAGAGTTAAGGTCTATATAGACACTTAAATTAGCATAGACATATCCAACCAATCATAATCACTAATTTAAAAAAAAAACCCACTTCCCACCACTTTTTTAAAAATTAAATATCTCACAAACGGTAAATCGTCAAACGAAAAAAAATACACAATTGTGACGAGAATTAAATCATCTATCTATCTAGGGGCACATGTATATACTTTTTTCGACTTTTTTTTCTTAAGTCACGTGTGGAGAGAATCATATATGATTCGTCGCAAATCATATATGATTCGTCACGAATCATATATGATTTTTAGAAAATCATATATGATCGTGATATTAATCATATATGATTTTCTGAGAATCATATATGTTTCGTAACGAATCATATATGATTCTCTCCAAACGTGACTTAAGAAAAATGGTCGAGAAAAAATTCGTCGAAAGTATATACATGTGCCCCTCGATAGATAAATGATTTAATTCTCGTCGCGATGATATGTTTTGTTTTACGTAACGATGAACGGTTTGTGAGATATTTAATTTTTAAAAAATGGGTTTTTTCTTACATGATAAAAATGGATGGTTGTGATTGGTTGGTTGAGTCTATGCTAAACCTAGAGTCTATGAGGATCTTTTTCCTTGAATGACATAGCTAAACTTATTTAGTTCTTTATCAAACAAATAAATAACGTTAAATGATCATTTAGTGCATGGGTGTTTTTTTCTTCTTGTATAAAAAGTGATGACCATTTAAAGCCTAAAAGATATTTTAGAGTGATTAAATGTCCTTAGTACCCTTTTTGATTATTAATAACTTTTGATTTATTTAATTTTTTAATCTCCACATGTCAAAAACTATTGGTTCTTATTGTTTTTATTTTAAGCTTGGTCACCACATGAACGCAAATCATGTTAAACTTACATTAGTAAATAATTTAAATAATTGTATTTAAAAAGTTATAATTTATAGCAATAATCATTTGTATATGTTGCATACTAATTTGTATTAAGTTTGACATTTAATATTTATGGCCCACCAATTAATATAGAAACAAATGTATAAAAAATTTTTGTTGTAAAGGTTTGTAACAAAATCTTGTAATGTGGTACCACATAAAATTTTGGAGAGAGAGAGAGTGCACAATCTCTTTTATAAGTAGTATATATTTATGTGTTGTTCAAAAAAAATAGTACTAACTAATTTAACGGTGTCGTTTTCATCAGTTTCGATTGGTCCTCTCCGGTTCGTCTTCTAACGGTTTCTTTTTCTTAGTTGAACCGACTGACTGTGACTTCGATTCCCAGTTGAAGCTCATAATTATAGGTAGACAATATGTACAATTTTGGTATGTTGTAATCAAATCCGTAATTGAAACAATTATTACGATGTAATGAAAAAAGTTTGTTTGTTTACACATATGGAATATAATGATTCATTGCAAGGAATGACTCATTACAACAAAACGATTCCTCTGAGACCCCCAACTTTTTTTCATTAGGCCTTGTAATGAATCAAAATTACACAAAACACCTTCATTAATTAACTACATTAAATAAGTTTCTTATCATTAATGAGGTATTTCGGTCTTTTTATTGTCGATTCCATTACTTCTTATCATACACACCAAACATGATTTTTGATTGTAATGACTTATTACATTACACTATTTATTCCATTACATAGTTTATTTCATTCATTTGACATTTTATTTTTTCCTACCAAACATATACATATGTTTTTTAATTGTTGTACAATATGAATATATAATAGCATTTCTAAATAATGAGGTGTATTAATTATCTTTTAAGTGTGTACTAATTAATTTTTAATTTGATTATTAAATTTTGTATTAGTTACATTCAATATTATGTATTGATTAATTTTAATAATGAGTATTAAATTATGTAAACAAAAGCCAGTGGGAATGGATATAGGTGTATTTGTTGTAAAAGGGGAAGGGGTGTTGTTAATAAAGTATTAATTTTACATTATGCATTATTATATATTCTTAATTGTGTATATAGGTATTTACTATTTCCATTTTTAATTTTGAAGCAATGTTGATTTGTACATAAAGCGTTACAAAGAGTAAGTTGATTTTGTAAAATCTCTATAAATAGAAGGATTTTCTTTTAATATATAGTAGATATACAAATTGTAAAGTTATTAAAGTCGTTGGATATATCAAGTAAAATCTATATTTATATCATTTGTGTTTTGGTTGTTTCATTTAAAGTTTCTATATCGCGGCTCGTTTAAATGAACATGCATGTTAAGTTTTGTAGATTGACCGTTGTTGGAAACCTAAGTCATCACAAAATCGGTTTTCTAGGATGGTCGAGTTTTGTAAATTTTCAAGTCAAGTTTTGAATATTGGAAAGTTATTTATATATGTAGAAACTAGAAGGGGGGGGGGGGTTGAATAGTTTATCATCGGGTTGTCTCCTAATTAAATTTCCTTTCAATTAGGTGAGTGCAAAAACTATCTTTTACTTGAAAGCAGTGTTGCATAGTCATTAGGTTCAATTCTAATGCATTAACAATGTGTAGTAAGTATAATGATAATGAATGTAAATAATGAGTAAGGAAAGAGACAACCTAATAGGAAGACACCAAGATTTATAGTGGTTCGGCAACGAGGCTCTATCCGCGTTCATACTCCACTCCTCGAGTACACCTTACTCGAGATTTCCACTATATTTACAAGCTCCCTTCTTGGCGGAGAAAACCTTACAACGTCGCTTACATTATTTTCCGACACTAAGCTAAATGTCGAGACCTAATCTTAGCTAGGACCAATCTACACAACGTCGCCCACTTCACTATTTTACGAGGCAAGGCTAAATGTCGAGTTCTAATCCAAAGCTATAACCAATCATCACAACGTTGCCTACTTCACCATTTTCCGACACAAGGCTAGATGTCGAGTTCTAATCCAAAGCTAGAACCAATCTTCACGACTCTTCAATTGAAGCTAAGTGAGAACTTCACACAACACAACTATATATCGCTTTATAGTTTAGTGAGAACTGACAAGATACAACCACATCACTTTATAGTTTAGTGAGAACTAACACAACCAATTACAACTCAACTAAACATATTCAAGTACACGCATATGCAAAGGATTTACATAACTCTAATCCAAGTATTCACAAATAGCTTGGATGAACACAACTAGTCCAAGTATTCACAAAGACATTAGATCTACACAAGAAACAAATAAACAAATGATGAACATGACTAGATCTTTAGGAGAAGGTGATCTTCATCAAAGCTTCATCTTTAATCACATCATAAGTGTGTGAGTGATCTTCTCTTTGGACAAGGTAAAGAAAGAGATCAAGAGGATAATCATGAGTAAACATACTTAACACATTAAGTGATCATTTACAAATGACTAGGACCAGATAGGAGAAAGAAGGCTAAAAGAGATGTCCAAAAAGGGCTAATGAAAATGCAGATTTGATCCACTATTTATAGAAGACAAATGCCAACGGCTATCTGGGGGCGGTTCCTTATCTACCCAGGCTGTTCCTTATCGATAGGGAACCACGTAGGCACTTAAGGAACCGCGTAGAGTAGACTCCGCTCCTTTTTGTCTTTTAGTGAATTTGAAATATCCGAGGTGTTGGGAATAAAATATAGCCAAGACACTTGGACGCTGATAAGATCAATTTGGACGTTGATAAGAAGAAATCAAGCGTTGACAAGACAAGCGTTGACAGGAACAAGTCAAACGTTGATAAGAAGAAGTCAAGCACTGATAGGATATTCTAGTCTACGCATTTTATGTTTCTAGTAAAGATATGTTTGACAATATGTTTCTTATGTTTATCTTTACCAAGAATAGCTGATATGTAGACTCTTCTACAAGGTTCCTTAATCTATAAAAGTAGGCCTTTAGGTTTTGTTTCAATATAAGTTATATAAGTTTTACACACTTTCATTGTACGCAAGTTCGATTAATCAATCAAAGTGAAAGTTTGATTTATTTGTTTTGTTTGTTCTTCATTCAAGTATTAATTCCGCATAGTACTTGGATTGTCTATACAACAAAGTTTCTCTAATTGTTTAACTTGATTTATTATCGTTTACACAAAACTAAATCGATCTAAGTTTGGGATCAACAAGTGGTATCAGAGCTTCTTGAGAAGCTTTGACCTAAAGAACACAAAAACCCTAAATCGCCAAAAACCCTAATTTTCAAGAAAACCTAAAATTCAAACAACATGTCTACTCCTGAGTTAACCTCCTCCTCCTCAAGCCCTAACATCAAGATTCCCATGCTAGACCCAGACAACTTTGAGCTGTGGAAGTTTAACTTTGAGCAGTATCTTCAAATCCATGACCACACCCTATGGGAAATTATTGAATATGGAAACACATTCAATAAGGCTGTCAAGATTGCAGCTGCTATTGCTGCAAGATCAACTCCAGGCTCAAGTGAAGCTGATCGAAAAGAACAACCTGAAGATGGGAGAGCTGTCTCAGCTGAGGACATAGCAAAGAGAAGGAATGACATGACAACTCTAAGCATCCTTAAAATTTCTAATTTCTTTGGGACAAGCCCATCAACACAAGTATAGAGAATATGATTCTGCAAAAGATCTTTGGGCAGCCCTTCAAGTTGCTTATGGTGGTAATGATGATACTGCCTCAGAGAAAAAGAAGCAACTCTTGCATGAGTATGTTGTGTTCAAATCTATTCCCAATGAAAAGCTAAGTGGAGTCAGAAGCAGACTTCTTGACATTACAAGCAAGCTGTCATTTATGGGAACAGTGCATGATGATGCTGATATCATCACCACTTTTCTTAAAAGTCTTGGTGATGCATGGAAGATTGAAGCAAGGTCTATGATTGCCAATAATACTCACAAAAGCTCCACCTTTGATGATGTTTATAATAAACTGAGGCTTGTAGAGAGTGAAATCCTTTTGGATCAAGGAAGCAAGTCTACCAATGGAAATATGGCATTCTTCTCACATAGTGAAGGTCAATTTGATCAAAGGGAGTCATACATGCACCCCGTTACTGGATCACCTTGTGTCAACGTTGGATCAAGCTTTGTCAGCGCCTCACATCCAGACGCTGGCACATATAATGTTGACTCACCAAGAGTTAAGCCTGCTGGTATTGATCTAGATACAGTGTGTGCATTCATTGCTTCATTGCCCAATGGTTCAGTGATTACATATGAGGACCTTGAGCAAATTAGTGATGAGTAATGTAGGGATTTTTAGTCTAATTAAGCAATTAATGTTCGTTTTTCCTTGACTCACTCGAATTGATCTCAAATTAAACATAGGACTTATTTGTTTTTGGTGTATAAAAACTCTTTTTTGGAATTTTAAAACTAATTAACTATTTAATTTAAAGCTAATTAATTAACAAATGAGAAATCTATTTTAAACTAATTTAAAGCTAATTTGAAAACAAAATTTAATTAAGCTAATAAAAAAAACTTTTATAATATGAAAATCTAAAAACTAATTAAAATGATTAAAACAAATCTAATTTAAATTTAATAAACTAATTTTAAACTATTTAATAAAAACTATTTTAAAACCATTTTCAATTTAAACTAAATTAATTTTTAAACTAAAAACTAAAAAAATTTAAATAAAATATTTTTTTCTTTTTATTTTTTATTACTTAAACTTTAATAAAACGAAATTTAAATAAAACAATTGATTAAATCTAATTAAACTAAACTTGTATTAATTTTAATTAAATAAACTGACTGCTAAAATTAAAGAAACTATATTAATAAAACATAAGGAGATAACACACAAATAAAGGGGCAGATGAGATGGTAAAGCATTGGACTGTTGAGCGCGAGGTCAGGGGTTCGAGTCCCCTGACAGACGAATTTTGCTAATAATTTTTTTTTTACTTTTTGGAAAATATAACATACAGATCAATTGTATATGTATGTTCTTGCAACAAAATCAGCAATATCAGATAAGCTATAACGTCAAAACAAGATAAGCAGTTGAAAAGCAATAAGCTAATAAACCTAACAACTAAAAGAATTAGCAAATAAGAAAAATCAGATAATAATCAGAAAATCAAAAACCAAATAAATATGCAGATCTAACAACCGAATAACAAAACAGTAAGCAAAAACCAAAAAAATATAAGCTAAATCAAATAAGCAAAATGAATTAAGACTAAAAAATAAGCATATAAGAACTTAATATGCAAATCTAAATAAACCGTAAAAAGAAACTAAATAAGCAGATTACTACTAAACTAATTTAAGGCAGATTAATCTAAAACTTAAACTAAGCAATAAATCCTAAATAGTTAACAAAGCAGATCCAACTCAATCAAACTTAACTAAGCAGAATAGGATAATTAAACTCAATTTAAAACCAATTTTTAAACAAGAACAGTTAAATCTAAACTCAGCAATAAAAGCAGATATATTATACCAACAATCAAAGCAAATAAATAATCAAACAACCTAATAAAGCAGATCCAAACAAACAAAAGAAAATATAAACTAGCAGACTATCATAACGAAATAAACTCAAATCTATAAATCAGAAACCCAAACAAACATAAAAATTAATCTAGAACTTAATAAAAAAAAACTAGAACCTGATGTCGATTTCCTTTGAGCAAAAGGAAGGTGCTGAACCTCCTTATGACCAGAATCAAACGCCACCTTGAACATCAACTCTTGAATCCAACCGAACAAGAAACATCACGAACCAAACACAACCCTTCGAAAAATATTTTAATAATTTCCCAGTGGGGGAAATAAATAATCCACTTTCTATACTTTTATAATAATTAAAAATAAACAGTGATGAATAAAAATATCTTGCGATTAAAATTAAAAACACAACTTTAAATCAAAATATAAATTTCATTAATAATTAAAAATTATTACAATAGTTGGAAAAATTAAAAGTACAATTTAACTAAAATCTAATTTGCATAAAACAAAATTAAAACTAAATTAATCCTACTCCTAAGAAAAACAGTAAAAATAAAGAAAATGGAATATTCTGATTACAAGTTGTAGGAGGGGTTTTATAGGGAAATCCTAACTTCTTCATGAAGATTGGTGCTCTCATCAATCAATCCGGACCGCTCTTTCCTCTTTTCTCTCTCTTTTTCTTCAATAAACGGTTGAGATAACTTCTTGATTCACATGGATCGCCCTCGTGGCAATTTTGTGCTTCTTTAATCCAAGGTGGAGCCTTCTTATTTGAGGGATTTTGGTGGTGATTTGTATCCTCCAATCAAAAAGGGGATAGATGCCACGTAGACAAGGAGAGATGAGGACCACCATGGTGTTCTTCTTCGAAAAACTTGGGGATTTAATCCCCAAGTGTGTGAATCACATGATTTGGGTAAAACCCCCAATTTTTCTTTGTGTAATTTTTGTGTATTGGTAAATTAGGGTTAGGGTAAAATGGAGGAGGCTGCGTATTATTTTTCAGAGAGAAAGAGTGGGTATGGGTAAAAGTTTCTTGTTTGTATCGTAAAACAATGGGTGTGGGGTAAATAACTTTTATTTAAAAACATGTGTTGAGGGTTGGTAAGTGTGTACACGTGTGTTGTTGAGGTTGGAATAAGTAAACTGAAATTTTGACCTAGCAACTAATTTACTCCGTCCCATTTATGCACCAAATGGGCTTGTAAGCCCATTCACTCCTTCTGTCCCTTTGTTATTTAACAAAATGGGCTTGGTCCAATATCTCATCCGTATATAATGGTTTTGGGCCTTAATGGGCTTTTGATCCACAAGTGAATACTTATTGAATCCACTAAGGGGATTTTGGGCCCAATACCCAAATGTGGGACCCCAAAACTCAAATATCTTCAAAAGGATTAAATCCGCTAAATATCAAGCTCGATTTCGGCTTCCTTGATCATTTCTTCAAAACCATGTTGAATTTGCCGGTTTTCGTGATCTTTGGCACACTTTTGGTCTTTTGACTTTGTCTTTGTCTCTTTCTTGGACTTTTCATCAACATTTGACCGTGAAATCCCGTGTTTTCTTTCCTTTTGATCTTTTGTACCTATTTTACACAAAAACACATAACCACGCGTAATTCCGAATTTTACGATATAAAACACATGATTAGGTCTTGTTTTTCCTTGATTTTAGTGGCAAAAGGATAAGTGTTTACACACTTATTAAATCCCCTACACTTGACCATTGCAATGACCCCATGCAATGCATTATTTTAAAGCATAAAGTTACATTTTTTTCATAATTAATCCATCTCGGCCTTTATTAAGATATACTAATACTACTATGATAAAGAAATAAAACTTTTAAAGGAAACAAAAGTTATAACAATTTATTAAATTGGAAATTATTTGATGGAAGAAACTCGTAAAGAAATCTAAGACTTAGATTAGGGCTTTGGTGTCATGAATATTAATCACCCTCAAGTTTCACGTTCCCCATACCAAGCTTAAAAACGAGATCATTGTTTACCATAAGTTCTTAGGTTAAAACCACTTATATAAGACAATTGTGTAATACTCTTTCTCCAATTCCTACGTTGTATCTCTAGATTTTATTGATTGTCATTCACCCGTAGGCTCATTTGACTTATTAGATAATTATTAGTCCAAAAATGATGGCCAAACGGTGCAAACCCGACACTCAAAACCTAACCTCGTCCTCAAAAATGTTGTCACTAAAGTAAGCCCACATAAAGGATGATTTAACACGATTTAGGGAATAAATTCCCGGACCTAAAATTTGGCCAATAGTACTACTTATTAATTACTCCTGCAAAGTCAAGTTGACTTTATGTGGAGTTTAGCAAGTTCACATCATATACCCTTAGGCTCTTTAAGATGTAAAAATGCTCCTCATCTATTGTCCACACCCTAAGGCTCCTTGAACGATAAACAAGGGAATTGATTTTTGATCAATTTTTATTCAACACTTACCATGCCATACACCCTAAGGCTCTAATGACAAGGTTCGTGCTACATGCCCCACACCCTAAGGCTCCTTGAGGTCATGTTTTAATCTTACTCTTTCTTATTTATGATATATATATTAGGCCAAATTCCGCGGTCCCATGGTCGAATCCCTCCTACTTAGTGGTTATGAGCCACCTTAGTCGGAAGTCCACAACGCTGGCACCCTCAATGTGTTCATGCTTTAATTACAAGGAGAATAAAGATTTGGCTAAGAGTTAACATATCGAATCGACACCGCAAAAATCCTCATTTATTAAGCAATTAAATATACAAGCGTGAAGAAAGAGCCACAAAACTCATATAAGGAAGAAGTAACCCTTAAACTTATTATCAACTCTATCATATCTCGTTCTCCATAATTTAAAATCTCAAGGAATGATACTCGTGGATGCTTAGCCTAATAAACCAATCAAGGTCCATACGGTTAAGGATACTAGCTAGAGTAAACTTGGATAAGTAAACTCGGGTTGAGTCAAAATATTCACGACAGCCCTAATATATCAAAGATATCTAAACTTGTTAAAACCATTTTATTCATTTTATTTTTGATTTTATTCTTTAAATGGAAAATATAAATAAGATGCGATGACAAAAAGGAAAGAAAATAAATGGAAATACTATTAGGCCAAAATAGATCAAAAATTTGAAAAATGTTGAAATTTTTTTAAATTTTCCGGTTAAATGAGGTCAAATTCATGGAAAAGCCCACTAAAATTCGATAGAAGTCTCCCCTACACTTAATATAAACATTGTCCTCAATGTTTAAGCATGTGGGAGAATAAACTCCCCTACACTTAGGACATTGAGTACGTTGTTTAAAATCGAGCTAAGAAAGAGACAACTAAAGTGATTATGTTTATTCGTTTTATTTATATACACGATTGAATCACAATAGCAAAAACTTATCGAAGGAACCGGGTACATGGGAACATGAGATCATGGTTTGCGTCAAAAGCACCAAAAGTGGATCTTGAAAGCACACATCCCTGCACAACATCACAACACACAAACAACCTACAAGGCCCCCCCTACACTTATTGTATAAAATAGATAAAATAATAGGTCATCGGGTTGCCTCCCAAGAAGCGCTTGTTTTTGTTAACCGAGTCATGAGCCTGACTCGACCCCGAATTAAATGGTCCATGAGGGAGCAAGAGAATCACCACTGGCTCAAAACAGATATGCCAGGGTCAAAAATCTTATCCTCATTACTGGATGAGAATAAAGAAGAAGAATCCACAATATAAGTGAAGAAAAGCAGAAGGATTCCTATAACGTACGAGAAATAGGTATAAAGGCGATCCTTAAGAATACTCGTCTTCGCCAAGGGCGGGAGGGTGGGAGAAAAAGATATCAAAGTGTCACCCGAGGACACTTGATAGAAACTCAAAGCAAGAGTCGATGGTATAACCGGTAAAACATCACAAGAAATAGCAACATCAACGTCTCCTCCAGGATTAAAACACTCATCCTCATTTCCCGGTATGAAATGAGGAGAGTAAAAGCGATACATCACCCGCTTGGGTGTGCACTCGGTAGGACGGGGTGGCAACATAATATGAGAAATATCAGAAGAGATATCGACCACCCGCGTCACCTCTCCAGACCGAATCAAACGGAAGGTAGGGTCAAATCTCTCCACCTCCTCTATGATGGGAGGTGTCATGGCTAACAAAGAATGCTCATCAATAGCAACAGAGTCGGGGTTATAATGTCCTCAATCCCCTCTTCAAGAGAGTATTCACCTCACTAGAGATGTAGGCGGCATCAAAATCAAATAAAGGGTTCGAATAAATCTTGAAAGTTTCCTTCTGAACGTCTTCATCAGATAGTGACTCGTTATCACTAGAAGTAAAATCATCATCGAGATCAAAAAGAGGATTTGAGAAAGCCAAAGAATCATCTACCAAGATGTCGGTGGGAGGTAATGAATCATCACTAGAAAGAGATTCACACTCACTGTTACTATCGGAAGCAACCGTAGGCTCACTTTGGATTGGAATAAGAGTCTCGTCACAAGGAATAGTGATAAGACCCTCATCCCCCATGATGAGAGAGGCATCGGTCTCCGTAGTGGAAGAATCGAGAATAGGATTGGTAGTATCACATGATGGATTGAGATCGTAAATATTATCCTTGTCATCATCATAATAAAAAGAACGCACAAGAGGCGGAGTATAATCACTAAGATTAGATACTTGCTCTTGTCGTTGTCGCTCCTCCAATGTCTCGGTCAGTCGAATTAAGCCGTCATGAAGTTTCAAAAGAAGGGCTTGTCTTTCGTCATTCGGATTCAAAGAAGGTTGATGATCGAGGGTGTATTGTGGGGGCTCAAAATTAGGAAAACCAGAATTATAGCACGAATTTGGTTCATAATAAATCATCGGTTGAAAAGAATTAGAACACGGATTTGGCGCATAATAATTCATCGGCTGACAATAAGAAGTATCGTAAGGGCCCCCACTATGATTGCAACACGGGTATTGAGAAAAACCCGGTGCATGTTGCGGATACGGATCGACATATATGGAAGAGGGTGAGATAGTGTCATTAGAGGTAAAGTATGAATTGGTCGAATTGCAAAATGAACAATGTCCAAATTCGTGATTAGGGATATCCATACCGCACCGCTCGCATGAACACCAATAACATGATTGACTATCAGACGACCCACACCCTATACAATATGAATCCATGAAGAATTAAAAATAAGAGGGGTTGAGAAAAGAATTAAACAGGATAGAAGATAAAGAAGAATATTTTTTGTGTAATACTTTAGGAAAAGTATTACTTTTGGATTTTTTATTTTTTTTGGTGCAAATCATAGGAAAGAGTTTGCTTATGATGATTTTTTAAAATTTTGTATTTTTATCTTTTTGATTTTTTAAGTTATAGATTTTTTAACAAGAAAAATAACGTTCAAAATCGAACGGATCCCAAAATCCAAATCGTCTCACGACAAATCGTCAATCGTAACGAGCGAAGCGGCAGCGGCGCCATTTTAATGTACGGATTTTTAGTCCAATTAAGCAATTAATGTTCGTTTTCCCTCGACTCACTCGAATTGATCTCAAATTAAACGTAGGACTTATTTGTTTTTGGTGTATAAAAACTCTTTTTTTGGAATTTTAAAACTAATTAACTATTTACTTTAAAGCTAATTAATTAACAAATGAGAAATCTATTTTAAACAAATTTAAAGCTAATTTGAAAACTAAATTTAATTAAGCTAATAAAAAAAACTTTTATGAAATGAAAATCTTAAAACTAATTAAAATGATTAAAACAAATCTAATTTAAATTTAATAAACTAATTTTAAACTATTTAAAAAAACTATTTTAAAACTATTTTCAATTTAAACTAAATTAATTTTTTAACTAAAAACTAAAACAGTTTAAATAAAATATTTTTTTCTTTTTATTTTTTATTACTTAAAACTTAATAAAATGAAATTTGAATAAAACAATTGATTAAATCTAATTAAACTAAACTTGTATTAAATTTAATTAAATAAACTGACTGCTAAAATTAAAGAAACTATATTAATAAAACATAAGGAGATAACACACAAATAAAGGGGCAGATGAGATGGTAAAGCATTGGACTGTTGAGCGCAAGGTCAGGGGTTCGAGTCCCCTGACAGACGAATTTTGCTAACAAATATTTTTTTTTTACTTTTTGGAAAATATAACATACAGATCAATTGTATCTCTATGTTCTTGCAACAAAATCAGCAATATCAGATAAGCTATAACGTCTAAACAAGATAAGCAGTTGAAAAGCAATAAGCTAATAAACCTAACAACTACAAAAAATAGCAAATAAGAAAAATCAGATAATAATCAGAAAATCAAAAACCAAATAAATAAGCAGATCTAACAACCGAATAGCAAAACAGTAAGCAAAAATCAAAAAAATATAAGCTAAATCAAATAAGCAAAATGAATTAAGACAAAAAAATAAGCATATAAGAACTTAATATGCAAATCTAAATAAACCGTAAAAAGAAACTAAATAAGCAGATTACTACTAAACTAATTAAAGGCAGATTAATCTGAAACTTAAGCTAAGCAATAAATCCTAAATAGTCAACAAAGCAGTTCCAACTCAATCAAACTTAACTAAGCAGAATAGGATAAAAAAACTCAATTCAAAACCAATTTTTAAACAAGAACAGTTAAATCTAAACTCAACAATAAAAGCAGATATATTATACCAACAATCAAAGCAGATAAATATTCAAACAACCTAATAAAGCAGATCCAAACTAACAAAAGCAAATATAAACTAGCAGACTATCATAAAGAAATAAACTTAAATCTATAAATCACAAACCCAAAAAACATAAAAATTAATCTAGAACTTAATAAAAATAAAAAAAAGACTAGAACCTGATATCGATTTCCTTTGAGCAGAAGGAAGGTGCTGAACCTCCTTATGACCCGAATCAAACGCCACCTTGAACATCAACTCTCGAATCCAACCGAACAAGAAACATCACGAACCAAACACAACCCTTCGAACAGTATTTTAATAATTTCCCAGTGGGGGAAATTAGTAATCCACTTTCTATACTTTTATAATAATTAAAAAGAAATAGTGATAAATAAAAATATCTTGCGATTAAAATTAAAAACACAATTTTAAATCAAAATATAAATTTCATTAATAATTAAAAATCAATACAATATTTGGAAAAATTAAAAGTACAAGTTAACTAAAATCTAATTTGCATAAAACAAAATTAAAACTAAATTAATCCTACTCCTTTGAAAAACAGTAAAAATAAAGAAAATGGAATATTCTGATTACAAATTGTAGGAGGGGTTTTATAGGGAAACCCCAACTTCTTCATGAAGATTGGTGCTCTCATCAATCAATCCGGACCGCTCTTTCCTCTTTTCTCTCTCTTTTTCTTCAATCAACGGTTGAGATAACTTCTTGATTCACATGGATCTCCCTCGTGGCAATTTTGTGCTTCTTTAATCCAAGGTGGAGCCTTCTTATTTGACGGATTTTGGTGGTGATTTGTATCCTCCAATCAAAAAGGGGATATATGCCACGTAGACAAGGAGAGATGAGGACCACCATGGTGTTCTTCTCCCAAAAACTTGGGGATTTAATCCCCAAGTATGTAAATCACATGATTTGGGTAAAACCCCCAATTTTTCTATGTGCAATTTTTGTGTATTGGTAAATTAGGGTTAGGGTAAAATAGAGGAGGTTGCGTATTATTTTTGAGAGAGAAAGAGTGGGTATGGGTGAAAGTTTCTTGTTTGTATTGTAAAACAATGGGTGTGGGGTAAATAACTTTTATTAAAAAACATGTGTTGAGTGTTGGTAAGTGTGTACACGTGTGTTGTTGAGGTTGGAATAAGTAAACTGAAATTTTGACCTAGCAACTAATTTACTCCGTCCCATTTATGGACTAAATGGCCTTGTAAGCCCATTCACTCCTTCCGTCCCTTTGTTATTTAACAAAAAGGGCTTGGTCCAATATCTCATCCGTATATAATGGTTTTGAGCCTTATTTTTTTTATTATTAATTTTTTTTTGTAACCGTGATTTCCGACTCATTGGTCGACTAATCCACGGGGTTTGAGCCCACCGCCACACAAACTCAAACCAGGTAAAGCCCTCCCTTTTCAGGAGGTTGGCGTGGTCACTTCAAGGTTGTTTGCACCTAGTGATAATTGAACTTGAGACCTCACACACTTTTGGAGTGATAGCCACAAATCTTTTTGCCACTAGGCCACCCTTAAGTGGTTTGGTTTTGGGCCTTAATGGGCTTTTGATCCACAAGTGAATACTTATTGAATCCACTAATGGGCTTTTGGGCCCAATACCCAAATGTGGGACCCACAAAGCTCAAATATCTTCAAAAGAATTAAATCCGCTAAAATCGAGCTCGATTTTGGCTTCCTTGATCATTTCTTCAAAACCGTGTTGAATTTGCCAGTCTTCATGATCTTTGGCACACTTTTGGTCTTTTGACTTTGTCTTTGTCTCTTTCTTGGACTTTTCTTCAACATTTGACCGTGAAATCCCGTGTTTTCTTTCCTTTTGATCTTTTGTACCTATTTTACACAAAAATACAGAACCACGCGTAATTCCGACTTTTACGATATAAAACACATGATTAGGTCTTGTTTTTCCTTGATTTTAGTGGCAAAAGGATAAGTGTTTACACACTTATTAATAAGCACTTGGAAGAGATGGACATAAAGTGGAATATGTCACTTGGTAGCATAAGGGCCAATAGATGGAATAGAAGATTCAGGAAGAAGATGACCTTTAATGCTAAAGACACTGTTGGGTTTGATAAATCCAAGGTTGAGTGTTACAATTGCCATAGAATGGGTCACTTTATGAGAGAGTGTAGATCTCCTAGAAGATCTGATACTGGAAATTCTTCAAGCCAAATCATCAAGGTTGAAGATACAAAATCTATGGTTGACATGCAAGAGATTGATGGTATTGGCTGGGATTGGAGCTTTTTGGCCACGGATGAGGAATAAAACAAGGCTTTGGTTGCAGAAAAGGAGGAAGAGGAGCATGTTCACTATGCTCTCATGGCACATTCTTCATCTTCATCAGACATTGAGGTATATGATGATGCATTTTGTAGTAAGGGTTGTCGTCTAAACACTGAAAAGCTTAACAAAGAAGTTTTAAAATTAACAGCTGTAAAACCCGTAAAAATAATGTCATAATTTAATTATACTTTCAATTATTTTGAAGTATTTTATAACGTTAAATATTATTATGTTTAACGGTTTAAGTTGAAACCGATATTAAATATTATATTTTAATATTTTGACGAGTAACGAGGACTACTAGTGATCGCGATACCGACGGATGCCAAAAATTTTATATTTTAATATCGATCGTTTCGATATTTAATATTTTCGACGATATCGTTTTAATTACGTATCGAGTCGTTATATTATTATTTTTCGTGTGTGTTTAAACTTTTAAAAAGTAGTTTTACGAAACCCGAGTCTCGTAAATATTTCAAAATTTACAATTTATATTTTCTACCCTCTTAAACTATTTTATTACATTTTGGACCAAAACCATCACAAATTGGCAAAAACTACCCTAACCTTACACTATATAAATTTTTTCCACTATCTCATTTCATTTAAAAATTCATTAAACAAAATCACCATTCTTCTTCCTCCTCTTTCTTTTTAGCCTACACCACAACACAAGCAAATCATCAAAAATTTTGATGATCCAATTTGATTCAATCCAAAATAAAACAAGTCCCATTCCTATTTTTGAAAGGTGATTCTAATGATACCATTTTTACTTACATGCATTGAGTTTTGAATTTTGATAAAAAAAACTAGGCTTGTTAGGTGGTGATTTTGATCATGCATGTGTTAGAGATGATGATCAAATGATGTTTATGTAATGTTTTTGTTAAAAAGTTGAATTTTAATTTTTGGTTTTTTGATTTTGATGATGATACAAGTGTTAGGATTGGTTTATGGTGATATTAGGATGTTAGAATGATGATAAGAGTTGTTGGAATTGATCAAAAACATGATTTTGCAAGAGATTTTTATAGTCAATTTTAGGCAGTAGGTTTGAGGCCATTTTCGAGGGTCTTAAGTCTGAATATAGGATGATATGATGGGATTATGTTGTAAAGAATTTCGTTAGATTCGATTTGATATAAAGTAGGCCTTCCAACTCCAAACGAGGTGGAAGTTACACTAGTTTGATTTTCGTGTACCGGGAGACGAGTGTTGACACAATCCGAAAATTGTTGTCGATATTTGGATCGAATCTTGGGGACTATAAAATGAGTTTCAAAATGATTCAAGGGCTGTTCTCAGGCTCCAAGTTTAGTATTTTGAGTCTATTTTTAGAATCAAGTGGCGGTTTTACAAATGGAGTTGTTTAGAATGGTCAAAATGGTTTCGTAAGTCAAGGTCGCTAAACTGTCCGGATTTTGTGATTCAAAGATGAGTCGGGCAGGGAACTTTAGAAGTAAAATCTTTTAATGGGCTCTTGGGAGGACTTTCTACATATAGTAAGTGAGTTCTCTTAGTAGTATCATAAAAAGTTGATATGTCTAAGTATAGGAAAATGACTTGGACATTCGGTATGTTCCGACAGTTTTTTATTAAAGGCATAGAATAATAAAATGAATATATAGGAGAGTGTAATAGTATCACTTGTATCGTTTTCTCTCGATTTTGTCGTGATTTTATGAGTCGAGTTTTATATTCTTATGTATGGGTTATTTCTCGAGTCTATTATTAATGAACGCACCTCATTTGATAGGTTGCGGTTCTCGTGTTTGAAAGGCATCATCTATCGTCGGCGATCGTCTCATTACCACTATTGGCTAAGGTGAGTCTATAGCCTCGCTTTATACTATTTATTAAATGATTTTAAACCCGCAAGGGGGAATACATGTTTTATAAACTTAGAACACAAGATTTTTATGGTATGCTTTGTCCCTCTATGAATGGACCCGTGGTTGCCTTTAAATTGCATTAAGTGATTGCCTTTGTTAAAACCTCAATTATGGACCGTTAATTAACCTATGATGGGTTAACCGCTAGTACAATTAATAGATCTATGGGGGAAGCCGCCCCAGTTTAGTTTTTGTGGACTTGTCATAGAAGCTTAGGCCCGACCTCCACACTGTTTGGACATATTGTATTGAGAAGTCAAGTATATGGCAATGTACCATTAATCTAGAGGTAACCGACAATTAATAAATCTCCTGTCTTATCAGACCTCTAAAGGGAGTGTCTAAGGGCTCGGTTCCATGAGCTTATTGTAATTTATGCTATATACAATTATCATTGTTGATGAAAATTATTATTTTATGCTTATAAGCATGCCACAAACTTATAATCTTTGCTTGTATTCAAATTGATTTCATAAACCTATAGATTCACTCGGCATTTTTGCTGATTTTTTTACTCACATGTATTTCAGGTAATCATGAAGTGGAAGCTTGGAGGTCACGGGAATGAAGTTGTGCACTGCTTTTGTTGTTCAAACTCTTTGATTCATTTCGTTCCATTTTTAAAACAAACTAATATGTTGTTTTAACTTATCTTTTGGTAACGATTACTTGGGACTACGCTACTCTGATCAATGTTTTAGGAACGATAAATCTAAAACGTCTCTTTTCGGGTCGTTCTTTATAAATTATGTGTTGTTGTATCATTGTTTAGCACCCAAAGATGTATTCCGCTGCGTGTAAATTTGGGGGTGTTAAAGATTGGTACTAGAGCCATGAGTTATAGAGAACTAGGTCTTTATTTTAAAAAACCTAAACTATAACTGTCAATTTTATTTTCAAAGAGTCATGTGCACCGGACTTCGCATGACTTCAGGTTCAAGCTACTTCTGGGATTACCACTTTAGTATGCGTTATTACGTATACCTTATTGCCAAGTATTTATAAATAAATGCTATGATCCATTTATGGATATATATTTATATCTAGGATCCCTTTATCGATATATACTTATGTCGTTAAACTTTTCGATAAAAGTTTATCATTTATTAATGATTAACTTAAATAAATACATTGAATTTTCAAGATCTTTCTTTATTTATTTTTGAAGTATTTAAATTGCTTTTATTGCAAAAATTTTATATTATGACCTTACATACCTTCATCTGCGCGCGTTACTTTCATTATTTAACCCTTTGTGATATCTATATCGATATCCAAATCGTCTTCCGACTGTTTGTGTTTAGACGTCTTGAAACGTAATTTCTAGACCATTGTGTAGCTCAATGTGTCCTTGGAATAGACTAACCGCTATTTATTGACATTTATATGTATCGACTTCGAAGAGTATTGTTCGCTTATAACTCGGTAACGTCATCGTCATTTTATAAATCATCGTCTAGATTATGGCACTAGAATAGGAATACGATTTTACTTATATAAAATTGTATCATTTGTTTTTCATTAACCTTATCGCTCCCGGAGTGTAGCATGTTAATGTTCCATTCTTTTCTTGTTATATTTTGTGTTTTTGACAATCGTGGCACCAAGGAGATTTGCCTACATTGCATTTTGAAATCTAAATTACAAACGTCTTTCACCGTTTTGGTTCCTAAATTTCGTGTTGAATACCTTGAAGCATTTTCTGTCATTCATCATGCTATATTTTATTTGATGCTCATTACGAGATTTATTTTTCGTTGTTATAAAATCCACAAGACATGTGTGTATATATGTATATTTTTTGAGCCGTTAAGAAGTGTCGAAAAATACACTTTATGCAGAAACTGTAGGGGCAGTATAAACAGGTCAAAACATAAAAGTAAAACCAGCGTTTTTTTAAAATAAAATAGTCAAAACTGCACATAACTTGCAGGGGTATTTTGGTCATTTTACATTGGTTTTCAGGTCTCGGGTAAAACTAGAAAGTCATCTGAAACGTCGTTTTGCATCAAAATGCTTTAGACTCTGAGTCTTGGAGATGTCGTTTATCGGGTCAATTAATCGGCTCATATTTAAAAGTTAAATCTGATAGAAAATTCAGAACATGAGTTTTAAATGTTTCTAAGCTGTTTTTGATTTCATTTGAGATCGTAAAATTTTAACAAATATTATTTTACAACTAACGAATACTAGTTGCATGTGAAAATATTTAAAAATAGAAACAGTACAGGATTAGCAATTATCGGATTAATGGTGTAATTTAAAAACGAATAACATACTTTCTTAAAAGCATGTTGTGTCGAGTATCTTACAAAGAATGCACATGTGGATTGTTTTATTCTTTTCATATATATGACTCTTTGTCATTCGATGTTATTTTATTTTCATTTTCTTCTAACCTTCCACTTATTTGAGTTGAGTTTTGAAGTTTTGCCTTCACATTCTTCGTTGACATTCTTATCGCGTATCTCATGACGTTTTCATCTAAACCTTATAACCCTTTGAAAACTTAACAACTTGTAACCATTTCATTGGTTGTTTTATGAGCTACTATTTGCCACTTTTTGCAAAACTTTGACTACTTTATACGTTGTCATAATGTCATATTATAAATAAATCTGATATTATTTTACGATTATTTTCACCAATTATTTTTACTTTGGTGTTATAAAATACTTTTCGTAACATTAAAAGTTGCTTATTGAGAATCTCACAAATTACTCGTATTCTATAAATATATGAAGTATTTTAAAATTTCATTTTTCAAATGGCATGATTTATATATAAACATAAGAAACGTAATATTTTTCGATGAAACTGAGCATTGCATTGCTATTCCTAAATTATACATGGCCTGATCACCTATGTCTAATTTAGAAGGAGCCATGCTAGGCTGAATAGTAGTCACCTTAAAAATCTTGATAATAAAGAACTTTTTACTTGTATTTATGATAAAGATAAATAAAATGAAATAAAGTGAAAAGAAGTTTTGAAAACCTTTATATTTTATGCAAGTAGCGCAATTTCTATGCATCCGCATATGTTTTCTTACCTTTTCTTGAACGAATTACGCGCTTACGAATACGTTTTTACTCGACAATCGTTTTTCCACTTGTTACTTCATTTTGTCTTATAACTGATTTCTTTTGACCGTTCGTCTAATTATTGGCTGTTGATAAATGACTTGAAAGTCTCAATGTTTTATCCTTCCGTCTCGTCCAATCTTCTTTATGCGACTGGGTAGATCTTTGGAATGTCTCCGCACGTGAATAATGAATTATCACTAGAGCGATTTCCGTATATCCGGGATGACGTCCGTCACTCTCGTCTGTCTCGAAATCCACTCTTGTGAACCATGATCTGACTTCTCTCCTTAAACACTAACATCGTTCATTTGATTTATTTTAATTACAAGTGATTATTAGGAATTTTCTTTGATTAAAATTTTTGTATGGATCTTATTTCCGATCGTGTAACGACCACCGCTAAATTAACGAGCTGATATTGGTGAACCACCGACCGCACTAACAAAATTGACAAATTGTTTAATCTATTATTTCTTATCATCTTACCATCAACGCCTTTATTTTATTATTCTCTTTAAGAATTCATACGACATTTGCTTCGTTCTCTTTTGTACCACTGATTTCGTACTAATTGTTGACCATTATTTCCATTCGTATTCGTTTGTTATCTTGTCACATTTTGAAACCCGAATATATTCCATGTTTATTTTGAAGCAATAAACACCTTTATGTATTTCTACAACGTATTATAAAATTTTCATGGAACTTTTTAAACATTTTTTTCCAATGATTTTCAATTATCGAAATAACCATTACAAGTAAAAGGTCAAATTTATACATCATATTTTGTATAACTAAAACTAATGTCTAACATGAAATTATAGTATATCTTTTGAATGAAGTGACTTATCATACTTTACTTTTAATATAATGAAATTACCGGTTTAATTTATATTTCTAATAATGATTTAATTTGGAAGTTATATTTTCTAAATCGTAACCATCAGTACGAGTTTAATTAATAAATTCATGTCATTCTTTCAAAGTTTCTTAAGACAACCAAAATAAATTTTGAAACTATTTTACTTCTATTTTAATATATCATCTTTATCAAGAAAGTACCTCAATTGAGTCTTAAGGTAATACCAAATCCGGAACGGATAATTGTGACAAACGTTATTTTAATGTTAATATTTAATTTATTCTGCGCTCTCATTTTTCTAGTATTGTGGAATTATTATGTTTTACGGTCACTGATTCGAGATCCCTCGTCGATCGTCAACCTTAAATCATTTTACCACATCTTGTCCGTTTATGCGTTTATTGAATTCATTTTTATCTCGTTCTGTTCCTTGTATTGAAGATCACTATTTTATTCTGAGTTTAAAATGAATCTCGGGAAGCAGTGTATAAGAAGAAACGATAAGTGTCACCAGGATTTATGCGTGTACTTGTGGAATGATTGAGGACCGAATCTCTAAAGGAATGGAGTTAATAAATTCGTTACAACCTCGAGGAGTATGTTGAAGCCGACACCGCAAGTGGAAAGACTCTTGAGATCAAGTGGTTATTATCAGGGGTTCGTTCAAGGTTTTCTCGATGATTAACGGTGGAGATCTATAATCGATGTTTATGTTCGACCTTTTCTTTTATGTACTTATATGGTGTGTGATCTAGTCAAATGATCGTAAGTTGTGAGAACTTGAGGCGGCATCATCTGATGACGTCCGATCATGTAGAGCACATAATATGTAATATCTTTTTGACTTTCAACGACGATGTTCATTGAGTTTTTGAATGCGCATAGGCGAAAGTGAGATGGTGTCTTTGTATTATCTTTTGAGTAGGGACCCGCGTGTGAGCACCCTCTGATGACGAGAATGTTTTTGTTGTTAGTTCTTTTTGATGTGTGTCCATGGCTATCCGGTCAATGGATATCCTTTAACTTGCAACATTCTTTTTAACTGGACTTATCCGAAAATCCTGTCATCTATTCTTGTTATCGAATGAGGTTCGTGTGATTTATAAAATTTTCATGTGTCGAGCTAGAAGGGTGACTGGTGGGTAAGGATTTATTTATTCCTTTTTGGTGAGATACAACTTCACGACAAGTTGCGTTTTGTAAAAGAACCAATGGAGATCGTGGATCGAGATTCACGTGGGAACGTGAAGACTTCTTTATAAGGAATGCCGTCATCCTTCCGGGTAGTGAACAACTCGTGTATGAGGCGAGTTGAGCGTCGGGACGTCGCTCCCTTAAGGTGGTGAGGATGTAAAACCCGTAAAAATAAGGAAATAATTTAATTATACTTTCAATTATTTTGAAGTATTTTATAACGTTAAATATTATTATGTTTAACGGTTTAAGTTGAAACCGATATTAAATATTATATTTTTATATTTTGACGAGTAACGAGGACTACTAGTGATCGCGATACCGACGGATGCCAAAAATTTTATATTTTAATATCGATCGTTTCGATATTTAATATTTTCGACGATATCGTTTTAATTACGTATCGAGTCGTTATTATTATTTTTTGTGTGTGTTTAAACTTTTAAAAAGTATTTTTACAAAACCCGAGTCTCGTAAATATTTCAAAATTTACAATTATATTTTCTACCCTCTTAAACTATTTTATTACATTTTTGACCAAAACTATCACAAATTGGCAAAAACTACCCTAACCTTACACTATATAAATTTTTACCACTATCTCATTTCATTTAAAAATTCATTAAACAAAATCACCATTCTTCTTCCACTCTTTCTTTTTAGCCTACACCACAACACAAGCAAATCATCAAAAATTTTGATGATCCAATTTGATTCAATCCAAAATAAAACAAGTCCCATTCCTATTTTTGAAAGGTGATTCTAATAATACCATTTTTACTTACATGCATTGAGTTTTGAATTTTGATAAAAAAAACTAGGCTTGTTAGGTGGTGATTTTGATCATGCATGTGTTAGAGATGATGATCAAATGATGTTTATGTAATGTTTTTGTTAAAAAGTTGAATTTTAATTTTTGGGTTTTTGATTTTGATGATGATACAAGTGTTAGGATTGGTTTATGGTGATATTAGGATGTTAGAATGATGATAAAAGTTGTTGGAATTGATCAAAAACATGATTTTGCAAGAGATTTTTATAGTCAATTTTAGGCAGTAGGTTTGAGGCCATTTTCGAGGGTCTTAAGTCTGAATATAAGATGATATGATGGGATTATGTTGTAAAGAATTTCGTTAGCTTCGATTTGATATAAACTATGCCTTCCAACTCCAAACGAGGTGTAAGTTCCACTAGTTTGATTTTCGTGTACCGGGAGACGAGTGTTGACACAATCCGAAAATTGTTGTCGATATTTGGATCGAATCTCGGGGACTATAAAATGAGTTTCAAAATGATTCAAGGGCTGTTCTCAGGCTCCAAGTTTAGTATTTTGAGTCTATTTTTAGAATCAAGTGGCGGTTTTACAAATGGAGTTGTTTAGAATGGTCAAAATGGTTTCGTAAGTCAAGGTCGCTAAACTGTCCGGATTTTGTGATTCAAAGATGAGTCGGGCAGGGAACTTTAGAAGTAAAATCTTTTAATGGGCTCTTAGGAGGACTTTCTATATATAGTAAGTAAGTTCTCTGAGTAGTATCATAAAAAGTTGATATGTCTAAGTATGGGAAAACGACTTGGACATTCGGTATGTTCCGGCAGATTTTTATTAAAGGCATAGAATAATAAAATGAATATATAGGAGAGTGTAATAGTATCACTTGTATCGTTTTCTCTCGATTTTGTCGTGATTTTGTGAGTCGAGTTTTATATTCTTATGTATGGGTTATTTCTCGAGTCTATTATTATTGAACGCACCTCATTTGATAGGTTACGGTTCTCGTGTTTGAAAGGCATCATCTATCGTCGGCGATCGTCTCATTACCACTATTGGCTAAGGTGAGTCTATAGCCTCGCTTTATAATAGTTATTAAATGATTTTAAACCCACGAGGGGTAGTACATGTTTTATAAACTTAGAACACAAGATTTTTATGGTATGCTTTGTCCCTCTATGAATGGACCCGTGGTTGCCTTTAAATTGCATTAAGTGATTGCCTTTGTTAAAACCTCAATTATGGACCGTTAATTAACCTATGATGGGTTAACCGCTAGTACAATTAATAGATCTATGGGGGAAGCCGCCCCGGTTTAGTTTTTGTGGACTTGTCATAGAAGCTTAGGCCCGACCTCCACACTGTTTGGACATATTGTATTGAGAAGTCAGGTATATGGCAATGTACCATTAATCTAGAGGTAACCGACAATTAATAAATCTCCTGTCTTATCAGACCTCTAAAGGGAGTGTCTAAGGGCTCGGTTCCATGAGCTTATTGCAATTTATGCTATATACAATTATCATTGTTGATGCAAATTATTATTTGATGCTTATAAGCATGCCACAAACTTATAATCTTTGCTTGTGTTCAAATTGATTTCATAAACCTATAGATTCACTCGGCATTTTTGCTAATTGTTTTACTCACATGTATTTCAGGTAATCATGAAGTGGAAGCTTGGAGGTCACGGGAATGAAGTTGTGCACTGCTTTTGTTGTTCAAACTCTTTGATTCATTTATCGTTCCATTTTTAAAACAAACTAATATGTTGTTTTAACTTATCTTTTGGTAACGATTACTTGGGACTACGCTACTCTGATCAATGTTTTAGGAACGATAAATCTAAAACGTCTCTTTTCGGGTCGTTCTTTATAAATTATGTGTTGTTGTATCATTGTTTAGTACCCAAAGATGTATTCCGCTGCGTGTAAATTTGGGGGTGTTAAAACAGCAGACGTTGTTAATGAAAGATGCAAGTTATCTAATTATCAACTTGCTCTTACTCAAACTGAAAAGACTGTGGCTGAATATAAGAAAATGGAGTTTGACCTAAAAGATCAAATCAATATTTTAACTCATGATTTAAATGCTAGTGTTGAGATTAGGAACATCTTGGAGAGATCCAATGGTGTTTTACAAGCTAAGTTAGATGAGGCTATAAAAAACAAAGAAAATGTAGATTTTAAAATTCAAAAATTTGATAAAGCTTCTCAAACCCTAGAAAAATGTGTTAGTGAACAAAGGGATTCTAGGGATAGGAGTGGGATTGGGATGAAAGAGTATGCTGGTGTTCTAACACCTGTTGGGAACTTTTATGGTGTCCTTATAAAGGATCTGTCTTGGACTGGTATTCCAGAACTCCAAGAAGAGGAATTTATTCCTCCACCTAGAGTTCTCACCCTAGTAGAGGAATACAAGCAGAATTAACAGATTTAGACCAATGGAAGGAAGCCAACCCTACTTTTTTTGTTAAAGGTGTCTTGCTTAGTGACAACCCAAATGAGTCTACACCCATAAAAGTGACCAATCCTACTACTTGCAAGACTATTGACCTTGGCTTAAACGTTGATAGAAAACCTAGTATTAAATATGCAGAAATGTATAGAAAACCTAGGTTACCAAAAAGTCAAGTTAGTGATAATGGGACAGGTTTCTTTTCTTCTAGACCTAGAGTTATGTCTAGAAAAGCCTGTTATACTTGTGGAAGCTTTTCACATTTTCTTATAAATGTGTCAATGCTTCAATGGTCAACACTGATAAAAAGTCAACCATGGTCAAACCCAAACCTTTTGTCCAGCAAAGTCCACAAGTCATTAGACCAGCCCCATTCTTTACTAAAGGGTCTAATACTTATGGACAAATGCCTTTTCAGAAGAACAATACGTGGTGTAATAGACAATGGGTTCTTGTAGCAAACCCTAGGTTCAACGTTGATAAGGGTAACTTCAGCGTTGACAAGAACAAATTAAACGCTGACAGGAACGTTGTTAGACCAAGTAATGTCAAATATTTGCAACCAAAGGGAAAGGGTTCTAAAGCATCTTCTAGCTTGACATAGAGACCCAAACAAGACCAAAACCTTAATTCATATGGGATTTCTATGACCTGTAACAGATTTCATTATATTTCAAAGGTCATAACTAAACCAATTGGGGTTAACTGGGTGTTTAATCCAAAAATGGATGAACAAGGGATTGTCATAAGGACTAAGTCTGTTCTTGTTGAACAACCAAATGAACCCCAGTCTGCTTAGGCTTGGGTTCCTAAAGAAAACTAATTTGTTTTCTTTATGTGCAAGGCAATCAAAAGCAGGTTAATGATTATGGCTATTGGGATAGTGGATGCTCTAGGCACATGACAGGGAAGGAAGACTACTTGACAAACTTCTCCCATTAAAGATGGTGACAAAGTGTACTTTGGAGGCGGATATGGGACTATCACTGGCAAAGGAACTCTTATCACCAACAATTTGCGTTTTGAGAACTTTTTTTGGTAAAAGAACTTGACTATATAGTGTATCACAGGTGTGTGATAACAAAAATATGGTTCTTTTCACTGATACTGAATGGTTGGTGTTGAACAAAGATGTTAAAATACCAGATGAGAAATTCACTGATTATAGAACACCTAGGCGTAAGGAAATTTATAATGTGAATCTTAATGGAATTAGGATGAATAATAATTTATCATGTCTATATGCTAAGGCTTCAGTTGATGAGAGTAATCTTTGGCACAGAAGGTTAGGGCACATTAATTTTAAGAACATAAATAGACTTGTAAGACATGGTTTAGTTGATGGTTTGCCTGAAAAAGCTTTCCACAATGACCACCCTTGTGTTGCATGCCTTAAAGGCAAACAACACAAAGTCTCCTTTAAGTCTAAACCTGTGCATTCTAGTTCTAAACCACTTCACTTGCTGCATATGGACTTGTTTGGTCCAACTAATATAGAAAGCTTAAATGATAAATCATATTGTTTTGTCATCACTAATGACTTTTCTAGATTTACTTGGACTTTCTTTTTAGCTTTAAAAAGTGAAACTACTGATATTTTGATTAAATTTATTACCTAGTTAGAGAAAAAGACTGTGAATGAGGTTAAGATTCTTAGAAGTGATAATCGTGGTGAGTTTAGAAATAAGTTGTTAGATGACTTTTGTGCCAAAAAAGGGATTACTAGAAAGTTTAGTGTAGCTAGAAGCCCACAACAAAATGGGGTAGTTGAGAGGAAGAATAGAACACTCATAGAAGCAGCTAGGACAATGTTGGCTGATGCTCACTTTCCTATAGCATTTTGGGCTGAGGCTGTGAATACAGCTTGTTATGTTTAGAATAGGGCATTAATCAACAATATTCACAACAAGACACCTTATGAGCTATTTTGGAGTAGGAAACCTACTATTGGTTTCCTTAAACCCCTTGGATGTCATGTAGTTGTTTTAGACACTAGTGATTCCCTAGGCAAGTTTAGTGCTAAAGGTGATGAAGGCTACTTTATGGGTTATTCAGTGCAGAGTAGAGGATATAGGGTTTACATTAAGAAAGAAAAATGTATACTTGAAAAAGTACATGTTAGGTTTTAGATAGTAAACCTAGTGATCCTAAGAGTGGTCCAAATTGGTTATTTGACTTGGAACCTCTATCTAGAACTTTAAATTATATGCCTGTTACTAATCCAGACATTGTGAAGGTAACTTCAAATGTTGTGGAAGAACCAGTTGTTGAAATTTCAGGTATATAGGTTGATAAGGAGGTTGGATCACAAGTAGACAAATCAGCACCCATACTTGAGTATGTTACCATTCCTATATGGACAGATGCATTTGCTGCTGCTGTTGCTGGAAAAGAGAAAGGTGGTCTACAAGTATCACTAGTTGAAAACATGCATGATTCTTCAAGCGCTGACAAAGGAAAACCTGGCGCTGACAAGACAAATTCAGGCGTTGATGGCTCAAACGTTGACAACCCTAATTCAGGCGTTGACAACTCTTTTGACCATTTTGTTAATGCAAGTGATGCCTAAAAACATTATTAGTGTTAACTAATCTTTCTTAGTTTTGATCACAACAAACTATACAACACATTTAGTGTAAAACATAAAAACGAATTATTTAACTAACACTATCATCAAGGTAATAATCATATCACTAACCTTTCTTAATCATACTTAGTGATAATCAAAATGATTATCCTTAAAAATCACTTTTGTTAATATGAGAAAAGAATTTTTAATAAACTTTCTTTTTTAGAAAATGTTTTATTAAAATGGAAAATGAAAATTTGAAAATAGCATACTCCATATGCCATTAGAATATCCTTTGAAGGCTTCAAATACCTCAGATATTCCTACCCCAATAAAAGACAAAAAACGGAGCGTACTCTAGGGGCAGAACCTTAAGTAGCTAGGCGGTTCCTTAGTGATATGGAACCGCCGGGGTAGATAAGGTATCGCGCCCAGATAGCCGTTATATATCCGTTATACTTTGTCTCCTTTAAATAGTGGGTCAAATCTAATTTTCCAACAAGCCTCTTGGACGTTTTTCTCAGCCCCCCTTCTCTTTTCTATAGCATAATCATTAGTAAATGATCACTTAAAGTTTTAAGGATGTTTACATATGATTATCCTCTTGATCCCCTCCTTTACCTGTCCAATGAGAAGATCACTCACTCACTAGTGTTGTGATAAAGATGAATCTATGAGCTAGTCATATTCATCATGAAACCCTTTTTGTTTTATGTCAATCCATTGTATTTATGAATACTTGGACTAGTTGTGTTCATCCAAGTTATTTATGAATACTTGGATTTGTTGTGTACATCCATTGCATATGTGTTCGCTTGGATTTGTGTTGTGTAAATCCAAGCTACATGTGTGTACTTGGATAAGTCTAGTTGAGTTGTAATAGATTTGATTAGTAGTTCTCACTAAACTATAAAGTGATGTGGTTGTGTCTTGTGAGTTCTCACTAAACTTGAAAGTGATTAGTTGTTGTGTTGTGTGAAGTTCTCACTTAGCTTCAAAGTGAAGAGTCGTGAAGATTGGTTCTAGCTTTGGATTAGAACTCGACAACTAGCCTTGTATCATAAAATGGTGAAGTAGGCAACGTCGTGAAGATTGGTTCTACCTTACGAGTAGAACTCGACATCTAGCCTTGTGTCTTAAAATGGTGAAGTAGGCAACGTCGTAAAGATTGGTTCTACCTTAAGATTAGAACTCGACATCTAGCCTTGTGTCGATAAATTGTGAAGTAGGCAACGTTGTGTATATTAGTCCTAGCTAAAGATTAGGTCTCGACATTTAGCTTAGTGTCGGAAAATAATGTAAGCGACGATGTAAGGTTTTCTCCGCCAAGAAGGGAGATTGTGGATATAGTGGAAATCTCGAGTAGGTGTACTCGAGGAGTGGAGTAGAAACGAGGATAGAGCCTCTTTGTCGAACCACTATAAATCTTGGTGTCTTCCCACTAGGTTGTCTCCTTCCTTACTCTTTACTTATTTTATTATCATTACACTTACATATTATCTTTACTAGTGCATTTGAATTGAACCTAATCATTATGCAACTTAGCTTCAAGCAAAAAATAGTTTTGATACAAACCAAATTGAAAGTAATTTTAATTTGGTTGCCAATCGAAGAGAAACTATTCAACCCCCCCCCCCATTCTAGTTTCTACAATTGGTATCAAAGCGATGGTTACTCGAGATCTTTGAAGTATATTGTACCTTGAAAATTGGATCGATCCATTGTCTCCTCAAATTAGAAGGTCAAGTTGTACTAAAGTTCTCTTTGGTCAAAACTATTTTGTTCTTGAAAAATAGGTCTTTTAATTGATAATATTGCATACCTCTTAAGATTAGTAGTCTTTATGCATTTTAGATCTACTCTTGAAATGTATCTACTAGTTTGCATCTTGCTTTGTTTAGGTACTCATGAAGATCAATCACTTAATTGGTTGTGGATTGAGTTACTTGCACTTGTAGAAGACTCATCTTCATTGATCTTTAACATCTTTGAATGATGATACCAAGATGATTGGGAATGATACTAGTCCTTGAAGACTTAGTACTCATCATAGTCATTGTTGGGCAGAGCATTGATTCCTTGATGGATTGCTCTTTGTGGCCAAGGTACGCTTTCGTTCTTCCACACGCCCTTTGATCATTCTTTTGATCATTACTTGACTATGTGCTTGTTCTTGGCATCCTTGCTTTGACATTTGTTTGTGATTTGTGATTCTTTTCTTTTATCCTCTCAAATCGTCATTGCTTGGATACTTGACTCACTATGGTGATGTAGAGTGAGTTAGTAGTAGCTTAAAGTATCAAGCATGATTTCCATGGTTTGCACCCATACGGCTAGTAGGCCCTTTATGGGAGAGAAAGTGAATCAATGCCTTGCTCATATCTTGGTTTAGACTAAGACTATTATTGAAAGTGATCTTGTCTATGCTTCAATATTTGCTTTGTGTTTGTTCATTAACAAAGCCGTTTAACACTTCGCCGGAAAGGCACGTCTTAAACCACTATATATGACACAAGCTCTTCGTTTCCTTTATCTGAAGATTGTCATTATTCCCTTGAGCATTAATCCTAGTCTTGATTCACTTCCCTTGACTTCTCTCCACTTTGCCGTTTTGCTACGATTAGTCGTTTGTCCATTTCAGTTCTTTTCGTTCTCGATTCAACTCGTAATCCTTTGTTAAGGCATATTGTTCAGTGTTATGATGATCCAATGATATTCTAAAAGCTCATGATATATTTTTAAGTGTTTTAGAAAACTTGGTTTTTAAAATTTTGCGTTTTTCATTGATAAAAACCAGCCTCTATAGGCGGTTCTTTATCTATGGCGGTTCAAACCGCGGTACCTTATCGATAAGGAACCGTGGGCAGCAACTTGAGTCAGAGCGCCAGTTTGATTATTTTATTCCTTTTCAAACCACTATCTCTCTCTCCCAAAAACACACAGCCGACGGGTTTCATCTTTTCCACCATTGTTGAAGCTTCAAAAACCTTCAATCACTCAAATTAATTGATTCCAAGTTGTGGGTTTCACTCATCCTTCATCTAACATCAATTAATTGTAAGTATTTTCTTTCAATTTCATCTATTTTGTTATAGGGTTTATCCTTTCATAATTGGGGATTTTTAAAATTGAAATTGAATTAAAACCTTAATAGGAATGTGGGTTGACATGGTTATTTTACTATGATTCCTTAGGTTCATATTCATTAAGATTTCACTAAAACCCACTTATAGAATAAATCCGAATTTTGATTAATTATTTTGATTAAAAGATGGATTTGAGATGAACCCATGAACAAGTAGGTAATGACATTGTTAATGCTTACCTAAAAACCTTGTTTTGAAAAACCAATGTTCTAATCCATTGTTGATCTAACATAGATCATGTGTTCTTGGTTAATGACGAAATAGACACATTGTGAACATGAGAATGATATGGACTCAATCCTATGTTTGTCAAGAAATTGATATAACACATTCTCATATTTTTTGGTTTGTTGATTTTAATTTTTCATATGAGTGATTGGAAAGATATTTTCGTGTTTAGGTACTTGTCATGTCTTCAAGATATCAAAAAAATCATGAACAAACACGAGCATACATGCCCTCTTCTCCTTACCCTCATTTGATTCACTCTCCTAAAAACTCGTCTAAGTCTCTTGAACATCATTGTTTTCATGAAGGACGCCTCATTCTTTCCAATTTTGTAAATGAGTTTATTCGCTTCATGTTTGAGTCTATTGGGTTTGATTGTCTTCTTGATATTGATGAGCCAATATTTCCTTCGTTTCTTATGGAGTTCTTTAGCTCATTCACCTTGATAGGCATCAATAATGGTATATCTATACGATTTTCCATAATGGGGAAAATCATTATTTACACTCTTGAAGAATTCGGTAATATTCTTGGAGTGCCATCTAATGGTCAATGTCGATTCACCGATGCTTAGAGTATTGACTCTTTAAAATCGTCCCCTATTGATGCTCATTATGTGACTATGCTTCCATCGTCTTTGGACATCATTCATGTCATTTCTAATCCTCGTGGACATCCTATTCTTGGTAAATTTCAAGGAGTTGTTCGAACTCTCTCGCCTTGGGAATTACTTACTAGCAATCTTAATGATTTCATGATCCCTTGGGCCGAAATCATTAGGGAAAATGCAATGTGTCTAGATGAGAATCGGGACTTAGTACCCGCTTGCCTTGCACATATGTTGTATTGTGTTGCCACTACAACTCCTTACAATCTCGCATTTTTCATAGCTAGAAGAATTAGATTTGTCCTTCTTGAGTCTAAGTCAAGTCTTCCCTTCGGAATGCTTCTCTCTCGTCTTCTTAGAAGAATCCTTATTGACTTTCCATCTCTTCTCTCTTCACCTTATCACTCCGTTGATCGAGTCATATTTCCTATTCAAGAGAACACTTCACCCGAGAGAAATGCTAACTCAAGTCAAGTCGAAAATACTTCTCAAGAAAAGTCATTTAGCAATCCTCCTTCCCATTTCAATAACTTCATGTCCTCTTCAATCTCCATTTTGTCCTCCCATGAAGTTGATTCCGACTATCAATTTTATCTCAATCATCTTCTTCAAGAACGTCTCAGAAGTGAATCAAGGAATTAGATGTTATGCTCATGGTTACTTGCAACACTCATCTAGGATGATTTCCTGACTTTCTTTCCTTCATTTGGTTGTGTATTAACTTATGTTTGGATTATTATTTATTTTGATCCTAAATGTTGCTTATGCAATGATGTTTGTAATTTACATAGCTTTGTGCATCTTTGTGATAGTTAGCTTATTAGATTATGATATGTAGTTAACTTTGGCTTGTGAATCTTTTGGTAAAAATCTAGGTTTATCAAAAACAAGGATGGAAATTTTTGAAACCTTTGGTCGCAGTTCCATATCGACCCGCGGATCCTTATCGATAAGGAACCGCGGGTCCAAGATAAGGAACCGCCGACCACTGTGCCCGACAGCATCTTTTCCTTTACACTGTTTTCTCAATTCTGTGTAAACATTGCATGATTTTCTGTAATAAACTGCACATTTCCTAAACTAGCTTACCTAAATTCATTATTCACCTAAAATGATTTTAACCCATTACTAGTTTGGATCATCCCCTCACCCATTTAAATCCACCTTGTTTGTCATGTTCTTGACACATCAAACATACTTCCCTAATCCTTAAACAACCATGGTTTCTACCAAAATCTCAAACACTTCCAAGACCTCCACCCCAAGGAAAACACTCAAAATAAGGATTAAGGTAGCCAAGCCTAACTCCTCACCCTTCCACACACCCAAAAATGAGATGGTTCTAATCCTCATTTCCTCATCACCTTCACCACCCCTTGAACCATGCAAGACAACATCCACCCATGGTACTAACCACTCCATTGGTTCTACCTCCTCTTCATTCAACTCAAGAATGAATGAGCTCTCTTCACCCTTCACTCCAAGTGCACCCTTGGATGTGACCACACAACCCCAACCAATCCAGAGCATTCCTTTTGTGAATGACTTTGATGACACCTTGGTGACTTCACCATTTACCCCTCCTAACTCACCCATTTCACCAACCTTGGAGAACATACCTCCACACTCACCCATTTCCCCTTTAGAAAGTTTCCAAAAATATAAAGTTACCAAAAATAGAAAGTTTCCAAAAATAGAAAGTTTCCAAAAATAGAAAGTTTCAAAAATAGAAAGTTTCCAAAAATAGTAAGTTTCCAAAAATAGAATTACTACTTAAAATAGATAAGTTTCTAAAAATAGAAAGTTTCCATAAATAGATTTGCTGCCTTATTTAAATAAGTTTCCATAAATAGGTTACCTGCCTGAAATAAATAAGTTTCTAAAAAAGACGTTTCCATAAATAGATTAGTTGCCTTATTTAAATAAGTTTCTAAAAATAGAAGTTTCCATAATTAGAAATAAGCTAGTTAAATAAGCTAAGTATATAATCCTAAGTGTTTTCATGATTATTTTCTAAGTCATATGATATAATGTATAGTTTATTAATTATTTCATGTAATTAAAATAAACTATAGGTTAAAATATTTAATTAAAGTATAACATGTTTTTAATTAAATAAAGTTAAATACTTAGGTTAAAACATGTATTATTATTTATTAACAATATAACCTAAGTCATGTTAATTAATTAATTATAACCATGGTTTTTAAAAAATTAATTAATTATAAGTCTTAAAATATAAAATACTTAGGTTAATAATTTCATGATTTTAATAATTAATATAACCTAAGTCATGTTATTAAATTATTCATGTCATGTTCATTAATTTAATTTTAACATAAGATTATAAAAGAAAAATAAAAATAATCTTAACATACACCGTGAACCGGATCTTGACTAAGAACCATGAACTGGACATGAAATCGACACCATACCCCCAAACAAGTCGGGGTTACCCTTGTCTTGATGCTGCCGTGGGACCCACACCAACCAACCGGGACCATATGGTCTCGGTGGTGGTCAAATGGCCAAACTGAAACCCTCTCGGGTTCGGTTTAGGCGCGGCCAAGCACAAACACCCCTTAAACAACCCTTTTGGATTTATACCAAAACCAATATCATGTTAGATCTATGATTTAATTAGGTTTCATAAAAAACATAACATGTTCTTAATTATTTAAAAGATTAAATCAAAAGAAAAGGGTTAAAGGATTTACCGAATGCGTGGATCTAAAGAACGATGAACAAACACGAACACTAGCAATAATTCCAAGATCAAAGATCAAATCACACCCCTTTGGTGTGTTTGAGAGTGGCGGCCAAAAGAGAAAAAGAAGGAGGAGGAGAAGTTTTAGGTTTTCTGTAAAGAAAAAATGAGTAGTGTTTTTCCCCTTAACCCCCTTTTAGTAAATTTTGATGGGCTTGGCCCATCTTCCTTCCTAATTTCGTGGCATATGGGGCCCACATGGGGTAACCTGATCATTTTCCGTGTCTAATTAATAAGTGTGTTCTCGTGTTCGTGTTTTACGTGTTTGTTCGTGTTTATTTGTGTTCGCGTTTTGTGTGTTCTCGTTAAATAATTACAGTGACCTAATATATTTATTTACGCACGTAATAAATATATATATGTAATTAATAATAGTTCGTGAGTTAATTACGTTCATGATTTCATGATCGCATGTTCGAGATTAATTATTGTCAAATAATTATTGCGTGCTCGTGCGTAGTAAATACTTATCGTGTTTTAACACTTACGTAATACGTAAAATCCTAACACGTAATCGTAATCATGCTATAATATGAAAGTTTTAATCTAGTACGTACGATCTTAAGGGTACTATTCATGGTAAAAGCATGCGGGTTTTACAACTCTTCCCCCCTAAAAAGAATAATTCGTCCCCGAATTATAGATAACGTAACTGAAAGAGAAACATACCCGAATTAAACGGAGAGGGTATGTAAGATTAATGAACGTACAGGTGACATGGTAGAAGGAACGTGGAACGTGACATGTCTTGAAAGGACATGGAACGTGACGTGACTGAAAGGACATATCTAATTGATAAGAGAAAACGGATAAAAGTCCGGATGAACTTGTCCGTTTCCAAGTGGCCTCCCTCTTGGAACGGTTCCTTCAGAAGATCTTGACACTAATGATAAATCTTGGTCCTCCTGAACTTGACTTGGAATACAAAGAAATTCTTGGTTATCAACGGGAGGTAGATCCCCTAAATTCGATCGAGGAAAATAAGAGTTAACGTGCTAGGGTAAGTGAAACGTTATGATGCAAGAAAACTGACTTAACTGATAATTAGAAACGATGCGCGAGACATAAAGAAACGTAGTATGTGAAAATTTTTGAACGTGATACGTGAAAATTTTTGAATCTGCTACGTGGAGATATGGCGAGTGTAGTATGAGTAAACATATCATGATCCATGATACGTATAACATATCTTGATCATGATATGAGGAACGTGGAATGAACATGACATGTGAAACATAGCGTGATCATATAATATAATGGCGGTAACGCCAAACGCTACAAGGTGAGACGTGGAATATGACGTGAAACGTCTATCTGATGATGGAGAGTTATACTAAACTTGGGTCTGGTCTCTCAAGTTCTTGCAAAACTTCCCAGAACAAAATGAACGTAAAGTCGTAAGCCCAGATACGATCATGAACGTGAATAGTGTCATGAACACGAGCGCGAAAGCAAGTCATGGAATCAGAATGAATACGGGAAGTAATATAGGAGTACAATTGCGAATCTTTGTCTGTCCCGATAGCTGAGGGATTACCAAGTGGTCGGATGAGCCTTGGATGGAACATGTCCGATCAATCTATTGGTTCTACAATCCTTGCGGATGTAAGGATTCTACACACTTGCTCAAACTGTTTGCAATAACCCAGATAACATCATGCTTCTTCTGAGTTTGCGTTAATCTGGTAACCAAAATCAGTGGAGATCTTGTCCCATTTCAATTCACAATTTCAGATGATGAAAACATTCCAGTTTGTTGGTGTCCTATCTTAACATGTTGGTATGCCAGGTACCTAGATATGAACGTAACTGTATCTTGCTTCGTAGAACTTGATACATAGGATTTTGCGAAACTCTGAGTCTCTGAATATAGACTTCTCCTAGCGTAGGATTTTCTAGAACACTTAATGTAGTGTAGGGTTCTCTCCTTTACGCATAAGCTGAGTCATGGTAAGATTAACCATAGAAACCCATGTGATTCAGTGTGTCACAGTAATCAAACAGAATTGATATTGGAAAATTTTCCAGGGTAGAATTTCTCTTGTCTTAGAATTTGCAACATAGTGCAGATATGGTCTTCTTGTTCTTCTCTAGGCTTAGAGGAAATCAGGTTATCCTCAATGAAAACACTGATGAGTTTTCTATGAGTTCATGGAAACTCATTCTTGTAATGCCGTTGGAGCATTGATGAGACTAATTCAAAATCATAAATCTAACATGACCGATTCGTGTACGAATAGCAGTCATGGACATGTCCTGCTCTTTCACTCGTCACTGTTGGCAGCATGATCATGAGTTAAATCTTGGAAAAGTGATTAACACTATAAGGTCGATTGGACATGTTGTCAATACGTGGAGGAGAATAACGGTCATGAATGGTGATTTGTTTAAATCGACGGTAGTCGACACATAATCTCATGGTACCGTCCTTCTCCTTGTAGGTTCTTCTGGAATGTATAGGAAGATTTTGGAATATATCAACTGGCTATGCGTAAAAGACTTAAGTGGTCGTGTCTTACTGACAGCTAGAAAATTTTAGCGACCATGGCTAACAACGCACATCCTTGTAAGCATAGATAATTGGTACAGATTTTCCCGATGGAAAATCAAGCTGAATGTATTCAGGAGCCTGAACATTACTGTACATAATTATGAATCGTAGCATGGTGTGCTGTTCATAGTACATAATTAGGATAAAATTCATCTTGTGTCTGTCCGAGGAAATGCGTTAGCAGCTTGGATCTCATCATTAAGCTAAAGGAAAACCTTCGTATACGTGGGAATACGAAAGGCGTCCTTCATGGTCATGAATCAATGATTTATGGTTACAATAATGAAAGAGACATTGGCAACGTGACAGTTCTCACGGATGCACCGGTAATGGTATTGAAATTCTTGTGGCCTGATTAATACATGGCACAACAAAATGGATATACCCTTGGAGGGTACCCTGAATTTCTTAGAAATGTTACATAGTTGGACGTGAGTCATGTGTCTTGACTCGTTTCTTGGAACTATAAGCATGACATATGTCTTGACTGGTGTCTTGACATATGTCTTCAGAAAGTATACGTGAGACATGTGTCTTGACTGATGTCTTGACATGTGTCTTCAGAAAGTACACGTGAGACATGTGTCTTGACTGATGTCTTGACATGTGTCTCGAGACGTAATTCAATAGAACTACAATATTAGGTTATTATGCCAGAATTGGCGGATCGATTGGACTACTGATCATTTGTATGTCTGATCACGTCCGCGGCCGAAGCCTCGGTTGCGATTTCTAGGATAGTTGCTGTCATAGTAGTGGTTACTATCGTCCTGTCTGTCAGTTCCATGATGGTCATTCTCATGACCGTGATTCATGTAACTATTCAGCTGAGTGGCCAGCTGGTACCGGTTTGCACTCATATGGCTGAAATGACAGCTGAATGACGTGTGACATGTAACTAAGAATTTGGGACAATGATTGTTAAAATCGTCTGATGGTGAAGTATCTTCTCATCTATTAGCTTTGCTCTGACGCCTTTGTCTTCGTCTCGTAGGATCTTCAGGTTGTGAACAACATCCGCATCTCGTAGCGTCTCCGAACTTCAGCAACATCAACCTTTAGTAACATCTCCAAGTTATGAGTGGCATCGGCAATCTTGTAGAATATCAGCAAGTGAGCATACGCCTAAGATGATTCAGAATAGTATTGCAAGTGGAATACACATGGATTAAGGTACGTGTAATACACATGAAATACGGTACGTGGAGTACACGTGGAATGCACATGAAATGATCGGTATGGGCTCGATCATTTATCATGATTTAAGGAAAGTATATCGGTTGAACGGTTAGGAAAACCATCATGATAACCTGGAAATGCCAGTATATACCTCATTCTGGTTGCATAGAGAAACGTTAAAGTGTGGTCATACAAAATTTAAGATGATTTGCCTGAAAGCATGATCAGTGCAAACTAACCATGACTATCATGAAAGCAGAATTCAAGGAAATCCAACAATGTCTTGCGTGAAAGCATAAATAACAAAAGAGGCGTAAAACGTAATCAACATGAAGACGAAATTATCATGAAGGAACATAAAACGATCTATCATAAAGGAGTGTATAACATAATCAGCATGAAATTGAGTTTAACCATGACAGTATAAAAAACATACTTTGACATAAAAACATAGTAACTTATGAGGGGACATGAAAAAAAAATAAATTTTATGCCAATAGATCTTGAGAAAAATTTTATGCATGAAAAACAATGCATGAATGCATAATGTAGTTTATAAAAACCTTTATATGTGCGAGGGGACGCCTATGGGTCGGTCCTAAAACAAAAGACATGGCGAGGGGATGCCTATGGGTCGGTCCCAAAGTTAAAAGTTTCGATAAAAGCACATGCGACTAAATAGGGTCAGTCCTGTACCAACCATTACTTAGTCATAATCCCTGCAACAATGATACATTAAACATAAATAAATGAAACTCATCTGTCAAAACTTATCAGAAAAAAATTTTATGTGACTAATTATGAACTATTAAGGTTCAGTCCACATAGTCACGGTTCACGAGGAACGTCATGCATGAAACAATGACACATAACTAAATATGAATGACGGTTGTCCATCCATATTAGTACAACATAATCGATGAAAAAATCAAGGTTAAAACCTCAAGGTGCTGAAAACATCATGGTTAAAACAACAATGCGCTGAAAACATCAATACGTAGAATAACAAACGTTGGCTTAGGAAGCTTCTGGTGACTACCCACTAGTCACAGGTCGAGTTTTAGATCCTACAGGTCGAAGCCTTGGCTCTGATACCATAATTGTAACACCCCATTTTGATAAATGGAATGTCACGCGTAATTATGGCGTATCATCAAAGCATACAAGGATAAATGTCTGAAACATTACATGACCATAGGGATAACCGGAATCAAACATCGGTTCCTAAACATAAGCCCAAAACATAATAAAGTAAAAGAAATGAATGAAAGACTAAGCAAGCATAAGTATATGAAGGCAAAAAGGAAAAGAAGTCTCTAGCAGCTTCCATCCTATGCACGTCCTCCAAATGCTAGAGTCTTTCCTAGGGTACCTGCCGTTTTGGGACATGGAAAGGAAACTAACGGCTGAGCAAAACGCTCAGTGCACAGATATAGACATAGTATAAGTGACTAAAACATAATAGAGACTTAATAGCAGCGGAAATGTATAAGTCCTGGAAAACCTGGAACATGTTCATAAAACTGGTTTTATAGTTTGAAAAGCCTTATGTTTATCTTATGAAAACTGTTTAACATATTTTACCATTAGCCAATATAGGTCATGAAAATCCACCGTGCATGAATACTTGGAGGGGTGACCTCATCATGAAAATTAGAGGGGCTGCCTCTAATTTAATATACCACTTTTGGGTAGGAGGGATCAGCTCCTTATGAAGGATGCAAGGCACACACCACATTCACCATGAAATCCTGACTGAAAACATGTAACTAGGATGCACCCATACGCCCCACATGATAAATATAATAATATGGCCAAAAGCTGAAGGGACGCCACGAGCAATCACTGCGCCGTGGTGAAGTCATAACATCAGTGCCTCTAATGTTATGGTTATGGTACCTCCATAACTAGGTGAAACTGGTCATGCATGTATATGGCTTTAGGTATTCTATTTAAACATAAGCAATTCAAAAACATATAAAACATATACTGGGGAAGACAGTTGGCTGCATACGGGAAATCCTAATAAGGAAGAATGTCCATACTGAAAGGACGAGAATCCGTACCTTATGTCCAGTGAACGAAGAAGATGAACTGAGAGGAAACCTACTTCCGTATCACTAATGCTACATAAATACATACATGAATAAGTATATGCTTACTAAATACGTAACTGGTTCTATGTCATGTCTTAGCTTATTTTATATGTTCTTATCATGTTTTACTGTTTTAAAGCCTTAAACTGTGTTTATCTTATATTCTGTTTACTCTGATTAAGTATTTCTGGTATTTCATGTATTATTATACTTACTGTGTAATAATAAGTAACTTTCCAAAAATAGTTGGTTTCCTAAAATAGAAAGTTTCCAAAAATAGAAAGTTTCCAAAATTAGAAAGTTTCCAAAAATAGAAAGTTTCTAAAAATAAAAAGTTACCAAAAATAGAAAGTTTCCGAAAATAGAAAGTTTCCAAAAATAGAAAGTTTCCAAAAATTGAAAGTTTCCAAAAATAGAATTACTGCTTAAAATAAATAATTTTCTAAAAATAGAAAGTTTCCATAAATAGATTTGCTGCCTTATTTAAATAAGTTTCCATAAATAGATTAGCTGCCTGAAATAAATAAGTCTAAAAGAAAGACGTTTCCATAAATAGATTAGCTGCCTTATTTAAATAAGTTTCTAAAAATAGAAGTTTCCATAATTAGAAATAAGCTGGTTAAATAAGCTAAGTATATAAGCCTAAGTGTTTTCATGATTATTTTCTAAGTCATATCATATAATGTATAGTTTTTTAATTATTTCATGTAATTAAAATAAACTATAGGTTAAAACATGTATTATTATTTATTAACAATATAACCTAAGTCATGTTAATTAATTAATTATAACCATGGTTTTTAAATAATTAATTAATTATAAGTCTTAAAATATAAAATACTTAGGTTAATAATTTCATGATTTTAATAATTAATATAACCTAAGTCATGTTATTAAATTATTCATGTCATGTTCATTAATTTAATTTTAACATAAGATTATAAAAGAAAAATAAAAATAATCTTAACATACACCGTGAACCGGAACTTGACTAAGAACCATGAACCGGACATGAAATCGACACCATACCCCGAACCAAGTCGGGGTTACCCTTGTCTTGATGCTGTCGTGGGACCCACACCAACCAACCGGGACCATATGGTCTCGGTGGTGGTCAAATGGCCAAACCGAGACCCTCTCGGGTTCGGTTTAGGCGCGGCCAAGCACAAACACCCCTTAAACAACCCTTTTTGATTTATACCAAAACCAATATCATGTTAGATCTATGATTTAATTAAGTTTTATAAAAAACATAACATGTTCTTAATTATTTAAAAGATTAAATCAAAAGAAAAGGGTTAAAGGATTTACCGAATGCGTGGATCTAAAGAACGATGAACAAACACGAACACTAGCAATAATTCCAGGATCAAAGATCAAATCACACCCCTTTGGTGTGTTTGAGGGTGGCGGCCAAAAGAGAAAAAGAAGGAGGAGGAGAAGTTTTAGGTTTTCTGTAAAGAAAAAATGAGTAGTGTTTTTTCCCTTAACCCCCTTTTAGTAAATTTTGATAGGCTTGGCCCATCTTCCTTCCTAATTTCGTGGCATATGGGGCCCACATGGGGTAACCCGATCATTTTCCGTGTCTAATTAATAAGTGTGTTCTCGTGTTCGTGTTTTACGTGTTTGTTCGTGTTTATTTGTGTTCGCGTTTTGTGTGTTCTCGTTAAATAATTACCGTGACCTAATATATTTATGTACGCTCGTAATAAATATATATATGTAATTAATAATAGTTCGTGATTTAATTACGTTCATGATTTCATGATCGCATGTTCGAGTTTAATTATTGTCAAATAATTATTACGTGCTCGTGCGTAGTAAATACTTATCGTGTTTTAACATGTACGTAATACGTAAGATCCTAACACGTAATCGTAATCATGCTATAATAGGAAAGTTTTAATCTAGTACGTACGATCTTAAGGGTACTATTCATGGTAAAAGCATGCGGGTTTTACACAACCAGGTTTTGACACATCTCTGGTTACTCCTACAAATTTGAACTTCTCTTTTACAGCTATGATGGAGCAGTTCACAAGAGGCGCTGAGACAAGTAATTTGGGCGTTGATAAGCAAAATTTGAACGCTGCCACACCAAGCGCTGGCAAGAGTAAATTGGGTTCTGACACAAGGAATTTGAGCGTTGACAGACCTGCAGATATGGTTGATATATTCAAGTCATCAGCTATCATCAAAGAAGTGTCTTCACAGGTATTACTATCATCGTTACCCATCATTGATCCTTTAGATAAGGGTAAAGGAATTATGGTAGAAGTAGAAGTTCCAAAGGATGCAGCACAAGTAGAGTTTGATTCAAGGTTGGCTGCACAACTTATGGAACAAGAAAGGAAGAAAGTTGGTGAATCACCATTTGTTGTCACTTCTGAGGAACAAGAAGGAAGTGATGAAGAAAGTTCAGATTCAAGTGTGATGATTATTGAACAACTAGAAAGACTTGAATATGGTGATGACTTGGCAAGGGAGAAGCTTAGAGAGTTAAAATTGCAAGTAGACTTTGATATTCCAGAAGTTGTTCAGATGTACCATGCTTGGGAGAATAGGATAATGGAGAATCCAGATTTGACAATTTCAGACCAAATTTGGGGATTGGAGATTCTTCTAAGAGTTCAAAAGGACTGCAAGGTAATTCTGAAGCATAAAGCTAGCAATGTTTTCTCACTGCTGAAGAGGGATACAAGGGAGCTTTATTATATGTTACTCAGATGTCATGGAACTGGATGGACCTTCAAGAAATTGCAGGGATAATCCTTTGAAGAATTGGAGTACAAAGCTTATCCCATTTGGGCAAGAGTGCAGGAAATGAATACTATCAGACTTCTTTCTGATGAAAGGAAATAATAACTTGCAGAAGAGATGGAGATTCAGAAGGAAATGATTGTTCCAAGGCCTTTGAAGAAGGGAGTTCCACTTGAGTTTCCTAAAAATCTAAATAAAGTGGTTCCCAGTAAAGCTGTTCTTAGAAGGAGAATTAAGCTCTCACCCATGGAAGTTTCAGATATGGTACAAGTGTTACCTCTTGATGCCAAAAACCATATGATTAGCTATGAGGAAGATGCAAGTGGGTTTTAGAAAATTGGTAGATATGGGAAAGAGGTACACACATTCACTACTCTTATGTCTCTCTTTACAAGTATGGATAGAGAAGACTTGGCAGACCTTTGGAGGTTGTTGATAGCAAAGTATGAGACTGAAGCTCCTACTTCAGTCAATGGAATAAAACTTGGGTCAGCATTAAAGAGAATGTGTGCACCAGAAGAAGAAGATCCTGTTTGGAAGGATCTTGAGGATGATATCAGTGGTCTTCAATGGCTTTTGTATTCAGCTGCTGGTGTGTATTATTTGAGCTCTACAAAGTTTGCTGAGTATCTACTTGTAGATGCTGAGTATCCCATGTCCAAAGAAGTTTTGGAAAAGATGAAGACAACACAGCTGGAGATTGACTATTCAAGTGACGTGGCCAAAGATTTGATTAGGCATGTTTATTACCAATATGATAAGATTTGTAAGATTCCTCCTAGTTCTTAATTTTTATTCAGAAACTTGATTACTAGAGTAGATATCAAGTTTAAGGGAGGATTGTTGGGAATAAAATTTAGCCAGTACACTTGAACGCTGACAAGAAGAAAACAAGCGTTGACAAGAAGAAAACAAACGTTGACAGATCAAGCGTTGACAGGAAGAAGTCAAGCGTTGATAGGTTGAAGACAAGCACTGATAGAAAGATATGGTCTACGCGTATTTTGTTTCTAGTTTGTTTCTAGTAAAGATAGGATCAACAATGTATTTTCTATAATTATCTTTACCTAGAATAGTTGATATGTAGACTCTTGTACAGGCTTCTTATGTCTATAAAACAAGACCTTTAGGTTATGTTTCATAATAACTTTTATATACGTTTAACACTTTCATTGTAAGAAAGTTCGTCATTATCAATCAAGTGAAAGTTTGTTTTACAACTGTTTGTGTGTTCTTGTTTGAGTGTTAATTCCGCATAACACTTAAATTGTTTTATACATAAACAAAGTTTCTCTACGTGTATAACTTGATCTAATCTGGTTTACACAAGCTAAATCGATCTAAGTTTGGGATCAACAATTTCCAGATTCAAACATACTTCTTAAATCACTCAAATCCTTCATCATTTGATTGATTACTACTTGTTTAAAAGTGAATCTATCCCATATATCCCTTCCTCTTCAAGTGCAAAGAGAAGAACACTATCCGTGTGAAGTGTTGAGTCCACCACCAAAGATCCTTTGAAGATCAAATCTTATACATTTGTTGTTGTGTCATAGTTGTGAAGATCCAAGTAGTTGTGTCTATTTGGAAGTTGTGTATGTACTAAGTATAGTTGTGTAGATTGGTCCTAGCTACGATTAGGGCTCGAATTTTAGATTAGAGTCGGAAATTGGTTAAGCAACGTGTACGGTTTTCTCCACCATAAGGAGCTTGTTGTGTAGTGAACTCTCGAGTAAGGAGTACTTGAGGAGTGGAGTAGGAACAAGGAGTTAGCTTTGTTGTCGAACCACTATAAATCCTTGGTGTTTGGTTTGATCTTTCTTTACCCTTAACTCTTTACATTCTTTATTCTTTGTGCATATACATTAGTTAGTATTAGTTTAGTTACACTATCATTGTTCATATTGTGCATAATAAGATTTCATATATTTCCTTAAGTCTAAGTTTTTGAGAAAAAAGATTTTTTGAAAACCATCTTTTAACAAGTAAATATAAGAAACTATTCAACCCCCCTCCTTCTAGTTTCTACAATTGGTATCAGAGCGTGGTTGCTCAAGTATTTTTAAAGTATATTGTATTTTAACACTTGAATCGATCTATGGATTCCAACAAGTACCTAGAAGGGAAATCTATGCAAAGACCACCGCTTTTTGAAACCGATAGTTTTATTTATTGGAAAAATAGATTTAAGACTTATGTGAAATCAAAAGATTTAGATCTTTGGCATGTTATTACCAATGGTGATTTTTTACCTTATCATTTTGATGAAGTTTCTAAAACAAAAGAATTGTTCACTTTTGACAAAGCTAATGACAATACTAAAAAGAAACCTTCGAAAAATAATGAGGCTAAAATGGTGATTTAAAATGCTTTACCTAAGAAAGAGTATGAAAGGATTTTTATGTGTGAAACCGCTAAAGATATTTGGAACACTCTTTTAGTAACCCAACAAGGTAATAGCCAAGTTAAAGAAAGCAAAATCGATCTTCTTGTCCAACAATATGAACAATTTGTCATCTTAGAAGATGAAACTATTGATAGTGCTTTTGCTAGATTTAACACTATTATTACTAGTCTAAAAGCACTTGATGAAGGTTTTTCTAGAAAGAACAATGTTAGTAAGTTTCTAAGAGCCTTACATCCAAAGTGGAGAGCAAAAGTCACGGCGATCGAAGAATCGAAAGACCTCTCAACTTTATCACTCGATGAACTCATAGGCAACTTGAAGGTTTATGAGATGATAATTTTGAAGGACTCAGAATTGGTGAAAACCAAGAGTGAAAGGAAGTCTCTTGAACTCAAAGCCAAGAAGGCACAAAGCGATCATGATAGTTCCTCGGATAGAGACGACGAGGAGTATGCATTGGCGGTGAGAGATTTCAAGAGGATCTTCAAAAGACGAGGTCAACACGTGAGGCAGCCCAACAATGACAAGAAACCATTCTCAAAGAATCGGTTTGCCAAGAACGAAAAAGGTGATAGGAACTGCTTTAGATGTGGTGATCCAGATCATGTCATTAGTTAGTGTCCAAAGCCCTCACGTGATAAGAATCACACGGTATTCGTTAGTGGTTCGTGGAGCGATAGCGGTGAAGATGTCGATGACAACCCCAAAGAGGAGAAATGTCTTATGGCTCACACTTCTAAAGAGGTACATTCCAAAACCGAGTATTATAGCAATGATAGCTCCACCTTAGATGATACTGAATTAGAAGGCCAATATGATAATTTACACAAACTTAGCCTTAAATTCATAGAAAATAACAAAACCTCAAAATCAACCAAAACTAAGCTTGAAAATGAGATCATTGAACTTAGGGAAAAATTAGCCAAGCTTGAGAAAAATAAAGAAGTTGATTTAGGTTGTGTAAGTTGTGAGAAACTTAGATTAGAGAATGAAGATCTCAAGAGCACCTCCATTAAACTAGAAAAGTTCATGAAAGGTACTAGTGCTCTTGATGATATGTTAAACAAACAAATTCATTCTAAGGATAGACTTGGTGTAGGTTTTAATTCAATTGAAGCATCAACCAGTGAACCTAAACAAGTCAGATTTTCAGAAAAGCTGTCTGCTGTACGCGGTCCCAGATTGTATGGGGTGGTTCCTTATCACTATGGAACAGCCGCCCTTGATAAGGAACCGCGGCCAGAAAGAGTTTTTGCTGAAAATCCTGAATTTTCTGAAAAGTCAAATCTAGTTGAACAACAAAAGCATCTTATTGTTAACAAGGTCAAATTACCCATACTTGACGTCAATGCCGTTAATAAGTTCTATAAGCCATTGAGTAAACCTATAATGGGAAATAGAAGTCTATCAAGACCATCTTCTACTCCACCAAGAGTATGGAATGAGTCTAGGTCTAGAAGTAGAACGACAACACCTAGAAAAGATAGTTAAAACAATTCACGACCTAGAAGTAAAACTCCAACACCTAGAAGGAATGACCAAAACTCTAAACCAAGATCAAATACACCTAGGAGAAATAATGAACAACAAAATGGTTATATGAATTATTATCCTCCTCCTTTTTGTTCCCCATAGGGAACCCCTCCTCCATTCATGCATCCCAACCAAATGCAAGGGATGTTTGGAACTAACAATTTTGGACCCATGAGATATTGGGGACCAAATGTTTGATCGTGTGTGTTGTTACCTAGATATGCTTGGGAATTGATTTGGAACCCGACGAGTGGATTAAGGATAGTGGTTGTTCTAAACACATGACGGGTAATCGAAGTTTGTTCTCACGCTACAAAGCATACGATGGAGGTAACGTCACATTCGCTAGTTTTCTATGTGGTAATATCATTGGCAAAGGTACGGTTTCTATTGACTCCATGACCTTTTAGGGTTTAACCTTTTAAGTATAGGTCAAATTTGTGACAATAAGTGTAAGGTCATCTTTTCGGAACATGACAGTGAAATCGTAAAAGATGGAAAGGTCATTAGAAAAGGTGTTAGAAAGCATGAGCTTTATCTCATGAAGGTCATTAAGTAGTCAAAAGACAACATATGTCTTGCGACTATAGATGATAGTTCTACTCTTTGGCATAGGAGATTAGGTCACGCTAATATGCGTTTAATTCAATCTTTAGTCTCTAAGGAGTTGGTAAGACACCTCCCCAAGATGAAGTTTGATAGTCACTTTTGTGATGCTTGTAAAGTTGGAAAGCAAGTTCACTCAAGTCACAAAGCCAAGAATTTCGTTTCAACCTCTCGGTGCTTAGAACTCCTACATATGGATCTCTTTGGACCTTCCGCCATACGGAGTTATGGAGGTAACCTTTATACCCTAGTTATAGTTGACGACTATTCTAAATTCACTTGGACTAGATTTTTGGCATCTAAGAATGAAGCTTTTGATCATTTCGAAATCTTTAGTCAAAGAATTCAAAATCAACTAGGATGTCCAATTGTCTCTATTAGGACGGATCATGGTAGGGAATTTGATAATGAAGTGCAATTTCGTGCCTTTTGTGAAGCTCATGGTATTACCCATAACTTATCGGCTCCTCGCACTCCACAATCAAATGGGGTAGTTGAAAGGAAGAATATGAACATCCAAGAGATGAGTAGGACGATGTTAAATGAGCAATCTTTGCCTCAAAAGTTTTGGTGCAATGCCGTGGACACATCGACTTATATTCTCAACCGAATTCTTATTCGACCTTTCCTAGGAAAGACCCCCTATGAGATTCTTAAAGGTAAGAATCCATCATTGGAATACTTTAGGGTCTTTAGAAGCAAGTGCTTTATCCTCAACACCAAAGACTACCTTACCAAGTTCGACCTAAAGTCTTATGAAGGTATCTTTTTAGGTTATTCCCAAACTAGGAAAGCCTACATAGTCCTTAATAGAACCTCGGGCGTAATTGAAGAATCACTTAACGTGACTTTTGATGAAACCCCTCCTTTACCCAAGACACCACCATTGGTTGATGATGACTTGGATGAAGTAGAAGTAGTTTAAGCCAAAGATGTTAGAAAAATAGGAGTTGAAGACCTTAGTGTTGAAAAAGAAGTAATCATTAAGGAGTCTAAGGATCATACTCTCAATAATATTATTGGTGACATAAATCAAAGGACCCTAAGATCTCAAGTCCAAAACCAAAGCAACTTCTTTTGTTTCGTCTCCTTGATTAAACCAAAGAATGTTAAAGAAGCTTTGATGGATGAGAGTTGAGTCATTACGATGCAAGAAGAATTGAATCAATTCATTGCTAATGATGTTTGGGAACTTATTCCTCCACCTAGAAGTTCTACCATTATAGGAACCAAATGGGTCTATAGGAATAAGCTAGATGAGAATGTTGTTGTGTCTTGTAACAAAGCTAGACTTGTAGCTCAAGGCTATAATCAAAAAGACGGGATTGATTATGACGAGATATATGCACCAGTAGCAAGATTAGAATCCATTAGAATCCTTTTAGCCTACGCTTGTGCCTTAGACTTTAAGCTTCAACAAATGGATTTAAAGAGTGTGTTTCTTAACTGTTTGATCAATGAGGAGGTATATGTGGCTCAACCTCCCGGCTTCATTGATTTTGAGAAACCGGATCATGTTTACAAGCTTAAGAAGGCACTTTATGGTCTTAAACAAGCACCCAAAGCTTGGTATGATGGACTTAAAGCATTTCTTGTTAAACATGAGTATACCATGGAGATGGTAGACAACACACTCTTTACAAAGAAGAAAGGTTCTCACCTCATAATCGTGCAAATATATGTTGATGACATTATATTTGGCTCAACTTGTCAAGACTTGTGTGATGACTTTGCCAAAATCATGCATGATGAGTTTGAAATGAGTATGATGGGAGAACTTAACTTCATTTTAGGACTCCAAATTAAACAAATGGATGATGGTATTTTCTTTAGTCAAACTAACTATGCTATAGAAATGCTAAAGAAATTTGGATTAGAAGAATCTAGACCAATGAAGACCCCAATGGCCTCGGATACTAAACTCACCGTAGATGATGATTGTGAGTCGGTAGACAAGACCAAATATAGAGGTATGATTGGTAGTTTATTGTACCTAACGGCAAGTCGACCGGATATCATGTTTAGTGTTTGCCTTTATGCTCGCTTGCAAGAGGCTCCCAAAACATCTCACCATGAAGCGGTTAAGCGTATTTTACGATACATTAAGGGCACTATACATTTAGGATTATGGTATCCTAAAGGGACCGGCGTAGAAACCATTGTCTACGCGGACTCGGATCATGCGGGAGACTATGTGGACCGGAAAAGAACTAGTGGTGTTTGTACCTTCATGGCTTGTTGTTTAACTTCTTGGTTATCCAAGAAACAAACCGCTCTTGCGATATCCACCACGAAAGCTGAGTATGTGAGTGCCGGAAAAGCATGCCAACAAGCTCTATGGATGAAGCAAGCGCTTGTTGATTACGGGATTTCTCTTGATGATGTTTCCATCATGTGCGACAATAGAGGTGCTATAGACCTTAGCAAGAATCCCGTGTAACATTCGCGAACCAAGAACATAGAAAATCGCCACCATTTCCTTAGGGATAATGTTCAAAAGGGGAACATTTCAATTGAGAAGGTACCCTCTGAGGATAACTTAGCCGACATCTTCACTAAGACACTTAAGAGGGAACCTTTTAATTACTTGCGTCTAGGTCTAGTATTAATGGAACATATTCCGTAATTGCTTTCCTTTTATTGAGTCTGTTATTATCTTTTGAGTCTTTATCACTTTAAGTCATTGCGTCTCCTAAACTCTTCTTGAAAATCTTCTCTTTTCCTTTTCAAAATCCACAAAGTCTCTTTCGAAAATGGTCAAGAAATGTTTTGAAATTGTTAATTCAATCTAAAAACGTTTTTCTTTTTTTTATTCTTGCTATTAATCTCGAGCTAACATAATAAAGATTCTCTCAAACATAGCAAGAACAAGATAGAATCATGGAGGATCATTGTGTCATGACTTAAGGTCTTGTCTTACACACCTCCAACATCGATTTTATTTTAAAATCCATGTATTTTGGTCAAATCCCTATTTGGTGAGTTAGTATGTGTTCTCTTTATATATCTTTGCTTTTAAGCATATCCCTATGATCAGTTAGACTAGAAAAATAAGATTTGCTAAAAAATCTTCCTTCACCACCAAAACACAGCCTCTATAGGCGGTTCCATATATGAACCGCGGTCCCTTATCAATAAGGAACCGCCATAAGCAATAAGGAACCGCGTACAGTGCTTCCTTTTTCGAGTATTACTGAAATTCCAAATTTGTTCCAACACTTTTGGGAATCTTTGTTTCAACCGTTTGACCACCCTAAAAATACCTTGAGCCTTCCCTATTTAACCATAAGCATTTTGCCATACTTCACATCCCAAAATGTCTTATTCTTATAATGAAAGCCTTGATTCTCCTACATTTTCCCCAATTGCTTTCAATCCAAATTCACCCAAGAACACTCTAAATCACATCTCTCCTACCAAGAATGTTGATTGTGGAACATCTTTTCTTCCACCACCACCCTTTAGTGTTCTTCCTCCTTCTCATGATAATGTCATCCACCATGGGACATATTGTCATTGTTGTCAATATCAACATCTTGCTATGGCACACATCTATGAGGAGTTGAGCTACATCAAGAGTCTCTTAATCAAGCCTCCTCTTCACTTTGATTATGAGATCTCCACCAAGCCACCACTACCACCTTCCGCCACTACCTTGTCTTTCATATAAGCATTGGTTGCTTATCCTTAAGACACCTTATTCAAGCAAATCTTAGAATTCTAGATTAACTAGGATTAGATTTATGCTTTTGGCTTGTTTCCTCTTTCATACATCTTGGTATGATTCGTTTTATTTTATATGACTTCACATGGATCTTAGTCTTTGTGTTTTCTTCTCTTTTTATTTTTTTGTTGTGACCTATAGCTATCTCTTGTTAGTTGTCTCTTGTGTTCAACTAACCCTTCTATGTAGCTTGTCACCATATCTCGATTCCTCGGTGCCCCAAGAAAGGGGGAGTAAGCACCAAGGGGGAGTCTTTGCAAAGTCCGTCTCTTCAACACCGACTTATGCAACCTTTTTGCTTCGACAAAGGGGGAGAAATGAATAAAATCTTCTTCGAAAATCTTGTTTTAGTGTGATTGAGTTTATGTATTGTCGGAATCAAAAAGGGGGAGATTGTTAATGCAATAATGCCTAAAAACGTTACTTGCATTTTTCTGTCTCGCTTAGTTTGGATTACGACAATATGTATAAACAAGCATTTACGAAAACAACGAAAAACGAATTCTTGAGTTCAAGTATTTTTCATTTTACCCATTTTCACTTAAGGTATGAATAAACAAGTACTAACCTTAATCAAGTGATCAAGTGATTTAATCTTTTCTTAAAACTCACCTTTTATTAAGTGTGACAAGTTTTTTATTAAACTTTCTTTTTAAGAAAATGTTTTATTAAATTAAATATTTGAAAATTTGAAAATGGCATATTCCTTTTTGATTTGGAATATTCTTTCAGGATATTTTATAATCAAGTAAGACCTCAACCACTAAAGGACAAAAAGGGAGCGGAGTCTACTCCGGCGGTTCCCTAGTGCCTAAGTGGTTCCTTATTGATAAGGTACCGCTGGATGAGATAAGGAATCACGGGAAGATATAGCCGTCGGCCCTTTGTCCTATAAATAGTGGACCTTTCTCAGATTTTCTCTTCACCTCTTTTGCACAAAAATTTCCAGATTCAAACATACTTATTAAATCACTCAAATCCTTGATCATTTGATTGATTACTACTTGTTTAGAAGTGAATGTATCCCATCCATCCCTTCCTCTTCAAGTAAAAAGAGAAGAACACTATCCTTGTGAAGTGTTGAGTCCACCACCAAAGATCCTTTGAAGATCAAATCTTATACATTTATTGTTGTGTCATAGTTGTGAAGATCCAACTAGTTGTGTATATTTGGAAGTTGTGTATGTACTAAGTATAGTTGTGTAGATTGGTCCTAGCTACGATTAGGCCTTGACTTTTAACTTAGAGTCCAAAACTGGTTAAGCAACATGTACGGTTTCTCCACCATAAGGAGCTTGTTGTGTAGTGAACTCTCGAGTAAGGAGTACTCGAGGAGTGGAGTAGGAACGAGGAGTGAGCTTTGTTGCCGAACCACTATAAATCCATGGTTTTTGGTTTGATCTTTCTTTACCCTTAACTCTTTACATTCTTTATTCTTTGTGCATATACATAAGTTAGTATTAGTTTAGTTACACTATCATTGTTCATATTGTGCATAAGAAGATTTCATATATTTCCTTAAGTCTAAGTTTTTGAGAAAAAAAGATTTTTTGAAAACCATCTTTTAACAAGTAAATATAAGAAACTATTAAACCCCCCCCCCCCTTCTAGTTTCTACAAACCCGTCAATTCTGATTCCTGGAACAAGTTTGATTCATTAATGAATCGCACCATCGTTGCTTTCCAGTTGTCACGAGCTTGATTCATATTGAATCTTGCAAGTTACCTACCAAATTCTGTTTAAGGTTAACACTAGAAGGTATTCCACTCATCACTGTGAACACTAGGGTATCACTCTGAGTGTTCTGGCAAGATCACCAAGATACTGCGTAGAGGCCTGGAACGCGTTTAAATTCAGTTAAGAATTAAACCATTGTTGCTTTCTAGTTATCACAAGCTTGATTCATAAAGAATCGCACAAGTCACCTACCATGAGCTTTTTGATATTCTCTCAAGAAGGATTTCCATCTTCATTGTAAATACTTTCGTATTACTCAGATGTTCAGGCAAGATCATGAAGATATTGCGTAGGACTCTTAAAATGTTTCTTACTTTTCATAGAGTGTGAAGAAGCAAGGAAATATGGAAGTGTGTCCTAATGAGATATTTGATGATCTCAAATGGCTCTATACATGATCGTGCACTTTGGATTTTAGTGATCGGAGGCTGGAGAGGAGTGCCACGTTTTCAATACCAATTTATTCAGAGTGAATAAATCAATAGATAATGCGTTGTCTCCATGTGATTAAAACAAATATTTTTTAAGAGATATCTGAGTTAGCCGGGATGGGTTATGCATTGTGTTGTCCCATATATTTAGATGATTATAGATAGAAAATAGATGAAAAGAGATGGATTCCTAGAGAGAGAAAGTAGTGAGAGAAAGTAGAGAGAAAGAGAGGATTAGCTTGTTGAATATTAGATTAAGGAATAAATGAAATGAACAACCTACCCTACTAACATGCTAGGAGGGTATTATATATAGTCCACCCACATGCGGGCTTTAATGGACTATATATTGGGCCGAGCTTTATGTTTGGACTTTAATTAGATTAAATCCAAGCCCGTAAACCAGGAGTAATAAACTACTTATTACAACGTTCTAATTAATGTTACAATATAAACCTATGACCGAACATTCTTGTTTGACTTAATATTTTGAGGCTAACAATCTCCCCCAATGTGAGGTCATTCCTCTTTGATATTTGGATTCTAATGGAGATTTATGAATTTCGTCATAAATGAGTCTTGAACGTGTAACAGTAGTTTTGTTCCTTCATGATGTGATCTTTGAGCCTTTGTCGTTGTCTTTCGACTTTGTCTTTAAGCTTGAGATCTTCAAATCATTCTTGACTCGTCTTTGCCATCTTGCAATCTTGTGTCTTTATCCACCTGCTCACACTATTAATTGTTGAATAAGTCTTTGGGCATGAACATGTGATTTTGAATCTTTGACTTAGCTGAGTACACCGTGATGCCACCTTCTCGAGACAAAACATAGACACGGAATGAATGGCTTTGACATTCGTCCTAAATCGGTAGCGTTTTACCTCTGGTCGGTGAAGACCGTTATACGATATTAAATACCGTACCTGTGATTAGGTAGATTCAATTAAGAATCTCCTTGACAGGGTTTCGCGGCTATACTAGCCGTTCTCTTTACTCGACCGTCTCAAAGCAAGACTACGAACATAAAGAGTGAATCAATTGGATAAATATCCGTTTGATTAAAGTTGTCAACTCAAATTCCTGGAACAAGTTTGATTCATTAAGAATCTTACCATTTTTGCTTTCCAGTTGACACAAGTTTGATTCATAAGAATCTCACAATTTACCTACCGTAGCGCTGATTGATGTTGACGCTAGAAGGATTTCCATTCGTCACTGTGAATATTAATAAATATCACTCTGAATGTTCTGGCAAGACCATAAAGATATTGCGTAGAAACCTGAAACGAGTTTGAATCAAGAATCAAACCACTGTTGCTTTTCAGTTTTACATATGTTCAATTCATAAAGTATCTTGCATATGACCTACCGCAGTGCTGTTTGATGTTAACACTGGAAGGATTTCCACTCATCATTGTGAATACTAAGTAGTATCACTCTGAGTGTTCTAGCAATATCGCAAGGATATAGTGTAGGACTCTCTTGATCTTCATCCGTGTGTCCTAACGAGATCTGATTGATCTCTTGGCTCTAGACTCGATTTGTTCACTTTTAGTGGTCGAAGGCTGGAGCAGATGCCACCTATTCAATATCAACTATCTCGGAGTGAGAAAGTCAATAGAAGTCATGTTGATCTCCGTGACAATAAAACAAACTTCTTTTGAGTGAAGCCTGAGTAGCTAGGAAAGGGTTGTGCATACATCACTGGGTCCATGATGAGTTTGTCTTCATGATGGGTTGAACCGGTTTCTGCCTAAGTTGTATGGAGGGCTTCTTTCTTTAGACCCTTTATCCTTACATTTCTTTTTCATTCTTCAACCCCTTCAATGATTACCAAGACATAATTAATAGCACCTTGTTGTGATTGTTCCAGTGCTATCATCAGTACTTAGTCGGCATTCAGCTACGTTCACATTCTACTCCATCTTTCCTAAGGACTTCTAATAATCTATTGGATTGTCCCTGGGAAGAGCCCTCCGGTTCTGGTTGGATCATAGGAGTTAAACCTAACCACCCTTTTGACACCAATAACGTCGTGAATTAAAGATGTTGTTGGTATTTGATCGTAACCATGAAAACCACTTTAAATTCTAACAAAGTGTTTGAAAAACATTTAACACCCTGCTAGTTTTGTCGTTTCAGAAATGCTCCCCTTTCACATGTGCATTGATAATCGAAAGTGTTTCACACATGTAGGTAAGAGTTAAAGTGCTTGAGTCTTATATAAGATCACATTTTAATCACATTTTCTCCCCTATCTCTAATATATAAAATCTTTTGATATTAGAGATACCAAATTTGATTAAAATATATTTTGAAAAAATAGTCTTGAAAATCTTCGGGAGAAAGATGTGTTAATCTTTTGCATGAAGTTGAATTGCTCCCCCTCAAAAATTGATCCAATGGAATTGTCATTACGAGGATTTGATTCACATTAAACTTTTGAGGATAGGAGTTGTTGAACACACAATATTTTGAAAGATTTTGAATAGCATTGAGAAATTCTTGTAAAAATTGTGTTCAACGCTTTTTGAAAAATCAATTCTTTTTGTCGAAAGGGTTTTTCTAAAGCATAAACTTGAGTTCATAGACTTTGAATGTCTTGACGAATCCACTCAAGTGTAAGAAGATTTAACTTCTTTTGCTAAGGGTAAGAGTACAAAAGCGTACACTCCCCCGTGAATGTAGATCCGGGTTGCAATCTGAAAGTAATTACAAGCCATTGTGTTGAGCTCAAAACGTTGAATGTTTTGTGACAAGCTCAACCCAAGATAGATTGCTCTACCCGTTGGTTAGGATAAGTTATCTTTAAATATACACTTTCCTTTATTTGAAGTTCGAGTTACAGTCTGACATTTAACTGTAAGTCGTTTACATGAGCTTAAAAACTTTGAATGTTTTTATCGATAGCTCATGACCGAGAAATTTTATTTTCCCGTTGTTGAGGATAAGTAATCATCGTGATCAACTTTCCTTTCTTTGAAGTACGAGTCACAATCTGAGGTAATTGTAAATCATTTTACATGAGCTTAAAACTTTGAATGTTTTTAATATAGCTCATGACCGAGAAATTTTGAGTTTCCCGTTCAGAGGATAAGTTATCATCGGGATGAACTTTCCTGTCTTGTGAGCCCGGGTTACAGTCTGTGAGTTGACTATAAGCCATTGTGTTGAGATTACTTGTGAAACCCCTAAGACATATATTTCTCTGATATTTGTTTCTTCAGAAACCAAACTCTGAGAGTGTCTTTTATTGAACGGTATGAATAAGGAAAACCTTTATGTTCTTGTTGAACCGTTACTTTATTACCTGCACTTTCATCAGTAGTTTGTATGCTTGCATGTGGGTTAGCTATATCTTGATTAGAACCATGTGGGGGTTCACTTTGAACCTTTTTCGTGCTACAGGGAAACATCTTTCCAGTAGGAACCCATTTAAGACCAGTTGTTTTCAGGATTCTACCCGTTGGTATCCACTTTAGGCAAGGTCTTGGAAACGAAGTTTTCTCATGCACAGCGGAAGACTTAATTAGAGAAAATCTATTTCCTATCGGGTTCCGTCCTTGAGATGCTCTAGCGTTTTGGTTCACCTTGTTCATGACTTTTGTGATACAATCATCATGATTTGCATTATACACGCATTTGTTACATTTCGTGCAAACAAAGTGCTTAGCATCTGAGAAGGATCTAGTGTTCCTAGGATAGGCTGATTTGGGTACATCATAGAAGGGTCTAGAATTCCTAGATGTGTGATTAGCGCTCCTAGGTTTCGGTTGTGTCCTATCTCTTGCTTGTGTTTTTATCTTAGCATCCTCTAGATATCTTTTATGACCCGTGACATTTGAACTACTCTGAGGAATGTTCTTGGAGCTATTTCTAGAGTTGCTTGAAGCATTCATGTGATTGGGTTTTGCATAGGCAAAATGTGTTAAGGGGGATCTAGATAGTGAAGTGACTATTTTTGGAAAATTGCTACGCACGTCAACTTGGGATGCAAACCTCGAGTTCGATGTTTTGGGTCGTTCAGATTTAAGCGCATTCGGTTGTCTAGCAACTGAGCGGTTTCTGAATGGTTGAGTAGGAGGTTTCCCCAAGATTGACTGATTTTCTATCTTAGTATCCACACTATTTCCTTTTAGCTTCCTTAATTCATTTTTCACCGTTGTTAATGCAAAAACCTTTTCCTGAATCTGAGCTTTCAATTGCTCATTTTGTACAAGTAATTGAGCGACACGTTGTTCAAACTTAATGTTCATATTATCAAATATGTCGTTATCAGCATTCGCGTCATTACTATCTACAATGTCGATAGGTTGCACAGATATTTCACTTAATGAAGCAGGCGAAGGACTTAGATTTTGAGAAGCCAACTTTGATTCCAAAAAATTTATTTGTTTCACAAAATGTTCTTTTTCCGTATTAAAATCTTGAATCTTACGATCCAGTTTTTGTTCAAGAACAACGTTTGCTTTTTCAAGTTTTTCAAAATAGACCTCAAATTTGTCATTTTTCTTTGAAAAATCGAGTTTGGCATCCTCAAAATATTTTGTCTTTTGAGCTAACATAGTTTCAAGGTCATGAATCTGAGAATCATACACAGCAGTTAATTGTACCTCAGCCATCGACTCTTCATCATAAATGGGTCTGATATCTGCATCATCGGCTGTTGGATCATTCCCTGAGTCATGGATGGTTTGTTGTTGTTCTGATTCTATCCCGCTTCTTTCTGTGATAATCGAACAATCATCCAATGTTTGACCATTATCGACATTGATCTCGTTCGTCTGCATCAGTCTTTCATTCACCCGTCTTTCAACTGGTAGTTTTGTCGTTTCAGAAATGCTCCCCCTTCACATGTGCATTGATAATCGAAAGTGTTTCGCACATGTAGGTAAGAGTTAAAGTTCTTGAGAAAAAATAAATTTTAAAATGGTTTTCCCGCCAAAACACTCTTTTTTTTTTCTTTTTTTTTTTGGAAACGATGTTCCGAACCTGGTCTAGATAGTGGCTAAGTCTAAAAACGTTTCGATCAAAAAATTGGTTGAATTCCGAAATATTGTGAATAATTCCGCAATGGTTCTAATTCCGCAATTAAAAGATGATTCCGCAATACTTTAAGGAATGATTTCGCAATACTCTGATATAATTCCGCAATTAAGGCCAAATTCCGCAATAGTTGAACAAATTCCGCAATGATGACCAAATTTCACAATTAACTCATAATTCGGCAATGCGTGTATATATTCGCAATTCCCAATATGACAAGATTTCGCAATGCTTGAGGAGTACAAGATTTCGCAATAGGAGACAGAATTGCGAAATTGAGACAGAAGGACCAAAGATGCGAAATTTTGGACAGAAGTTGCGAAATTGAGACTAAAGATGCGAATTTGAACTAGAAGATCCTAAAAAATAGGAACAATGAAGAACACTAAAGGAAAACGTGATTTCACTCTAAAAATCAAGCCAAACACCACCAAATTTTGTGTTTTTAACCGATCTAAGTAGCCCAAATCACTACCACGCCTATGTAGATGATTTGTCTACTCACTAACTCCACAAAACACAAAAAAATGATTCGAGCTTAAAAATCAAGAAAAACTCACAAATCACTAAAGGAGAATCAAAACCAATCACGTATCTACCCCATGGCGATTGATACCAATTGTTCTCCCATATATTTAGATGATTATAGATAGAAAATAGATAAAAAGAGATGGATTCCTAGAGAGAGAAAGAGAGGATTAGCTTGTTGAATATTAGATTAAAGAATAAATAAAATGAACAACCTACCCTCCTAACATGCTAGGAGGGTATTAAATATAGTCCACCCACATGCGGACTTTAATGGACTATATATTGGGCCGAGCTTTATGTTTGGACTTTAATTAGATTAAATCCAAGCACGTAAACCATGACTAATAAACTACTTATTACAACGTTCTAATTAATGTTACAATAGAAACCTATGACCGAACATTCTTGTTTGACTCAATATTTTGAGGCTAACACATTGCATCATTGGGTCCATGATGTCTATCTTCAATATCAAGAATCATTAACAAAAATCCTAATAGCATATGTATTGACCCGGTTTCTGCCTAAGGTTGTTAGGAGGGCTTCTTTCTTTACACCCTTTATCTTTACAATTCGTTTTCATTCTTCAACCCCTTCAATGCTTACCAATACGTCATAACTAACACCTTGTTGTGATTGTTCCAGTGCTAACTTAAGTACTTGGTCGTCATTCAGCTATGTTCACAATATTTCTCGATCTTTACTAAGGACTACTATTTCTAGCTATGGAACGTCCTTGGGAAGATTCCTCCGGTTCTAGAAGAATCATTGGACTTTAACCTATCCTACCATCCTTATGTCACCACAATCTTCATCGTCGTGAAATAAATAGGTTGTGGGTAAGCATAAATCACCATGAAATCCATTTTGATATAGCAAATCTATTTTGCTCCCCTTAACATATGCCACGATATTTGAAAACATTTCGCAAATGTCGGGATGAGCCATCACGTTAAGTCAAACCATTTGTGATAATTTCCCATATTAAATCATATTTTCTCCCCCATATTAAAAATATTAACCCAGTCGATGTTTTTAATATCAATTGATTTAATGAAGTTTTAAAAAGGTTCTGGGAAGAAACATGAAAGTCCGTTTAATCTTCATGAGACCAATTTGTGAGATATGATACCGATTTGTAATATAATCACATATTCACCATATAAGAATGTATTGACAAGGTTGGACCTGATTGATGAGAACATCATATGATAAGATCAAATGGTTCTTGTCGGCAAATGTTGGTCGCCTCGTCATGTCTGAAGTCATCTCTTTACACCACATGTACGATTGGTATTTTTGTCTTGACACCAGTTTGTGAACTTGGCACTTTCGGCATTAAAGATTCTGAATACTGTACAATTGCTCCCCCTCAATTGTTGACCCGTGTTCTATTGAAAGACTTGTAGTCGTTATTTGAGTAGTCGCATCATCGAGTATGTAGATACCAATTGTAGATAGCTATGGTTGTAGAGATGATAGCTTCATAAAAACAAGACTTATCTTGTTTTAACAAATAAATGTACTGAATCGTACATAGATTTGTGTTACACCAAGTTATAAAGTAAACTTGATCCCTTACAAGGTTTTAAAGTAAACCTTGCCCGAGAAAATTAATTCCCGTTGAGAGCCAAAGATTTCATAAGAAATACTTGACTTATATGAAAAACGGGTTGCAGTCTGAAATAACTACAAGCCATGTGGGCATGTTTTATGAAATGTTTACAACTTTTGTACGAACTCTATTTATGGCGCCGTGTCGATATTAATCTACATTTCTAAGACCGTAAATATTATCTTACCAAAAGACATGCCTTTGAAAAATAAAGTAAAAATATTTTTAGATTTTTCTATATTTTTCAATTTTTATGGTTTTTATATGGTTTTATATTTTTGTATTTTTCTTTTGTGGATAAAAATATAAACAATATATACAGATGATCACCAAGGATACGGAGAATAGTTTACCACCACTATTCATTTGCTTTATCTGCAAATTCCTTTAGAGTCTCGGGCGAGAAAGTTCTCAAACCTAGCTTGTCGGCCAAAAATTCCATCCGAGTGCGATCTAAAGCCTTCGTGAAAATATACGCCAATTGATACTCAGATCGGACAAAGTAAAGATCTATTACTCCATTTTCCACTTGCTCCTTGATAAAGTGGTAGCGAATGTCAATATGCTTCAACCGGGAGAATTGAACATTGTTGCAGCATAAGGCAATTGCACTCTTATTGTCACAGTACATCGGAATTTTGTTGAAACCTAGACCATAGTCGGTTAATTGCGATGTCATCCAAAGAATTTGAGCAAAACAATCGGACATAGCTATGTATTCTGCTTCCGTACTTGAAATTGCAGCGCTTTTCTACCTTTTCAATGCCCAACTGATTAGTCGATCTCCTAGTAGTTGCAAAGTTCCACTCGTGTTACGCCTTGTATCTTGACAACTCGCGTGATCCGCATCTGCATATGTCATTAGTGCAATCTAAGGGTCCTTCAAATACCAAAGTCCCCGATTAATGGTTCCTTTAAGATATCGAAAGATCCGTTTAACAGTAGCTAAGTGTAACTCAGTAGGCCGAGTTTGATACCGAGCACACATACATAGAGCAAACTGAAGATCAGGTCGACTAGCTGTGATATACATAAGGGTATCGATCATTCCACGATAAAGTGTCGGATCAACGACAACTCCATGTGGATCTGCATCAAGCTAGGTTTGTTCCACCATTGGAGTATCCACGGGGTCGCAAGATTCCATCTTATATTTCTTAAGTGATTCAAGGGCATACTTGGATTGATTGATAAAGATGCCTCTTGGACTCTGAGATATCTGAAGACCTAAGAAGAATGATACCTTGCCTATCATTGACATCTTAAACTTGGAAGACATGAGTGTCCCAAACTCATCCGATAAGGTTTGGGTCGAGACAACAAAGATAATATCATCAACATATATTTGTACCATAATCATATCTTTACCTCGTTTTTGAATAAACAGCGTGGGATCCACCTTGCCTTTAGCGAAGCCTTGCATAATGAGGAATTGTGACAGTATATCATACCATGCGCGTGGAGCTTGCTTCAACCCATAAAGAGCCTTCTTAAGCTTGTACACATGATTAGGATATTTGGGATTCACAAAACCATCCGGCTGTTGAACATAGACCTCTTCCTTGATTTCACCATTCAAAAATGTCATCTTCACATCCATTTAATAGACAATCATATTCATGTGGGATGCATAAGCGAGGAATATTCCAATAGCTTCCAAACGGGCAACAAGTGCAAAGGATTCCATAAAGTCAATGCCTAATAATTGCTTGTATCCACAAGCTACTAGTCGAGCTTTGTTCTTTAATATTCCGCCTAACTCGTCGAGTTTCACCTTGTAAACCCATTTCAAAGTGAGTAACTGCACTTGATCCCGGCATGGGACAAGTTCCCATACTTCAAGACGTATAAATTCATTAAGTTCTTCTTGCGTAGCTTCTATCCAACATGATTGAGTAAAAGCTTCTTGCCATGTCTTAGGTTCAACTTCAGTGAGAAAGGCATGAAAATGACAAAACATTGCATTTTCTTGTAACTGACTTCGTGTGGATACCGGACGATTAGGGTCACCAATAATAGAATCTATAGGATGATCCTTTGTCCACTTGCTGTCATGTTCACGAATCCGTGGATTAGAGTAGACCGTAGTAGGAGCTTATCTAAGATGGACGACCCGACTTGATTAGAGTCGGGAATTGGTACACCAAAGAATGGAAGTTCATGCATTTGATCTAAATCCAAATGGTGATCATCATCATCATCTTCTTCATCATCAATAGGCATGACATGAGTAGTTGATTCGGTAGTTGGTTGAGAATTACTCGTTGAAGGTATATCTTGACAAATTGTAGGTGCAGACGTATCTGATTGTGCTTCGGTTGCTGGAGCGACAACTTCGGTTACCTGAGCTATTACCTCAGGTTCTGGAGCAACAATACTTGGAGGAGTAAGGAATTCATCAAAGAACGGTTGAAACAACGTATCCCATTCATTCCTAGAAATCGGTGTAAATGATGATGAAGTCGGGTTATTTGGGACAAGACTATCACTAATGTTACTGGGTCCCATTTCATGAAGTGCGGGTTCAGAGCTTCTTTGCTTAGAAGCCATTACTGTCAGCTCATCAAAATCAACATTCATAGTTTCGAGGATGTTTCAAGAATTATGGTTGTAGATTCGGTATGCCTTCTTTGTGGGTGCATAACCAATGAAGATACCAAAAACAGCCATGGGTTGAAGTTTTCCCAAATTGTCACCATCATTATTTGGATAGCAAAGAGATTTAAATACATGAAGATATGATAAATCTGGTACTTTTCCATGTAGAAGCTCATAAGGTGTTTTACCATGGCATTTACAAATTAGTGACCGGTTTTGGGTGAAAACTGCTATAGATACTACTTGTGCCCATAAAAACAAAGGAGCCTTTGCGTAAATTAACATCGTTCGAGCAGCTTCCATAAGTGTGTGATTTCTCCTTTCAACGACACCGTTTTGTTGTGGAGTGCGAGCAACAGATGTTTCATGAGAAATGCCAACTTCTTCATAGTAATAACACAAGATTTGATTCACAAATTCGGTTCCATTATCTGTACGAATGCGTTGGACAGTAGTGTTGAGACAAACTTGAATCATCTTAAGAAATCCGATGATGAATTTTGGTGCCTCATTTTTTGTTGTATTAATTTCACCCATGTAAACCGAAAGTAATCATCGACAATGCCCGAGGATGTACCTTTTACCACTAAGACTTTCAACACGCATTGGCCCACAAAGATCCATATGCAACAAATAAAGTTTCTCTTGGTTGGTGTCTTCAGTCTTAGGTTTGTATGATTTCTTAGTGCTTTTCCCCATTGTACACGCGGAACACAAATGGTCCTTGTGAAATGTAAGTTTAGGAAGACCACGAACAAGTTCGTTTTTCGCCAAATGATTAATAGCATCAAAGTTAAGATGAGATAATCGTCGATGCCATAACCATGACTTAGTCTTCGATGCTTTGGAGAGAAGACATACGGGAGAAGAGGCCATCATGTCTTGTAGAGACAAAGTTTACAAGTTATTCCCTCGAGTACCTTTCAATAAATCAACCCCTTCCAAATTACGAATGAAGCAGGTATGCTCTCGAAAAGCAACTTCTAGGTTTGCATCACAAAATTGTCCCACAGAAAATAAGTTGTGACTGAGAGCTTTCACATAATACACTCTTGAAATTATAACATTCCCAATATGATATTCACCGTAACCCATTATCTTTGCAATATGATCATTTCCAAATCGAACCGTACCAAGAAACTTATTGACGAAATTTCTGAGCTGAGAGCGATCTCCGGTCATATGTTTAGAGCAACCAGAGTCCAAATACTAGAGAACAATTTGGACCACCTGTTTCCAACAACAACAGTACACAATGCATTGGAAACTATTGGTTCCGGAGTGTTAGCAAATACAGAAATAAGGAGACGCTTGTATTTTGGTAGCCTTGGTAGTCCTAGTTAAAGGGCATGCTTTCTTCGCTTTAGTGGGAGTGATCCTAGTTAAAGGGCACGTATTTCCTACTATAGTGAAAGTTCTACCAGTGGGGCGCCACATCCAACCAACTTAGGTTAACACTTTCCCAGTTGGTTTCCATTCTAATCCATTTTTCTGGGCATTCATCTCATTCACATGGTCAATAAGGCAAGAATCATGACGACTAGAAAACATACATTCATTGCAATTCCAACATTTCAAATTAGAATTCATAGTAGGCTTAGAACGTTGTACAACCGTAGAGCCTTTAGTTTTAGCTACATGATTCTTTTTATTCAAAACAGAAATAACATTCCTAGGGTGGGCTTCTACTTTCTTCTTCACTTGACTACTAGGTGGGATTCATTCTTCTTGTTTCTTTTAAGCTTAGATCTTTGAGCCTTAGTAGTGGTGCTTACTCCTGTAGAAGGCAACACAGGAATATTAGAAGCTGGTTTAGATTTTGCCTTATCTTTAGTGACCAATGTTTGAGATGGTTTAGTCCTAGGGCCCTTGTTAAGTGGTGTGACGGCGATAAGGTTCCTTTTGATTTTCACTAGAGGATGATGCTGAGACAATGGTTGTGTTATCCACAACATTCTTACCTTTTAGGGTATGAAGTGTTTCCTTTAACTCAGTCATAGCCAGATTTTAATCACAAATTTTTTCTCTCAAATCAGATATTTCCATCGACTTTCGATTCAATTGTTCAATCAATGATTGATTATGTGCAGTGGTATTAACACATGTGGGCTCTACTGAGTCGAAGAGTTGTGTATTTTTCTGTTTTAAGTTATCAACTTTGGATAAAATCTTGGAAACTCGATTATCTAGATCAAGTTTAATATTCTCAACGGCCTCAAGTACGTTCACACAGTTAAGCTCCTTAGATTTCTCTATGTCTATCGGCAAAGATTTAGCAACTTTGTCACTTGGCTGAGGCTGTTTTGATTGTAAATTCAATCAAAAATTCTTTTGAAAATTTTCATCATCGATATTAATACCTTCAAATGACGTTTCAAAGATTTCTTAAATAAATTGTTGCTTGCATTCAAGCAAAATATAATGTGTTTGAATCTCATTAAAACGTTTTGAAAGCGTAGAATACGAATCTTGAAGCTTTAAAAATTCAGCGTCAGATTTGTGACAAGTACTATCAACCACATTATCCACATATTCAACATTATGCACAATAGAATCATTATCAACACTTTTATTCACATAGACGGAAACAATATCATGAGACATCACTTTCTTTAGAAGCTGATCATTTTGGCGTGAAACTCGTTCTATTTCAAATAAACTGTTTTCATAAGCATCATCCATTTCATTGAAAACACGTCTAACTTCTTCTATTTCCAAAAGCAAATCTTGATCAATATTACTAAGACAAGCTTTCATATTGTTTACAAATGGAACAATTTCGTCCCGGAACGCGGCTCTAGTGTGCTCAAAATACCATTCACCTTCCGTTATGGCCGTAGCCGACGTACGTTCCCTAATGACCTTGTCAAAATCGGCAAAGTGTTGTTGCACTGCATTTAAGCTATATGGCACCTTAGTTACCGGTCGAATTAACTTAGTTAAATCCTTTTTGACAAGTGTAGTAGACGTACTAGGAAGGTTTTCCGTTGACAAACTTTGAGGCACAAAAACTGTTAATTGAGCTAATTCCTTTTGTAAACGAATACGGGTCTTTTTAGAAAATTGATCTTTATTGTGCTGAACATAATCAAGCTTATGGAATTTTGAAAGCATTTTAGAATGATTTTCTTCCGCAAGTGACTGTGTCTCCTCAGTACTACGAACCTAAGGTGCTTCTTTCGATTTTACAATAATGGTCAAATCATAAAGACAAGGAATATATTCCTGAGCTTGTTTTGCATAACCTGGATTAGGTGGTAAATATTGAAGACACCTGAGTTCGAGTTCTTTAAATGATTTGGTTAAAAGATGAAGCTTTTCTGTGGAAGCATATTGTTTTGAAAGTTGATGTTCCTTGAATTTAAGAAGTTTGGTAGCATTAATTTCGGATTCAAACTTTTTAGACTCGAGAGTTTGAAATCCCTTTTAAGTTTCTGAAAATCATGTACAAGCGACTCTTTTTCTTTAAATTCATTGGAAAGAGTAGCTTTTAATGTTTCTATTTCGTTTAAGTGTTCAATCTTTTCAAAACGAAATTGGTCAAATTCAGAATAAGTTATTTTATCAGCTTGAGGGACCATTTCAATAGTTTTGACCTTTTCCTTATACATCGCAAGCTCAGTGGTTAGGTTGGCATTCATATCTATGGTTTGTCGAACATCCATATTCATGTTATCAATAATACGTTTAGGCACCATTACCAAATCATATTGATCATAAGATTCCATACCCGTCGTAGCATTTGGTTGAGGTTCACTCAAATGTGTTGGATTGGATACCGCATCATTTGAGTTACTAGTTCCCGAATGCTGTTCGAGGTTGTCATTTTCATGCTCAACATCAGAACATTATTAGATGTGGTTGGTACCTCACTGACGACATCAGAATCGTAGTGAGAGAGATTAGAAATGAGTGCAGCTTGTGCTGAGTGCATGTCATCACAATCTGAATCATATGCATCAAGATCATCTTCTTGATATGTTGCATTAGAAGTAAAGACGACTGCAATGCCTTCATTATCTGCTGCCCTTGGGTCTGCAAGAAATGCTAATTCCTTTGAATCCAAAATATTCCCCTTTGACTGAGCATCAACCAAATATATCTTCTTACAAAACCATGTTGCATCCCTTCTCCTTTTTGGTTGAGTGCATGCCCTCACCATATGACCTTGTCCTCGACAATTGTAGCAAGTCACAACCTTTTGAGGACGAATAGTGCTTCCATTTACACTAGTTTGAGAATTCATAGCTTGATTGTTTACGGTCCTTGTTGTGGGTCCATATGAATTTTGCCTACCCTGAATGGATTGTACTGTTACCTGACCATCTTGAATAGTGGCTTGTTGTCGAGGATTTGAAGAGGTGCGGAGCTGATTGTTTGTTGGTGGAAATCCTCTAGTTGCAACAAGTTTTGACAAGTAGGCAGTGAGATGGTTTAGCACATCAGTTGGCGTATCATTTGGAGTAAAGACCAGTGCTTCAATTGGTTGAAGTTCATTGGAGTAGAAGGCTTGTGCTGGTTGTGCTTTAATTGGAAAATATCCTTGCTGAGGAGTGTAGCCCATTTGAGAGGTGATGGCTTGTGAGGGTGATGCCTGATGTGTTGGTTGCTATGGAAAAGACTGTTGATGAACACTTTGTTGAAATGCTTGTTGTGGCATCATTAGTGGTTGATAAGGTGGTTGTTGTGGTTGCTGATAGGTGTGTGGTGGCGGCTGCTACAAGTATGATGGTTGTTGATAAGTGAAAGCCATGTTTTTTGGGGAGTCATTTGTTGAGAAGCATACATGGCAAGTAGATCACGAACTTGAGGTGTAGACAACCGAGCCTTTATCACATGGCTTTCGTGTTGTTGAAGAAAAGCTTGTAGTTGATCCACGTTTGTTTGATGCAAATCCTTAGCCAATTTAACAGCTGTCACGTACTTGCTCCATTCTGAAGGAAGAGTGTTCAAATATTTGGTGTTTAATTGAAACGTAGGAATTGCCATGACATAGATATTGAGCTCATTCAACAATAGGGTAAATTACAAATAGTAATCATTAAGAGTCTCCCCAGGAACATAGGCAAACTTATCAAATGTATCATAAATCTTAGACTCTTGTGCTTGTTGAGTTAACGAGGTGCCTTGCATTTGAACACGAATTCTATCCCATAACTCTTTGGCAACCTTATGTTTACTGACGAGTTTGTAGACATCTGGAGGAAGGGATTGGAGAATGATGTTTGTAGCTTGTTTATCACACTTGTCTTGTATCTTAGCATCTCCACCTAATTCACCTGTAGTGCGAGGACGAGTAACAGCACCTTCTCTTACAGTACCATATACCAATGGTCCATTGAGAACCTGATAGGTGTGAAAACACCCATCATTTTACCACTTAATTATAATGAAAACAAGACCATAACGTGTATTTTATGTCGTAAATGTCATAATTATGCGTGGTTTGTGTTTTTGTTGTGTTTTTAGGATCAAATTGTAAAAAGGGAAGAAAACACGGGCTTTCACGGGATTTTATCCAAGAAAAGGACAAAAGACGAAGTCAAGAGATCAAGAGTGCAAAAAGAACGGAAGTCCAAGGCCTGTTCTGAAGATTTATCGAAGAAAAAGTCTAAAGACGGAAGTTTAATAAAGCCGAAGAACTCAAGTCTAATTTATGAAGAAATTACAAAGACGATTTTAATTAATCTCGAGACAAAGTCGAAAAAGTCGAAGAACTTAAAAGACGAAAAGACGAGAAAGAAAGAAAGAGAGGAGGAAGCTTCCAACCTATTCCTCTCCTCCTCCTATAAATACTAGTTTTTCATTTCATTTTTCTGGTTGGCTACTTGACAAATAGCTCTTCCATTTTTAATTCTTGCACTTTATATTCTTGCAATTTAAATACTTGTCTTGCACCTTTAATTCCAAGTAAGTTTTATTTTATTGTCATTGAATCTTTACTTTTATTGTTAATCTCTTATCTACCCTTCTTGTTTTGATTTAATCTTCATCTTTATGTTTATGTTCTTGAGTTTTTATGGTTTTTAATCAAGTGGGTTTTGATTGATTTGGTTAATAGAGTTAGTTTTATTGATTTGTTTTGATTAGTTATTGTTCGTAGATGATTATTGGTTAGTTTTGTTTAATCTTTTGGTTTAGTTTGGTTAGATTGATTTAGATTCGTCTTGTTTTTATTGCCCCTCTTCTTCGTCAATATTCTGGTCCCAGATTCCGAACCAGCATTTTTAGTTTATTATTCCGAACCAAACGTATTTCCTTAATTATTCCGCACCAGCACCTTATTCCGAACGAAGACTTTATTCCGAATAAAGCTTTATTCCGGATGAAGGTTTTACTTTGATTATTCTGAACGAGATTTATATTCCGAATCAACTTTTTTTTCGTTTATTCCAAACCAACGTTTTATATTAATTATTCCGCATCAATCAATTTATTCCGAACCAACACTAATAGTCCGAATGAGAGTTTTCCAAATTTTTTCCGAATGAAGACATTTTTTTAAACATTCCGAATGAAGCAAAACCACTTATTCCGAATGAAAGAAATAAAATTCACCAGCTAGCTAGCTTGCTTGTTTCCCTACTTCCCGCCAAAAAAAATTTATTCCGAATGAAAAGAAATTATTTTCATTGGTTCGGAATGTACGAATAGATTAACATTCCGAATGAAGAGAAATGAGATTGAGCAGCCAGCTAGGCTGCTTGCTTGAGCAGCCTGCCTGCTTGCTTGTTTCTTGTTCCGTAATCGTTTAGTTTAATCTGAAACTTGTTCCGATTTTATTTCTGAAAGTTACGTATTTTTAGTTGAATTTTTCGTCTAATTTTAAAATTAATATTTTTTCGTAAACTTCAAGTTTTATCTTTTATTTAGTACCATCTTTAGGTTTTGCCTCGTTTAACTTTAAAGTACCATTTTAGTTTTATTCTCTCCTTCTTCATTAGGTTAAATTTATTTTTCAGTCGAAAGTTAATTTCTTCGTCGGTTTTATTTTTATTAATTGTTTCGCTTTAATTTACGTATCATTATTTGTTTTGCTCCTTTATTATTAGTTATTTGTCTTGGATTTATTTTTATTTCGCTTCGCATTTACCTTTTCAAGTAGAATAGATAACCAACTTCCCTTTTCGTTACCAAGAACAACTGAGTCACACATTCAACCAATATTCAATTCGAAGAGATTCGTGAACGAACAACGACTATGCAAAAATTCACTGTATCAAATGGCGCCGCTGCCGGCTCTTTTCGTGAATATTAACGGTTTTTTGTGAGAGACGTGTTGACTTTTGGGATCCGTTCACTTGTGAACGTTATTTTTTCGTGTCTAAAATTTTCTAAAATCCCAAAAACATTTCAAAAATCATAAAAAGCATCTCTTTTTCAAAGTCTTGCACCAAAAATATTCTTCTTGCTTATCTATTATTCCCCATGGAATCGTCTTGCGTACGGTGTGGGAGACCATGGCATGGTTATCAAACATTTCAATGGTGTACTTGTGAGCGGTGCGACTCTGATTTCAATAATACACAATTTGGATTTTGTCCATTTTGCAATTCAACAAATTCGTACTTCTCCTCTTACAATACTTTCTCACCCTCTCCCGTCTATGACAATCCTTATCCTCAAAATGCACTGGGTTTTTCTCCATACCCGTGGTGCTATATTTGTGTGGGCCCTCACGATGCTTCTTCTTGTTAACCGATGAACATCTCTGAGAAAATTTCATGCTATCATCCCAATGTGTATAACTTTGAGCCCCCACATCACACCCTCAATCATCAATCTTCTCAGCAAATTACTCTTGACCAACAACTCACTACTTTGAATGACGTTCTAGAAAGTTTAGCTCAACTCCGAGCTGACTTGCATCAGGAAAGGCAACCTTTGCTTGATGGTGAACAAATCTTGAAATCCACCAACACCTTTTTGAGCCAATTTGGTCATTTTCCCTTCTTTTCTACACCAAAATGTTTACTTATAGTGTAACACCCCCAAATTTATACAACTCAATACAACGGAAGACTAGTTGGTGTTACGGGATAGCACATTACTCACATCATAGACAACGCTTAAAAATTCACGTCGTTTAATAATAAAGCATTTCCATTCATAAATATCAAAGTTACCGAGGTCCCATGTCATATTATTTCATACAAAGTTTTACAAAGTGTTTGAATGGAAATTATAATTTAAGTGCGGGCCATGAATTCTTATTGTCTTCCCGAGAATTACCTTCAAGTACCTGAGATAAAACATGTTAAAAGAAAAGGTCAGCGATAACGCCGAGTGAATTCATAGAGTTTATTAAATTCCATCAATATAACTTTGGTATAAAATTATTCCAAAAATCATTTCGTACAAATCATTGTAATAGGCCATAAAATAACAAGAGTCATTTTTATACAAATCCTTATCGAAAATCATAATATAGGCATTTGCCTTAAAAATCATTATACGAACCATTGTCGTAAAAAAACATCATACAAAACGTTTTACAACGTTGTATAGATTAAATAAAAACCGTTATATGAATATGGTTATATAAAACCAAAATACGAACATAAAATCAATAGTATGACCCCGTATTGCTAGTCAGGCAATACATCGTAATTCGGTGCGTATAGTAGTATTTCGTTAATTTGGATTATTATAAGCCGCATGACATTGTTACCTTACTATAACAAACAACGTGTAGCTAACCCGACACTCAGTTTGCCCATCTACGTTAGCGTGTCGTCACAAAGGTCACGCTATGGAAATCTTCTCATACATAAATTCGCTTACCAATCAATGTGGCACGACGGGGATCAACCGTCAAGGAGCGAACTGGGGTGATCGTCCCCAAATAGTACTATTATATGCATAAGCGTCTACCAAATCCCGGTAGTTCACAATTCATGCTAATGGGACTTTTAGTGACATAACCTAACTTTAATAATCCATTTAATTTCATCTATTGGGTCATTTAATCATTTATCAGGTCATACAATCGGGTCATACAATCATTCGGGTCCAAATCAATAAACAAACAATCGGGACAAATGGTGTCCTATTTTATAAAAACTAACATGTTATCTCCCTCGCGGGTTTATAAAACATTTCATAAAAACATTTAAAAGAGTGCGAGGCTATGAACTCACGTTGATGTGGGAAAGCGGGTTATCGGCAATTCGGATGTACGGTACGGGCTTCAATCACGGAAACCTAGACAAATAATATTCGTCTTTGAGTCTTGTCCAATGACTTTATCAAAATAACAATTATGTATACATATAATGATTTTATATATATGATGATAATCAAGTGGGTTTATACATCTTTACTCATTCATTATAGTGTTTATGTGTTGGTAACATTTTTATACTAGTTATACTAGTTCAATTTAATTACATTTTGAGGCCCAATAAGCCTATTACAAGCCGAATACTTTTTATTAGCCCAATTATACTTTTAATATCAGTATTATACTTTACATGTTGGGCCCAAGTGGGTTAAGCCCAATAAGTAAATTTATAAGTGTTTTACTAACTAGTTGGGTTTATAGTCCAATAAGGTTACTTTGGCCCGTTAATGTCTATATGTTGTAAAGTTCGGGTTTTATCGGTTTTGTACTTGTTATATAAGTTCATATATCAGTATGTGAGTTTATAAAATTTTATATTAGACGGGTCCGACCGTCTAAGTTTTATTTTACAAAAACGTTAATCTTTCGGTTTTAGCCGAAAAGACGTAAAAATCATATTTATAGTTTTTATAACTTATTAAACTTACTAAACTACCATTTTTATATAATGTCCATTTATTTATCCTTATGAATATTTATATAAATGAAATATATAAGTTAGTGGGTTTTAATTCACATTTTATACTATATTTATTTGAGTGCTTATATAATAATATTAAACTTTAATTTCACAAAATCAGTCCTAAAAATCTAGTTTACTAAAATGATCATATCTAGAGTTCTACATGGATATAGAACCCCAAATTTTTATCACAGAAACTACATGATATGTGATTCATTTTATTCCTTTATAGTTACTGATGAATCAACCTCTAAGTATTTTATAAAATTCGTCCAAAACAGTGTACTCAGATTTGCACTCTAAACTTGTTTTGATCATATCTCACTCATTTTTATGATTCCATTGCATGACCAACTCTCACATGTGTACAAGTCTCAATACTCACTGTATATCAATTCATCTATACTATTTTATCAGTTCATCATATGGTTATTTACTGTTTTTATACAGCCTACTAAATTAAGCAAGATTAACCATTTTTACATGTAGTTTTCCATCTTTTTACCCATGTTTATTAACACCAACTCCCCACATCATATTTTTAATCATCATTCATCATCATATACATATACATAAGTAAAAGAAAATACAAGATTACATAACCAAAATAACAAGAAGGATAGGAAGAATGATCCTTATACCACCATAGTGATGAAAAGATGAGGTTGATGAACAAGGCTTGGATTTTGATGGCAAGACTTGTGATATACCAATATCAACCTCAAGATCACCTATATTCATGAACATCTTGTGGAAAATCAGCCCTACTTCATCTTTCAAACTTCTATTTGGATGTTAAGATCACCACCAATCTATAGAGCTTCAAAAGGGCTTCATCATATGTGTGAATAACACATGATTTCATGGTTAAAATTGATCAAATGAGGGTTGTTCTTGATGAATTTGGGACGGAATTTGAGAGAGAAAGGAGTGGTTTTGTGGGTTTGCATGTTTAAAATGAGTAAAATGGTTTAAGTTACTTGTTTTGTAACTTTGGTGGTTTTGGTGGAAGGCTAAGGACAAGTGTCCTTAGTCTTGGTGTAAGCTTGACAACTTAGCTTCCATAAGCTTAATATGGAAGCCACATGTAGCGGGGGTGGGGCAAGAGTTATCTTGTCTCATCTCCACTAATTTACGGGTATTCTTCGATTCTAGTTTCCTCGATTTGCGTGCCCTCGGGTCGTTTTACGAAAAACGTTTTTATAAATTATGAATCAACGACACAAAACGAATCTAATAAAAATTGTCTCATCAAAAACGGAGTTAAAAAACGTAAATACGTATTCCTAGGGTTTCCGGTTTAATCGTAAAGGACGTTAAATTATAATCGTAAGTCCTAATCTCTTCTCGTAAATTATTGAGTTTATGAACCAACTCAAATTTAAAATCCCAAAATAATATTCACGGATAAATTTATTTCCTGAAATGTCGGACTGTCACAAAAAACGGTGTATGTAAACGTAAGCACGTAACGTAGAATCCTTCGGTTTAGACGTAGTCGATGCTACTTCAAGACGTAAACCCAAATTTCTTCCCATAAATAAGTGAGTTCATAATATAACATTAAAATAATGTTTTAAATAATATTTGAGAATAAAATATCAACCATAAATTGACGGATTGTCACGGCATTTACCCCTAAACAGGATCTTTGTCCTCAAAGATCATTTTATCTTACTACTCGCTTCTTATAGAGTTAGAGCCACGTGGGTATTTCCTCCACATTCGGTCTTTTCTCACAAGTGTAATCCAGTACAATACGCGAGTTTCATCAAACATAACTACGAGAATAAGATCAGGCTTAATGTTGACTTACTTTCTTTATCCATGATGTTCACGGGTTTTTGATGAATGCAACTTTTCGCCGATCTAAACTTTTTCAAGAAGTAATCAGATTTTCACTTGATAGACATTTTATCAAGTTAGATATACAAATCATAATTTACACAGCCCTTGAAGTCCTAGGGTAGATCCAGCTTATATGCCTTTCAAACCAATTTTTACATCATCTCAATGGTCCCATACAAGGGGGACTTAATTCCCATGATCTTTCAGATCATCAATTCATTTTTCCATGGTTAAAATTTTTGGCATAACTTCGCTACCCATCTGGCACTTCAAGATCTACATTTCATATTCACATAACCTCCTGCCCACTACCGGAAGTCAATTATCAGATCCTAATTTCAACAATCATTTCAGGTCTCGCGGGTCGAGTATTTTGTAAGGTTAGGTTCGCCATCATAGGAAACCTTAAACCTAAAAGACATGTCCAACTCACAATGGGTGTATGTCGGGTGTCTTCATCCCAACTCCTGCTTACAGATGCTCTAATATATATCCTCACAAGATTCGATCTCGATCCTAATACGATAGTTTTCAATGATAATCTCTCCAAATGAAAACGATTATACGGTCTATTACCAAAGGTCAATTATTCAAGCATAACACAAGACTTCTAGTGTTTTGTATCGTTACTTTGCCTCGTCCCTTCGATTGGGGTGGTAAATAGTACTCTCATCAAGGTTCGTTCCCAATGACTTATGAGCAAATCTCTAGAAATTCGATGCGAAGCGAGGATCTTGATAGAGATGATTGATACGGCACACTATGTTTACACAATTCTTCTAAACACAAAGAGTCAATTTCTTGATCAAGAATTTATCATTAACGAGAATGATATTAGCAGATTTGGTCAGTCTGTCGACGATGACCCAAATCGAATCAAATTCAGATGATGACCTTTGCAATAGCTAGACGTTTACTAATGTATGAGGCGATGTCTGCCTTCAAAATTTTCCATTAGTACAACTTCTTCTAATAATGATACATTAAATCAGAAATGACAGGAATAGAATACTTATACTTACGAGATTCCAACATAACTGTATCTCACAACCTCCATATTTAGACAATCACAAGTGGTCTTTTAAAACATTTAACGCCATTGGCTTCTCAGTTCTAATGGTTCACATTAGCCGTGAACCCCCTTTTTATTATCTATATTATCCTTTTTACAAACATCGTTTATTTTTATATTGTTCGGCAATTTATTTTGCACCTTCATTATTAAGAATTACATCTTAATTGATTCTTTATCTTTTCTATATAACGTGTCGGTATCTACATTCATCTTTCCTGATGATATAATTATTATGTCCGTATTTATTCAAAATTTCTTTCTTCATATTTTCTAAGTTCTGGTCTCGTCTCAACTATTATTTTTATCAGTTTTGCTCAATCCGACGTTTTAAAGCGTCGATAATTATTACAACTAATTAAATATTAAATATTCAATTTTTATGAAACGTAAATGTAAAGATTTTAAATTTCTTAGTCCGTCCAATTATATGAAAATGTTCAAAATAATTTTAAATTTAATTATCACGATTTTTGCTGATTTATCGAAAATAATTAATAAGATTCGTGAATGTTTGAAAAATATTTGGTTATACTTTGGTCAAAATTTTCATAGTTGAAAAGCAAAAATTATCGTTTCAAATTTCAAGTCACGGTTTAAAAGGTTTCCTCAATCCCTCTTAGGTTGTCTTGAGGTATACACAAACATTTACCCCTAAACAGGAGTTTAGTTAAATGATTTGTGTATAAGGAAATAATCCCTTAAAAATCCTTTGTTAAAACATTTGTCAAAACATATTTCCATTTTCTATTAATCACACGGTCAAATAATGTAAAGGATTAAGTCTTAAATCACTTGGTAAATATTCAAGGTACAGGTTTTCATTATTCGGCCAATTCAGGGTAATCTATAAATAATTATTAACTCCTTCTTATTCTTATAAACAAACAGATGGTCCTTAATGATCACAAGTATAAATTTATCAAATTACAGCCTACACACGTGATTCACCAAATTTATGGATGCTACATGTGTATTAGTCGATCCAAACGACATCATGTGAAACTCATAATGTTCATTACGAGTTCTGGATGTAGTGATTGGAATAGATAATCTTCTTTGCGGACGCGAAGTTTGATGATAACCATGCAGTGAATCAAATCTTTAAAACATACGCTAAAACCTTGTAAATGATCGAACAATCTATCATCTTGGGTAGTGGATATAGATTTTTAATCGTCAATTTACTTAGTTCACGGTAATCAAAAAACATAAGAAATGATAACACAATAGCTCTTCATGATGAGGAGCTTGGTATAATAAAAGCTTACTCCGGCAACTCTCTCAGTTGTACGGTAATTCTTTTAATTCAGATGGTGCTGATGTACAGTGCACACGCCACAGGTGCAGCACCGAGAATATAATCAATACCAAATTCAACCTGCCTTAATGGCGAAAGTCTAGGTAATTCATCAACAAATACCTCCTAAAGTTTCAGATAACAGAAACATCTTTTAAAAAATTCATATTAGGTTCTTTCTAGATTATAATATCTATGACTAATTCACAACCATTCACGGTATAATTTCAAGTCTAAACGCAGGATATGGTCATCCATCAAGAATTATTTATATCACTTTTGATAATCAACATCTTATCATTTAGGGGAATTCTATTCGAGTTCCCATCAATTAAGACAATGTCGTCATGTCATAATCAATCAATCCATTCTACTAGCACTATCAACTTTTCAGTTTTATTGCCGTCGATAAGATGTGAACTTCTCAAAAGACTAATAATAACTCATAATCCTTCACAATTCAAGGATATCTGGAGACATAACTAACCTTAAAAGAGTAAGGTCAACGCATAATCTACGGGAGAGAATTTCAAATCAGATACAGACGAAAACATTTAATGAATATGAATATATCCCATGTTTTCATAATTTGAGTACGCATTCGAAAGCTCCTCGGATCATTACCCAGGTCATTCAAATGAAATCTAATCAAAAGAAATGATAGGAACGTCGATACATCCAATCGGGTATCAACACTCGGTAATCATATACTTTTTCAAAGAATCTCACTATGGGAGAATTGGACAAGAAAGAAATGTCAATTGTCAAATAAGACAATTTCCACAAATGAGTAAATTTGACTCAGAAGAATAGATGCTACAGGCACATATGTAGGTGTCCCTAACACTATGTCCCTATTTTTCACTTCTTGCAGATCTCATAAAATTTAATCTTTCACAATCTTCAAAGAAAACGTAGTCTTTATTAATCAGTTTTATGGTGACTACTAATCAGCCTTGCATGGTCCATTCCAAATTGTATGTAGGCGCGCAACTATATACAATTTCAAGATTAACGATGCAATACTCAGTTCGTCAAAATTCTATCATCATATTTATAATAAAAACATTTTCATGCTTAATTCTTAAATAAGAATCAAAAATAAATTTACAAAGATTTTCTTTGTTATGAAAACAATTAAGTTTTCCAAAGTGTTTCATAAACAACTTCATTTCAATATTGATTATTTATAAGTCTCACTTTAAATAATCCATATAGTGATGAAAATTCAATTTTCTCAAAGGATACTATTTTATCTTATAAAAACAATGAGTGATCTGCATAAGAGTGATGAAAAGTTGTTCACCAAGAACTAACTACAATATAATAGGAAATGAGCTTATCCAAATAATCATGAGGTTCATGGCCTCGATGGCACTAAAAAAGAATAATCCACAACGTAACTCAAATCGAGATGAGTACTTGTTCAATGGTTGCATCACTAATGCGAGCATTAGGAAGAAGCAAGAAAAGATAGATAACATCGATACATTTAGGATTTAGCAATCAAAGGTAGTCTTTTCATTAATCACAAACAAGTCAAAAGTGTACCGTAACACATTACGTGTCACTATGTCATACAATTCCAAGAACTCATCCTACCAACTGATGTCTCAGTTAAGTTAGGGATTTTTAAAAGATACCACAATGAATACTAATCTACAAGAGTCGTTAGGTGTTCCACCTGTCCTAGAGGATCCATCGGTCTCAATTCAGAAGAAGATTTCTTCAATTTATTTCTTGGACACTGGGCATCCTCGTCATTGGACAAAGGCCTAGAAACAACCCTTAACACGAATCAACAATCATTTAAAACCTCATAATTCAATCAAAGAACTTAACGACTTCCTCTTAACAATTTCTTATTCCATACAAGTTAAATTTTACTTTATTCAAGTTTCAACCAACTTATTCTCAATTTGATATCCTACCTCATTCTCCAATACTTTCAACCTCATTCTTATACCTTGAAGGGCAATAAAAGCTCGATATGAATCAACACTTAATTTTCACTCCTATAGCTCTTACAACAATAGCTAACAAATGAGTCACTAGTATGAAATGACTCACACATTCAATTAGACTTCTCAGAAAGGTACTAGTGACATGAGGCTTTTGGGTAATGGTTCCATTGACAGCCTCAAGTTCAACATTCACCCTTTCGATTTTAATTTAAGAATTGGGTGACAACGAATCAGATGACACCTTTCCAGGTGGTAACGTTTTATCAAACTCCACCCTATAAGGAAAGATCGTCATGACATCGATATCAGATTTAATCTCGCCAATTCTTCTTCAATATCTCAATCAACTAATATCAACATTTCTACGAATATCAACCATTTGTTGGGATCATAAATATCCACAACTTAGTTTAGATCTAGGATAGCTAGAATTCCTACGAGAATAGCTTCGATTAATTTACTAGGGGATTTAGGGTTCCTTGTGACAATCTACGTCGTATAAATACCTCGTATAAATATCAAAATAATCATCAAACAATCATGTAATAAAATTACATCATATATATATAATCCAAGTTATATATATATATTAAAATAACACTTCTCAGTCTGGCCTTGTCGGTAACTCGGGAATTCTTCGGCACCGTTATAGTCAAAAGTTTTTTAGACATTTTAAGAAAAATGTTTATAGTTAAAAGATTTTGAAATGTTTTCTTCAAAACCTCGGTTTTAAAAATCTTTCGTTCTCTATAACGAGAGCTCTGGTACCAAACTGTAACACCCCCAAATTTATACAACTCAATACAGCGGAAGACTAGTTGGTGTTACGGGATAGCACATTACTCACATCATAGACAATGCTTAAAAATTCGCGTCGTTTAACAATAAAGCATTTCCATTCATAAATATCAAAGTTACAGAGGTCCCATGTCATATTAATTCATACAAAGTTTTACAAAGTGTTTGAATAGAAATTATAATTTAAGTGCGGGCCATGAATTCTTGTTGTCTTCCCGAGAATTACCTTCAAGTACCTGAGATAAAACATGTTAAAAGAAAAGGTCAGCGATAACGCCGAGTGAATTCATAGAGTTTAATAAATTCCATCAATATAACTTTGGTATAAAATTATTACCAAAAATCATTTCGTACAAATCATTGTAATAGGCCATAAAATAGCCAGTCATTTTTATACAAATCCTTATCGAAAATCATAATATAGGCATTTCCCTTAAAAATCATTATACGAACCATTGTCGTAAAAAAACATCATACAAAACGTTTTACAATGTTGTATAGATTAAATAAAAACCGTTATATGAATATGGATATATAAAACCAAAATACGAACATAAAATCAATAGTATGACCCCGTATTGCTAGTCAGTCAATACATCGTAATTCGGTGCATATAGTAGTATTTCGTTAATTTGGATTATTATAAGCCGCATGACATTGTTACCTTACTATAACAAACAACGGGTAGCTAACCCGACACTCAATTTGCCCATCTAAGTTAGCGTGTCATCACAAAGGTCACGCTATGGAAATATTCTCATACATAAATTCGCTTACCAATCAATGTGGCACGACGGGGATCAACCGTCAAGGCGCGAACTGGGGTGATCGTCCCCAAATAGTACTATTATATGCATAAGCGTCTACCAAATCCCGGTAGTTCACAATTCATGCTAATGGGACTTTTAGTGACATAACCTAACTTTAATAATCAATTTAATTTCATATATCGGGTCATTTAATCATTTATCGGGTCATACATTCGGGTCATACAATCATTCGGGTCCAAATCAATAAACAAACAATCGGGACAAATGGTGTCCTATTTTATAAAAACTAACATGTTATCTCCCTCGCGGGTTTATAAAACATTTCATAAAAAACATTTAAAAGAGTGCGAGGCTATAAACTCACGTTGATGTGGGAAAGAGGGTTATCGGCAATTCGGATGTACGGTACCTGCTTCAATCACGGAAACCTAGACAAATAATACTCGTCTTAGACTCTTGTCCAATGAATTTATCAAAATAATAATTATGTATACATATGATGATTTTATATATATGATGATAATCAAGTGAGTTTATACATCTTTACTCATTTATTATAGTGTTTATGTGTTGGTAACATTTTTATACTAGTTATACTAGTTCAATTTAATTATATTTTGAGGCCCAATAAGCCTATTACAAGCCCAATACTTTTTATTAGCCCAATTATACTTTTAATATCAGTATTATACTTTACATGTTGTGCCCAAGTGGGTTAAGCCCAATAAGTAAATTTATAATGTTTTACTAACTAGTTGGGTTTATAGTCCAATAAGGCTACTTTGGCCCGTTAATGTCTATATGTTGTAAAGTTCGGGTTCTATCGGTTTTTACTTGTTATATAAGTTCATATATCAGTATGTGAGTTTATAAAATTTTATATTAGACGGGTCCGACCGTCTAAGTTTTATTTGACAAAAACGTTAATCTTTCGGTTTTAGCCGAAAATACGTAAAAATCATATTTATAGTTTTTATAAATTATTAAACTTACCAAACTACCATTTTTATATAATGTCCATTTATTTATCCTTATTCATATTTATATAAATAAAATATATAAGTTAGTGGGTTTTAATTCACATTTTATACTATATTTATTTGAGTGCTTATATAATAATATTAAACTTTAATTTCACAAAATCAGTCCTAAAAATCTAGTTTACTAAAATGATCATATTTAGAGTTCTACATGGGGATAGAACCCCAAATTTTTATCACAGAAACTACATGATATGTGATTCATTTTATTCCTTTATAGCTACTGATGAATCAACCTCTAAGTAATTTATAAAATTCGTCCAATATAGTGTACTCAGATTTTCACTCTAAACTTGTTTTGATCATATCTCACTCATTATTATGATTCCATTGCATGACCAACTCTCACATGTGTACAAGTCTCAATACTCACTGTATATCAATTCATCTATACCATTTTATCAGTTCATCATATGGTTATTTACTGTTTTTATACAGCCTACTAAATTAAGCAAGATTAACCATTTTTACATGTAGTTTTCCATCTTTTTACCCATGTTTATTAACACCAAATCCCCACATCATATTTTTAATCATCATTCATAATCATATACATATACATAAGTAAAATAAAATACAAGATTACATAACCAAAATAACAAGAAGGATAGGAAGAATGATCCTTATACCACCATAGTGATCAAAAGATCAGGTTGATGAACAAGGCTTGGATTTTGATGGCAAGACTTGTGATATACCAATATCAACTTCAAGATCACCTATCTTCATGAACATATTGTGGAAAATCAGCCCTACTTCATCTTGCAAACTTCTCTTTGGATGTTAAGATCACCACCAATCTATAGAGCTTCATACGGGCTTCATCATATGTGTGAATAACACATGATTTCATGGTTAAAATTGATCAAATGAGGGTTGTTCTTGATGAATTTGGGACGGAATTTGAGAGAGAAAGGAGTGGTTTTGTGGTTTTGCATGTTTAAAAATGAGTAAAATGGTTTAAGTTACTTGTTTTGTAACTTTGGTGGTTTTGGTGGAAGGCTAAGGACAAGTGTCCTTAGTCTTGGTGTAAGCTTGACAACTTAGCTTCCATAAGCTTAATATGGAAGCCACATGTAGCGGGGTGGGGCAAGAGTTATCTTGTCTCCCCACTAATTTACGGGTATTCCTCGATTCTAGTTTCCTCGATTTGCGTGCCCTCGGGTCGTTTTACGAAAAACGTTTTTATAAATTATGAATCAACGACACAAAACGAATCTAATAAAAATTGTCTCATCAAAAACGGAGATCAAAAACGTAAATACGGAATCCTAGGGTTTCCGGTTTAATCGTAAAGTACGTTAAATTATAATCGTAAGTCCTAATCTCTTCTCGTAAATTTGTGAGTTTATGAACCAACTCAAATTTAAAATCCCAAAATAATATTCACGGATAAATTTATTTCCTGAAATGTCGGACTGTCACAAAAAACGGTGTATGTAAACGTAAGCACGTAACGTAGAATCCTCTGGTTTAGACGTAGTCGATGCTACATCAAGACGTAAACCCAAATTTCTTCCCATAAATAAGTGAGTTCATAATATAACATTAAAATAATGTTTTAAATAATATTTGAGATTAAAATATCAACCATAAATTGACGGATTATCACATACAGCGTGGGATAGAATTGGTTTAATTGAATATACTCGGGGAGATGAACAACAAAAGTTGATTCATGAGCTTCATAAAGATGTGGAGGTTATCAAGGAGGAGTTAGCCGACTATATCACTCCTAACTGGAATGGTCCAGTCTATTATGACGATGACGACGAGGATGATGTCTACGATCTCAACCAATCTTCTGAAGTTGCTACTCCTACTCTCGATATTCCTAATGCGTCTAAGGATAGTGATTCATCGAGTGAGATTAGTGATTTTGGTCTCGACAAATTCTTTGATGATGAGGTTTGTGACATACCGCCTGCTACAGAGCTTGAGGACGACGTTGCTCTTACGGAAGAGGTCGATCCTAATGATAACGATTTTTCTCCACGCTATGAGAATTTCACTTTTGAAATTTCTCAATCTCCACCGGGAGATGCGGGCGTTGACGATTTATTCTCTCTGGCTTACGAGAAGTTCACCGATGAACTTGCTCTTGTAGATGAGGTGGAAGACGTGATTATTCGCGACAGATTACGGAAAGTACATCTTCTTATTGCTCAAATTGAAGCATTGACTTCTCCTCCTCTTTCCGAGTCTTTACCTCCATCTATTACTCCCGTTGAGGATAATGACCCATTGCTGGAAGAAATCGACATTCACTCAATACCTCCGGGTATTTATGATGATGACACGGAGGGGTATATCATTTTTGATAATTTGCTACTTGATGACATTGTCCCAAGTCCCCCTCCCGAGCACCTTTCATCCACTCCTTTAGACACCATTACGGAGGATGAGTGCTTTGACCCGGGAGGTGCCATTGATTATTTGATTGATAACCTTACGGATTTGCCGCAGTCTGAGCATCAATTGCCTTTGGGGATGATAATTTGATTTCTTTACCCACCCCACCTCCCGTGGCTCACGACTTCACATTCTTTTCGTATGTTGAAAGGACTTTTCTCCCATTTAAGACTTATCCTCCCGCCTCTCCTTCATTGATGTCCTCCGGGAACGAGGACAAGGTCTATGATCCCGGTATTACATTCGAGGCTTCCCCATGGACCATTTAATTTGGGGACGAGTCAGGCTCGTGACTCGGTTTATATAAACAAGCGCTCTTCGGGAGGCAACCCGATTATCTATCTTTATCTGTTTTCATCATAAGTGTAGGGGGAGCCCCGTTGGTGTTTCTTGTTTTCTTTCTTATCATGTGCAGGGATTCGAGCATCCAATGATCCACTCTTGATGATTTTTGACGACCCGTGATTCCGTGTTTCCGTCTTCCCGGTTCTATCCTAAACTCTTTTCGATTTACTATTTTATATTTCTCAATATTAAAATAGGAATCTCTTTCGTTGTCTCTTTCTTAGCAAGATTTAATCAACGTGCACAATGTCCTAAGTGTAGGGGAGTTTACTCCCACATGCTTATACATTGAGGACAATGTTTATATCAAGTGTAGGGGGGACTTCTATCGAAGTTAAGTGGTCTTTTCCATGAATTTGTCCTCATTTTAACCGGAAAATTTGATTTTTCGATATTTTTCAAAATTTTTAATCTATTTTGGCCTAGTTGTATAGTTGTATTTTCCTTTGTTACGGTTATTTACTTTCCTTGCTAAAATAAAAGTTTAATAAAGTGGTTTTAAATTTTTCAAAGTCGTGGATATTTTGACTCAACCCGAGTTTACTTATCTAAGTTTACTATAGCTAGTATCCTTAACGTGTTTAAGTCAAGTTTTGCTAGGCTTTTATATAGGGAGCTTTAAAACGCGAAAGTCTTAACTCTCACGGGTTAAGAACCAGAACTTTTCGCAAGTTCCTATAATTGATCCTAGAGAGTCGTTTATCAAGGGAACTTTAAAATGAGAATTCTAAACTTGAAAAAGTCTAAGAATTTGCAAGATCCTATAGATGACTCGAAAACCCAAAACTTTGATTTAATTGGCTAAGCATCCACGAGTCTCATTCCTTGAGATTTTAAATTGTGGAGAACGATAGATGATAGAGTCAATTATAAGTTTGGCATTCTTTCGTGAATTTATGTGAGTTGATTATAAGCCTATTCTCCCATTGCTTGTTAATAAATATATCTGCAATAAGTAAGGTCGTACGATTTGAAAAGTTACTTAGCTTCTAGCCCAAGATCGTTTAAAAGTTGCTCGGTATTAATTAGAGTTCATAGCCAAGGCATACCTTATTGAAGCAGGACACGAAGATTGGCGAGTCCGAAAAGGCCCTAACAAGGCATGAGGGCTACATTTTGTTGCTAAAGATCCCAAGTGATGTGAAGAATCATTTATCAAGAATCAATATGAAGGATCGAGACACACGACGAAAAGCAAATACTCCCCTAAAGATCATGGAGAAGTCTATCCAAAAAGACCCTAACAATGTATGAGGATAAATAGATCCATGTCCTAAAAGGAGTCGGATCGTTGTATATCAAAATCCCAAATAAAGATGGGAGAAAAAATGAAGAGTCGTGGTCCAAGTATGAAGAATCTCTCAAAACTTCAAAAGAAATTCCTATTATGAAGAGAAGACCATTATTTCATGAACGTCTCTCAAGATTTGAAGTATGAATTCACTGCCAAATATCGGTCCGAGAAAGGTCTCAAATCGTGAAGCGAGTTATGCCAAGATATGAACTTTATGAGGTCCCGAGAAGTAGTTTTAAAAGATTTTGTCCTTTAGCTAACTATTGATTAAATCGTCCCACTTTATTTTCAGCCTTAATAACTATCGAAATAAGTCAATAATTCATCCTCGTGATCATTCAAGACAATAATAAAATATAAGAGATACACCTAGGAATAAGGGAGTCTAAGTAAATAATTGGCCCACATGAGTTCATGTTAGTTCGCTAACTTATAATAACAATGATCTCGTTTTTAAGCTTGGTATGGGGAACGTGAAACTTGAGGATGATAATCATTCATGACATTCCAAAACCCTAAGGCAAGTCTTTGATTTCTTTACTTGTTCTGTATTTTCTATCTCTTTAATAAAGGCCAATGTGGATTGATTGTGATGAAAAGCGTAATCTTGCTTTGTAATTAATGCATTGCATGAGGACACTACAATGGTCAAGTGTAGGGGATTTGATAGGTGTGAAAACACCCATCCTTTTACCACTTAATTATAATGAAAACAAGACCATAACGTGTATTTTATGTCGTAAATGTCGGAATTATGCATGGTTTGTGTTTTTGTTGTGATTTTAGGATCAAATTGTAAAAAGGGAAGAAAACACGGGCTTTCACGGGCTTTTATCTAAGAAAAGGACAAAAGACGAAGTCAAGAGATCAAGAGTGCAAAAAGAACGGAAGTCCAAGGCCTACTCTGAAGATTTATCGAAGAAAAAGTCTAAAGACGAAAGTTTAATAAAGCTGAAGAACTCAAGTCTAATTTATGAAGAAATTACAAAGACGAGTTTAATTAATCCCGAGACAAAGTCGAAAAAGTCGAAGAACTTAAAATACGAAAAGACGAGAAAGAAAGAAAAAGAGGAGGAAGCTTCCAACCTACTCCTCTCCTCCTCCTATAAATACTCGTTTTTCATTTCATTTTTCTGGTTGGCTACATGACAAATAGCTCTTCCATTTTCGATTATTGCACTTTAAATTCTTGCAATTTAAATACTTGTCTTGCACCTTTAATTCCAAGTATGTTTTATTTTATTGTCATTGAATCTTTACTTTTATTGTTAATCTCTTATTTACCCTTCTTGTTTGGATTTAATCGTCATCTTTATGTTTATGTTCTTGAGTTTTTATGGTTTTTAATCAAGTGGGTTTTGATTGATTTGGTTATTAGAGTTAGTTTTATTGATTTGTTTTGATTAGTTATTGTTATTAGATGATTATAGGTTAGTTTTGTTTAATCTTTTGGTTTAGTTTGGTTAGATTGATTTAGATTCGTCTTGTTTTTATTGCCCCTGTTCTTCGTCAATATTCTGTTTCCCAGATTCCGAACCAGCATTTTTAGTTTATTATTCCGAACCAAGCGTATTTCCTTAATTATTCCGCACCAGCACCTTATTCCGAACGAAGACTTTATTCCGAATAAAGCTTTATTCCGGATGAAGGTTTTACTTTGATTGTTCCGAACGAGCTTTATATTTCGAATCAACATGTTTCTCATTTATTCAGAACCAACGTTTTATATTAATTATTCCGCATCAATCAATTTATTCCGAACCAACACTAATATTCCGAATGAAAGTTTTCCAAATTTTTAAGACATTTTTTTAAACATTCCGAATGAAGCAAAACCACTTATTCCGAATGAAAGAAATAAAATTCACCAGCCAGCTAGCTTGCATGTTACCCTATTTCCCGCCAAAAAAAAAATTTATTCCGAATGAAAAGAAATTATTTTCATTGGTTCAGAATGTACGCATAGATTAACATTCCGAATGAAGAGAAATGAGATTGAACAGCCAGCTAGGCTGCTTGCTTGAGCAGCCTGCCTGCTTGCTTGTTTCTTGTTCCGTAATCGTTTAGTTTAATCTGAAAGTTGTTCCGATTTTATTTCTGAAAGTTACGAATTTTTAGTTGAATTTTTCGTCTAATTTTAAGATTAATATTTTTTCGTAAAGTTCAAGTTTTATCTTTTATTTAGTACCAGCTTTAGGTTTTTCCTCGTTTAGCTTTAAAGTAGCATTTTAGTTTTATTCTCTCCTTTTGCATTAGGTTAAATTTATTTTTCAGTCGAAAGTTAATTTCTTCGTTTGGTTTTATTTTTATTAATTGTTTCGCTTTAATTTACGTATCATTATTTGTTTTGCTCCTTTATTATTAGTTATTTGTCTTGGATTTATTTTTATTTCGCTTCACATTTACCTTTTCAAGTAGAATAGATAACCAACTTCCCTTTTCGTTACCAAGAACAACTGAGTCACGCATTCAACCAATAATCAATTCGAAGAGATTCGTGAACGAACAACGACTATGCATAATTTCATTGTATCAGAACCGATGCCCAAATGAGATGTCCATTTTCTTTGTTTAACATATAAAGTTCCATTCAGGAAGCCCAATCCTCATACAAAGTCTTCTCCAACATTGGTGGACGATTATCCGTACCCTAGAGGATGGACTTATCCGTAAGAGATGTGTACTCCATATCTATAAGTTAAGATTTAAAAATGTTGATCGATCAATGAGAGAAAGTAAATGTATTTTTTGTTGTGTGTTAATGCCGAGAAATAATGTTGAAATACCCTAAATTATGTTCTCGATAAACCAAAAATTTCAAGTCAAAATTACACACGAGTTAAAAATTTTCAAAAACACATTTTTGAAAAATGTTGGATCGCAACTCTTGATCGCAGTGGGGATCGTAACCTTTGATCGCAATGGGGATCGTAGCCTTTGATCACAGTGGGTATCGTAGTCTTTGATCGCAATGGGGATCGTAGTCACTAGATCGTACTCGGATCGCAGTCACTAGATCGTACTCAGATCGCAGTCACTAGATCGTACTCCTTGATCGTGACGTTGGATCGTAGTCGGTGATCGCAACGAGTGATCGTAGCCAGTGATCGCAACGGTTGATCGTGGCCTGTGATCGCAACGGTTGATCGCACTGCTTGATCGTACTAGTGATCGTACTGGTGATCGTACTGGTGATCGTACTTGTGATCGTACTATTGATCGTAACGGTGGATCGTACTGGTGATCGCACTCTATGATCGTAACGTTGATCGTAGTAGTGGATCACAGTTACTAGATCGCAGTCTTGGATCGTAACAAGCGATCGTATTATCTGATCGTGATATTGGATCACAAGTAGAAACCCCAAGTTTATGCGATCACAATACATAGATCGTACTATGGAATCAAACTTACCACTTTTCTCGGATAGGACTAAAACACAACAAATTCGAGATTCTAAGCCTAAAAATGAATCAAACACCCAAAAATTTTGTGTTTTTAACCAAAGTAGCAATACCAAATCACTACAACAAGTAAGTAGATGAAGTATATCAAGATTAAACCATAAAAAACACAAAAAAATTTTGGTACGTATGAGTTTGGATCAAACTAGGCGTATGAATCAAGAACACAAACACATAGACCAAACAATCATCCAATGGCTCTTGATACCATTTGTAAGATTATTGTAAATCTAGCTTATGTTTTAGAGAGAGAAAGAGATAGAAACTTGGTGGATTTCACACACTTCTAGAGAGAGAAATTAAAGAACTATGTGTAAAATTATAATGAAACCACCACCCTCTCCATCTAAGGAGAGGGTCTATATACCAAGCCCATAAGATGGGCTTGGGCTTACAATTAGGCCGGCCATACAAGCATGGACCGGGCATTTCCTTGTTTGATATATATATAAAGATACCTAGACTACGAGCTACTACTTAATATATTGTCGGAGTGACCGAATCTTCTTAAATACGTAAAAACGTATTTCCAACAGGCCCCACATACCCGCGACAAAAAACAAGGAAGGGGCCAAGCCCACTTTTGTGTTAACTAAAATAGAAAAAGAAGGGAAACATATTTTCATAATACAGAGATTAGAAAAATAACAAAACACTAGCTCCTCCTTTTTCTCTCCTTTGGCCACCGGTTAGAACACACAAGGAAGGGTGTTCATTGATTTTTGGTGATCCAATTCTAGCAAGATCGTTCGTGTTATTGTCTTCTAATTGTTTCATACATTCGGTAATCTTATAACTTTTCTTTTTAATTATTTATTAGATCAAGAACACATGTAATCAAGGGTTTATTAAAATCTATAATAAAACATGTAATCTAATCATGGGGTAATAAAACATGGTGGTTTAGGGGTGTTGTGGTTCGGCCGACGCAAGGAAACCGATAGCCGAAGCTCTCGGTGGTCTTCGCTTCACCACCAACCGAGACCTCATGGTCTCGGTGTGGTTTGTGTGTCTCGACCGCAGGAAAAACAAGGGACCCCGACGCATGTCGGGGTGGCCTTGTGGTCTTTGAGGGTCTCGGCTGAAAACAACAAGCACCACCGGCTTAAGCCGGTGGCTAATACAAACAAGCAGGGGGAACCAAGTCGCGGCAGTAGGGGGAACCATCGGCTAACTGCTGGTGGGAACTTTTGCCTAGCCAGCAGCTAGCCGAGAGACCACGGGACCACTGGCTTATGTCGGTGGCAGCGAACCAAAGGCAGTGGCAACCGGCCTAGGCCGGTTTGCCACTGTTTTCGGTAGGAGTGTTTGTTTCGTCCGGTTCAAGGGGTTTCACGGACCGGTTCACGACATGTTTAGATTTAAAACACGGGTTCGGTTCATGACTTATTTTTACAAGTTAATTATTTTTACAAGTTAAATAATTACAGGATTAATTAAATTAATTTAACATGCTATATAATTCATTTAATTTAGACATGACTTAGGTTAATTATTATTAGTAATAATACATGATTTTAACCTAAGTATTTTATGATTTAATTTAGACTAAAGTAATTAATTAATTATTACAACATGACATATAATTAATTAGTTTCCATGACTTAGGTTATATTAATATTAAATATTAATACATGTTCTAACCTAAGTATTATTTACACTTTTATTTAATTAAATCATGTTATATTTAATTAAATCTTACAACATATAGTTTATTTAATTTCCATGTAATAATTAATAAACTATACTATTTAATCACATGACTTAAAATATTAATCAGTAACACTTAAACTTATCATATTAGCTTAATAATCCAGCTTAATTCTAATTATGGAATGTTTCTATTTTTATAAACTTATTTATTTTAAGCAGCTAATCTATTTATGGAAACTTTCTATTTTTAGAAACTTATTTATTTAAAGCAGTAAATCTATTTATGGAAACTTTCTATTTTAGGAAACCTGCTATTTTTAGATAGTTACTTACTATTACACAACAAGTATAATAATACAAGTAATACAAGTAATACTTAATCAGAATATCCAGAGTACATGATAAACACAGCATAACGATAAAATCAGTAAAACAAGACATGAACATATAAAACAAGCTAAAACATGATATAGAACCAGTTACGTACTCAGAAATCAGAACACTTATACACGTATATTATCTATGTAGCGTTAGTGAGATCGAAGTAGGACTCTCATCCGTTCGTCTTCTTCGTTCACTGGACAAAAGGTACGGATTCTCCGTCCTTTCAGTATGGACATTCTTTCCTTATTAGGATTCCCCGTCTACAGCCAACTATTTTCCCAGTATATGTTTTATATGTTTTGATTGCTTATGTTTAATTAAATGCCTAAGCCATATACATGTATGACCAGTTTTACCTAGATATAGAGGTACCATAACCATAACACTAGAGGCACCAGTGTTATGACTTCACCACGGCGTAGTGATAGCTCATGGCGTCCCTTTCAGCTATTGTCCATATTATTATTATCATGTGGGGCGTATGGGTGCATCCTAGGTTAGATGTTTTTGCAGATTATTCAGGTGAATGTGGTGTGTGCCTTGCATCTTTCACAAGGAGCTAATCCCTCCTACCCAAACTTATATTAATTAGAGGCAACCCCTCTAATTGCATGATGAGGTCACCCCTCCAAGTATTCATGCCCGTTGATATTTTATGACCTATACTGGCTTAATGGTTAATCAGTTAAACAGTTTTCCTAAGATAGACACACGGCTTTTTAAACTATTAAAGCAGTTTTACTAAGTTATATCAGGTTTTCCAGTACTTATACATTTCCGCTGCTGTTAAGTTTTTATTATGTTTCAGTCATTCATACTATGTCATATATCCATGCACTGAGCGTTTTGGTCAGCCGTTACTTTCCTTTCCATGTCCCAAAATGGCAGGTACACAAGACTCGAGCATTTGGAGGACGTGTATAGGATGGAAGCTGCCATAGACTTCTTCTCCTTTTTCCTTCATATACTTATGCTTGTTTAGTCATTTCTCATTTCCTTTACTTTATTTATGTTTTGGGCTTATGTTTGGGAACCGATGTTTGATTCCGGTTTTTCCTATGGTCATGTATGTTTTAGTACATATTACCTTGCATGCTTTGATAACACGCTATAATTATGGGTAACGGTCCACTTATCAAAGTGGGGTGTTACAAATATTGTCCTTGAGAAAAAATTTTCCATTCAGCCTCTAACATGCTTGAAATCGATCCCAAACATGACTTACCCGATCAAACAGATTTCAGACATGGAACCGTGGGCTTCGCTTTGCTCGACTAGCCATCCAACTAGATGGTCTCCTCTCATTTAATCAAAAACTTTAATGTTTGTTTGGCGTGCCGAGATAAATTGTATCCTAAATAAATTGGAGTTAGACAACAAAGGGATGAACATAGCTACAATGGGCTCTTCCTTTTTTAGGTTTATGGATTTCATTAAAACTTTTAGCTTGCAAAAGAAGAGGTTATTTTTAACACATCAATTCTTATGTTTTGAATTCGTTATATTCTCGTCATGTTGGTTGATATGAAATTCACGAAACGAGAAGATATTTGCAAGTATTTGGTAGAGAATATCTTCATGAATATACAACATCTTTGTTTGTATTAATCAAACAATGGATATAAAAAAGTTCTCTTTATTCGCCTTTATGACTTTCTTGTCTTCTGGACCTTTGTTTTGTTCTAATATTTAAACTATATATTTTGTAATACTCTATCTTCTATCTCCTTGGTAGAAAGTAGCGCATTTTGATGTTGTGATGTTTAATACAAATAGTCATTTTAATATTAAAAATGTCTCTTTGTTGTCCTCATTCTTTAAAAACCCTTATTTCTCACGCACAAAATGTTAACATGAATATAAGTCGTATTTAAGAGTTGGTAATTTATTATCAAAAGTGAAACTCATGTTACAAAGGAAAAGTACATATCCCTATATATAAAAATACTAGCTGAGATATAACTTTCTTGATGTTGAAGTAACTTAACTAGAAAGTTAACAAACTGCACATAGTAAAATAACTAAAACTATAATATAGAAAAATTACATAACGATCTTTAGGATGTCGAGTCAAAAACCATGTAACAGTTAATGTAAGAAACACTCTCACACCGGCCCAAATGGTAGCTTTGATCTAAGCCCAACAAGAGTTATTACTTCAGTATGGAAATTCAGGACATGGATCTCATGCTACCTAGGGGTGTTCAAAAAACCAGGAAACCAACGAACACAACCGAACCGTTCAATCCAAAATGAAGAAACCCAAATTCGAATAAACTGAAATTGAAAAAAAACGAAACAGAAAAAACCGATCATCGTGGTTCGGTTTAGGTTTTTACTTTTTTATATGTGCGGTTAACCGAACAGAACAGTGCATATAATTCTAGATTTTTTTGGCTAAATATTCAAATAATCGTACAAGTATTATTAATTTTATTGCAGTACTTTAAGAATCTATGTGAGAAAAGTAATTAATATAATTGTAATAGATATAAACGAAATAACCTTTATATGATTAAATTAGATTATATGACTTTTATGACTTTGTCTTTTAGTGTCATTTGATTTAACTAGAATGGCATATTATGTTCTAGACCACGTTATTATTTATACGTGTAAATTTGAATTAACATAAAAAAATGGTTAACCGAGAACCCAACCGTGGGTAAGCGCTCCATTCGGGTACCCACATGTCCAGTTGCCCGCCTAGTGCAATTCAATTTTGGGTAGTAAAAATAATCAGCCATCCCGCGACGGATAGTTAAAATCTTCTAACTAACCGAACCGAACAAATCCGTGAACATACACATACATCTCCATGTACCAGTCAACGTCATATTCAACAACACAATGTGTTGTCGAGTTTCAGCCCAGTTGCATGCCACACCAGTACTGGGTCAGTTCAAACCACAACCTAAACCTTAGGCTATAATTATGTTACAGCTTTGGTACAACATTTTGCTTCGGGTCAAGAGACTATTTTGCCTCATGCGTTTAGAATTATGACTCTGAAGAAAAGACTATTTTAATGGTAGAGAAGATTTTAATGGTAATTCTACTAATTTAGTCAATAAATAATTTGTTTTCGAACGCATAATCTAATTTTAACAATGAAATCTTAACACCCCATTCGATGTATCACATAAGTCTACTTATAAGAATAGTTAATTTTCTACATGAACCTTAAAAAATCCGAGCACGCTTATGTGTAGTGTTGGGAATTAGTTGTTTAAGTATGTGAGTATCGCTAGGCTTATGTAAGTACCGCTAGTTATATTATATACCGCTAGTGTTAGTGCTTTATATGCAAGTACCGACAGTTGTAATGTTAAGCACTATTGATAAGTACAGTTATATCTTTAGTAAAGAGATGTTATAGTTATAATAGGAGTATATCGTGTGTGATATATGTATCCTCATAGAATATTATAGAGTTCCTTGCACTATAAAAGGAATATAGGGTCGTTGATTTTATTGTACCTCAAAAAAGTTTACGATTAATAAAGAATCAATGGTTAGTTAAACCATGTTGTGCTTAGCTTTAATAAGTTAGATTCCGCATAACTTATCTCTATTTAATAAGAGTGTCACTCCTGCCTTAGTTTGTTTACAAGCTAACATACAATCCTTAACACCCTTATGATCTATTCATTGGGATCAACATGTAGCGTGGTCGGATTTTAATGTTCATGTAGAAAATAAAATTTCATTTTGATTAGACTTATGTGATACATCGAATGAGTTGTTTAGAATTTGTTTGTTAAAATTAGATTATCCGTTCAAACAAAGATTATTTTTTATTAAATTAGTATAATTACCGCTAACATTATTCTCTTACCATTAAAGTATTCTTCTCTGCAGATCAGTCGTGATGCTAAACGCATGAAGAAAAACAGTCTCTTTACCTGAAGCAAAGCATTGTACCGGAGCTGTAACATAATAATGGCATATTTCCGCTGTGTTGGATTGACCCATACTCGCTAGGAAATGGGTTGTGGTTTGACGCGACCTAGTACCGGTGTGGCATGCAACTGGACTGGAACTCGACGACCTATTGTGTCGTTGAATATGACGTGGAACGGTACTTGTGGAGGTAGCATGAGATTGATGTCATGAATATCCCATATAGAGGTAAAAACTCTTGTTGGACCTAGTACAAAGCAATTATTTGGTCCCGTGTAACAGTATTTGTTACATTAAATGTTACATGGTTTTTGACGGGACGTCCCAAAGGTAGTTGTGTAATTTTTCCAAATTATAGTTTTAGTCAGTGTTGCAAAAATCGTTCTAGGCGTCCGATTAGTCCCTGCATAGGCGTTAGGCGCTTATTAACCGCTCTAATTGGGCATATAGTATCAAAATTTTATAAATTTATGTATAAAAATCCAATCTGATTAATCCACACCTAACCAGTTAATCGCTAGGCCCTACTCGTCATCCCAACTAGAGTCTAGCGATTTTTGCAAGCTTGGTCTTAGTTATTTACTACGGACAGTTGGTTGATTTTGTGTTTAAGTAACTTCAACATCAAATAAGTTGTAGCTCTGGTAGTATTTGTATATATCGGGATATGCATATTTCCTTTATAACATGACTTTGATTTATGATAATAACAAACTAGCTCTCAAATACAACGTATATTTATGTTAATGTTTTATGCTTGCTACTACTGTTCTTTTGCTTTAGAAAATAGTTGTTTTTACAGAAGGAGGAAAGTGAAGAGACACTTTATAATATTGAAACGACTATTTGTATAAACATCAAAACATCAAAAAATGCTTCTTTCTATTAAGGATCTAGAAGGCAGTTTATTAAAAAAATTGATGAATCCAAAATATATGGATTGATTAAGCTTACTAGGATAACCAACGTTCATATAAACAATCATAGCGGAATTAGAACATTGATCAGAACAAGGTGTTTACTTTCCAACGATTACTTGCATTAAAACACTAAACGATTACATGTAACAAACCTAGGCGTGTATACATTAAATCTCATGCCTAGAAACACGAACTCAACTTTAGGTTTACATTGTGTAAGAAACATAAGAAAAACCTACACAAGGATATGTCTTTATATACTAGACATAACCCTTCTTACAAGAAATCTAATTACACTAGAAGTTCTTCTATCTTTTTCACTTTAGTCTTCCTTGTATAGATGATCTCCATATTCTTGTATTTCTGCATATTTGCATTTAGGCCCTCTTGTTTAATTATATTATGCTTTGTCTCATCAAATCTAATTCCTAACAATATTCCCCTATTTGATGATGACATAACCAAGCTTCAAATCTTGATCTTCCACGAATGAAACACGCTTCCCCTTAAAGTAAGATTTCTTGTAAAACATATCTCCATATAAAATAAGTTGCATACCTTCATCTCGTAATCTTCTTTCCCTTTTTATCTTATCCAATAGGGGTCTTCTGAAGATAAGCAACTAATAAACACTTGAATGGTACATGTAGATGGTTAGATAAGCTTCCCCTCAAACTTATATTCACCATATCTTGAATCACGAACTTTATAGGCTCTAATTGTATATTACTAATAAAGAAAAATGAATATAACCGATTTGTTGAAGAAGTGGAATCTCCTAAGCTTGTACCTTATATCTTGCACTATCCATGTGACGTCGAACTTATACGAGAATGTTTAAGAGTATATGCATAATTAGTCTCTTACAAAATCCTCATTTACCTTCGAAACGAGACACTGAGCATGATAATGTAACTCCTTCAAGTGATAGGTAATGTAGGACAAGCTTTCCCTAGATTTTCCCAACTTTCGTCACCAATAATGTAAGCACGAACAAGTTATATTTACCGTCGGTGTAACACATCACGACTTTAAGATATGATAAAACAGAAACATCTGAAAAACAACTCCAACACCAAATAATCAATAACCAATTGTCTTCATCGAAACCTTCAATTTTTAATGAAGATCGTCTAAGTACAACATCATCATCTTCTCTAATGCAACTGATGCCTCTACCGGTGATCCGCTTCTAATCCAAGTCAGTACGCAACCGCAAGGTTAACCTTGTCACATAATAAAATAAATAGTCATTACACTAAACATCTTCAAAAACGAGCCATAAAACCTGAAAAGTGAGTTTTGTCCGCGATCCAATATTATCCGATATCTTTCAGCATGTGTTGTTCAACATCGGACAACACTATCAGCGGGTAGACTTTTATATATCGGATATCACTATTTTTCCAACAGTGGGTAAAATACATGTGACATGGCTAGAGCTACCCATTGTTGTCCAACAGTGTAAACAATACACAATAATGGGTAAAAATAATAACAGTGGGTAAATGATTAATAATACTCTCATGTTAATGTGTACCACTTCCGTTTTGAATACCGGTGTTGACAAACACACTGTTGAACATTAAGCGGCTTCAAATATAATTCCTTGCCATCATATGAAGTTGAAAATTAAGCTCTGTTTTTTACACGTGAGCAACTTCAATCACATAAAAGCAATACCATTATGGTACATGAACCAATAGTAATATCAAATCACATGATAGCTTTTCCATCCTTTAATCACATGATGTATAATATCCTTGGACCACAAATATCATGACGTCCCACGTAGATTGCACGAGCATATGTAGCAAATAATATGGAATAACAATAATCCCTAAAAATAAGCAAACATATACTTGTACTACTGTATGTATGTCGTCCCAAATATTTTGTAGTCAACCCTATGACCAGATCTTGTAAATCACATAGGACTCAAAATAATGCATAAACATATGCTGCTCGTAAACTTGCATCCATGTCAAAACACATCTTTATAAGATCAATACAATAACTTACTTGAATCACTTGGTCCACACGTTCATGTCCTTGTACTCTTATTTTTCTTTGCACTAAGACACGGGACCACAAATACCATCACACGTGAACTATATCAATATAATTTACTTTTTCGCTGTTCTTTTTCTTTTATTCAAACTTGCACTCAGTTTCTTTGTGCATCTCATTGAATCTTTCAGCATCAAATCAAACTCTTAGTACATCACTAGGATTCAATCTTAAAGAAAAGAATTAGGCACGATCTTGCAAGAACTTGACATAAAATTGAGAGCAAAACCTAAAACCGAGGGTGGTTTTAAGAATTCAATTGAATTCGCAAGATAAATTCGTCAAATCTTTGTACCACATGTTGACGTCGATTCACAATCACCAAGAATCATCTTTTCTATTTCAAACAAACGATCTAGAGTTGGGGAAGAAACCCCAAAATCTTATATATTAAACAAAAAAACAGAAACTTTATACCTTTTCTGCAGCAAACTTTGACGATCGACAACTCTTTCTTGAAATATCAGACCGACGATCACTCCGGTGAGATCCTAGACACGTGCCAAGAACCTACAGTTTGATATTCACGACGATCCAACGGTTAACGAAGGATTTATCGCAGTTTGAAAATCGTTGTGCGGAAAGATACGAAGTTAAAAACCATATACATATTTTTAAGCTTTTTCTCCATTCTTCGACACGAACACCTTGTTAGATCCTAGTATTGCGAGCCACCCTCTCTCATACTAATTAATGAATCTAAAATACATAGATAGATTAAGCTTACTAGGATAACCAACGTTCATATGAAATAATCATAGCGGAATTACAACATTGATTAGAACAAGGTGTTTATTTTCCAACGATTACTTACATTGAACACTAAACGATTACAAGTAACAAACCTGGGTGTGTATATATTAAATCCCACGCCTAGAAACACGAACTCAAATTTAGGTTTACATTGTGCAAGAAACTAGTGAAATACCTCACGCAGGGATATGTCTTTATATACTAGAAATAACCCTTTTTACAAGAAATCTAATTACACTAGAATTTCATCCATCTTTTGCACTTTAGTCCTCTTCCTTGTATAGAAGGTCTACATATTCTTGTATTTCTTCATATTTGCATTTAGGCCCTCTTGTTTCATTATATTATCTTTTGTCTCATCAAATCTAATTCCCAACAAAAATATCTAGTTCAAGTATTAGAAACATAACATGGGTCCATTAGAAAAGAAAAAACATAGCTCAGTCAAGAAACTTTTGTACATATATTGTTCGACCAATACAAACAAATATGTTATATTTTCATGAAGAGATCCTCTACCAAGAAGCTAAGAGATCTTCACGTATCGGTTTTTGCAAATCATATTAACCAAAATGACAAAACTTCAATGGATTCAAAACATGAGAGTTGATGTGGTAAAAATAACATCTTCTTTTGCAAGCTAATGTATGTAATGGAATCATAATCCTCAAAAAGGAAGAGTCCGTGTAGAATTCAAAACCCCACCACAAAAAAATGGTTTTAAATGTTGAGAGACCCACTAACATTTGGTCAAAATAAGACTATTGTCGCAAATGGAACATTGTACCGAAGGTATGTCCATACCTTTTAGGTCTAACTCGTGGGATACGATTTGTCTCGGCACGTCGAAAAAAAAACTGTTGATAGAATGAGAGGAGGCCATCTAGTTGGATAACTAGTTGAGCAAGCGATACCTAAATTTATCACTAGCAACTCGCACTAATTTAACAGAAAAAGAAATCGGTTTTCTAAACAAGAAATTCCAAGTGTCTTCCCCGACAATAAAAGAAAGTTTCAAAGTAAATCCATAAGCTCGTTGAAATATGCCAACCCCCTTCCACTTTTGATGAGTAGATGCCAATCCCATATCTATTGAAACTTATCATCGTCACTTTCACATCAATCACTAAGAAAACATTTTTCTGATGTTTCAAGTGCAAATAGCTTATGAAATTATTTTGTAAGAATATGATTACCTATCCATGGTTCAATCCAAATATAAATTGAATAAATAATTGATGATAGATGAGTAGTTGGGAAAATGTAGCTAAGGATGCGAAGCAATCTATGTGTCAAAAATTAAAAACTAGGGTACTTTTCACAGATGGTGAATCTTACACCCATACATGTTGCGGCATTTGAATTTAATAGATCTTGGACACGCGAATCAAAAAATTATGTGTTTCTTTTTTTTATATATGCTAGGTAAAAAGAAAATATTTTGTTAGGTAAATATAAAAGACATCCACTAATGTTATGCTTGATTTCAAACTAGTTAAACCAAACTAGACTTGAAACTAAAAAGAAATATCCAAGTGCATACAACCTCGTTTTGTCAACATACCACACGGGACAAAGTAATGATAATGCCCTAGTTTCTGGTCATATGTTCTGGCAGTCTCAACTCAAAGTGAATCTAAAAGGCACATGAAATTTGAGCCATAAGTAAAATAAGTAACCATCTTTCATCAAGATACCATAGAGAAGTAAGCAATTCTAATGCCCTAATTTCTTTTTATATGTTTCGATAGTTTCAACTCAAGGTTACATTAATTCAAAAGGCTTATTTAAAGTTTCTTGTATTTTTAATATCAAGTTATTAGATTAGATTTCTTGTAAGATATTTGTCTTGTATATTAATTTTTTTATTTATGCAAAGTTAGCACAAAAGCGGTTAAAAGCGCTTGACTGATAGAAACTATTGTGTGCTTAATTTGAAAACTCCTACGTGGCTCAAGTATGGTTATACAATTTTTTTGTTTTGTTATTACATGGAATACCTACTTTATCAAAAAGTTTTGTATTAAAATGACATTATCACATAATACTTTATTTGTTCGTGTATATGGGGTTATAATAATTACAAACGAATCCACGTGGCTTTTTTCTATACGTTACTACAAACTTTATAATGATAATTATAATGATGGCTCTTATCATATGTCACTATACTATGTTTATTGTCAATAAATTGAAGTGTATCTTCTTTTTAGACTATGATATATTTTGTGTCATCGATTCACTTGATACACAATGTTAACCTTTTTAAACCCGCACATCAGTGTTATACATGTTGTCTCGGAAAGGTTACTCACCACTCACAAATACGGGAACAAAAGAAAGATTATAGTTGGTGGAAATATATCCATCAACTATTTTTTTAATATATTACCAAGGTCTACATGAATAACTTTCTCATATTCAAAATGGTTGTTGCCATTTCTCAAAACTTGAGTATCCTCAAACTCATATTTTATGACGACTTAAGTTACCAATAGTCGTCGATTTACACAACTTAACGTGTAGGTTCATTTAAAAGACCCACGAGATAAAAACTCCATATGAAACCAACAAAACAAAAATGATGTAACAAAAGCAAAATATATCTAAGTAGGTTTTACTTATATTTCCAACAACTTTATAAATTTTAAAATTTGTACAACATATTATAACGAAAGGGTCGGATCATGCTAGTACTTCATCCACTACCCTAAAATATTTGTTCCCATTTCTTCTTGAAAATAGATCTGAGAATTCTTTTGTTTCCAATCACCGAAAATCCCTGCAACTCATGATTCTTAGAAGGTATGTAAATCAATCAAGACGTTTTTATTTGATTTTTAATAAATTTAATATTTGATGTCCTTGGATTTCTAGCAGATCTGAGTATTATATTTTTTTAAGCTTGTTGCTAGCTTTTTAATCCATGAATTGTCTTTCTTGTTAGAATTCCAACACGTATCGTTTATGTTAATTTTGTATTTGTTAAATAAAATTAATTCCCAAGAATTTCTGTCGGGAAACACACTAGGCCTTTTAGGCTAATAATAGAAGAAGAGATAAATTTTGGGAAAGTAACTTTTATTGCTTGACACTTCTTGGTACATGTTACAAATGTTTACTAACACCTCCTATTTATACTAGTCCATGGAACATTCTAGAGACAAGATATATCCATAGATATTCTACTACGATGTAGCTTATTCTAAAATCATCCTCATCCTTATCTATATATCTTTTCTAGATAACTCTAACTAGATATTTCTAGTACTAATCTAGATATTTCATAGAGATATTTTCTATGAGAATTCTGCGACTTTCTAGAAACTTCCTCATCGTGGGCTCGGGCTTTTATGTATATTCCGATCTTTATCGGACTAAATCAAGTTTACAATCTAACACCCCTCCATTTAAACTTGATTTACCGACTCCAAGCATCATCCCTTGCCTTGAGAAATCTTGCTCATTGAACGGCTATCTGCAACTTGGTCTTTGGACCTCGTATGTATCACTCCGCCATCCTTCCTTGTGATGCACTCTCGATTAAAGTGATATCGAGTATTGATATGCTTACTTCGATCATGGTAGACTCGATTATTCATTAACTCAATCCGATGCTTCTTCTTGTAGCCTTGGGCCACATGTCATTCCTTGTACTTCTCCACTTTGCCTTTGGCGTTTATATTTTCCTTGTATACCCACTTGACTCCACTAGCCTTTTGTCCTTTTAGAAGGTTCCTCGACTCTTGCGTATTCTTCTTTGACTGTATCTCCTTGTCCATGGCTTGTCTGTATTTCTTTCCTTTCATAGCCTCCACAAAAGCTAAAGGTTAACAATCACCATATAAACAAAGTAGGGGTATCTCGTCAGTTACCTCGTAAAGCTCCAACAGACTTCTAGTATTTGATTCAGTTTCACTTGAACTTGAAGGTGAGTCTTGGGTTAGTGTTGGAGTTGGAGTTGGACTTTCAGGTCGTTCGACTTCTTCTCTTGATTCACCTGTCTCCTCTTCGTTGGTCATGGGAAGAAAGTCATACCTTTCATTTTCTTTGACGCTCTAATCCCACGATCCTTCTTCATCGAACTCCACGTCTCTGCTTACTACTACCTTACTTGTGATCGGGTTATAGAGCTTGTATCCTTTGGATTGCTTGTCATAACCCACGAACACATGCTTCTCGCTTCTATCATCAAGCTTCATTCGCCTTTGGCTCGTAACGTGAACATACGCTATGCTCCCGAATATCTTTAGATGAGAGACTGTAAACTTCCTCCCATTCCATGCTTCTTGGGCGGTCTTGTTGTCCAAACTCTTCGACGGACACCGGTTTAATAGATACACCGCGCAATCAACTGCTTCAACCAAAAACTCTTTTGGCATCTTCTTACTTTTCAACATGCTTTGGACCATGTTGAGAATGGTTTTATTCTTTCTCTCCACCACTCCATTTTGTTGTGGGGAGTAAGGAGCAGTTAGAAATCTCTGGATCCCATTATCCTCACAGAATTTATTAAATTCCTTTGATAAAAATTCTCCACCTCTATTTGATCTCATGGATTTAATTTTTAAACCCTTATCCTTTTCAACCATAGCTTTAAATTTCTTAAAAGCATCAAAGGCTTGGGATTTTTCTTTTAGAAAATAGACCCAAGTCTTTCTAAAATAATCATCAATAAAGAGCATAAAGTAAAGATTCATACCATGAGAAGGTGAAGTAATGGGACCGCACAAATCCGTGTAAATTAGTTGTAGAGGCTCCTTAGCTCTTGACGTCGCTTCCTTTGGAAACGGACTTCTTGCATGCTTCCCAAGCAGACATCCTTCACATACTTGATTGGGATGATCAATTTGATCTAACCCTTTCACCATTGCTTTAGAAGATAACAACTTTAAGTCACCAAAGTTTAAATGACCATACCTCATGTGCCAAAGCCACGACTGGTCCTTTAAACAACTCTTTAAGCACTTAGCTTCATCATGTTGAATGTTCAAGATGAACATTCGGTTTTTAGTCATACGCACTTTTTCTATGAGCTTTCCTTCATGGTTTCTTATCGTGGCACTACGATCTTTGAAATGAATATCGTAGTTTTTCTCCAACAGTCGTCCCACACTTAAAATGTTACTTTTAAGTCTGGACACATTGTATACATCCGAAATATACTGGTGACTTCCATTTTTAGCTCGGATAAGTATTTTACCTTTTCCTTTCACATGTGCCTTTGATTCATCTCCAAAGGTAACATTGCCTTTACTTTGCTCCATCTCCACGAACATGTCCTCTTCACCCGTCATATGGTTACTAGCAGCAGAATCTAAATGCCATGTCTCTGTCCTCTCTTCTTTTTCGCCATGTCTCGCCATTAGCAAAGTAAGCTCGTCTTCGTCATCTACCTCCACAAGATTGGCCTTTTCTTCCACTTGTCTTGATCTAGTACACTCGCTAGCATAATGACCAAATTTTTGACAATTATAACATTGTATTTGAGACATACCTCCTCTTTGAGATTGGTAGCCTCTTCCACGACCTCTCCTATTTGGAGACCATTGGTTCTCTTCTTCTTTATTAACATCTTCTCTTCCTCATCCTCGTCCCCGACCTTAGAAACCACCACGACCTCGAAAAGTACCGCGTCCTCGTCCTTGCTCGTGTCCATATAAAATGCTCTTTTTGCTTTCTTTTAAGGAGACCTTTGAGTATATAGCTTGCTCTAAGGGTTCTTTCCCCTTTCTTTTATTCAACTTCTCTTCATGGGCTTGTAAAGATCCCATGAGTTGATTGACGGTCATAGAGTTGATGTCTTTTGACTCCTCTATGGCCACAACAATGTAACCAAAGCTTGGTGGCAAAGAGCGAAGAATCTTTTCTTTCACCCTTATGTTAGTCAAGCTTTCACCATTTCTCTTCATTTCATTTAAAATGGTCAAGACACGAGTGAAATAATCCGAAATGGTTTCGGATTCCTCCATTTGGAGTTTTTCAAACACTCCTCTAAGAGTTTGAAGACGTACCTTCTTCACTTTATCGATTCCTTTGAAAGCATTTTGAAGGATCTCCCACGCTTCCTTAGAAGTGGTTGCATTTGCAACTTTCTCAAACATTGCATCATCAAGGCATTGATAGATGAGAGTTAGAGCACTTTGATAATTCTTTCTCGCCTTCTGTAGATCTACCCTTTGGGCAGCACTCAATGAGTTTTCATCTTCTACCTTCTCAATCCCTTTCTCGACTATCTCTCACACATCATGTGAGCCAAGTAATGCCTTCATTCGAATACACCAACTACCATAGTTATCTTTGGTGAGACGAGAAAATTGGAACAAGTTCATTGAACTCGACATCTTGACCTTCAGCACAGCTAGAACCTTTTAAGCTCTGATACCAGTTTGTTGGGAAACAGACGGGGCCTTTTAGGCTAATACTAGAAGAAGAGATAAGTTTTGGGAAAGTAACTTTTATTGCTTGACACTTCTTGGTAGATGTTACAAATGTTTACTAATACTGTTGATACAAAAGTTGGATGATCCTTGCTAGACCCGAATTAGGCTTAATTCGGGTTGGCTGGGCTCCGGCTCAGGCACCAAGTGAATTATCTTGCTGAGATCCTGCACACTAAAGCAACACGCGTTAGGCTTACTATGGGAATGTATCCCGCGATTAGACACCGGTGTGAGAGTAAGTAATCGGTTAGGGTTTAAGAATCGGATGGGAGTTGAGAATATGTAGAATGTAATACCTTTGTGGAACCCTTGGGGGTTCCTTAGATAGGAAGTGAAACCCTAGTGGGCTTACTGCTTTACTTCGGCCCCAAGCATAAGATAATCACCATAATTAGCTTGATTGTTATCTTCTAACTATGGTGAGTGTATATCCTATTATTTAAGGCAAATCTAAATCCTAATTGGATTATGATTCCGTCTAACCCTGTTCCGGCCGTACCGGGTCATGGGCCGCACACATCTTATGCGGCCCCTATTCATTCAAGCCCATAAGCTGAGATATCATTAATCCAACCCATTCGTGATGGGCCAGACACGGGTAGTACCCGTAGGCCAGGTTCATGACCCGACTGGGGACTATACGTCATCATGTGCCCCTAGTCTAGTTGTTACAGTCGTAGGCGGAACCTCTAGACTAATGAATGTCGCGTAAATATTGTTGTCTCAACATACCCGCTCCAAAAAAGGCCGGCCGGGACAACATTAATGAATGCATTAATGGCAGTCATTAGTCGGACGCCTCGTCTACAAAAGTGCACCAGTCAGGCCCACCCTTGAGCCACGTAAAAATTGGAAAGAGATGACCCGTGGGCACCTTCTAACATTTTAGAAGTGTCAGAAACCCCCACCGTTAGATAGGCATAGTGGATTATACGTGTCAAACATCCATGTTACATCGTAAATCGAGGCAACCCTATAAAAGAGCTGGTGTGTGCTACTGTGTAAACACACAGTTTATACCCTTTTCCGCCATTGTTACATTTGAGCTCAATTCTTCATTCCTTCTCTACTTATCCCACTGATTTTCACCACCGCAGGTTAGATCACCGCGCCTTTCTAATCGTTTTTATAAAACATGGTGAAAGATAATCCTATCATCACGGACGTCCTGAATGTGATTTCTCCGGAAAAATACATAGACTTTTTGTCTTAGTATTATATTCCTAAAAACGTACACCCTACCTATCCAGGTGATGGTGAAGCTATTACGGACGCTCTGATAGGAAAGATAGGCGTGCATACGCGCCTATTTGATTCGGCTAACTATCGCATCCCCCTATCTAGGTTCCTGGTAGATGTGCTCTTATACTATGACTTCCACATAACCCAACTTCATTGCATTGGGGCATGTAAGTTCAACCAATTTGAGATTACCTACTATACATGCGAGGTAACCCCCATCGTGAATCTATTTAGGGTTTTTTACTCCCCCCAAATGGTGAATGGGTGGTTATCGTTTAAGAAACGATCCGCGACCGCACCCATGACTTATAGGAAACCCTTAGATTCCCTTAAGAGTTGGTACGACCACTATTTTTTCGTAGATGAGAAAGTATTCCCCGCCCCATTTGTTCGTAAAACCAAAGTGCGCTTTGACTACCCTCCTTCATCCAAGGACTATAGCAGTAAGGATCTAAAAATTTTAGACACCCACCGCACTGAATTCCATAAGGGCCTACTGGAGCACTTCCTCTGCCTAGTAGGGATCATCCGCAACTATTATGGGAGGGAGGATAGATATCCGTTCTTTCTGACCGAGCGTAGACAGGGTAGGTATTCTATATATTAGATGCAAACGTGTCCTACATTACTTGTGAATTTACTAACCCCTATGTATGCAAATGTACGTAGAGATGAAGCTGTTCGGATTATTACGTCAAGGTGATCCAAGCAAAGTTCCTCAAGGGTCGCGATCATTGAAAGAAGGCGAACACCCCTACTGGCTACCACCGCTAACATGACCATCGCATTGGAAGAAACGACTGAGCAGAAGTCCCCCTAGATTTCCACAATGAAGACGGTGAGGAGCTGCTACTGGAGAATGCCGTACCGCACCAAGATGAAGAAGAACAACACACAGATCCATCCATTAATCTTGATGGTGGAGAAGACGAAATGATCCAGGATTCCGGATCCCCCCAGCCATCAAAGCCCAAATCCAGGAAGCGCAAGACCACCAGGAAGGTGGCGAGGAACGTGGAGGCTGAGGCGGGGGAACACAATGCGCCCCCAAAGAAACTAAGGCAGGACCACCTATAGTTCCAAGAGGGGAGCAGTACCACCATGCCTCAAGGCAACCCCTTGCTGTATGTGGATGACCAAGTCTGGAAGGCAACTCCTGTAAATGTCGTGGCTCCTTCTATCTCGGAACCCTTGATTGACACAACGTAAGTGCCGATACTATTTGTTAAGTTGGATTCACTAATAACACGGGTAAAAGATCCGGAGGTCGGGGAGGATAGAAGAGATGTTTAGCCATTTTAGTGAGAGAAACAAGAGAGAAAAAAAGTGTGTTTTTATTCTAGAGAGAGAAAGGTAAGACAAGAAATGAAAAGCCTCACCCCTCCATGGAAGTATGGAGGGGTTTATATAGCCCGGGACTTGGACTTTACATATGACAATATTAGTCCCTGCAAGTCCCGGCTATGAAACTAATGTAATTCCGTTAGTCGCACACATTTTAAGGCTAACAATCTTCCCTCAATGTGGTGACATACGGAATTACTTACAATGTTCCTAACAAATGTAAATACAACAAAAATATGACAGTATTAAGTTTGCTTCCAATGCTGAGGATGACACCGTTGTCTTCAAGTCTTCTAGAAAAACTTATACCCCAGTTTGAATCCTCTTTGTCTTTGCTTGTTGAGGAACCATTGTATCATGTATGAACTGGATTAACTTCCCCCCAATTCATACCACATGTCTTGAAAAGCTTTCTTCATAGACTTCTTTTTGACGAAGCTTCTGAATCAGCTTCCCCCCAAACCAAAATCCCTATCTTGAGCAGAATCTGTAGCTTGAGCAATCTTCTATCTTTGACACATAAAGTGCACAGCGGAATTTTGTAGAAGAAGAAGTAAACCCCACCAAGTAACTGCTACCTTGACATTTTTGGTCTTCATGATTATGTGTTTGGGGGAACATGTAAGAAATAAGCAACAAATCTTCTCACGCTTGTAGAATGCTTCCCCCTGGAAGTTGAACTAAGTACTTTAGAGTGGGAACTAAGTCTCCAAAGTACACGTTCTTCCCCCATGATGGTGACGAACTCTCGGAAGCATCATCTGACGTGTACGGTCAAAATCGCGAGATGTTCTTGTCGAAAGTATGATGGTGACGAACACTCGGTAGCGTTCTTGTCAAATGTATGGTGGTTAAGAACACTCAGTAGCATTCTTGTCAAAAGTATGATGGTTAAGAACACTCGGTAGCATTCTTGTTAAAAGTATGGTGGTTAAGAACACTCGATAGCATCATTTGACGAGTACAATCAGAATCGTGAGAAGTCCGTGTCAGAAGCAGAAATCTTTGTTGACATTTTGTTGCTCAAGTTGCTCGTGAGAATTGATTGCTGATCACATCTCTACTCTTGTACTCTCTGGCTAAACTTACCAACCTCGTATTCTTTCGGCTATCTGTAGTGACCACTGGTGAAGTAAACCTGATATTCCAAACTTGAAACTGAAGTACAATCCCCAAAATTTGTTACTTACGCTTAGCACTTGTGTTGATTGACGAACGGTGCAGAGAAACGTCTCTTAGAATCTTATACATAAAGAGAGAGGTATAAGATGTAGAACACCTCTTGAAGTATCCACAACTCTCGGTGAGTGTGACACTGAGCACTACAACGTAACTCCTTAAGTGATAGTTGTCCATGTCGTCGACCATCCACGCCTTGACAGTGGAAACTAGATAAATCAAGTCTCAATCATAAATGCTGAAGCGAATCATCAATCGATAGAGGGTGTGAAAAGGCTCGATGATGAATTGAGTAGACGCCTTCGTGATATTCCACTTCACCTTCAAATAATAAATACCAAATCCACTTCGTAATCACTTGACATTACTTTGCCCGAATACTAGCCGTTTTTGACAATATCAGTGAATCTTAAAGGATTGTTTTGGTGTTTGTTTGTTTTTGTCATGAGTTTGTCGTGTGTCTGTGTTGTTTGAGTGCCATTAACTAGACATTGACTAAAAGAGATGAGAAGCTGTCAATGTCATCTAGTTAACTTTACTTGGAAGCCAAATCAATCATATAGCCAACTGATTAAAAAATTTCCGAAAAAATTTCCAAAAATATTAGGTATCAAACCTAAAATTTTCTTTGTCGTTTAAGCACTTTCGATCAGAAATATAACGGGTAGCCGACATAAAAGATATGTGTTCAAAAGTTCCTATTTTTCGTCCTTGGCCCACGGTCGTTTAACAGTACCCAAAAAAAATGCATATCTTCTTATGCTTCATATATTGAGTCCAGCCCATTATCAACTTCACATTCCAACCCATCATTTAACCCGATCCATGAATCAGATATATAACACCATGAAGCCCTAGTAATTAGGAAACCTAATTACACATAGCAACATCAGCCGCTATTACTCACTTATGGTAATCTCCGCCCCATCTCTCGTAAATTCAGCCAACAAAAATACCAGATCAAGATCCAGACATTATCAATCAAAAACCAATCATCTACCATGCTCATTAATCCACGAAATTCACAATACATCAACAAAAAACCCACTGACCCTATTGAATTCGATAAGTTAGGTTCAGGATTAACAGTGGCTTCAAGATCTTATGATGGGTCTCAGGTAGGTTGTTTGGTGTAATGATTTGTGATTATCAACCTTTTTTTTTTTAATTAAACGAATCAAGGTTAGACTATAACATATTTGTTATGAGTCTACCTTTAATTTCGAAAATTGAATGAAGCATAGCTTGACATTTGATCTATGATGATATAATTTTCGTGCACAAGGTCTCTGTAGATAGAGGCATGCATGAGTAAAGCGAAACAAATCTGAGATCTTCTTTCTGTTTAAATGAGTTTAGTTGATGTTGGAGATGGAGTTTTTTTAGATGAGACGATGGGATAGGACATAGAGTCGGGGTTTGATTGATGATGATGTTGAGTCGGTTTGAAACAGTTTTAAGGTCTTGGTATATTCTGATTTTTTTTGTCATGATCACAAAGTTTTTCAATAAATATAACCAGCCATCGCAATGTATCAAAAACCCCATCGCAATATCAAAAATTATAATACCATCACAGTCTAGTCAACAGAACCCATCGCAGTCAAGTGCCACATCCATTGCAACAATATCACTCCATCGCAATGGTCAAACACTCCATCGCAATATATCAGAAACCCCATCGCAATGTCATTGAAAATTTTTTGGCAGCATGACGCCTTAAAATACCATTGCGATAGGTCAAACCACCCATCGCAATGAGGGACAGTCGGACCCATCGGAATGTTTAAAAAATTCCATCGCAATGTAGCTGTAGATTATTCCCCATCTGAATATGCATCGTAATGTGCGATCGGAATACTTCCATCGTAAAGAGGGTTTTACAACTGGAAAAATGGATCTGTTAACTTTGTCTTTTCTGTCCTTTTCCCATTAAACGAATCTGTAGTTTCTTGTCCTTTTACCAATAAAATGGTAAAAAAAACAGTAAACGAGGAAATTGACAAAGTTACTTAAAAAATGATTATAAATGAAACAGTAAATGGAATTGAGAGTGATAACTGATCTTTGAGAAAATCAGATAGGACAAAAGACATGAAAAATTTGACAGATTTAGAGAATGAAAAGGAATTCAAACCGAGAACGCATCAAACAGAAACACGAACAAAACAAAAACACGAAACACCCCCGGTTAGCTCTGATACCAATTGTTAATTTTGATTCACTATGAACACGGGTAAAAGATCCGGAGGTCGGGGAGGATAGAAGTGGTGTTTAGCCATTTTAGTGAGAGAAACAAGAGAGAATAAAAGTGTGTTTTTATTCTAGAGAGAGAAAGGTAAGACAAGAAATGAAAAGCCTCACCCCTCCATGGAAGTATGGAGGGGTTTATATAGCCCGGGACTTGGACTTTACATATGACAATATTAGTCCCTGCAAGTCCCGGCTATGAAACTAATCTAATTCCGTTAGTCGCACACGTTTTAAGGCTAACACTATTTCATAATACACTATGCACTAACAAAACTTACCAAGTGTGTTTCAATAACAGGGCGGAACCGTCAACAGTAGCACAGGAGAAAGGTGCGGAAAGGGAACCATCACCCGTGATATCAATGAGACCTCCATCCCCTCCTTTAGCTCATGAAGAGGATCCGCACTCCGAAGGGCCTGACACCAACCTCCGCCCAGCATGGAACTTGTACAAATTAACAAGACTAGAGGCGGAGTCCGAATGCAAAGAATTCATGGACCACATCACCCCTCCAGCGCTGGCACAAGACTTGGATGAATTTGAGCACGAGACATTGCTGGAGCAGTACGATGTGGCCATAGCACACCAGGTGACAGTGGGCGCGGCCCTACGGCATCGTCTGGAAGGGGCCTTGGCCAATGTGAGCTGTGCTGAGAGGAGAATTGCTCGCAGAGAGGAGCTAGTAGAAAAACATGAGAAGACTATAACCTCCTTGCAGGCAACCTTGGTTGTAGCGGAATCAACAATCAAGGAACAGGCCAACCACGACAATGTCCGCGCGGGGTGCATTGCTGAACTGGAAGCCTCCTAGTTGCATCAAATGAGAAGGTACACGCTTTTATTGATACTTATTGTTCACATAAGACCCATATTGCCTTGTAGTAATTCCAAGTATTATTGATAGGTATCCACAGCCGAAGCCGCCGCCCATGCCGCAACAAAACAAGCCGTCACCACAGCTCAAGAACGCGATATGCTTAATGAAGAGCTCACCCAGGCACAAATCGTCATGGAAGAGAAAGCCGCCGTAGCAAAGGGAGAACTGATCAAGATAGCAACAGACTGCGCCGAAGTGCTATGCCCTCCCTTGCTCACGGCCATAGTCGGGCGTAGATGGATGGTAGGCCAGGGGATGCGCCTTGCCGTGACCCAGGTAGCAGAGGCTCCTTATCTTCTGCAGGCTTTTGCGGATGTTTTATCCGACGGCATTGACCGTGGTAGGCACGAGGATTTGATCAAGGCTGTAGATTTGATAAGCAAAAATGAAGACATCTCCCAAGACGCCTACCATAATCCTGGAGCAGAAGATAAGATGACCGCCTCTATGGCCGCCCTTGGAGAAATCCAGCACCCATTGCTAGATGAGCTTGAGTTGTTAAAGGATGCTTCCAACAAGACAGTTATGGCTAAGCTTACAACCAACCCCATCCAACTAACCCCGCCAACATATGACTCTACCTCAAAGGTGGTAAAGGGTGAGAAACTCTTAGCTGAGGCATTGGATGCCAATATGACTAGGGTGCAGGATGGCCAAGATGCTCGTGGCGAGGTCCTCTGTGCCCTAATTTCCGAAGGAAAGAGGGAAATAGGAGAGTTCCTACCTCCTCTGTAATTTTACATTGTAAAAATTTGTATCTGCGTACTTTATTCGTCCGTGCATGTACACGGCTAGAACTCATAATATTGTTGGAACTTTTTGTATATATATATAAGTCCGTGATGACTACGGCTATTTTGTGTATTGAATTTGAAACATGTTTATTTTCTTTAGATTTCATGTATCTATATTGCATGACATGTCACGTCTTACCTAGAATAAAACCATGTCTATATTTTACTAGACGTGCGACGTGCGTCTTTACCATGTACAACACTATGTAAGTGCGGCATGTGGAAACTTATTACAACGTCTTGTGAATAAGGTGTCTAGTAAGGATTCATGATCCGCGTCACTGAGGTTGCATACCTCTTATGCGACAAGTTGAAATATTAGGTTCACTTAATCCTCTTACCCCTCCTGGGAGCGAATAGTACATGTACGTTTTGAGTGAATGCATAGAATAAGAGATAGCACATGACAGAAATAACAACTAAATCTATAAGACAATAATTTGCACAACAACGAGCCGTGGAGCTAGCTAGGCACCACGACATTTTATTAAAAAACCTTTCCGATTTTTGCAACAAGAATGAAAATCCTAAACACAAATATAACCTAGAAAGCATGAAAACAAAAAATACATGGATCTTCATTGAAGCCAACTATAGCGAAGTGTCCATGCAGAAGCCGTAGCCTTTCAAAGATAGCATCTTTTAAGATTGTAGATATTCCATGTACGTTCTAGGTCACGGCCATCCATGTCACGCAACTTGTACGCACTCGGTCCCAAGGCTTCCGTAACCTCATACTGCCCTTCCCACTTGGGGCCCAGCTTTCCTGTATTCTCCGCGCGACTTGCCTCGTTAGCACGATAAACAAAATCTCCCGGTCGAAAGGAAACACCTTTAACCTTGGCATCATAGTAAGCCTTCATGTGTGCCTTGGACTTAGCCTCATTGATGGCCGTTATTTCTATTTTCTCCTCCAGCAAATCCAGATTAATCCGAAGTTGCTCATCGTTCGTGACGACATTAACCTCCGCCGTGCGGATGGTTGGCATCCCGATTTCTGCTGGTATAACAGCCTCGGTCCCGTAGGCCAGAGCGAATGGAGTGTCCCCATTGGTTGTTTTAATCATAGTCTTATGCGCCTATAGAACATGCGGCAACTCGTCTACCCATTTGGCACTTTGCTCGTCCAAGCGTGCCTTGATGCCTTCGCCTAAGCTTCTATTTGCCTGCTCCACAAGACCATTAGTTTGTGGATGCTTAACGAATGCGAAGCGCCTCGTGATATTCAATGTCGCGCACCAATCCTTGAATGGATTGTCCGCGAACTGCTTCCCGTTATCCGAGATGATTTCTTCTGGTAAGCCAAAGCGGCACATAATATTTTCCCAAACAAACTTTTTAACTTGTTTGCCTGTAATGGATTTGACCGCCTTAGCCTCTATCCAGCGTGTAAAGTAGTCCATTGCCACAATCAAGAATTTAACTCCCCTCGCAGCAACTTTAAAAGGTCCTGCAATGTCAATCCCCCACTTATAGAATGGCCATGGGGATGTGATGGGTGTTAGTTCTTGCTGCGGATGTCGTGTTACTGGCCTTTCCACTTGGCAGTTATGCACTTACATATCATGTCGCGTGCATCCCTATGCATAGCAGGCCAATAATATCCTGTGCATAAAGCTCGTGCTACTATGGATCGGGGTCCTACGTGCATGTCACATGACCCTTCATGTATCTCACTGATTACATAGGCAGCCTGGCGTGGTCCAACACACCGCAACCACAGCTATAAGAATGAGCGCTTGTACAGAGTGCCTTCTCGGAGCTCAAAGTGCTGCGACTTTATCCGGATACACCGTGCCGCCTTTTCATCATCCGGAAGGGTTTCATCAGTTAAATAGTTGATGATCGGGGTAATCCATGTAGGTCCATCTTCTTCAACTATTGCTGCGATTTCCCCTTCCATTATATACTTTTCCTTTAAAATTTCTACAAAGACCTGCTTGGATAAGTGGGCGAAACTTGTGGACATGATATTGCTAAGAGCACCCGCCTTCTTGTTTTCTCCTCTTGGTACCTGTTTGATAGAAAACTTTCCAAAAGTAGCTATAAGTGACTTGAATTTTTCCAAGTATCGAACCATGTTATCCTCCTTGGCTATGTAACCTCCTAGAATGTGATTCGCCACAAGCCGGGAGTCTACGTAAGCCTCAAGGTTGCGGAATCTCATTCTAGAGGTGATTTTTAAACCCGCAATCAACGCTTCATATTCTGCCTCATTATTAGTGGCTGCGAAATCAAAATGCAAGACGTAGGTAAATTCCATTCCTTTCGGATTTGTGAGGATAAGGCCAGCTCCTGATCCGTCTGTGCACGAGGATCCGTCGCTGAACAGAACCCATGTTTCTGTTGGAACCTCCTCTCGTTGGATCCCTGGTCCCTCCTCCTCTGGTTTCTCAATTAGGAAGTCCGCCAAGATTTGGCCCTTGACCGCTGTCCTTGGTCTATAGGAGATGTTATGCTCTCCTAGTAGAATACTCCACTTCTGTAGCCTACCGGCTGCATCTAGCTTGGAGATGATTTGTTTTATTGGTTGATCAGTGATAACCACAATTGGGTGCGCCTGGAAGTACCCACGTAACCGTTTTGTGGCGAATATTAATGCTAAAACCAACTTCTCCATAGAGGAATAATTCAACTTAGGCCCTTGTAGTGTTCTACTTATGAAGTAGACCGGAGTCTGGACTGTGTCCCTATCCGTCATAAGTACTGCACTTATTGCTCCGTGTGTAGCTGACAGATACAAAATGAGCTCTTCCTTAAGTCGGGGAGTGACTAGCATGGGAAGAGCTGCGAGATGTTGTTTATGCTGACCAAAAGCTTCCTCAGCTTCCTATGTCCAACGGAAATCTCCCTTCTTGATGCACTTCTTGAGTTTTTTTAATAGAGGTAGTGATTTTTCTGCGGACTTCTATAAGAACCTGTTTAGCCAGGCCAACTTTCCATTTAATGATTGTAACTCTTTTCGCGTCTGAGGAGATGGTAACTGTATCACCACGTCTGTCTTTTCCGGGCAAGGCTTGATTCTGTTTGGATCGATCATGTATCCGAGGAATATCCCTTCAGTTTCCCCAAACGTGCATTTTCTTGGATTCAGTTTCATATTGATTCTCCTCAATGTGTCAAACGTCTCTTGGACGTCACGGAGGAGTGTCTCCTCCATATGACTTTTGATGACTAGATCGTCAACGTAGACCTCAAGGTTGCAGCCTATCTGTGAGTCGAAGGATTTATCAACAAGTCGCGGATATGTTGCCCCGATGTTCTTTAGTCAGAATGGCATTTTTGTGTAAGAGTACACGCCCTGACTAGTATGGAACGTCGTCTTCTCCTCATCTTCTTCTGCCATCTGGATCTGGTGGTACCTTTTGTACGCATCTAAGAAGCACTTGAAAGGATACCCATATAGGGATTCCACCTTCCAGTCAATCTCTGGTAACGGATAGTAGTCCTGCGGACAAGCTTTGTTCAGGTCCATAAAGTCTACGCACATGCGCCAGCCCGTCATGCTTCTTGACCATGACCGGGTTGGGTAACCACTCGTGGTAGTATACCTCGTGCATTATTCCTACGTCTACTAATTTTTGTACTTCATCCATTATTACTTGGTTGCATTCTTGTTCTTGACCACGCTTCTTTTGCTTAACAGGAGGATACCCCTGGCGGATTTGAAGTTTATGTTCTGCTATCGCACGCGGCACGCCTGTCATATGCTTAGGCTCCCATGTGAATACATCCAGGTTTGCTTTCAAGAGAGAGCACATGGCCCTCTTGCCATTATCCGAGAGCGTCCCCCTATGGACACCTCTTGTTCCGGATAATCGGGATGGATTGCTACCCTCTAGTTTGAGGGTGGTGATCCTTCCTTAATGGGAACAGGTAGGACTGGTTTTGCCACGACTTGGCATTCGGACGCTGGTATGATTGATTGTAGATGGTGACAATTCCCCCTTCCACTGGGAATTTAATCATTTTGTGAGCTCTGGAGGGTACTGCCCGTATGGCCAAGATGCCTGGTCTTCCTATGACCTCATTATATGGAGAGTGTGAGCATATCACCATAAAGTTCATCCACGCCGTGCTGGAATGATCTTCATTCCCAATGGTCACTAGCAGACACAGCTATCCTATTGGCCAGATGGTGTCTCCACTAAAGCCGATGAGCGGCGACGTGGCCGGTACCAACTGGCTTCTTAGTTCTGGTCGCAGCTGTACGAAACAGTGTTCGCATAGCACCTCCACGGATGACACTCCATCCACATACATACGACGAACATTGTGTGCTCCAATGCTTACCTCAATCGTGAGAGGTGCATCGGCCACGTCACTTTCCGTAATGGGAGGGAATGAGATTTCTCTGCCGCGTGAAATTTTTTGACTAACTTTCTGCTTTGTGCGGCGCTGCCATGATTGGATCATGTATATAGTCGAAGGTTTATCCTTTTGAGGATCCTTCTTATCGTGCTTTCTGTTATCCTTTCCGTCCTTCCAATCCTTGACCAAATGTTTAAGGTTTCCTGACTTAATCAGTGACTCAATGTGCTTCTTGAGCTGGAGGCATTCCTCCGTGTCGTGGCCCTTATCGTTGGGGAATTCGAAAAAGCGATTTCCTTGACATCGGTCCATCGGAGTCGTCATTGGGGGAGGTCTTGGGAAGTTCGCCCCTTCTGTCAATAAGATGTCCCGGTAAGTCATCTTTAAGGGGGTGAATTTGTCCTCCGACCGCCCTTCTTTCTTTTGGCTCTTGTAGTCCGAGCCGCTTCCACTGCCTTGGTTGTTTTGACCACCCGACTGTCTCCTGGACTGGTCGTTCGATCGATAGTTGTTTCCCTTTGTAGGGTAGGCCGCGGCTACCGCGATTTCTCCTTCTATAAAGTTCCTGTCCCTTTCCATGAGGTCGTCATACTTCTCCGGTCGTTTGTCATTGAGGCGCCTAATTAATTCCTTGTCTGTTATGGCATGCATGTAATCAGAAATTTTTAGGAGCTCCGGCATCGTCTTTGTGCACGTGCACTCGTCCTTAAGGCGTTCTGTGTAGGCCTCCGTAGATTCTCCAGGCCGTTGCTTGACGGCTGCTAATGAGACCGGATCCCTATTATACTTCTTTCACTGAGTATAATTGGTTTTGAACGCAGTGCGTAGCTCAGTGAAGCTATCGATGCTTCGGGGAGGAAGTCCCTCCAACCAATCACGAGCATTGCCAATCAAGGTTGAAGTGAACATCTGTCACCATATATGCATGGGCCATCGTTTTATTTTCGCTTGCGTGTCAAATATCTTTAGTTGATCATCCGGATCACCATACCCATCATAAGTATTGACGCATGCTGGCATGCGGCGCTTCTTATCCTCGGAGTAATTCCGTATGCGGAGAGTAAAAGGATCTTCCCTAGGATCACACCATGGACGGGTAAGATTTGATGACGTATAGTCCCCAACCGGGTCAGGAACCCGGCCCACGGGTACTACCCGTATCCGGCCCATCACATATGGGTGGGAATAATGTCATTCAAGCTTACGGGCTTGGATGAACAGTGACCGTACACATGTGTGCGGCCCACGGCCTGGCACGGCCGACATAGTGTTAGACAGAATCATATTCTGTCTAGGAATAGGTTTACCCCAAAAGAGGAGGATATTCAATACCATAATTAGAAGATAACAATCATTCTAATTCTGATAGTTATCCTTTCCTTGGGGCCGAAGTATCAGTGGCAGCCCACTAGGGTTCCACTGCCTATAAAAGGAACCCCCAAGGGTTCCACAAAGGTATTACGTCCTGAACTCTCAACTCACATAAAACCCTAACCGATTACTTACTCTCACGCCTGAGTCTAATCGTGGGAAACATTCCCACGGTAAGCTTAACGCGTGTTGTTTAGTGTGCAGGATCCCAACCAAACAGTTCACTTGGTGCAGGAGCCGGAGCCCAGCCAACCCGAATTAAGCCTAATTCGGGTCTAGCAAGGATCACCCAACTTTTGCATCAACAAGTTGGCGCCATCCGTGGGACCCATTACACTAAGCTAGAACAAAACCTCATTCTGAATTTCCAATGACGAAGTGGCATCCGCAAGCTAATCCCAGGAACACGAATCCTGGGAATCGGAAGTCCCAAGGGGAAGGAATACTCATCCCAATCAATCACCTAGCCGCCTTGCAGGCGGACCTGGTAACCGTGGTGGTTTTCAGCCCTTGAGGGTGACGAGCACGATCTCCTTAACGCCCCCACCTACTTCAACCCTGGATAACCCTGATCCGGGGAGTGCGCCCAATCCTCCTAACAAGGAGCCGCGCAGACCATCAGTGGAGGAGGAAGTAGAAGTCCAACCACTCAGCGAGGAGGATCTCACTCGAGTCCTCACGCATAACTTTGATAGGATCGTCCCGGGGATCGCATCAAGGTTGAATCTAGGGAGGAACCTCTAATCTAGACTCAACTTTGGTGACACCAGACCAATCACCTCTTCCCAAAATCAGAGGAAAAGGAAAGCCCGGCCTCAGGAGCAGAGCATCTCTGAGGAAACCCCTCAACCTAGGAATGTGTTTGAGCGCATAGGAGATCGCCTCATACATGAACTAATTGTTGATCCCAAACTTAGATCGATTAGCTTTGTATATACGAGATTAGATCAAGTAATACACGTAGAGAAACCTTTGTATATGATTATGAATCTAAGTGTTATGCGGAATTTAACACTTAAACAAGAACACACAATGATATAAACAAACTTTCACTTTGATTATCAATATCAAACTTGCTTACAATGAAAGTAGTTTACGAATGAAAACTTATATGAAACTTATATCAAACATTAACCTAAAGGTCTTCTTTTATAGACATAAGAAGCCTTGTACAATAATCTACGTATCAGCTATTCTAGGTAAAGATAAATATAGAAAATACATTGTTGTTCTTATCTTTACTAGAAGTAATCTAGAATATAATACACGCGTAGAATATATCTTCCATCAGTGCTTGTCTTCAATGTGTCAACGCTTGACTTTGTCTTGTCAACGCTTGAGCTGTCAGCGCTTGTTTTGTTCTTGTCAATGCTTGATTTACTCTTGTCAGCGTTCAAGTGATCTGGCCTTAATTTATTCCCAACAATCCTCCCCTAAACTTGATATCCACTCTTATGATCAAGTTTCTGAATAAGCATTAAGGACTAGGAGGAATCTTACAAACCTTCTCATATAGATAGTGAATAAATCTGATCAAATCTTTTGCCACGTCACTTGAATAATCTATTTCCAGCTGAGTGTCCTTCATCTTTTCCAAAATAGCCTTGGATATGAAATACTGAGCATCCACAAGTAGATACTCAGCAAACTTTGTAGAACTCAAATGGTATACACCAGCAGCTGAATATAACCTCCATTGAAGAACACAGAGGTCATCTTCAAGATCCTTCCATATTGTAGGATCCTCATCTTTTGGTCCACACATTCTTTTGAATATGGTCCAAAGTTTTATTCCATTAGTTGAAGTTGGTGCTTCAGCCTCATACTTGGTCTCCAGCAACCTCCAAAGGTCCACCAAGTCTTCTCTATCACAAATTGTAAACAAAGATATGAGAGTGGTAAAAGTGTGTACCTCCTTTCCAAATCTGCCAATCTTCCAAAACCCACATTCATCTTCTTCATAGCTTACAATTGGGTTCCTGGAATCTAATGGTAACACTTGCACCATATCTGAAGCTTCTAATGGGGAGAGCTTGAGACTCTTTCTTATAACTGCTTCACTTGGATATAGTGAATCCATATCTTTTGGAAACTCAAATGAAATTCCCTTCTTCACTGGCCTGGGAACAATCATAGCTTTCTTGAGTTCCATTTCTTCTGCAAGTTCCTCCTTTCTTTCATCTGAAATAAGTCTGAGAGTGTTTGCTTCCTGCACTCTCACCCAAATGGGATAAGCCCTACTTTCCAACTCATTAAATGTCAAAGCCCTCAACTTCTGATAAGTCCATCCAACTCCATGACATCTGAGCAACATAAAGTATAGCTCCCTTCTATCCCTTTTCAACTTTGAGAGAATATTACTTGCCTTGTGTTTCAAAATTACCTGGCAATCCTTCTGAACTCTAAGTAGAATCTCCAAACCCCATATTTGATCTGAAATGGTCAAGTCTGGATTCTCCATGCATCTGTCTTCCCAAGCATGATACATTTGAACCACCTCTGGCATGTCAAAGTCAACCTACAATTTCAATTCTCTCAACTTTTCCCTAGCAAACTCATCACTATACTCAAGCCTCTCTGGTTATATAATCATCACACTTGAGTCTGAGCTAGCTCCATCACTTCCTTCTTCTGAAGTCACAACAAATGGTGACTCCTTTTTATCTTGTTCCATGATTTGTGCAGCTAATCTTCTATCAAACTCAACTTGAGCTGCATCCTTTGGAACAATCTCTTCTACCATTTTACCCTTACCCTTATCTGATGGTGCAATGGTTGGTAAGGTAGATGGTGATACCTGAGTAGAAACCTCCTTGATGATAGATGATGACTGGGATACATCACCTTCATGTGCAGGTCTGTCAACGCCCAATTGTGTTCTATCAGCGCCCAAAATATTTCTGTCAGCGTCCAAATTTTCCTTGTCAACACCCAAATATCTTCCCTCAGCGCCTTGTGTAACCTCTCTCAACATAGCTGTAAATGATAAGTTTAAGTTGGTAGGAGAGACTAAGGACGTATCAAAACCTGTTTGTTTCTTCAAAGTTGTAAGGGCTTCAGCAACATCCATTGATTGACCATCATGGCTGCCCTTATCACTCAGATTTATTGGATCTTCCTCCCCTTTGGAAGATTCCTCCATACCCCTCCTAGCACGATCACTTTCCAAAACAACAATCCTCTCCCTCAATTGCTTGAGTTCAAGGCCTTGTGAGCTAACAACTTGTACTAAGTCTGCATTTTGCTTTTGCAAGCTTATGCAGACTGCCGTCAATTCCATAAGAGTCATTGGTTCCAGTCTGCCCTCTTCTAAAATGGGGATTTGACCTCCCAAGTCAGATTCATTGGGCATGGATGAGGACTTAATAATGGTGGGACTGCCTTGGCTAGCATCTAAGCCAGAACCAATAGTCCCAGCCTCATCCAGGTCACCAGCCACACTTGTGGTGGTGGTTCTTTCTGCTACATGGCTAGGACCACCAGAGGAGAACACTCCAGTAGTCCTTTGGCGTTTCATCAACCTATATTCAGGGGGTGTGGAAGATGGTGTGGAAGAATGGGTGGATGTGGGTTGGTTAAGGGGTGTTTGGGATTGTGAAGGTTGTGTGTCAGCGTTGGAAATAGGCACATCAACGCCAACATTGAGTGTGTCAGCGTTGAAGGATTCTGAGTCAATTTGCATGTGTGCAGGTGAAGGTAAAGGTTCAGGAATTGGTTCAAGTTGTGGTTGGGGGTCAATTTGTGGTTTGGGGTCTGGTTGAGGTTGTGTTGCTGCAATAACAGCAAGCATAGGTTGGGTTAAAGGTAGGTCACACTGGGGTGGTGAGTTCATCTTCATAAAAATAGCTTTCTTTTGCTCAGGGATCTTATAAAAATCATTGTGATCCCTTGAGCAGTAACCTTGGTCATCAAAAACCATTTGCAGAAAACGGGGATAAGCTAAAGTCATTTTGTTCCCCTTGTTTTTACACATGCCCTCAAAAATCATTTTAGAATAATTAAATTTTTGCCCTGTTGCAATGCACACAATAGCACTGGCAATGGATCTATTGATCTCATTGTGTGCAGTACATTTGGGACTCAAACATTGAAGGAGGACATGTATGAGGTACTTCCAGGCTGGGGGAAATTCCTGCTTATGATACTTGTTAAGAGTACCTTCATCAGGAAAAGGATATCCCAAAGCCCTAAGCCCTTGTTATATTTCATTTATGGGAAGGGTGGTTATACCATCAGCATCATCAAGATGCAAGGCTTGGCGTACCAAAGCCTCAGTAACCACCCAAGGTCTCCCATGAACAATAGAAGTCAATGTGGTTACTCTATTAACTGTTGAGGAACTGACAGTGTTCCAAAACTGCTTAATATGTGTGACTGGAATGAGTGGTGCATGAGAAAGAGCATACCTTAAGGGGGATGCGTTCAAATACGCCAACATTTGTGTGTATTGGGGAAACAGAGTATCATCAGCTTCAAGATATGCAATCATGTTGTGTTGAGATCTGAACCCCAATTCCAATTCTGATGGTCTAAACTTTGGTGCCATTGATGAAAGCTGTTAATTTTAAGTAAAGAAGATGAAGTTGATAAGAGAAAATTGTTAGTTGATAAAAATTATAGATACCCAGTTTAAAATAGGAGCCAAATTTATAGGAGAAGAAGATGCATGTGATAGGCCCAAAAATAGGCAAGTATTTTCAAAAATCAATCATGAAAATATTGAAAAAGTTATAAGTTATCTCATGCATTAAATGAAAGTAACAACTCCTAAAATTACGGCCTAAAAATTTGTCAAAAAGTAACAACTGGGTAGGTCCCATTGAGTGTCAACGGTCAAAAATAACCTATCAACGCCCAACGGCTATAATCTTGTCAACGTTTGCCTATAGCCATGTCAGCGTCCAATTTGGTCACAACAACGCTTGGAAAATTCTTGTCAGCGTCCAAAAAGAAAAGTGTTTTAAAAATGAAAAATGACCTTAACAAGTAATTTATCATAGAGAAGATAACCAAAGGCTGATAATTATTATAGGGCGGCAAGCACTGTCCAGTTATGCACACTTGCATAAGCAAGATAGACATACCAGTCCTCTAGTGTCCCTTGCTAACCAAAACTCTTAACAACCAAGTTACCTTATAAAATCCTTGTTACTCCCAGGTAAATCCCATATCAAAATCATTCCCAAGTCTCCCAACAGGCCACAACCAATTCTAGGCCAAAAATGTCTTGGAAGCATGCATAGTATATCAACTTTGCATGCTACAGTGCCTCATGATTTAGTAGAAACTAACTCACACTCACCTGTGGACACAATCTAGAATTGTGATAAGAGTATCATATGGATACCCAAACATCCTAAGGTTCCTAAAACCTCCCCTTAAACTATGATACAAAAGTTTGCTAGAATCATGCATGAACATAAAAAATTTATGTCAAGATAGGAATGAAACATTCCAACCATCATCCATAAATAAAAACTTGTCCAAATGCTTCTCCATTGATCCATAAGCAACTCTGTATCCAATGGTATACTGCTAACACCATCTGCACATTTAGATTGAAAACCACAAAACTAAAATTGTTTCTGACAACGCCCCAATAACACATGACAGCGTTGAGGGAAGCTTTGTCAGCGTTAGACAATTATATTGCTGACAACGTTGCACAAACACTTATTAGCGTTCAAGCGACCTTTGTCAGTGTTAGAAAAATATAGTGGAAAATCTAAATCATCAATAAGACCAATAACAATGCATCATCCTGTACATACTTTTACAAAAAGACTCCAAAACACATATTATGTGAGATTAACCATTCCAATACTTGTTACCAAGTGTTGAAATCTCCCAGCATCAAAAGGTTTAGTTAGTAAATCTGACACATTTTCCTCAGTGTCAACCCTATCTGGTTGTATTAAACCTTTCTTAAAGCAATCTCTTATAAAATGGTGTCTAATTTCTATGTGTTTAGTTTTAGAATGATGTACAGGATTCTTAATGATGCATAAAGTGATGTTATTGTCAACAAATATCTTAGTATGCATGAAATTGTACCCATAGTCCAACAGCTGGTTCTGAATCCACAAAACTTGGCCACAACATGCAGTTGCAGCCACATACTCTACTTCAGTTGTAGAATTAGCCACCACTGTTTATTTCTTGCATTGCCAAGATATCAACCTACTCCCAAGAAACTAACATCCACCAGTTGTGGATTTCCTATCAAACTTATCACCTCCATAATCACTATCTGAATATGCAATCAGCCCCAATGGTGAATCCTTTGGGTACCACAAACCAAGACTAGGATAGCATCTTAGGTACCTCAAGATCCTCTTTACAGCATAAAGGTGACATTCTTTGGGAGTCACTTGATGGCGTGCACAAGCACACACAGCAAACATGATGTCAGGTCTGGAGGCAGTAAGATACATCAAGGATCCAATCATGGATATATAATGCCTGACATCAACATATTTCCCATCTCCAATCCTTCCCCAAGGGTGTTCTCTATCCATTGGAGTAGTAGCCCTCTTTTCATGTGGAGAAAAGCTAAACTTCTTTAAGATCTCAGCAACATATTTGTCCTGGGAGATGAAGATACCATCCTCTTTCTGCTGAACTTGTAAACCAAGAAAGAAGTTCATCTCCCCCATAGCACTCATCTTGAATTTGTCTGTCATAAGCTTGGAGAAATCCTCACTCATCTTTGGATCAGTAGACCCAAAAATGATATCATCAACATAGACCTGCACAAGCAACACATCCTTGCCTTTCTTCTTTGTAAACAGTGTCTGATCTATGGTGCCCCTCTTGAATCCATTGTCCACCAAATAGGTAGACAAAGTACCATACCATGCTCTTGGGGCTTGATGAAGGCCATACATAGCCTTTTTGACTCTATACACTTTATCTGGATGCTATGGATCCTCAAAACTAGGAGGTTGCATTACATATACTTCCTCAACAACGGTGCCATAGAGAAAGGCACTCTTGACATCCATTTGATAGACAGTGAAGCCCATGCAGGATGCATAGGCTAGAAAAATCCTCATAGCTTCAATCCTTGCAACTGGTGCAAAGACTTCCTCATAGTCTATCCCCTCCTCTTGTGTATAACCTTGAGCCACTAACCTTGCCTTGTTTCTGACCACAATGCCTCTTTCATCTCTTTTGTTCCTGAGAACCCATCTTGTCCCTATAGGTCTGACATATCTAGGACAATCAACCAGCTCCCAAACATCCTGAATTGCAAATTGGTGAAGCTCATCCTGCATTGCTTCCACCCAACTTGGTTCTTTGAGAGCATCAAATATTTTCTTGGGTTCCTCTTGTGACAGAAAACAGGCAAACAAACATGCTTGCACAAGAGGGGTATCAACCTTCTTGTGTATATTAGCAATAAACCCACCAAGACCTTGATGAGATCTTCTAGTCTGAACTGGAGTCATGACATCACCAATGATCTGGGAAGGGGGGTGATTCTTCATTGTGGAAGTGAGAACTCCTCCTTCAAAAAGTCTGGTGTCCTCAACCTCATTCTCCATGTTGCTAATATCTTCTTCATCATACTCTCTTATATCAACATAAGGATGACCTTCTTCATAAGAATTGGAAGGTTCACCTTGTTCAAAAGTGGAAGAGAAAAGATGTGCAAAGGTGTTGTCAACGTCTGAACCTTGTTTGTCAGCGCTTGGGCTAACAATGCTTGAACTGTTGTTGTCAACGTCTGAGCCATCAACGTCTGAATTGGTCTTGTCAGCGCTAGATTTGCCTTTGTCAGCGCCTGAAGGACCATGCATGTTTGTATCTGGTGGTGCTTGAAAACCACCATTATCTTATCCAGCAGCAGCAGCAGCAAAAGCATCTGTCCAAATGGGAATGGAAACATATTCTAGAATAGGAGATGTCTTTTCTGCTTGTGATCCAACCTTTTCATGAACCTGAGTACCTGAAACATCAACAACTTGTTCCTCCATAACATTTGAAGTTACCTTCACAATGTCTGGATTAGTGACAGGTATATAATTTAAAGTTCTAGATAAAGGTTCCAAGTCAAACAACCAATTAGGACCACTTTCAGGATCACTAGGTTTTTTTTCTAAAAACCTAACATGTACTCTTTCAACTATACGTTTGTCTTCTTTAAGATAAACCCTATATCCCTTGCTATGCACTGAATACCCCATGAAGTAACCCTCATCACCTTTTGCACTAAATTTCCCTAAGGCATCACTAGTATCCAATACTACTACATGACAACCAAAAGGTCTGAGAAAACCAATATTAGGTTTTCTACCCCAAAGTAACTCATAAGGTGTTTTGTTCTGAATTTTGTTAACCAATGCTCTATTTTGCACATAGCAAGCTGTGTTAACAGCCTCAGCCCAAAAGGCTATAGGAAAGTGAGCATCAGCCAACATTGTTCTGGCTACTTCAATTAGGGTTCTATTTTTCCTCTCAGCAACCATATTTTGTTGTGGGGTTCTAGCAATGCTAAATTGCCTAGTAATTTCTTTCTTGGCACAGAAATCATCTAGCTTCTTATTCCTAAATTCTCCACCATTATCACTCCTAAGCATTTTAACCTCATTGCCAGACCTCTTCTCAATCTGAGTGATAAAATTAATTAGAATATCAGCTGTGTCACTCTTCATAGCAAGAAAGAATGTCCAAGTAAACCTAGAAAAGTCATCTGTGATGACAAAGCAATATGACTTACCATTCAAACTTTCTATATTGGTTGGACCAAAGAGGTCCATGTGAAGCATATGAAGAGGTCTAGAACTAGTGTGCACCTGTTTAGACTTGAATGAGACCTTGTGATGCTTGCCTTTAAGACATGCAAGACAAGAGTGGTCATTGTGGAAGGCCTTCTCAGGCAAACCATCAACTAAACCAAGCCTCACAAGTCTATTGATATTTTTGAAATTTATGTGCCCTAGTCTTCTGTGCCACAAATTACTCTCATCTACTAAGGCCTTAGCATAAAAACAAGACATATTATTGTTCATTTTAATCGCATTTAAATTCACATTATATATGTCTTTATGCCTAGGTGTTCTATACTCAATATATTTCTCATCAGGGATCTTAAAATCCTTGCTTAACACCAAACACTCAGTATCAGTAAAAAGAACTTTATTTTTGTTATCACAAACTTGTGATACACTAAACAGGTTGTAATCAAGTTCTTTTACCAGGAAGACGTTCTCAAAACGCAGATTCTTGGTGAGAAGGGTTCCTTTGCCTGTGATAGTACCATATCCGCCTCCAAAGTATACCTTATCACCATCTTTAATAGGAGAGAAGTTCGTCAGATAGTCTTCCTTTCCTGTCATGTGCCTTGAGCATCCACTATCCCAATATCCATAATCATTGACCTGTCTTTGAATGCCCTGCACATAAAGAAAACAAATTAGTTTTCTTTGGGAACCCAAGTCTTAAAAGACTTGGATTCATCTGGTTGTTCAATAAGAACAGACTTAGTTCTCACAACAACCCCATTCTCATCCTTCTTAGGATGAAATACCCAGTTAACCCCAATAGGTTTTGTAATGACCTTTGAAATGTAATTAAATCTATTGCAAGTCATTGAAATCCCATTATCATTAGGGTTTTGATCTTTCTTGGGTCTCCATGTTAAGCTTGAAGAAGCTTTAGACCCCTTACCTTGTGGTTGCAAATATTTAGGTCTGGTCACGTTTTTGTCAGCGTTAGAATTTATCCTGTCAACGCTGAAATTACCCTTGTCAGCGTTGAACCTAGGGTTTGCTACAGAAACCCATTGCCTATTTGACCAGGTGTTTGTCTTTTGCAATGGTCTTTTTCCATGAGTGTTAGACCCTCTAGTAAAGAATAGAGCAGGTCTAATCACTTGTGGACTTTGCTGCACACAAGGTTTGGGTCTGACAACGTTTGACTTCCTAACAACGTTGACTTTGTTCCTGTCAGCGCTGAAATTGTTACTGTCAGCGCTGGCTTTGGGAGCGTTGACACACTTGTATGCCAAGTGTGAAAAGCTACCACAAGTGTAACAGGCTTTTCTAGACACAACCTTAGGTCTAGAAGAGAAGAAGCTTGTTCCATGATTGCTAACTTGGCTCTTGGAAGACCTAGTATTCCTATACATCTCTGCATATTTAATGGTAGGTCTTCTAACAGTGTTTGAGCCTAGGTGAACAGCTTCACCAGTGATTGGGTTAGTAACCTTAATGGGTGGTGACTCATTAGGACTTTCACATAGCAAGCCACCCTTGACAAATAAAGTAGGGTTAGCCTTCTTCCACTCATTCAGGTCAGTCAGTTTTTGTTGATACTCTTCAACTGGAGTGACAACTCTTGGTGGAGGAATGAATTCCTCCTCTTGGAGCTCTGGCAAACCAGTCCAAGATAAGTCCCTTTGTTGGACACCATAGAAGTCACCAGCTGGTGGTGGAACCAAAGAGTAATAATTCATCCCAATCCCAGTCATGTCCTTAGGATCCCTTTGTTTAGCTACACAGTCTCCTAGGGTTTGGGTGGCTCTATCAAATCTTTGAATTTTGAGGCCAACATTATCTTTATTTTTAATGGCCTCATCTAACTTAGCCTGTAATTCACCATTAACCCTTTCCATGATGTTTCTAATATCCATACTACCCTCTAACTCATGTTTTAAGATATTGATTTTATCTTTTAAGTCAAACTCCATTTTCTTGAATTCAGAACCGGTTTTCTCAGTTTCAGTAAGAGCTAGTTGGTAATTAGACAATTTACATCTTTCAATACTCATATCATCTTTTAATTTTAACACCTCTTTGTTAAGTCTTTCAGTATTTAACCTACAACCTTTGCTACAAAAAGCGTCATCATATACCTCATTATCAGATGAAGAGGAGGAGTGTGCCATGAGAGCATATTCAACATGCTCTTCTTCTTCAATATCAGCAACCAAAGCTTTATCCTCTTCAACATTCTTAGCTAAATAGCTCCAATCCCATCCCATACCATCAATTCCTTGAACTGCAACCATGGCTTTGGAATCCTAAGCTTTGACAATCTGACTTGAGGGTTTACCAGCATCAGATCTTCTAGGAGATCTTCATTCCCTCATGAAGTGCCCCATACGATGGCAGTTGTAGCATTCAACTTTGGATTTGTCAAATCCAGCTGTGTCTTTAGCATTGAAGGTCATTTTCTTCTTAAACCTTCTGTTCCACATGTTTGCTCTTATACTAGCAAGAGCCATGTTCCACTTGATGTCCATCTCTTCCAAGTGCTCATCACTTATCTGCTCAAGGTCCTCATATGTAATCACTGAACCATTGGGCAAAGAAGCAATGTAAGCACAAACAGTATCCAAATCCAAACCAGCAGGTTTAACTCTTGGGGAGTCATTCTTGAATGTGTCAGCGTCTGAATAGGAGACGTTGACAGGACTTGTTCCAGCGCTGACATATTATGATCCAGTAACTGGATGCATATAAGAGTCCTTCTGATTGAATTGACCTTCACTATGAGAGAAGAAGGCCATGTTGCTGGTGGTAGATTTGCTTCCATGCTCTAAAAGAGTTTCTTCTTCCAACAGCCTTAGTTTGTTGTAGATGTCATCAAACGAGGAGCTCTTGTAAGTATTGTTGGCAAGAATAGATCTTGCCTCGATCTTCCATGCCTCACCAAGACTTTTAAGAAAGGTAGCATTGATGTCAACATCACCAACTTGTGTCCCCATGAAGGACAACTTGCTTGTAATGTCAAGCAATCTGCTTCTCACACTACTCAGTTTCTCATTGGGTTGAGCTTTGAAGACAGCATAATCATGCAGAAGTTGCTTTTTCTTTTCCTCCTTAGTGTCTGCATTGCCACCATATGCAACTTCAAGAGCTTCCCAAAGATCTTTATCAGATTCATAGCCTCTATATTTATGCTGGTTTTCTTGTCCCAAAGAGACTTTCAGAATATTTAAGGCTTTCATGTCAACCCTTTTCTTTGCAATGTCATCAGCAGCCACAACTCTACCATCTCTAGGTTTTTCTCTCTTATCCTCTTCAGAACATCCAGCAACAGCTGATCTTTGAGCAATGACATTAAGAATCTTTTGAGCCTTATTGAATGTGTTTCCATATTCAATAATCTCCCATAGTGTGTAGTCATAGATCCCCAGATATTGTTCAAAGTTGAATTTCCACAAGTCAAAGTTGGTTGCATCAAGCATGGGAATCTTGATGTTTGGTAAGGCTGAGGACGAGGAGGTTATTGCTTCAGACATGATGTTGTTAGGGTTTCTGAGAAAATTAGGGTTTTGGTGATTTTTAGGATCAAAAGTTCCTCAACAAGCTCTGATACCACTTGTTGATCCCAAACTTAGATCGATTAGCTTTGTATATACGAGATTAGATCAAGTAATACACGTAGAGAAACCTTTGTATATGATTATGAATCTAAGTGTTATGCGGAATTTAACACTTAAACAAGAACACATAATGATATAACAAACTTTCACTTGGATTATCAATATCAAACTTGCTTACAATGAAAGTAGTTTACGAATGAAAACTTATATGAAACTTATATCAAACATTAACCTAAAGGTCTTCTTTTATAGACATAAGAAGCCTTGTACAATAATCTACGTATCAGCTATTCTAGGTAAAGATAAATATAGAAAATACATTGTTGTTCTTATCTTTACTAGAAGTAATCTAGAATATAATACATGCGTAGAATATATCTTCCATCAGTGCTTGTCTTCAATGTGTCAACACTTGACTTTGTCTTGTCAATGCTTGAGCTGTCAGCGCTTGTTTTGTTCTTGTCAACGCTTGATTTACTCTTGTCAGCGTTCAAGTGATCTGGCCTTAATTTATTCCCAACACTAATGCAGTCTCGAGAAGGGGGAGATAAGTCTGACGGTTCACCCGAGCGACCAGATCGAGAGCTGGCCAGAGCCGCTCACCGCACGAGCATGTGGGACAGGATGAACACTGGGAAAAAGACTCCTGGTTCGTCCCAAAAAAGTGGTCCTCACCCAAAGGATGGGGCACCACCCCCGTCTCCAGACCCATCAGGGGAGGACTCAGATGACCATCCGCCTAAGCGTCGTCGACCTAGGCGTACCCCTCCACCACCACCAAACAATGATGAGTATTATGGTGGCCCTTATTATCGAGATGCAGAAGCGGAGGATCTTTCCCGCCCGTGGTGTGAACCATGGGATGACCCTAGGCTCACCTGGCCATGGGCGGATCCCAGGGAAGACCCGTTCACCCTCCGCATACGGAACTACTCCGAGGACACCAAACGTCGCATGCCGGTGTGTGTCAATACCTATGATGGGACTGGTGATCCGGATGATCACCTTAAAATATTCGATACGCAGGCTAAAATTGAGCGATGGCCCATGCCTATATGGTGCCAAATGTTCAATTCAACTCTGATCGAAAATGCCCGTGACTGGTTTGAGGGACTCCCTCCACGAAGCATTGATAGTTTCACGGAACTACACACAGCGTTCAAGAATAATTATACTCAGAGGAAGAAATATAATAGGGATCCGGTCTCATTGGCGACTGTCAAACAACGGCCGGGGGAGTCCACAGAAGCCTTCACTGAACGCTTCAATGATGAGTGCACGCGCACAAAAACAATGTCGGAACTCCTGAAAATCTCTGACTACATGCACACCATAACAGACAGGGAATTGATCAGGCGCCTCAATGACAAGCGTCCAGAGAGATATGATGACCTCATGGAAAGGGTCAGAAATTTCATAGAAGGAGAAACAGCTGTTGTCACGGCTTACCCATCTAGAGGAAATGGGTACCTGTCAAACGACCAGTCTCGGAGACAGTCGGGCGGTCAAGGCAATCAGAACAATAGCAAGGGCTCAGACTATAAGAGCCAGAATAAAGGAGGGCGGTCGGAAGATAAGTTTACCCCCTAAAGATGTCCTACCGGGAGATCTTGCTGACGGAAGGGGCAAACTTTCCAAGGCCTCCCCCAATGACAACTCCGCCGGACCGTCGGCAAGGAAATCGCTTCTGCGAGTTCCATAATGACAAAGTCCATGATACGGAGGAGTGTATTCAGCTCAAGAAGCACATTGAGTCACTGATCAAATCAGGAAAACTCAAGCACTTAGTTAAGGATTGGAAGGATGGAAAAGACAACAAGAAATATGATAAGAAGGATCCCCAAAAGGACAAACCTTCGACCATATACATGATCCAATCCAGACAACACCACACGAGGCAGAAAGTTGGCCAAAAATTTTCACGCGGCAGGGAAATCACGTTTCCCCCCATCACAGCAAGCGATGTGATTGATGCGCCTCTCACTATTGAGATAAGTATTGGAACGCACAATGTTCGTCGCATGTATGTGGATGGAGGGTCGTCAGCAGAGGTACTGTATGAAAACTGTTTTGTGCAGTTGTGCCCAGAAATAAGAAGCCAATTAGTACCGGCCACGGCGCCGCTCACTGGCTTTAGTGGAGACACTATCTGGCCGATAGGGCAACTGCGTCTGCTTGTAACCATTGGGAATGAGGAACAATCGACTACGGCGTGGATGAACTTCATGGTGATACGCTCACGTTCTCCCTACAATGGGATCATAGGCAGACCAGGTATTCTGGCTATACGGGCGGTACCCTCCACGGCACACGGAATGATCAAATTCCCTGTTGAGGGAGGAATTGTCACCATTTACAACACAATCGTACCAACATCCGAGTGTCATACCGTGGCAACCCCGGCCCCACCTGTTCCACCCAAGGATGGGTCACCACCTCCCAATTGGAAGGTGGCAATTCATCCTGACTACCCGGAACAGGAGGTATCCATAGGGGGGGGGGGGGGGCGCTCTCGGATAACGGCAAAAGGGCCATGTGCTCTTTTTTAAGTGCAAACCTAGATATATTCGCATGGGAGACAAAGCACATGACAGGCGTGCCATGTGCGATAGAAGAACATAAGCTCCAGATCCGCCAGGGGTACCAACCCATCAAGCAAAAGAAGTGTGGCCAGGCGCCTGAGCGCAGCCGAGTGATACTGGAGGAAGTATGAAAACTAGTGGACGCAGGTATCATGCGCGAGGTATACTACCACGAGTGGTTATCTAACCCGGTCATGGTCAAAAAACATGACGGAAGTTGGCGCATGTGTGTGGATTTTACGGATCTGAACAAAGCCTGCCCACAGGATTGCTACCCGTTACCGGAAATCGACTGGAAGGTGGAATCCCTATGCGGATATCCCTTTAAGTGCTTCTTAGACGCATATAAAGGATACCACCAGATCCAGATGGCGGAGGAGGATGCAGAAAAAACGGCGTTCCATACAAGCCAGGGCGTATGTTGTTATACGAAAATGCCGTTTGGACTAAAGAACGCCGGTGCTACATACCAGCGGCTTGTGGACAAAGCTTTCGAATCACAGATAGGCCCCAACTTGGAAGTCTATGTGGATGACTTGGTCATAAGAAGTCATACGGATGATGCACTTCTTCGGGATGTCCAAGAGACATTCGACACACTGAGGAGGATTAACATGAAGCTAAACCCAAAGAAATGCACGTTTGGGGCAACGGAGGGAATTTTCCTTGGATATTTGATTGATCCAACCGGCATTAAACCTTGCCCAGAGAAAACGGACACAGTGATACAGCTGTCATCCCCTCAGACACGGAAGGAGGTGCAATCCCTAAATGGGAAACTGGGCGGGCTAAATAGGTTCCTATCCAAATCCGCTGAGAAGTCTTTACCCCTATTTAAGACACTCAAGAAGTGTATTAGGAAGGGAGACTTCCGATGGACGAAGGAAGCCGAGGAAGCTTTTGGCCAACTCAAGCAGCATCTTGCATCTCTCCCTATGCTAGTAGCTCCCCGGCCAAAGGAGGAACTCATTATGTATCTCTCAGCCACTCATGGCGCAATAACCGCGGTACTCATGACAGATAGAGATACAGTGCAAACTCCGGTCTACTTCATAAGTAGAACATTACAAGGGCCGGAGCTGAATTACTCCTCTATGGAAAAATTGGTGTTAGCACTAGTGTTTGCTACAAAGCGGTTGCGCTGATACTTTCAGGCGCACCCAATTGTAGTCATTACGAACCAACCAATCAAGCAGGTAATTTCTAGACCGGATGTGGCAGGGAGGCTAGAAAAATGGAGCATCTTATTGGGGGAGCACAATATATCTTATATGCAAAGGACGGCTGTGAAAGGCCAGATCTTGGCAGATTTCCTGATTGAGAAGCCAGATGAGGAAGGGCCAATCGTTAAACAAGACGAGACTCCAACAGAACCATGGATGTTATTTACGGACGGATCTTCGTGTACAGATGGGTCCGGAGCTGGTCTCATCCTCACAAATCCGGAAGGGGTGGAGTTCACGTACGCCCTCTGTTTTGAGTTCACGGCCACCAACAACGAAGCGGAATATGAAGCATTAATTGCGGGTTTAAAAATCGCCGCTAGAATGGGAGTCCGCAACCTTAAGGCCTACGTGGACTCACGGCTTGTTGCGAACCATATTCTAGGTGGATATGTGGCTAAGGAGGACAACATGGTCAGATACTTGGAAAAAGTCAAGTCACTAATCGCGGCTTTCAGCAAATTTTCCATCAAGCAGGTGCCAAGAGACGAGAACAAGAAGGCGGACGCTCTCATCAAGATCGCATCCACAAGCTTCGCTCACTTGTCCAAACAAGTCTTGGTGGAAATACTCAAGGAGAAATCTATAACAGAAGGGGACGTCGCTACAATAGTTGAGGAGGATGGACCTACATGGATGACCCCGATCATCAACTATTTGACTAGTGAGACCCTTCCGGACGAGGAAAAAGCAGCACGACGCATCAGGAGGAAGTCGCAACACTTCGAACTTCGAGAAGGCATCCTTTATAAACGCTCTTTCTTGCAGCCGTGGTTGTGTGTGTTGGACCACGTCAGGCCGCTTACGTAATCAGTGACATACATGAAGGGTTATGCGGCATGTACGCAGGTCCACGGTCCGTGGTAGCTCGAGCCTTACGAACAGGATACTATTGGCCTACCATGCACAGGGACGCGCGCGACATGATTCGCAAGTGCAGTGATTGCCAAGTGCATAGACCAGTGCCGCGACATCCGTAGCAGGAGCTTACACCTATTACATCCCCATGGCCATTCTATAAGTGGGGAATTGACATCGCATGACCGTTTCCTGTGGCTGCGGGGGGAGTTAAGTTCTTGATTGTCGCAATGGACTACTTCACACGATGGATAGAGGCCAAAGCAGTCAAATCCATGACAGGCAAACAAGTTAAAAAGTTTGTTTGGGAGCATATTGTGTGCCGTTTTGGCCTACCAGGAGAGATCATCTCGGATAACGGTAAGCAGTTCGCGGATAATCCATTCAAGGACTGGTGTGCATCATTGAATATCAAGCGGCGCTTCGCATCTGTTAAGCATCCGCAGACAAATGGCCTCGTGGAACGAGCAAATAGAAGCTTGGGAAATGGCATCAAGGCGCGTCTGGATGAACGTAGTGCCAAATGGGTCAACGAGTTACCACATGTGCTATGGGCGCATAGAACTATGATCAAAACAGCCAACGGAGATACTCCATTTGCTATGGCCTACGGCACTGAAGCTGTTATACCAGCAGAGATAGGAATGCCTACCATTCACACGGCGGAGGTTAATGTCGTTACGAACGACGAGCAGCTGCGAATCAACCTGGATCTGTTGGAAGAAAAAAGGGAAATAGCAGCCATCAATGAAGCTAAGTCCAAAGCTAAAATGAAGGCTTATTATGACGCCAAGGTCAAAGGTGTTTCTTTTCGACCGGGAGATTATGTCTATCGTGCTAACGAAGCAAGTCGAGCGGAGAATACAGGAAAGTTGGGCCCTAAATGGGAAGGACCGTACGAAGTTACGGAAGCCTTGGGGCGAGGTGCGTACAAGTTACGTGACATGGATGTCCGCGACCTAGAACGCACATGTAACATCTCCAATCTCAAAAGGTGCTATCTTTGAAAGCTAGGGCTTCCGCATAGGTGCTTCGCTATATGTGGCTTTAATGAAGAACCATGCGGTTTATCTGTTTTTCTTCTTATGTTTTGTTTAGGTTCCTTTTTTTTCTTAGGACTTATCATTCTTGTTCAAACAAAAAATGTAAACGTTCTAATAAAATGTCGTGGCGCCTAGCTAGCTCCACGGCTTGTTTCGTGCAAATCATTTTTTAGATTTTTGTCAGTCATATGAATTTTAGTTATTATTATAATATGTCATGTTTCATTCGTATGCATTCATTCAAATTACTGTACATGTACTATACGCCTCCAGGCGGGGTAAGAGGATTAGGTGAACCTACTAATTCAACTTGCCGCGTAAGAGGGATGCAACCCCAGCCGCACGGATCATGTATCCTTACTAGACACCTTACTCACAAGACGTTGTGGTAAGTTTCGTATGCCGTACTCACGCAGTGCTCCGCATAGTAAAGACGCACGTCGCATGTCTAGTAAATTATAGGCTTGTAGGTATTTTCCCTTTTTGTGTAAGACGTGACATATCATGCGGTATTGGCATACAATGTTCAAACAAAATGAAAATACACAAGTTTCAAAAATAAATAACAAAATGGCCGTGGTCATCACGGACTTCCATAAAAAAGGCAATCATTTCACATATGTCTTAGCCGTGTACATACACGGACGAATAAAATTACAAATGTTTACAACTGATAAATTACAAGGGGGGTAGGAATTCCCCTATTTCCTTCTTCCTGTCTTCAATCAGAGCACGGAGGACCTCCCCACGAGCATCCTTCCCATCTTGGGCTTTGACCGCAATCGCATCCAATGCTTCTACAAGCAGTTTCTCACCTTTCATCGTTTTGGAGGCGGAATCATAAGTGGCCAAGGTCAAAGGGATGGGATCCGCAGTCAGCCGGGATATTATTGCCTCGTTTGGAGCGTCTCTAATGGTCTCAAGCTCATCTAGGAGAGGGTGTTGGATCTCCGCCAAGGCATTCATGGACGCGGTCATATTATCCGCGGCTGAGAGATTGTGGTAGGGATGCTGCATGATGTCTTCATTTTTGCCTATCAGTTCTGCAGCTTTGACCAAACCCTCATGTCTACCACGGTCGATACCATCAGATACGACCCCGGCAAATGCCTGCAATAGGTGTGGAGCTTCCAGGGCCCTGCTCACAGCAAGTCGCAGTCCTTGCCCGATTATCCACCTGCGTCCAGCTATAGCGGATAGCAGGGGAGGACATAGTCTCTCAGCATAACTTATGGCCATCTTGCTTAGCTGCTCATCCGCTAAGGCAGCCTGCTCTTCCAGGTTGGTCCGCGCCTGTGTCAATTCATCCTTCAGCGCATCACGCTCTTGGGCAATGTTGAAGGATTGTACGGTCACGGACTTGGTAGCAGCTTTGGCCGCAGACACCTGCATATATAATTTTGAGTTATTACAAGGATATATACTTTTGGGCCAACTAAAATACTCAAGGTTTGAGTATATGTACAAAAATTTCGAAAATGTACCTTCTCATTTGATGCGGCTACAAGGGCTTCGAGCTCGGCAATGCGCTTCTCTCGGGTGTCGGCGTGATGAGCTTGCTCTTTTACCGTCGCCTCGGCTCTCACCAGCGCTGCCTGCAAGGACACGATGGTCTTTTCGTTCTTCACGACCATTGCCTCACGGCGAGCTATCTTTTTATCGGCCCGATTCACATTTGTAAGGGCCTTGATCAAACGGCGTCTTAAAGCGGCTCCCACCGTCACTTGGTGTGCGGACGACACGTCGAATTGCTCCAAAAGGGCTTCATGATCCAGCTCATCTAAGTCTTGGGCAAGGACTGGGGGGTGATATGCACAATGAATTTTGAACACTCGGATTCCGCCTCCAACCTTGTCAGACTTGAGAGGTTCCATGCTTGGCGCAAGTTATCTTCTGGCCCTTTGGGGTGTGTCTCCTTGGCGTGTGTCGTAGCGGGGGATGGGGGTTTGTTAGTTGGTACGGGTGATGGATTCCTCCCCACTTCTTCCTCCTGCGCTACGGTCGACGGATTAGCCCTGTTATTGACATAGCAAAATTAGTCTAAGCATTATATATTTCACAAAGTATAGTGACATGACTAAATATTCGAAGGATACTTACGAGGTATCAATGGCAGGGTCTGGGCAGGTAGGAGCTACGGCGCTCACGGGCGTGACTCGCAGGACTGGCCCTCCCATGTTCGGGGTGGAGTCGGCCTGAGCAGTCGTAGTACCACTCCCCTCTCGGTACTGCGGATGATCTTTCCTCAGTTTCTTTGGGGGAGCATTTGCGGCCCCGGCCTCATCTCCTATCTTCTTTGCCACCCTCCTGGTGGTCTTTCTCTTCTTAGATATGGGTGGGGCGGACCCGGAAGCTTGAGTGGTGTCTTCATTAGGATCATTCTCCTCTTCCTGATGGGTCGCGGTCCCCTCCAACAGAGGTTCTTCACCATCTTCATTATGGAAATCCAATGGGTATTTCTCGATGATGGGCTCTCCTTCATCCGATCTGGGCTCGGACGTCTCTTCAAGCGGCATGGTGCGATCAGCGGTTGCCTCCAGCAGGGGGAGCTCATTCTCCTTCAGAGGCTGGAACCCTTCGGCCACCTTCATTGGGTCGCCCTGGCGGATTAGTCCGTGTAGGTTCATTTCTGCGGACATTTACAAGTATATGGGTTAGTAAAGTTCTACAAATATGCATGACAATTCGAATCTACAAAGTATAAATAGACCTACCCTCTCCCTGTTCCGTCAGGAAGCACAAGTATAAGTCATCTCTCCCAAAGTAGCGGCGGCTTATCCCCACTAAGCATAGAAAGTGTTCCGGCAACCCTCTATGGAATTCTGTGCGGTGGGTATCTAGTGTCTTTAAGTCTTTGCTGCTATAGTCTTTGGCTTTGGGCGGATAGTCTTTGGGTTCTTTGGTTTTGAGTACGAAAGGGGTAGGGAATACCTTCTCGTCTACAAAAAAGTAATGGTCGTACTAGTTCTTAAGGGAGTCTAGAGGCTTCCTATACGTCATAGGGGCATTCCCGGGTCGTTTTTTAAACGACAGCCACCCATTCACTAGCTGGGGAAAGTAAAAGGCCCTAAAAAGGTTCACGGTTGGGGTTACTCCGCAGGTATGGCATGTAATTTCAAACTGGTTGATTTTACACGCCCCTATGAAGTGAAGCTGGGTTATGTGGAAGTCATAATACAATAGTAGGTCTACCAAGAATTTCGACAGGGGGATACGGTAGTTGGCCGAGTCAAACAGGCGCGTGTACACGCCTATTTTCCCCGTCGGTGCATCCGTAATCGCTTCACCTTCACCTGGATAGGTGGGGTGTACGCTTTCGGGAATATAATACTTCGACAGAAAGTCGATGTATTTTTCCGCCGACATCACGTTAAGGACATCCGTGATAAGTGGGTTGTCCTTTACCATGTTTTATAAAAAGGTTTTTAAGGGCGTGATGATCTAACCTGCGGCGAAGGAAGTCCGTGGAAAAGAAGGCAAAGTTTTGGAAGTAAAAACTTGAAAATAACAATGGCGGAAGGAAGTGGGAGTTGTGTGTGTAACAAACACACATACCAACTCTTATATAGGGTTGCCTCAGTTTCCGAGGTAACGTGGATGTTCGACACGTGTAGGCCACCACGCCTATCCAACGGATAGGATTTCTGACACTTCTGCAAAATCAGAGGGGGGCCCATGGGTCACTTATTGGCAGTTTTACGTGGCTCAATGGTGGCATTAATGGTGCACTTTTGCAGGCGTGCGACTGGAAAGTTGACTACCATTAATGTTTTTATTCTTGTGTCGGGATATGCGGCTCTCACGTAAGACCGCATTTAATGCTACATTGAATTTGTCTCGGCCGTTACGTGCGGCTGAGGTGCTATTCAAAAAAATATTCCTAAGGCGGGCCGTCACGTGCGGCCAAAACAAAATTTTCAATATTTCTCATGCCCCTAGGTCTTTCTTGGTATGTCCGGAGAGCACCTTGATAGTCTAGAGGTTACACCTACGGCTGTAACAACTAGACTGAGGGGACATGATGACGTATAGTCCCCAGTCGGGTCAGGAACCCGGCTCACGGGTACTACCCGTATCCGGCCCATCACAGATGGGTGGGAATAATGTCATTCAAGCTTACGGGCTTGGATGAACAGTGACCGCACACATGTGTGCGGCCCACGGCCCGGCGCGGCTGACATAGGGTTAGACAGAATCATATTCTGTCTAGGAATAGGTTTACCCCAAAAGAGGAGGATATTCACTACCATAATTAGAAGATAACAATCATTCTAATTCTGATAGTTATCCTTTCTTGGGGCCGAAGTATTAGTGGCAGCCCACTAGGGTTCCACTGCCTATAAAAGGAACCCCCAAGGGTTCCACAAAGGTATTACGTCCTGAACTCTCAACTCACATAAAACCCTAACCGATTACTTACTCTCACGCCTGAGTCTAATCGTGGGAAACATTCCCACGGTAAGCTTAACGCGTGTTGTTTAGTGTGCAGGATCCCAACCAAACAGTTCACTTGGTGCAGGAGCCGGAGCCCAGCCAACCCGAATTAAGCCTAATTCGGGTCTAGCAAGGATCACCCAACTTTTGCATCAACAAGGTTAGGGTCACACCATGGGCGGGAGAGATCATCCTTTTCTACCTCACGATGGTAGGGGCCTCCGTAGTACCCCTCATCGTCCGATGGAAGTGGAGGAGTACGCCTAGGTCGGCGACGCTTGGGTGAATGGTCATCCGAATCTTCGCCTGAGGGACCAGGGGAAGGGGAGGTGCCCCACTTCTTGGCTGAGGATCGCTCTTGTGAGAAGAACTAGGAACCTTCTTCCCGGTATTCACTATATCCCACACGCTTGTGCGGCGATTATGTTTGGTTAACTCCAAGTCTGGCCGCTCGGCTGAATCGTCAGATCTATCTCCTTCTTCACGAGACTACAGTAGTTCCTGCATAACACAGTCCCCTATGCGTTCAAACACATTCTGAGGTTGGGAATTCTCCTCAAAGAGGTTTCGTTCCTGGGTTCGTTTCCTCTTCTTCTTCTAAAGAGAGGTGCCGGATACGGCTCTGCCAAAGTTAAGCCTAGATTGGAGGTTCCTACCTAGGTTTAGCCTTGACGCAATACCCGGGATGATCCTCTCAAAGTTCTACGTGAGACACGAGCGAGTTCTTTCTCACTAAGTGGTTCGACTTCCAATTCTTCTCCAGTTGATGGCCTACGCGGCTCCTTGTTAGGGGCCTTGGGCGCACTCCCTGGGTCAGGGTTGTCCATGGTCATGGTTGGTGGTGGGGTATTAGCGAACGTACCTGTCCTACCCGTGGAGAAGACACTTCGGTTATTTGGTCCTCCTGTTTGGTGTCTAGGGGACTGAGTGGGGATAAGTATCTCGTCCCTTGTAGACTTCCGATTCGCAGGATTCATGTTCCTGGGGTTTCCTTGCGGATGTCCTTTCGTCATTGAAAGAGATCGAGATGAAATTTGCTCAAGCTTAGTATGGCCCCACGGATGGCGCCAACTTGTTGATACAAAAGTTAGATGATCCTTGCTAGACCTGAATTAGGCTTAATTCGGGTTGGCTGGGCTCCGGCTCTTGCACCAAGTGAATTATCTTGCTGAGATCCTACACACTAAAGCAACACGCGTTAGGCTTACCGTGGGAATGTATCCCACGATTAGACTCTGGTGTGAGATTAAGTAATCGATTAGGGTTTAAGAATCGGATGGGAGTTGAGAGTATGGAGAATGTAATACCTTTGTGGAACCCTTGGGGTTCCTTATATAGGCAGTGAAACCCTAGTGGGATTACTGCTTTACTTCGGCCCCAAGCATAAGATAATCACCATAATTAGCTTGATTGTTATCTTCTAATTATGGTGAGTGTATATCATATTCTTTAAGGCAAATTCCAATCCTGATAGGATTGTGATTCTATCTAACCTTGTTCCGGACGTACCGGGTCTTGGGCCACACACATCTTATGCGGCCACTATTCATTCAAGCCCATAAGCTGAGATATCATTAATCCAACCCATTCGTGATGGGCCGGACACGGGTAGTACCCGTAGACTGGGTTCATGACCCGGCTGGGGACTATACGTCATCAAATACCTCCTATTTATACTAGTCCATGGAACGTTCTAGAGACAAGCTATTTCCATGGATATTCTACTACGATCTAGCTTATTCTAAACACATCCTCATCCTTATCTATATATATTTTCTAGATAACTCTAACTATATATTTCTAGTACTATTCTAGATGTTTCATAGAGATATTTTCTATGATAATTCTACGAGTTTCTAGAAGCTTCCTCATCGTGGGCTCGGGCTTTTATGTATATTCCGATATTTATCGGACTAAATAAAGTTTACGATCTAACAACTTCAAGCCCCAAATATGTACACCTCTAAAAGAAGGTTGTATGAACAACCATGCTAATCCTAATGGAAGTCTTCTCACGACTAAGAAAGTCTCTAAAGAAAATAGTTCTAGAATCACAGGAGGTGTTTAATTCGAACAACCATGCTAATCCACCCTGGCCTTTCTCCTCCATCCATTGCTTTCACGAACAAAATCTACCACCTGAGTATTCATTTCCGGTAAGTTTTCTCTTTTGTCACAATTAGGGGTTTCTTTATATTTTTTAATAAAAAGATTGCCTGATTTGTCAGTCTTGACATATTGCGTAATCTTTTTACTCTTTTGGTATGGATATTATTTTTGTTGTATTAAACTTGCATGTAACTAATTAATATCGTATCAATATGCAAGGATCACCGCTAGGAAACATGGAGCTGGAAAATCATAATGGTCTCAATTAGTTTAACTGAACATTATATTTCTATTCATACCTTGAGTTGGGAAGCTTTTGATCTAATAAAGCAAGAAATGGATGCATCTACCAATGATACATGCTGAAGAAGTCTTTAAGTTATCTGATAAAGAGTCGATGGCAGTTTGGACAGACCTACTCGTCCTAGGAAAGGATGTATTTGGTCAATCTATCTACAAGTATAGTCTCTGAACAAACATATGGTCATTAGGGAATAAAATGAACACCCCACGGTGCTTGTTTAATTTGCTTCTAGTTGTCTTGGGAAGACGGCAATATTTGCAGGCGGTGTTGATAAAACTGGAGAGGTACAGTCGAGTGCAATGACAGTGGTTCTGGGGCCTGGGTGACGCTTACTAGCCAGCCCAAGTCCCAAAAAATGAGTTTTGGGGTCATGATGCATGGAAAGTTCTATGTGATTCGAGGTAGTGGGAGACGGCAAGGCGTTGTTATGTAGTGAAAAATATGATTCTGTAGCTAAGAATTGCCGCCAAATTTCTATCTCTCCAGGAGGTGGCATGGTTTCAATGGCTCCTCCACTACTTGCAGTAGTGGCTAGTGAGTAAAATGTTACAGATTACATAGCTATCAAAGTGAAGTAGTATAATAAGGTCAAGACTGTTTAGGTGAACGTAGAAAGGGTGTCCGAAACGCTAATAGCATGGGAAGATGGGGAATTTCTTTCATGGGATGTGGGAAGATGACTCCAAGCTTGAAATATATTCATGGAGTCCAACAGCTTCGTGTATAACTACACATATGGATTCTTTCCCTGAGGACAAACATTAACCTTCGTTAGTTGTAGATCCGGAGGGATACGGTTTCACAAGAAAAATTACTTGGGGCGTTGCACTTCACTATCACGTACTCAACTCTCAAGAATCCCCTAGGAGCCACTGCTTCAAATAGCTCAGCAGTCTACAAATCTTTCTCAAGTAAACCATAATCTATCAGCATCCCCTATTACACCAAGCAGACCACCGCCTGTCAATCCAATCACCACATCACCTAGACCACCATCTACCTCCGGCCCCATCAACACACCAAGCAAATTACCACCTGGTATCAACTCCATCACTCCTTCTAAGAGGCCACCGCCTAACATGAAATCCATCAACCTCTCTGTGTCTGTCCCCCAACGCCACATATTCGGCCTTTACACCTTCAACATCTGGCACATCTCCTAGCAATCTTTCACATCACAGAATGATGTCAAGTCACCATGCCTCCTCCCACTTCCCGATATTCAACTATACTACCACATTTTTCGCCATCCACATCTCCAAACAAACCATAATGATCATCCTACCAGAATTCACCAGTAGGCAACATATTTCATCTCAATCTCCAACATCACCACTTGCTTTACCACCGTTGTATTCTTGGAATCCATCCGAGCAGCATCACTACAACAGTTTTGAACCCTAGGGACGACTTATTCGTCCCTAGGGAGTCACTTTTTCGACATTAAACCCCTAGGGACGACTAAGTAGACCCAAGGGGATTGTGCCCAAAAAATCGTCTCTAGATTTCTAGGGTCGACTTCCCCTTTGAAACCTAGGGACGACCAAGTGGGTCCCACATCCCACTCCGTTGAAAATATTGACTCTCATACGGACGACTCCCCTTTGAAACTTAGGGTCGAAAAAGTCATCCCTAGGTTTTTAATAAGAATAAACTTTTTTTAATGTTTAATAAAAATGCTTTTTTTATAATTATAAATTCATTTTCAAAAAAAAAGTAAGTAAATATAAACTTAGGGACGACTTTTTCGACCCTATGTTAATAGGGGAAGTCGTCCCTAAATGTGACATTCTAGGTGATGTTTGTTACTTTAGGGACGACTTAGTCGTCCCTAGATGTACTTGGGGGGTAAAAAAACTGGGCATTTTTGCAGTTTCTAGATTTTTTCTGGAATAAATCTACAATTCAAAATGACAGAATTCGACAAATCCACAATAAAAAATAATAACAAATCAATAAACGTTACAATACCACATTAAAATAAATTATCCAACTTTAGAATTTCACACTGAACAGAGAAATCATTAAGTCCTCAGGTTGAAAAGCTTTCATTTTGCATATTAAACAACCGTAACACATAAATGTCACAAACAAGTACAATATTAAAGAAAATGAAAAAAGAACCTTCAAATATAAGATACAAAACCAAGTAATCACTTCTTAGCAAGCAACTTTTTGAGTAACATCTCCAACGGGGTGGTTTTTAGAAGGAAAAGCCTGGCTGCACGTTCTTGCAAAATACCCCGCACTTTAATCCCCTTTCCTGAAGCTCGGATTTAAGATTTTCCATGCCAAGAACCTACAAGTCAACGAGAAAATAACATAACTACAGAGCTCTCAATATTTCTTGTCTAGTTACCTTCTATGGTATATTATATAATGGAACTAGAAAAATGAGCTTCTAACAGTCAAACAATATTATCAAAGGTAATCCCATTTCGGGTCACTATATCAGTTGTCATGAATATAGCTTAAAAAATATAGCAAGGAAGACCTCATTCAAAAGAATATACCTTCGGGTCATTATATCAGTTGTCATGAATATAGCTTAAAAAATATAGCAAGGAATGATATTAGCCATCGCAAATTAGAGTTGTGTACTAAATGTCGTATTAAATAGGAGTTCTGCAAACTCTATTGCGCCGCCGATTATTGCTAAGTTTGTAGAAAGTTTGCAGTAATTATCAGAAATTAAAATAGACAATAAAGTTTACAGAATAAACAAATAAATCATGTACCTCCAGCACTTCCATTTGGTTCTTTATTGGAGTCTGACCGGTTCTCATTGTTTGTAACACCAGATTTCTCCTTCTTGTCGCCCATTTCATCATCGTTTTCTTCTTCATCCATGTCATCACTGTCACTATCATCCGCTTTCCTCTTTCCCATCCTACAAGAGTAGAACAGATTCATGTTAAAGTGGTGCAAAACAAATAAAAGGAATGTATTACTTCGTCTAACATTTAAAATACAAAATCCTTTTATGCTACTGAAGATGGCTTTATGGAGGTTTCAACTTGGCCCTCTGAATGATGGTGGTGTTTAGTTTGTAGTTAGGAATCCCTTGCTGGCCGAGTTCGATAGTTGGCTGTGTAATCATTCCTATAATTTTTTCACAGTACCTTTCTTAAATAAATATTGCAAAATCATTTTCAGGACCAATTATAAGAATCATAGTGATATCAAGACATAATTGAGTCCTGAGTCCTAGATAAAGTTCCAAACTTATGTTGTAACCATCGTTCAATCTCAAAACTATTTCCCCCAATATTTTTTATGTATCTGAATTCCACCATCACTTATGTAGTCTCTCATGGCAGATAAAATAGGTGTCTATATGGGGGACAAAGATGCATAACAACTCGACATAAAAAAACGGACACTACATGCATAGCTATCTCTATATCAGCCATACGTCATAAATTGCACATCGATATTAAAATTTCCATTTATATTAATCACGGTAATCAAGAAAACTCAAAGAATTGATGTCATATAAAGATATTCAAGTGAGCTATGTCGTATAAACAGATTCAAGTGACCAAAACAAACAAATATTAAAAGAATAGATGATGTAGTCGAATGAACTTACTAGGACTCGAGATTCAAGTAAGCAAAACAAACAAATATTAATAGAATAGATGATGTACCCTGGGGGTATATGACTATGAACCAAACGCCACTAAAAATCATTCAGAGTGCCAAACGCCAACGTCCGTATACCCATCTTCAGTAGCACAAGCTCTAAACATAGCAGTTGCGTTAAAGGGCATTGCAACTTCACCTTTAGGAGAGACAGCAATCAAGCCAACGGTTCCCTTTGGTTAAAATTCATGTACAATATAATCAGCCGCTTCTTTTAGACCTAACCCTTTGTATTCCATAACTGCAGCCACATCTCTAGCCACTGTCTCGGGGATTATGGCTTCACCTACGCCGGTTGAAGAGATGGCAAAAAACTTATTCGCATAAGTGCCTGCATCGACGATGGGTGTCTCGTTGATCCTTCCAACCATCTTGTTGGTCTGGACACCGGTGGATGTTGCAGCTGCTAGGTTCCCGAGACTATCTACAGCCACACATCCAAAGATGCCAAATTTGCTAAATCCATCAGGAATTGGTGGCTTCTTTTGATCTTCAATTTTTATAGGTTGTGTCTAACACCCCCAATTTATATTGCGCAGCGGAAATACACAATTGGGTGCTAGACACAAGCATCATCACACAAGGTATACTGAACGACTCAAAATAGAGACGTTTACACATAAAACATAAACAAGATTTTCATAATAGGTCCAAAGAATAATTTCATCCCATAATGTACTAAAACGATACAAGAGTAAAGCGTTTAGTCCCCATGGATCTCGACCAACAACCAACAAGTTTAGTACAGTACACAAACATACAACAAATTGTTCAACAATAAAAGGATAGAAATAGTTTTTAGACCAACATTCTTCCAAAAGCCAGACCACAACCTCCACAGCAAAGCTCCGCCTTCCATCACTTCCTATTACTTGAAACACATGCTAAAACAAGTCAACAATAATGTTGAGCGAGTCTATAGGTTTATCAAATCACATTTGAACACAAGAAGAAAATCAATCATAATCATTTATATAATTGTCGTACACACAATCTATATTCAAGGCAAAACATTGTATTTAAGCTCATGACACCGACCCCTTAACCAAATAGTCACCCACGCCAAATGCCAGCATGACTAGAATAAAAAGATTCCCCCTCTAGGGTACCAGTTGCTAGAATACCACATTCTTATTCCCGTAAATTATCCTTCCCAGAGGTTACTCGGCGTAATGCCCTGGTCTCACATAGGGTGGTCAACCCAATAGTACTATCATTAGAATAAGCGGCTATTCCCGACTCACAACGTCAAGTAAGAATATAGTTAACGGCTCATGAATTTAGGGTCTTTAGCAACAAGGTACTCAATACAATGTAAACAACTTAGGCAACATTCGGGTCAAACAATTACTCATGACTTATGTTCATTTATTTTCAAATAGCATGTATCCCCCTCGCGGGTAATAAAACATTTAGTAGCTAGCATGAAAAGCGAGGCTACAGACTCACCTTAGTATAAGAGATCTAGCGAGATGATCGTTGATGATAGAGGATGCCTTTCAAACACGAGAACTGCTACCTATCAAATAAGGCGTGTTCATTAATAATGACTCGAGAAATAAATCATACATAACAATATCAAACTAAAACTCATAAAACCATGATAAACTCGAGAGAAAATTATACAAATAACTCTATTACACTCTTCTATATATTTACTTTACCATTCTACACTTTCAACAAAATACGCCGACACATACTGCATGTACTAGCTTATTTACCCCTTTTAGACTTGTCAAACGTTTATGAAACGACTCGAGAAACTAACTTACTATATATAGAAAGCCCTCCAACAGTTTTATCAAATGAAATCACTTTTAAAGTCCTTTACCCGACTCATCTTCAAAGTACAAAATCCGGACAGATTTACGTTAATAATTCATACAACCGTTTTAACTTCTTTAAACGACTCCATTTACAAAATCGACACTTGGGTTTTAAAATAAACTCACCCTCTAGGGTTTACACTTCATTATCTGTATGTGACTCATTTCAAAACTTCAATTTATGGTCCCCGAGATTCGATCCAAATATCGATAACAACTATATGTAGTGCCGATACTCGTCTCCCGGTACACGAATAATCAAAACATCATAACTTCGCGCTTGTTTGGAGCTAGAAGCTCTACCTTATATCAAATCAAAGCTAATCGAATGCTCTACAACCCTAGGCAACTAGTTAAACCATTATCACAACATAAAATTCTCAAAACTACAGTTTACCTACTGTTGTAAAATACCCTTCAAAAACTTGTATAAAATCATATTTTTAGCCAAAACCAATCATAGATATGATCATCCCATAACCCTAACACTAACATATATCAACTATAACATTAGATTCATCATAAAAATCAAAACCTTCAAATCAAATTCAAGTTTTTAACAAAACTTTTAGCAAGAACATCTCTTGATCATCCCAAAAATGACATGCATGCGCATAATTCTCACCTACCAACTTGAAAAAAATAAAACTTCTTGCATTTATACAATTTTTATACCAAAATGATATCCTTGAAAAAATAGAGATGGGAATTTTGTTCTTTTAGCTTAGATGATCATAAAAATGGAGTAAAAGTTGATCAAAGTGGGTGTTTTGGGTGAAGAGGGGTCACAGCAAAGACAAGAAAAAGAAAGAGAGAGAGAAATTTTTTATGTGGGTGGAATTGTGTGTGTGTTTGTGAAAATTTTAAGCTTTTATATAGTGGTTGAGGGACCAATGTCGTAATTTTGCAATAGTTATGGCTCAAAATGAAAATAGTTAGCTAAAAAGTGGGAAATAACTATTAGTCAATTTTGAAAAATATTTACGGGGCTCGGATTTCATAAAGATACTTTTAAAAAATTTAAAACCTACCTCAAATATAATAATATCGACTCCCGACTCGACTTAACACATCATTTAAAAGAAAACATCAATGACAAACATCGAACAACCGACAATAAAACGTTAAATATTTGGCATCCATCGACATCACGCTTGCTAATACTCTTTATAATTACTAAATATAAAATATAAACCTTCCAACATCGGTTTAAACTTAAACCTCCAAAAATAAATATCGTTCAAACTCATTCAAAAATTTCAAAAATAATCGTAAAATAAGATTTAGCAATGACCTCGGTTTCGGGTTATCACATCCCCTCCTTCTTAAAAGAAGCGACGTCCGCGGCACTTAATCCTTCTTAAACAAATGAGAATACTTGTCCTTAAAGAAATCCTCACGTTCCTAGATAAACTCTGGTCCACGTCTAGATATCCATCTCACCTTCACATTCAGAATCCTACTATGCTTCAATTTCTTAACTTCCCTATCCATAATCTCTACAAGTTCCTCTATAAAATGCAACTTTTCATCAAGTTGAATTCCCTCCAATGGAATCACCACATCCCTTTCAGCTAAACACTTCTTCAGATTAGACACATGAAAAGTATTATGAATAGCCTTAAGTTCATTAGGTAACTCTAACTTATAAGCAACCAATCCAATCCTTTGGATAATCTTAAATGGTCCAATATATCTCGGGCTCAACTTTCCTCTCTTTCCAAAACGAATTACTCCTTTCCATGGAGATACCTTCAGCATAACCATGTCTCCTACTTCAGATTCCAATGGTTTCCTTCGGTTATCAGCATCACTCTTTTGTCTACTTCTGGCAGATAACAAACGCTTCTTATTTTGCACAATCTTTTAAGTCGTCTCAAATATCATTTCAGGTCCAGTCAATTGACTTTCTCCTACTTCACTCCAACACACTGGAGATCTACACTTACGTCCATATAAAGCTTCAAATGGTGCGGTGTTGGAAATATGTTTTTCGTATTAGAAAGGATCGGTCCCTCCAACAATAGTCCATGTAATAGCTTATAGTTGAGATTACTTTCACTTATTAAACAAAGCCCAAACCGAGCCCACAAGTTGTATGGGCCGGCGGCCAAATGTAAGCCCAAGCCCATGACAAGGGCTTGGGTATATAAACCCTCTCCTTTGATGGAGAGGGTGGTGGTTCACTTCATTTTTACACATAGTTGAAAAGTGTTTTTCTTTCACTTTCTCTCTCTATGTGTGTGTGTTCTCACCATCTCTCTATCTCTTTCTCTCTCTAAAACATAAGCAAGATTTACACATCTTACAAATGGTATCAAGAGCCATGGGATGATTGTGTGGTTTTTGTGTTTGTGTTCTTGATTCTCTCGCCATTTTTGATCCAATATCACACGAACCGATTTTTTTTTGTGTTTTTATGAGTTAATATTGATATACTTCATCTTGTTACTTGTTATAGTTATTTGGTATTGTTATTTGGGTTAAAAACACAAAAACAATTTGGGTGTTTGATTCATTTTTAGGCTTAGAATCTCGAATTGATTGTGTTATTGTACTGTCCAAGAAAAGTGGTAAGTTGGTATCCATAGTACGATCTGATTGTTGCAATTGCATAAACCCTGGGGGTTTCTACTTGCAATCCAAGGTCACGATCACTAGTCACGATCACGAGTACGATCACTCACTACGATAAGGGAGTACGATCACTCGCTACGATCACCATTGCGATCACTTGTTGCGATAAGGGAGTGCGATCACCACTGCGATCACTTGTTGTGAGAAGGGAGTACGATCACCACTGCGATCACTTGTTGCGATAAGGGAGTGCGATCACCACTGCGATCACTTGTTGCGATAAGGGAGTACGATCACCACTGCGATCACTTGTTGCGATAAGGGAGTGCGATCACCACTGCGATCACTTGTTGCGATAAGGGAGTACGATCACCACTGCGATCGTTGAGTGCGATCAAGGAGTACGATCATAGTGAGTACGATCAGAGTACGATCTCCATTGCGATCAGGTGTTGCGATCGAACATTTTTTCAAAAACGTGTTTTTGAAAATTTTTAACAAACGGGTGCAATTTTGACTTGGATTTTTTGGTTTATCGAGGACATAATTTAGGGGATTTCAACATTATTTCTCGGCTTTAACACACAACAACAAATATATTTACTTTCTTTCATTGATCGATCAACTTTGTAAATCTTAACTTATTGAAATGGAGTACACATCTCATATGGATAAATCCATCCTCTCGGGTACGGATAATTGTCCACCAATGTTGGTGAAGACTATGTATGAGGAATGGGCTTCCCAAATGGAACTTTATATGTTGAACAAGGAGAATGGACATCTTATTTGGGAATCGATGCTCAAAGGACCATTGGTGTATGGTACTGTGACGGAAGGTGCTGTTACTCGCCCTCGCACAATGGGTGAACTAACTGGAGATGCTAAGATACAAGACAAGTGTGAGAAACAAGGTACAAATATCATTCTCCAAGCCCTTCCTCCAGATGTCTACAAACTCGTCAGCAAACATAAAGTTTCCAAAGAGTTATGGGATAGAATTCGTGTTCTAATGCAAGGCACCTCGTTAACTAAACAAGAACGAGAGTGTAAGCTTTATGATACTTTTGATAAGTTTGCCTATGTGCCAGGGGAGACTCTCAATGATTACTATATGAGATTTACCCTATTGTTGAATGAGCTCAATATCTATGGCATGGCAATTCCTACGTTTCAATTGAACACCAAGTATTTGAACACTCTTCCTTCAGAATTGAAAAAGTACGTGACGGGTGTTAAATTGGCAAAGGACTTGCATAACACCAATGTGGATCAACTTCAAGCTTTTCTTCAACAACACGAATGTCATGTGATGGAGGCTCGGTTGTCTACACCTCAAGTTCATGATCCACTTGCCATGTATGCTTCTTAACAACACATGGCTTATACTTATCAACAGCCATCATACTTGCAGCAGCCAACACCACACACCTATCAGCAACCATAACAACCATCTTATCAACCACTAATGATGCCACAACAAGCATTTCAATAAAGTGTTCATCAACAATCTTTTCCACAGCAACCACCACATCAGACATCACAATCACAAGCCAACACTTCTCCAATGGGCTATACTCCTCAACAAGGATATTTTCCAATTGAAGCTCAACCAGCACAAGCTTTCTACTCCAATGAACTTCCACCAATCCAAGCACCGGTCTTTACTCCAAATGATACACCATCTGATGTTCTAAACCATCCCACTGCCTACTTATCAAAACTTGTTGCAACTAGAGGATTTCCACCAACAAACAATCAGCTCCTCACTTCTTTAAATCCTCAACAACAAGCCACTGTACAAGATGGTCAAGTGACGGTGCAACCTATTCAGGTAAGGCAAACTTCATATGGACCTCCTACAAGGACTGTGAATGCTCAAGCTGTGAACTCTCAAGCTAGTAGTCAAGTGAAGAAGAAAGTAGAGGCCCATCCTAGGATTGTTATTTCTGTTTTGAATAAAAAGAATCATGTAGCTAAACCTAAAGGCTCTACGGTTGTGTAGCGTTCTAAGCCTACTTTGAATTCTAATTTGAAATGTTGGAATTGCAATGAATGTATGTTTTCTAGTCGTCATGATTCTTACCTTATTGACCATCTGAATGAGATGTATGCCCGGAAAAATGGATTAGAATGGAAACCGACTGGGAAAGTGTTAACCCAAGTTGGTTGGTTGTGGTGCCCCACTGGTAGAACTTTCACTTTAGTAGGAAATACGTGCCCTTTGACTAGGATCACTCCCACTATAGCGAAGAAAGCGTGCCTTTTAACTAGGAGTACCAAGGATACCAAACACACATGTGTGTCCTTTAACTAGGAACACCAACACTACTGTAGGAAACAAGTGCCCTTTAAATAGGTCTACTCCCATTGTAGTGCCCGCAAATACTCCAAAACCTCAGAAAATTGGAATTATAAAACCTGTTAGTGCTAAAACTCACATTAGAAAACGCAGGAAATCTAAGGATAACACAAATGTTCGCAATTCTGATAATATCATATATGTATCTGCTAACACTCCGGAACCAATAATTTCCAATGCATTGTCTACTGTTGTTGTTGAAAACAGGTGGTCCAAATTGTTCTCTGGTATTTGGACTTTGGTTGCTCCAAGCATATGACCGGAGATCGCTCTTAGCTCAGAAATTTCGTCAGCAAGTTTCTTGGTACGGTTCGATTTGGAAATGATCATATTGCAAAGATAATGGGTTACGGTGAATATCATATTGGGAATGTTATAATTTCAAGAGTGTATTATGTGGAGGGTCTCGGTCACAATTTATTTTCTTTGGGACAATTTTGTGACGCAAAACTAGAAGTTGCTTTTCGAGAGCATACTTGCTTCATACGTAATTTGGAAGGGGTTGATTTATTGAAAGGTACTCGAGGGAATAATTTGTATACTTCGTCTCTACAAGATATGATGGCCGCTTCTCCCGTATGTCTTCTCTCCAAAGCATCGAAGACTAAGTCATGGTTATGGCATCGAGGTTATCTCATCTTAACTTTTACGCTATTAATCACTTGGCAAAAAACGAACTTGTTCGTGGTCTTCCTAAACTATCATTTCACAAGGATCATTTGTGTTACGCGTGTACAATGGGGAAAAGCACTAAGAAGTCATACAAACCCAAGACTGAAGACACCAACCAAGAGAAACTTTATTTTTTGCATATGGATCTTTGTGGGCCAATGCGTGTTGAAAGTCTTAGTGGTAAAAAGTACATCCTCGTCATTGTCGATGATTACTCTCGGTTTACATGGGTGAAATTTCTTAAAACAAAAAATGAGGCACCTAAATTCATCATCGGATTTCTCAATATGATTCAAGTGCGTCTCAACACTACTGTCTGACGCATTCGTACAGATAATGGAACCGAACTTGTGAACCAAATTTTGCGTGATTATTATGAAGAAGTTGGCATTTCTCATGAAACATCCGTTGCTCGCACTCCACAACAAAACGGTGTCGTTGAAAGGCAAAATCGCACACTTATGGAAGCTTCTCGAACGATGTTAATTTACGCAAAGGCTCCATTGTTTTTATGGGCAGAAGCAGTATCTACAGCAGTGTACACCCAAAACCGGTCACTAATTCGTAAACGCCATGGTAAAACACCTTATGAGCTTCTCCATGAAAAAGTACCAGATATATCATATCTTCATGTATTTGGTTCTCTTTGATATCCAAATAATGATGGTGACAATTTGGGAAAACTTCAACCAAAGGCTGATATTGGTATTTTCATTGGTTACGCACGCGCAAAGAAGGCATACCGAATCTACAACCGTAACTCTCGCAAGATCCTCGAAACTATGAATGTTGATTTTGATGAGCTGACAACAATGGCTTCTGAGCAAAGCAGCTCTGAACCCGCACTTCATGAAATGGGACCCAGTAACATTAGTTCTGGTCTTGTCCCAAATAACCCTACTTCATCATCATTTATACCACCTACTAGGACTGAATGGGATACGTTGTTTCAACCGTTCTTTGATGTATTCTTTACTCCTCCAAGAATTGATGCTCCAAAACCTGAGGTAATAGCTCCGGTAACCGAAGTTGTCGCTCTAGCAATCGTTGCACAATCAGACACATCTGCACCTACAATTGGTCAAGATATACCTTCAACGAGTAATTCTCAACCCACACATGTAACAACTACCCATGTCATGCCTATTGATGATGAAGAGGATGATGATGATCATGATTTGGAATTCGCTCAAATACGTGAACTTCCATTCTTTGGTGTACCAATTCCCGTCCCTAATCAAGCTGGGTCGTCCACCTCAGAGGAAGCTCAATCCACAGTTTACTCTAATCCATGGATTCGTGAACATGACAGCAAGTGGACAAAGGATCATCCTATAGATTCTATTATTGGTGACCCTAATCGTCCGGTATCTACACGAAGTCAGCTACAAGAAAAAGCAATGTTTTGTCATTTTGATGCTTTCCTCACTGAAGTTAAACCTAAGACATGGCAAGAAGCTTTTACTCAATCCTGTTGGATAGAAGCTATGCAAGAAGAACTTACAAAATTCATACGTCTTGAAGTATGGGAACTTGTCCCTTGCCCGGATCAAGTGCAGTTACTCACTTTGAAATGGGTTTATGTCACACCCCACCATGGCGGAATATGGGGCGCGACGTATTGATATCATCACAACATGGCGTGTCTATAGAGATAACTATATGAAATAAGAAATGTCATAAAATGGTGACACAAAAGTCATGACAATATCTCAACAAAGCAGGAGTCTAGGTATGTAGGTAACAGTCCCACCTCTTACCCAAGACAAACAAGTAACATAACCAAAACAAACATATAAGTGCCAACAGTATCACTTATTCAAATCACATAAAATAACTAAGAAGGAACGGGGATATCCTTTTAAATGCAATCCTAATGCATCCAAATCTAGCCACTTCTATCCTCAAGCTTAACCACATTCTCACCTGAAAGAGACACTAAAACACGTCAACATAAAGTTGGTGAGAGACATAGGTTTAGACTCCAACGGCAAAACAAACCATAAGCTGTGAGTAACAACCAAAAGTTAAAAACATATGGACAATGTGATACTAACATGCATTAACGACTAACATTTAAGATTTAACTAATCAAACCAAAACCAAGGCTCCCAGCCATACCAAACACCATACTCCCATAGGCATCCAAACACCTATGAACCAAATCCCAAGGCCCCGCCTTATCAACATCCCCTAGGTACCAAGTCAAAACATAAAACAATCAAGAATCAACTAGCAGTTAATCACATAAGTATGCACACACAAGTCTATTACCAACGCAAAACATTCACAGCATAATTTATAAATAACAAAACAGTGTCTCTTCCATCCCATCTGGAAGTCATAAACATTAGTAAGCATGGGACTATGAAACTCACCTGATTGAGCTTCTCCAAAAGTTCTTGCACTAGCAAAAAGCTAACAAACCAAAAACACATAATCAAAACATGAACCAACCACTAAAACGGATCATCAACCTATGATGGACATCTAGCCTTCTCCCATATATGACCCTCATTAATATGCTCTAAACACCCCATTACCCTTCCCTAAAAAGTACTTAACTTTGTTATGTTTGATAACTATCCCGCTCATATTTTACACAAAACAGTCCCAACTTTTAGGTTTCCAAACTATAAGCCAAACGCCCACCTAAACATACCCATGATCTCTATAAAGGGAATACTTATGCCCTTACATATGTTAGCTAACACCTCCCACTTGTCCCAACCTTAAAGCTATTGTTAAGGCCCCGATACATATATATATATATATATATATATATATATATATATATATATATATATATATATATATATATATATATATATATATATATATATATATATATACACTTTTTTCTATTCAGATTTACTGATTTAAACATACAAAAAGTTTGTTATGATTAGGGGATCTTACCCTAACCCACAGTCTTAGCCCAAATGTAGATACTTCATATAATATATAAACCATCTCCCATGTTCGTTTGAAAGTCCCAATGCAACCCTAAGTACCCCACACAACCCAAAACTTAAAAAGAAAACAGGCTGAATTCAAAACTGTTTTGACCTCTGACTGTTGTAACCTGTTTTGACCCACTTCCCGACCTCCAATTTAGTTCTCGTTTCTTAAATTGGAAAGCCACTTCAATTACCTTTCCAGGGATACTTGGATCGCAAAATAAGAGTTTGTAGACCTCCCGATATGATCAAAACAATTGACCCTAAATTCTGCCCAGTTTTTAAAAACGGGTTTAATTTAATTAACCTAATTAATTACCCATAACCCGATTAATTACAAGCCCTAAACCATCTAATTATTATGATATCATTAATATAACATTAATATACTGTTTTTAAATTAAACCCTAACCTAAGTCCATCATAAGATGATTATAAAAACATCAAAAACAATTAAATTGAAAAGGGATTTGAAGATTTACCTTTGATTTATGAAAACCCCCAAAATTTTATGAAGAACCCTAATTTTGTTGAAACCCACGAATTTTCGTTGTCCCTGGAGAAAAATAATGAGTTTTGGTTGTGAATAAAACAATATATAGGATGTGGTAACCCATTCCTAGCCCAACCCAAAAACCCCTTTCCTTTTTCTCTTTTTTTTTTCCTTTTTTTCTTTCTTTTCTTGCGTCCAAACCGACTAACACCCCCTTTATTTCGTTTTTTTAATTTTATTATTAATTAATATCTTATTAATATTACCTTAATTTTCCTTAATTTATTTCAGCTCCTAAAGACTCCAAAACCTCAAAACCGTAAAACTAGTCAAATTTTTACGCGTTTACCGTAAAAGACGTAAAATATACACTTTTATAAACAAAATTCTCAAATTTTGAAATAAACTTTATAACTAAGTCCTAAATGACTTAAAACCATCCCCAAAAATACTCACATGACTAAACACCTCATCCGAGACCTCTAAATGCTAAACCGTAAATCGTAAAAATACGATTTTCTATTATACATATACATATACGTAAAACCATTAAATAATACCATCTCATTTCATAGGCACTACCATGTGAGCTCATGAACATGAAATCATCACACATCGTTTCACTCACAAGGTACCCCGTACCGGAAACGATATCCAAAACACAATCTATACACACCAATTAGCACATAAACACGTAAAGACACGTAACTAGCACAAAATAAAACTAAGTGACGAACCTCAAAACCGCGGTTGTCACATCACTCCCTCCTAATAGAAATCTCGTCCCGAGATTTACTCCTTAGGATCAAACATACCATTATCAAACAATTGAGGATACTTGTTCTAAATGAACTCCTCTCATTTCCACGTGAACTTTAGTTCAAGTCTCAAATTACCACATAAACTAACCAACAATATTAAAATTCATTGCCAAACTCTTGACCTCACAATAAATCTCACTAATGACTCTTTGATAACACACACCCTTATTAACACAAATCCCGAATAACCGTACATTCAAATATGCATTCTCAAACCACATTTACCAATCTTAATACACGAAATATAACATGTATACCACTCACTTCCCCCCAGGTAATTCTATGCTCATAAGCTACTGGTCTGATCTTTCCAAAGATCATAAATGGACCTACAAAACTCTACATCAACTCTTCCATTTTACCAAAACATACTACCCATTACTATGGGTGAAACTTCCTACATAACTTTGTCACTAAACTCTAGTGGTTTCCTCCTTTTCAACATAGCACCCCTTGTTGCTCTCATCCTTTCCACAAACACCATTACCACATTAGTAGCCTATTTTACCAATTCTAGTCCACAATGGGGACAACTCACCCTATCCTTTCATACAATGCCTCAAATGGCATTTATCGACTTCTAGTATGATAACTATCATTATATGAAAACTCAGCCATCGCTAAAGAGTTTCCTAACTCCCTCTAAATCAATCACTCATGCCCTCAGTGTAACTCCTAAGATTGTATAAATATCTCACTTTTCTTCATGATTTTTTTTATACCCAACACAATGTCCTACCTTCAAGGTCATATTGCTCCTCATCTTGTCTCAGTTAGACCAAGCCCTTCATCCCTATGGCACATCACAACTATAACTCCTCATCCATTTGATTATCGGTACTAAGCCTCCCTAATAATCAGTACAGGTCAGTGCCATTTCTTTTTCCACACTACGACAATATTAGCATGCGTCTTGCTTTATTCTACTCATTAAGCGCTACCAAAGTTTTACCTTCGGTTCCTATCTCGACCTATTTCATTCATGCTTCGCTTCTATACATACTTCCTTCTTCTTCCTCAAATCCTACCATACATCACGATGTGATGCTTCCCATCGTTTCTTCCCTTGCCATAATCCTTCATAAGGCATTCCATACATATTAGACTAACTTTTACGCAAAACCCCCTATTCCATCACATCCATACGCAATCCTTCCAACTTCTCAACTACGTGCCTTCTCATTCCTCCTGAAATATGAGATGAATTAGTTAGTCTATCGACTATTACCCAACTCTCGTCGTACTTATTCCTCCACCCCATTATGTATCCCATTCACCAATTTCGTCCCTACATCGCCCTTTCTAAGCTACTCCTATCTATGTAGGAAGTATAGTCTACGTCCCTTTTCTCCATATGATTGTCCAAGCCACGCAACATACATGTTGGAGCGTTCTCTGCTTTAGACAACTCGACTCGTGCAACCTACATCCTTCATCTAAATCACCCTAATACGTCATCCATATAGTTCAAGTTCATCTTAGCTTCACTTCATTCTTCTTATTCCATGTCTCATTAACTATGCTTGCCTTTCCCAGATGGTACTTGGCCTTGCAATTTTCTTTCGTCACTTAACTCCACCCATCACCTTTGTCAAATGTTCCATCAAGATGATTGAATATGTGTTGGAGACGTTCATGATCCTTATAGATCATTCTTTACGTCTCGTACCCCAAATGTCTCTAGCATTCTAGGCAGATATAACAATCCAGCTCCACTAACTAAGTCTATCTAGTCATCTATATGCCAATTTTTTTTCCAAGTAGCTTCACTCGTTTTTCTCACAACCAGTTCTCCTACTCCCTCCTAATAGGAACAGACTAGAGTTTCATGTGATTCCATGCGGATCACACTCTCATCTTATACCCACATTAGTTTCCATTTGTCTACTAAGCCATATTTTGAATTCTTATTCAAATCTCATACTTCTACTTTGATGTTGCACCCAACATGCGGTATTTTCAATCATCATCTACTAGGAACACTTGGTTCTCTCCTTCCATGGTTCTTTATTCCTACATTATCCCGTCCAACAGAAATTCCATACTTCATTCCTCAAATCTATGGAAATCACTAGTGCATTGGATAATGCATAGCTGTCTCTTCCAAAGATCTTTCATAACACCTTCACAAAACCGACTCTCTAATCACTTCTCCACGAAACGTATTCAGCTCAGCTTCACTTCTCATCCCTCGATCCCCTTGTTACTTCCACGAGTTCTTAGTCTCCCATGTCACGTATTTATTTCAGCACGATCCACCGGTTCCGCTCTTTGTAGCTCCACTCCGATACTCGATCTGCCCTTCTTCGTCACGAACCATACGTAAATTTCCCATCATAGTGCTTGTCACCTTTCCAGTCCTCGCAACTTTTGTGACTCCTTCGAAATCTCTTGCATCCTTCTTGCAGCCGACACGTAGTCCTTTTATCTCCTTGCTTCGCGATGTAGCTCTTTACGCACTCCTTCTCGTCTCCATGATGTTACCTAGGAACTTCACACTACCAGTAACTTCTAACTTCAACTCATCTACCACAATATTTCTAAAAGTACTTCAACCCAACACTATAACAATCCCTTGCGTGTTATTTACCCAACCTTTCCATTAGTATAAACTTTCTACTCTACCCTCACATCCGCTAATACTTTCATCGATCTCCTAATGGTACTTCAACCAACTTCTCATAGCATGACTTATCGTTCCCACTACTAGTCAACTAACTTTACTTACCCTCTTATTCTCGTAACCAATCTAAGTTTCCAAACTCCACAAATCTTAATCAACACAACCTTTAAACCAAAACACATCTCTCCATTATAGTATCTAACCATAAGTAATACTACCCAACTCTATCCTCTCATCCTAACGTTCCCACAACCGTAATAATAAATCAGCCATGACGTGTAATAAGTGTGTAAACACTTATCCTTTTGCCACTAAAATCAAGGAAAATCAAGACCTAATCATGTGTTTTATATCATAAAAGTCAGAATTACGCGTGGTTTTGTGTTTTGTGTATTAAAAAGGTACAAATCATCAAAAGAAGAGAAAACATGGGATTTCACGATCAAATGTTGAAGAAAAGATCAAAAAGAGACGAAGACAAAGTCAAAAGACCAAAAGGTGCCAAAGTTCACGAAAACCGATGAAACCGACACGAGTTAAAGAAAAAGATCGAGAAAGCCGAAATCGAACTCGTTTTTAGCGGATTTAATATTCTTGGAATTAAACAGTCTTGTGGGCCCCACATTGGATAAATGGGCTCAAAAGCCCATTTGAGATGAGGTTTATTTTTACTTGAGCAAAACTAGCCCAAAAGGCCCAATTGGAAGTGTCATACGGATGGAAATGTTTATCAACTTGGGCCTGGCCCAATTAATCAACAAAATGGACGGTGGGAGTGCCATTTGGGCCAATAGCCAAACTAATGAAAAAGAAAACAAAAGGGACGGATGGAGTGAATCCTTGTTATTAAAAGATGGTCAAATGACCAGTCAACCTCACACAAACGATTTGCACCTCACCCCCACTTTCCCAATAAACAATAAATAAACGTTTACCCTCTTATCCTACACTCACCCCTCACATGTACCCTCCCACACACAATTTTTCCCCACAACCCACACAAGTTTTACCATACACCCTCACTTAGCCTACACCCTCACACACGGTTATTTTTTTAGATACTCTCAACCTCACAAAACTAAAGTCCAGTCAAACACACATCAAAGCAACCCTTTTACCTTTCCCCAATACATTAAATAAATAAAACGAAAAGTTAACCCACCCCCATTATATCATTCGATACAACCAAGGTAGCAAAACATTCACTGCTCATCTTTTTCTCTCCCATCACAAATACACAGCCACCCTTATTTTTTACATAAACCCTAATTACCTTCACCCAAAATTAACCAATGAAATTTAGGGCTTTTACCCTTATTGGGTAATTCACCCAAAGGGAATTAAATTCCCCCATTTTTTGCAGCATCCACCAAGATGGTCCTCTATCAATCCTGACGTGGCACAAATCCACCAATCACTCATCCACCCTGGCAATCCGTGGGCACAATTATAGACAACCGTACGATTAGAAGGAAAGAGAGAATGAAGAAATAAACGATCCAGATCCATTTGCTTGGGCACCAAGAGAACCTAGAAGGTTCGGGGTTCTCCTATAAAACCCCCCTCTTTTCATGTAATTTGGCAGCTTTTCTTTAATTTTAATTTTCAGTAAAAAATTAGATTAGTCTTAATCTTGTATTTTTATTTTTCCAGTCGATTGTAATTTGGATTTTTATATTAATGAAAAATTTTATTGTTATTAAATTCTGTCTCCTTTAAGTTTTCTGTCAAATTTATTCTACTTTAATCCCTTTTTGCATATTATTATTACTGTTCGTCGATATATATAAAAAAAGAAATATAAATATATATATATATATATATATATATATATATATATATATATATATATATATATATATATATATATATATATATATATATATATATATATATATATGTTACTGTTCCGAGAGAAGATCAAGTAGTTGATGATTTGAGGTGTTGTTTCGGTTTCGATTATAAGGGAGCTCAGCGCTCACCCTTCTTCTCAAAGGTTTCGACATCAGGTTTAAATCTCTTTTCTCCTTTATTTTTTCTTGTTTAATTTTATGCTTTTTAATCTGCTTGTTTGATATTATCAGCTTTTGTTTATTTGGATCTGTTATTGTTTGAATTGGTATGAATTGTTTGCTATTTTCATTTTAGTCAGTATTTACTTTTTTAGAACTGCTTAAATTGGTTTATAGCTTATTTTCGTTTGGCTTATTTGTTCTCCTTGTTAGTTTTGGTTTTGGATTATCAGCTTATTTTCATACTTTATTAGGACTGCTTGTTTGTTTATATTCTTTTAGCTGTTTAGCCTTTTGCCCAATTTGCTTATTTTGTGTACTCTCTGATTTTTGCTACTGGAACATACATATTAAATTAATCTGTTTGTTAGACTTGAGTGTCCAATATAAAAATAAATAAATAAAAATATAACAAAAATTAAATATAGCATAAAATTCGTCTGGGGTGGGATTCGATCCCCAGACCTCTTGCTAAACAGTCAAACGCCCCAACCATTGTACTAGCACCTCTTTTTTGTTTATTAGTCTTCTTTATTAGATCAATATAGGATTTTTAATTTCTGGCAGTTTTAGTTACTTAGTTTTAATACACTTTCTTTTAGTTTTAATTAGAAAGATTTATTTTAATTTTCTTTAATTCAGTTTTGTTTTAAAAAATATATACAAAGATAAACAAATATTTTTATAACTTTAAATTTGTTTTCATTTTATTTTGTTTATTTAAAAATAGTTTTTATTTAAAAGTCTTTATTTTAGTCATTGTAATATATCTTTAGTTTAAATTAATTATTTTTCAATTTAGATTTAAGTTTTACTTTAAAAAAAATAGATTTCAATTAAAAAGCTTTAGTTTTAAATTTATTAGATTTAAAAGTTAATTTTGTTTAAGATTTAAATTGTTTTAAATTTTTAATTAGTTTAAATTAAATTTCAAATTTATTTAAGTTTTGAATTAGTTAATTAAATAGTTTTCTTTTAATTAAATAGTTTATAATTAGATTAAAATTTCCAAAAAAAATATTATTTACCAAAAACAAAGTTAAGTCGAAACGTTAAAATTGGATTTCAATTCGAGTCGAGTCGAGGAATAACGAACATTAATTGCTTAAAAATAGGATTAAAAATCATAGTTTCAACGTGTAACCAAAAAATTCAAAACAATCGTGTCCAAAAATAAAATATAGGGTAAAACGAACCCTAGCCAAAACAACTGAAAACAAAACAATGTAATCCGGAAGATCAATGGAGTGTTCCAACAACAAAACATTATACTCATCATGATTAGTATTACCAAATTCCGATACCTTGGAAATTTTTTAAACTTTCGTCCCGATTAGTTACTTCTCATAAGAACCAAACTCCAATACTGCTAAAATCAATCATACTCATTTTTAACCATAACTCATCCTTTTATCTTCATCATTTTATCCAGATATCAACTAGTTAGTATACTACAATCTTATTCTAACCATTATCTTGTTTACCCATATTAAACTTATTTCACTCGTTATTATGAAAGTAATACATGTTTAAATACAGTTTTTTTTTCATTTAGGTTGGTTATAACTAAACTACTACACGTTTACAAGGTGTGGTGTTATTATTATCATTACTATAATAAAATCTCCCTTTTTACTCTTGCCGTCTAGTTAAATACTTCTTAAATTTTAACTACACTTAAGAAAATTTTTGTAAAATTTCTTTACCCCTTCAAAATGTATTATCACATGTTACATAGAAAACTAATCCAATTATTTTCAAGAAATTTTTTTTATAGCTTACTACCACAAACTTTTAAAAAAATTTAAGTCATGATATCATATCATACACTTACAAATTATTTTCAAAGCCGTTTTCCTATAATCAGCCACACTTATTTGCAAGAAATTTAGTAGTTCTCATTAGTTAAATACATACCTGAATGAAGACACGCGTCAAAAGACTCAAAACGTCGTTGGAACTCCATCAACTCTAGCACCATAAAACACGAGCAAACACAAGGTACGTTCAAGTTATAATAACTAGTGAACGACCATACACCATAACTTAACACATAGTAGTATATATACATCCGCATATATATACCTATTAAATCACCCAAAACATACTCGTTACCATACATGTCAGATCAACCAATCGCGTCATACACTCGTTTTTCCATACGAGAAATCACCATCTTACCACAAGGCATAAAACCCATCACTAAAACCAGTCCATATCGTAGGCAACCATTACATAAACCCATATACTATACATATACCAATAATCCACATCTCATTATATACAAGCATGTACTAACCCTCTTTCATGCAATCATACTTAGGAACCCATTGAAGTTGTGGTACTTGTATAACTATGTTGGCCACCATACTTATACAATTACCCTTTCCCCAATGCACTCCCTCCTATGATGACACTTATAAGAATCAATACAACACATAACACATAAATCCATCAGCTCACCTAAGCACATAACCACATAAGCAATAAGGTCAAAAACTCCAACTAATAAAATTACATAGTCAAACTCTTGAAATACATAAATCCATAGTCTAGCTAAAACAGCATAGACCAAATCCAAAACGAAAACATAATCAGTTATAAGTCATGTCGCCCATAAGAGTGGAAATAGCTTAAAATCCTTCATATCCACCTACTCCTAATAACTCGAACCGCCACATGATTCTTAGGGAACATGACTTAAACATCAAATAAAAACAACGCACCTCAGGTACATAAATTAACTAAACAAAAGATAGAAACTATCTTGTACCAATTTATGTACTATAATGTACAATTTAAGCAAAATACAACAATGACTAGCGTGGACAATTATGGTTCAACCAGCACTAGTCACAACCGAAAACAAAATAACATGTGGCTAAGTATGAACATACTATGGTTCAATTCATACTAGTCAAAACATCGCAATAAATAACATACAAACACATCAGATATAATAAAATGCACACATACTCATATGACGCCTATATGCAGGGACCCTTAAGCTATAGACTAGGCTACGCGACTAGGAAACCTAATTCTCTATAACCATTGTCTCTGATACCATTCTTTCACACCCCACCATGGCGGAATATGGGGCGCGACGTATGGATATCATCACAACATGGATTGTCTATAGAGATAACTATATGAAATAAGAAATGTCATAAAATGGTGACACAAAAGTCATGACAATATCTCAACAATGCAGAAGTCTAGGTAAGTAGGAAACAGTCCTACCTCTTACCCAAGACAAACAAGTAACATAACCGAAACAAACATATAAGTGCCAACAGTATCACTTATTCAAATCACATAAAATAACTAAGAAGGAACGAGGATCTTCTTCTAAATGCAATCCTAATGCATCCAAATCTAGCCACTTCTATCCTCAAGCTTAACCACATTCTCACCTAAAAGAGACACTAAAACACGTAAACATAAAGTTGGTGAGAGTCATAGGTTTAGACTCCAACGCTGAAACAAACCATAAGCTGTGAGTAACAACCAAAAGGTAAAAACATATGGACAATGTGATACTAACATGCATTAACGACTAACATTCAAGATTTAACTAATCAAACCAAAACCAAGCCTCTCAGCCATACCAAACACCATACTCCCATAGGCATCCAAACACCTATGAACCAAATCCCAAGGCCCCGCCTTGTCAACATCCCCTTGGTACCAAGTCAAAACATAAAACAATCAAGAATCAACTAGCAGTTAATCACATCTTATGCACACACAAGTCCATTACCAACGCAAAACATTCACAGCATAATTTATAAATAACAAAACAGTGTCTCTTCCATCCCATCTGGAAGTCATAAACATTAGTAAACATGGGACTATGAAACTCACCTGATTGAGCTTCTCCAAAAGTCCTCGCACTAGCAAAAAGCTAACAAACCAAAAACACATAATCAAAACATGAACCAACCACTAAAACGGCTCATCAACCTATGATGGACATCTAGCCTTCTCCCATATATGACCCTCATCAATATGCTCTAAACACCCTATTACCCTTCCCTAACAAGTCCTTAACTTGGTTAAGTTTGATAACTATCCCGCTCATATTATACACAAAACAGTCCCAACTTTTAGGTCTTCAAACTATAAGCTAAACGCCCACCTAAACATACCCATGATCTCTGTAAAGGGAATACTTATGCCCTTACATATGTTAGCTAACTCCTCCCACTTGCCCCAACCTTAAAGCTACTGTTAAGGCCCCGATATATATATATATATATATATATATATATATATATATATATATATATATATATATATATATATATATATATATATATATATATATATATATATATATATATATATATATATATATATATATATATATATATATATACTTTTGTGTATTCAGATTTAATGATTTTAAACATACAAAAAGTTTGTTATGATTAGGGGATCTTACCCTAACCTAAAATTTTAGCCCCAATGCAGATACTTCCTGTAATATATAAACCATCTCCCATGTTCGTTTGAAAGTCCCAATGCAACCCTAAGTACCCCAAACAACCCAAAACTTAAAAAGAAAATATACTGAATTCAAAACTGTTTTGACCTCTGACTGTTGTAACCTGCTTTTGACCCACTTCCCTACCTCCATTTTAGTTATAGTTTCTTGCATTGGAAAGCCACTTCAATTACCTTTCCAGGGATACTTGGATCGCAAAATAAGAGTTTGTAGAACTCCCGATATGATCAAAACAATTGACCCTAAATTATGCCCAGTTTTTAAAAACGGGTTTAATTGAATTAACCTAATTAATTACCCATAACCCCATTAATTACAAGCCCTAAACCATCTAATCATTATGATATCATTAATATAACATTAATATACTGTTTTTAAATTAAACCTTAACCTAAATCCATCATAAGATGATTTTAAAAACATCAAAACAATTAAATTGAAAAGGGATTTGAAGATTTACCTTCGATTTATGAAAACCCCCAAAATTTTATGAAGAACCCTAATTTTTTTGAAACCCACGAATTTTCTTTGTCCCAGGAGAAAAATAATGAATTTTGGTTGTGAATAAAAAAAATATATAGGATGTGGTAAGCCATTCCTAGCCCAACCCAAAAACCCTTTCCTTTTTCTCTTTTTTTTCCTTTTTTTCTTTCTTTTCTTGCGTCCAAACCGACTAACACCCCCTTTATTTCGTTTTTTTTATTTTATTATTAATTAATATCTTATTAATATTACCTTAATTTTCCTTAATTTATTTCAGCTCCTAAAGCCTCCAAAACCTCAAAACCGTAAAACTAGTCAAATTTTTACGCGTTTACCGTAAAAGACGTAAAATATACACTTTTCTAAAAAAATCTCAAATTTTGAAATAAACTTTATAAATAAGTCCTAAATGACTTAAAACCATCCCGAAAAATACTCACATGACTAAACACCTCATCCGAGACCTCTAAATGCTAAACCGTAAATCGAAAAAATACGATTTTCTATAATACATATACGTATACGTAAAACCATTAAATAATACCATCTCATTTCATAGTCACTACCATGTGAGCTCATGAACATGAAATCATCACACATCGTTTCACTCACAAGGTACCCCGTACCGGAAACGATATCCAAAACACAATCTATACACACCAATTAGCACATAAACACGTAAAGACACGTAACTAGCACAATATAAAACTAAGTGACGAACCTCAAAACCGCGGTTGTCACAGTTTACAAGGTGAAACTCGATGAGTTAGGCGGAATATTGAAGAACAAAGCTAGACTAGTAGCTCGTGGATACAAGCAATTATTAGGAATCGACTTTATGGAATCCTTTGCACCTGTTGCCCGTTTGGAAGCTATTAGACTATTCCTCCCTTATGCAGTCCATATGAATATGATCGTCTATCAGATAGATGTGAAGAAGGAATTTCTTAATGGTGAAATCAAGGAAGAGGTCTATGTTCAATAGCCGGATGGTTTTGTGAATCCTAAATATCCTAATCATGTGTACAAGCTCAAGAAGGCTCTCTATGGGTTGAAGCAAGCTCCTCGTGCATGGTACGATCTTTTGTCACAATTCCTCATTAAACAAGGCTTCGCTAAGGGCAAGGTAGATCCCACGCTGTTCATTCAGAAACGAGGTAAAGATATGATTATGGTACAAATATATGTTGATGATATTATGTTTGTAGCCTCGACCCAAACCTTATCCGACGAGTTTGGGAAACTCATGTCTTCCAAGTTTAAGATGTCAATGATGGGCAAGGTATCATTCTTCTTAGGTCTTCAGATATCTCAGAGTCCCAGAGGCATCTTTATCAATCAATCCAAGTATGCCCTTGAATCGCTAAAGAAGTATAAGATGGAATCTTGCGACCCCGTGGATATTCCAATGGTGGAACGAACTAAGCTTGATGCAGATCCACATGGAGTTGTCGTTGATCCAACACTTTATCGTGGAATGATCGGTACTCTTTTGTATATCACAGCTAGTCGATCTGATCTTCAGTTTTCTATATGTATGTGTGCACTGTATCAAACTAGGCCTACTGAGTTACACTTGGCTACTGTGAAACGAATCTTTCGTTATCTTAAAGGAACCATTAATAGGGGACTTTGGTATTCGAAGGACTCTTCGATTGCACTAATGGCATATGCAGATGCGGATCACGCGGGTTGTCAAGATACAAGGCGTAGCACGAGTGGAACTTTGCAACTACTAGGAGATTGACTAATCAGTTGGGCATCTAAAAGGCAGAAAAGCGTTGCAATTTCAAGTACGGAAGCAGAATACATAGCTATGTCCGGTTGCTGTGCTCAAATTCTTTGGATGAGATCGAAATTAACCGACTATGGTCTAGGTTTCAACAAAATTCCGATGTACTGTGACAACAAGAGTGCAATTTCCTTATGCTGCAGCAACGTTCAATTCTCCCGGTCGAAGCACATTGACATTTGCTACCACTTCATCAAGTAGCAAGTGGAAAATGGAGTAATCGAGCTTTAATTTGTCCGATCTGAGTATCAATTGGCGGATATATTCACGAAGGCTTTAGATCGCGCTCGAATGGAATTTTTGGCCGACAAGCTAGGAATGAGAACTTTCTCGCCTGAGACTCTAAAGGAACTAGCCGATGAATCGAAAGAATAGTGGTGGTAAACTATTCTCCGTATCCTTGGTGATCATTTGTATATATTGTTTATATTTTTTATCCACAAAAGCAAAATACAAATATATAAAAACATATAAAAACCATAAAAATTGAAAAATCTAGAAAAATCCAAAAATATTTTTACTATATTTTTCAAAAGCATTTCTTTTGGTACGGTGCCATAAATAGAGTTCGTACAAAAGTTGTAAATATTTCATAAAACATGCCTATATGGCTTGTAGTTATTTCTGACTACAACCCGGTTTTCACATTAAAGTCAAGTATTTCTTCTGAAAGCTTTGGCTCACAACGGGAATTAACTTTCTCGGGCAAGGTTTACTTTAAAACCTTGTAAGGGATCAAGTTTACATTATAACTTGGTCTCACACAAATCAATTGTGACAATCCGTCAATTTATGGTTGATATTTTATTCTCAATATTATTTAAAAACAATTTACAATATGAACTCACATATTTTTGGGAAGAAATTTAGATTTACGTCTTGGAGTAGCATCGACTACGTCTAAACCGGAGGATTCAACGGTACGTGCTTACGTTTACATACACCGTCTTTGGTGACAGTCCGACACTTCAGAAAATAAATTTATCCGTGAATATTATTTTGGAGTTTTAAATTTGTGTTAGTTCATAAACTCACAAATTTACGAGAAGAGATTAGGACTTACGATCTTATTTTAACGTCCTTTACGACTAAACCGGAAACCTTAGGATTACGTATTTATGTTTTCGAACTTCGTTTTTGATGAGACAATTTTTATTAGATTCGTTTTGTGTCGTTGATTCATAATTTATAAAAACGTTTTTCGTAAAACGACCAGAAGGCACGCAAATCGAGGAAACTAGGATCGAGGAGTACCCGTAAATTAGTGGGATGAGACAAGTTTACACTTGCCTCACCCCACCATGGGATGGCTAAAGCTTGTCAAACACACTTGAAGTGTGTCAAGTTTCTAGCTAAAGACTAGGACACTTGTCCTAAGTCTTCCACCACAAAACCATCTACACATTAAAACAACTAAACATAAACAACAATACTCATTTCTTACATGCAAAACTAATAAAACTCTCTCTTGTTCTCTCTCTATGAACGTCCACCATGCTCCCAAAACACCCCATTTGATCAAAAATTCAACCATGAATCATGTGTTTAACTTGCACAAGTTGAATACCCTTTGAAGATATGAAGATTGGAGATGATCCTAACCTATGAAAAGGAGTTTTCAAGGGAATTTGGGGCTGATTTCTCAAGGAGTTTTCATGAAGAACAAGGGCTGATTTTTGGAGGAATCTACAAATACTTGGTGATCCTAGAAGTGGTGTTGATATCTCATAAGATTGGTTACCCAAAACCAAGTCTTGTTCATCCAAAAACTCATCATTTCATCACCTTGGTGGTATAAAGATTGTCCTCCTCATCTTCTTGTTATTTTAATTATGTAAACATGTATTTTATTTCCTATTGTATATGTATATGATGATTATATGATGATAAAAATGTTATGTGGGGATTTGGTGTTGATAAACATGATTAAAAAGGTGAAAAACCATAAGAAACAAGGTTAAAATCTTGGTTAAATTTGATGGCTGTATAAAACAGTAAAGAAACAGGTTATGAACTGATAAAATGATGAAGTAGAATTGATATACAGTAATCTATGAGTCTTGTACACATGTGAGAGTTGGCCATGTAATGGAATCAAAGTAATGAGTGAGATATGATCAAAACAAGTTTAAGGTATAAATCTGAGTTCACTGTTTTGGACGATTTTTAGAAAATATTTAGAAGATGATTCAACAGTAGCTATAGAAGAGTTAAATGTAGCACATATCATGTAGTTTATGTGATAAAAATTTGAGCTTCTATCTCCATATAGAACTCAATATATGACAGTTTTGGTGAAAGTGAAGTTAAAAATCAGATTTTGGAAAATAAAGTATAATACTATTATATAAGCACTCAAAATTATATTGTATAAAATGTAAAGTTAATACCCACTAACTCTTGAATTTTATTTATATAAATATGTACAATGTTAAATAAGTGGACATTTTATAAAAATGGTAACTTGTTATGTTTTATAAGTCATAAAACTATAAACATGATTTTTACGACTTTTTCGGCTATTGCCGTAAAATTAACGTTTTTGCTAAATAAAACTTAGATGGTTGGACCCGTCTAATGAAAACTTTATAAAACTTATATACTGATATATAAACATGTATAACAAATAAAAACCCATAAAACCCGAACTATAGGACATACGGACGTTAACCGACTAAATTAACATTATTGGACTAACAATACAACAACAATGGACAAAAACACTTATAAACTTATTATTGGGCTTAACCCATTTAGGCCCAACTTGTAAAGTTTAAATACTGATAATATAAGTGTAAAAAGGATTAAAACAAGTTAAGAACTTATAATAGGCTTATTGAACCTAAAACACGTAAATGGGTAAAACGAGAAAACTAGTATAAAAGTTATCGACACATAGCACAAAAATGATTAAATGAGAATATGTAAACCCACTTGATCATCATATATATATATAATCATCATATGTATACATAATTGGTATTTTTATAAAGTCATTGGACAAACGTCTAAGACCGATTATTATTTGTCTAGGTTTTCGTGATTGAAGCGCGTACCGTACGTCCGAATTGCCGATAACCCGCCTTCCCACATCAACGTGAGTTCATAGCCTCGCACTCTTTTAAATGTTTTTATAAATTTTTTATAAACCCGCGAGGGAGATAACATGTTAGTTTTTATAAAATAGGACACCATTTGTCCCGATTGTTAGTTTATTGATTTTGGACCCGAATGATTGAATGACCCGATTGTATGACCCGATAAATGATTAAAGGACCCGATAGATGAAATTAAATGGATTATTAAAGTTAGGTTATGTCACTAAAAGTCCCATTAGCATGAATTGTGAACTACCGGGATTTGGTAGACGCTTATGCATTTAATAGAACTATTTGGGGACGATCACCCCAGTTCGCGCCTTGACGGTTGATCCCCGTCGTGCCACATTGATTGGTAAGCGAATTTATGTATGAGAAGATTTCCATAGCGTGACCTTTGTGACGACACGCTACTTTAGATGGGCAAAATTGGTATCGGGTTAGCTACCCGTTGTTGGTTTAGTAAGGTAACAATGTCATGCGGCTTATAATAATCCAAAACTAACGAAATACTATTAGACGCTTCGAATTACGATGTATTGCCTGACTAGCAATACTAGGTCATACTATTGATATTATGTTTGTGTTTTGGTTTTCATAACCATATTCATATAACGGTTTTTATTTGATTTTATACAACGTCATAAGACGTATTGTATGATGTTTTTACGACATTGGCTCGTATAATAATTTTTAAGGCAAATGCCTATATTATGATTTTCGATAAGGATTTGTATAAAATGAATTTGGCTATTTTATGGCCTATTACAAAGATTTGTATAAAATGATTTTGGCTATTTTACGGCCTATTACAATGATTTGTATGAATTGATTTTTGGTACTAATTTTATACCAAAGTTATACTGATGGAATTTACTAAACTCTATGAATTCACTCGGCGTTATCGCTGACCTTTTCTTTTAACATGTCTTATCTCAGGTACTTGAAGGTAATTCTTGGGAAGACGACAAGAATTCATGGCCCGCACTTAAACAATATTTTCCATTCAAATACTTTGTAAAACTTTGTATGAAATGTAATGACTTGCGACCGATGTAACTTTGATATTTATGAATGGAAATGCTTTATTAATAAATGACGCGATTTTTATGCGTTGTCTATGATGTGAGTAATGTGCTATCCCGTAACACCAACTAGTCTTCCGCTGTACTGAGTTGTATAAATTTGGGGGTGTTACAGTTTGGTACCAGAGCTCTCGTTATAGAGAACGAAAGATTTTTAAAACCAAGGTTTTGAATAAAACATTTCAAATCTTTTAACTATAAACATTTTTCTAAAAATGTATAAAAATCTTTTGACTATAACGGTGCCGAAGAATTCCCGAGTTACCGACAAGACCAGACTGAGAAGTGTTATTTTAATATATATATAACTTGGATTATATATATATGATGTAATTTTACTACATGATTGTTTGATGATTATTTTGATATTTATACGAGGTATTTATACGACGTAGATTGTCACAAGAAACCCTAACTCCCCTAGTAAATTAATCGAAGCTATTCTCGTAGGAATTCTAGTTATCCTAGATCTAAACCAAGTTGTGGATATTTATAATCCCAACAAATGGTTGATATTCGTAGAAATGTAGATATTAGTTGATTGTGATATTGAAAAAGAATTGGCGAGATTAAAACTGATATCGATGTCATGACGATCTTTTCTTATAGAGTGGAGTTTGACAAAACGTTACCACCTAGAAAGATGTCATCTGAGTCGTTGTCACCCAATTCTTAAATTTGAAATCGAAAGGGTGAATGTTGCACTTGAGGCTGTCATTGGAACCATTACCCAAAAGCCTCATGCCACTAGTACCTTTCCGAGAAGTCTAGTTGACTGATCAAGTCATTTCATATTAATGACTCATTTGATAATTGTTGTTGTAAGAGCTAATAGGATTGGAAATTAAGTGTTGATTCATATTGAGATCGTATTGCCTTTACAAGGCCGAAGAATAAGGTTGAAAGTATTAAAGTACGAAGTAGGATATCGCATTGAGTATAAAATTTGTTATAACATGAATAAAGTAAAACTTAACCTGTATGGAATATGAGATTGTTAATATAAGTCATTAAGTTCTGTGATTGAATTATAAGGTTTTAATTGGTTGTTGATTCGTGTTAAGGGTTGTTCCTAGGCCATTGTCCAATGATGAGGATGCCCAGTGTCCAACAAATAAATTGAAGAAATCTTCTTCTGAAATTGGGACCGATGGATCTTCCGGGACAGGTAGGACACCTAATGACTCTTGTAGATTAGTATTCATTGTGGTATCTTTTAAAAAAATAATCCCTAACTAACTGTGACATCAGTTGGTAGGATGAGTTCTGAGAATTGTATGACATAGTGACACGTAATGTGTTACGGTACAATTTTGACTTGTTTGTGATTAATGAAAAGACTACCTTTGATTGCTAAATTCTACATGTATCGATGTTATCTATCTTTTGTTGCTTCATCCTAATGTTCGCATTAGCGATGCAACCATTGAACAAGTACTCATCTCGAATTAAGTTACGTTGTGGATTATTCTTGTTGAGTGCCATCGAGATCATGAACCTCATGATTAACCGGCTAAGCTCATTTCCTATCAGATTGTAGTTAGTTCTTGGTGAACAACTCTTCATCACTCTTTTGCATATCACACATTGTTTTTATAAAGTTAAAACGGTATCCTTTGAAAAAATTTAATTTTCATCACAATAAGGAATATTCAAGGTAAGATTTAAAAGTGATTGATATCAAAATGAAGTTGTTTATAAGACGCTTTGGAAACATAATTGTTTTCATAATAAAGAAAATCTTTGTAAATTTATTTTTGATTCTTATTTAAGAATTAAGCATGAAAATGTTTTTATTATAAACATGATGATAAAATTTTGACGAACTGAGTATTGCATCGTTAATCTTGAAATTGTATATAGTTGCGCGCCTACATACAATTTAGAATGGACTATGCAAGACTGATTAGTAGTCACCATAAAACTGATTAATAAGCACTACAATTTCTTTGAAGATTGTGAAAGATTAAATTTTATGAGATCTGCAAGAAGTGTAAAATAAGGACATAATGTTAGGGACACCTACATATGTGCCTGTAACACTTATTCTTCTGAGTCGAATTTACTCATCTGTGGAAATTGTCTTATTTGACAATTGACAATTCTTTCTTGTCCAATTCTCCCGTAGTGAGATTCTTAGGAAAAGTATCTGATTACCGAGTGTTGATACCCCACTGGATGTATCGACATTACTATCATTTCTTTTGATTTGGTCTCATTTGAATGACCTGGGTAACGATCCGAGGAGCTTTCGAATGCGTACTCAAATTATGAAAACATGGGATATATTCATATTCGTTAAATGTTTTCGTCTGTATCTAATTTGAAATTCTCTCGCATAGATTATGCGTTGACCTTACTCTTTTAATAGTAGATGCGTATCCTAATATCCCTGAAATTGTGAAGGATTATGAATTATTATTAGTCTTTTGAGAAGTTCACATCTTATCGATGGTAATGCAACCGGAAAGTTGATAGTGCCAATAGAATGGATTGATTATGACATGACGACATTGTCTTAATTGATGGGAACTCGAGTAGAATTACCCTAAATGATAAGATGTTGATTATCAAAAGTGATCTAAATAATTCTTGATGGATGACCATATCCTGCATTAGACTTGAAATTTCACCGTGAATGATTGTGAATTAGACATAGATATTGTAATCTCGAAGAACCTAATATGAATGTATTAAAAGATGTTTATGTTATCTTAACTTTAGGAGGTATTTGATAAATTACCTAGACTTTTGCCATTAAGGCAAGTTGAAATTGGTATTGATTATATTCCCGGTGTTGCACTTGTGGCTTGTACACTATACGTCAGCACCATCTAAATTAAAGGAATTACCATACAACTGAGAAAGTTGTCGGAGAAAGATTTTATTATACCAAGCCTGTCATCCTGAAGAGCTATGGTGTTATCTTTCCTTATATTTATAGATTACTGTGACTGAGTAAATTGACAATCGAAAACGATATCCATAACTCGAAATGGAAGAATTATTCGATCATTTACAAGGTTCTAGCAAATTTGATCCATGGCATGGTTATCATCAACTTCGCATCTGCGAAAGAGATTATCTATTCCAATCATCACATCCCGAACTTGTGATGAACGTTATGAGTTTCACGTGATGTCGTTTGGATTGACAATGCACATGTAGTATTCATAATTATGATGAATCATGTGTGTAGGCTGTAATTTGATAAATTCATGCTCGTGATCATTAAGAACTACATGTTTGTTTATCAGAATAAGAATGAGTTAATAATTATTTATAGACTGCCCTGAATTGGCCGAACAGTGTAAACCTGAACCTTGAATAATTAACACGTGATTAAAGACTTGAACCTTTACATGATTAGACTATGTGATTAAAAGGATAATGGAATATAAATTGACTCTTCAAAAATTAAGAGCCCTTTTAAGACTTTGGATTTTACCAAAAAGAAATGGAAATATGTTTTGGCAAATGTTTTAACAAAGGATTTTAAGGTATTATTCCCTTATACACAAACCATTTAACTAAACTTCTGTTTAGGGGTAAATGTTTGTGTATACCTCAAGATAACTTAAGAAGGAGTGAGTAAAACCATTTATACCATAACCTGAAAACTTAAAACGACAATTTTTGCTTTTGAAACTAAGAAAACTTTGACCAAAGTATAAACAAAGGTTTTTCAAACATTTACGAATCTTAATAATCATTTTCGATAAATCAACAAAAATCTTGTTAATTAAATTCAAATTTATTTTTTGAAGATTTTATATAATTGGTCGAACTAAGAAATTTAAAATCTTTACGTTTACGTTTCATAAAGATTGAATATTTAATATTTAATTAGTTGTTATAATTATCGACGCTTTAGACGTCAGATTGAGTAAAACGGATAAAAATGATAGTTAAGAAGAAATTAAAACTTAGAGAATATAAAATTTGAATGAATACGGTCATGATAATTACATCATCATGAGAAGTGAATATAGATACTGACATATTATATAAAAAGGATAAAGAACCAATTAGGATATATTTCTTAATAATGAACGTGCAAAATAAATTGCCGAACAATATAAAAATAAACGATGTTTGTAAAAAGGGATAATATAGTTAATAAAAGGGGTTCGCGGATAATGTGAACCATTAAAATAGAGAAGCCGATAGCGTTAAATGATTAAAAGTCCATTTGTGATTGTCTAAAAATGGAGATTGTGAGATATAGTTATGTTGGAATTTGTAAGTATAAGTATTCTATTTATGTCAATTATGACTAAAAGTATCTTTGTCTGAAGAAATTGTACTGATGAAAATTTTGAAGGCAGACATCGCCTCATACATTAGTAAACGTCTAGCTATTGCAAAGGTCGTCATCTGAATTTGATTCGATTTGGGTCATCGTCGACCGACTGACCAAATCTGCTAATATCATTCCCGTTAATGATAAATACAAAAGAGTTATGTAAACATAGTGTGCCTGTATCAAACATCTTTATCAAGATCCTCGCTTCGCATCGAATTTCTAGAGATTTGCTCAGAAATCATTGAGAACGAACCTTGATGAGAGTACTATGTACCACCCCAAATCGAAGGGACAAGGTAAAGTAACGATACAAGGTAATATAAGTGCTATTTTATGTTTGAATGATTGACCTTTGGTAATAGACCGTATAATCATTTTCCTTTGGAGAGATTATCATTGATAATTATCGTATTAGGATTGAGATCGAATCTTGTTAGGATCTAAATATTAGAGCATCTATAAGCAGGAGTTGAGATAAATACACCCGACATACACCCATTGTGAGTTGGACATGTCTTTTAGGTTTAAGGTTTCCTATGATGGCGAACCTAACCTTACAAAATACCTGACCCGCGAGATCTGAAATGATTGTTGAAATTAGGATCTGATTATTGACTGCCGGTAATGGGCAAGAGGTTATGTGAATGTGAAATGTAGATCTTGAAGTGCCAAATGGGTAGCGAAGTTATGCCACAATTTTTAACCTTGGAAAAATGAAATTCATGATCTGACAAATCATGGGATATAAGTCCCCGTTGTATGGGACCATTGAGATGATGTAAAAGTTGGGATTGAAAGGCATATAAGCTGGATCTACCCTAGGACTTCAAAGACTGCGTGAATTATGTTTCGTAAATCGAACTTGATGGAATATCTATCAAGTGAAAATCTGATTGTTCTTAGTAAAGCTTAGATCGGCGAAAAGTTGCATTCATCAGAAACCCGTGAACATCATGGATAGAGAAAGTAAGTCAACATTAAGCCTGATCTTATTTCCGTAGTTATGTATGATGAAACTCACGTATTATAATGAATTACACTTGTGAGAAAAGACCGAATGTGGAGGAAATACCCACATGGCTTTAACTCTATAAGAAGCGAGTAGTAAGATGATCTTTGAGGACAAATATCCTGTTTAGGGTAAATGCTGTGACAATCCGTCAATTTATGGTTGATATTTTATTCTCAATATTATTTAAAAACAATTTACAATATGAACTCACATATTTTTGGGAAGAAATTTGGATTTACGTCTTGGAGTAGCATCGACTACGTCTAAACCAGAGGATTCAACGTTACGTGCTTACGTTTACATACACCGTCTTTGGTGACAGTCCGACACTTCAGAAAATAAATTTATCCGTGAATATTATTTTGGAGTTTTAAATTTGTGTTAGTTCATAAACTCACAAATTTACGAGAAGAGATTAGGACTTACGATTTTATTTTAACGTCCTTTACGACTAAACCGGAAACCTTAGGATTACGTATTTACGTTTTCGAACTCCGTTTTTGATGAGACAATTTTTATTAGATTCGTTTTGTGTCGTTGATTCATAATTTATAAAAAAGTTTTTCGCAAAACGACCCGAAGGCACGCAAATCGAGGAAACTAGGATCGAGGAGTACCCGTAAATTAGTGGGATGAGACAAGTTTACACTTGCCTCACCCCACCATGGGATGGCTAAAGCTTGTCAAACACACTTGAAGTGTGTCAAGTTTCTAGCTAAAGACTAGGACACTTGTCCTAAGTCTTCCACCACAAAACCATCTACACATTAAAACAACTAAACATAAACAACAATACTCATTTCTTACATGCAAAACTAATAAAACTCTCTCTTGTTCTCTCTCTATGAACGTCCACCATGCTCCCAAAACACCCCATTTGATCAAAAATTCAACCATGAATCATGTGTTTAACTTGCACAAGTTGAATACCCTTTGAAGATATGAAGATTGGAGATGATCCTAACCTATGAAAAGGAGTTTTCAAGGGAGTTTGGGGCTGATTTCTCAAGGAGTTTTCATGAAGAACAAGGGCTGATTTTTGGAGGAATCTACAAATACTTGGTGATCCTAGAAGTGGTGTTGATATCTCATAAGATTGGTTACCCAAAACCAAGTCTTGTTCATCCAAAAACTCATCATTTCATCACCTTGGTGGTATAAAGATTGTCCTCCTCATCTTCTTGTTATTTTAATTATGTAAACATGTATTTTATTTCCTATTGTATATGTATATGATGATTATATGATGATAAAAATGTTATGTGGGGATTTGGTGTTGATAAACATGATTAAAAAGGTGAAAAACCATAAGAAACAAGGTTAAAATCTTGGTTAAATTTGATGGCTGTATAAAACAGTAAAGAAACAGGTTATGAACTGATAAAATGATGAAGTAGAATTGATATACAGTAAGCTATGAGTCTTGTACACATGTGAGAGTTGGCCATGCAATGGAATCAAAGTAATGAGTGAGATATGATCAAAACAAGTTTAAGGTATAAATCTGAGTTCACTGTTTTGGACGATTTTTAGAAAATATTTAGAAGATCATTCAACAGTATCTATAGAAGAGTTAAATGTAGCACATATCATGTAGTTTATGTGATAAAAATTTGAGCTTCTATCTCCATATAGAACTCAAGATATGACAGTTTTGGTGAAAGTGAAGTTAAAAATCAGATTTTGGAAAATAAAGTATAATACTATTATATAAGCACTCAAAATTATATTGTATAAAATGTAAAGTTAATACCCACTAACTCTTGAATTTTATTTATATAAATATGTAAATGATAAATAAGTGGACATTTTATAAAAATGGTAACTTGTTATGTTTTATAAGTCATAAAACTATAAACATGATTTTTACGACTTTTTCGGCTATTGCCGTAAAATTAACGTTTTTGCTAAATAAAACTTAGATGGTTGGACCCGTCTAATGAAAACTTTATAAAACTTATATACTGATATATAAACATGTATAACAAATAAAAACCCATAAAACCCGAACTATAGGACATACGGACGTTAACGGACTAAATTAACATTATTGGACTAACAATACAACAACAATGGACAAAAACACTTATAAACTTATTATTGGGCTTAACCCATTTAGGCCCAACTTGTAAAGTTTAAATACTGATAATATAGGTGTAAAAAGGATTAAAACAAGTTAAGAACTTATAATAGGCTTATTGAACCTAAAACACGTAAATGGGTAAAACGAGAAAACTAGTATAAAAGTTATCGACACATAGCACAAAAATGAGTAAATGAGAATATGTAAACCCACTTGATCATCATATATATATATACTAGACGAGTACCCGCGCATAGCGGCGATAATTCGTAGCGGAAGATAATTAATGATATGCGATATTCTAGTAAGTGTTTAACGCCATGTTCAACATAGAACATGAAAAGATCAAAATGTGACTGCAAACAATGGTAACATGTGATAAATTCTCAATATTTTTTAACTAATGAAACAATAGTTAAATCTTGGAGTACTTGATATATTCATAGAGTGTGTTCAGAATGCTTAAAAAAAACTTTAGCAGAACTCATTACATACAGGAACACTACAAATAAAGTGGTTTGGTTAAGCCAAAAGTAAAACAATCTAAATCAAATTATGCTACAGGTTGTTTTTGAATGTTTACAAACTAACGGCGGTGACGACCATAACCTTCCACCATATGCTACAGTCATACCATAACCTTCCACCATATAGCAACCTAAGCACCTAAACAGTTGTTAAATTTCCGTAAGAAATATGGTAATGACATCAACTGCAACAAACATAGATGTGATAATAAAAGTAGCGTACACTTTGAGAAAATCCAAGACATCAGGAGACAAGGGTGAGGCACCAGAAAACATGAAGCGAACCCGTCCACCAAGCTTGTCTTTTATTTTGTTAAATACTAATCTGTCCCACATGGAAGATGCACTTTGCCTAAAAGATTATTTAAAAATCAACAATTAGAATAATTTGAATATGCTGAATACCAATTTTCAATTTTAATCAGTATCTTACCTTTAAGCAATGCTTGCCTCTTCGCATTATATCCAGCATTGAAAATCTTTTCTTTCAGTCCACCAGATGATTTCACTGCATTAATAATGCTGCAGAAACAAGAAAGCTGATTAACCATTGTATAAAGCCATATTAATTGCAGAATTAAGATGTCGATACATACCCATCGTATACTCTGTTATATAATCGTGGAACACTGCAGAATATAGTAGGTCTCAATACAGCCATGTCATCCAACAATTTCAAGCTGTCCTACACGAATGAAAATATTTTACATTGAGATCCAAAAATATGCAGCTGAGGATGGATGACTAAAACATTTTACTTTGTGAATATGCCAATACCAAATAAATCACTCTAGAATTTAGCAGTCTTTAATTGAAAAAGGATGAAATCTAAAATAGAAAGCACACAAAGTAGAGGTTCTTACTCCCTGATAAAATCCAGATGAGGCGCCATAGAATAATCTCCTGACAATAATACATAGTGCCTAACAAAAAACGCGTCAAGCATAAAGTACAACTGGCAACACATGTTGCACGGCACCATACATGACCACAGACCATTAGCCTCGAGATGTAAATACATTAAAGTAGGTTCCTAGTTTTGTGACATATCTAGGTTAAAACAGCAAAATAGATGGTGGATCATGAAACTCTTCGTTGTTCACAAGATAGAAAAAAAATGTTCTTTTTTTCTTGTAATCCTGCTTCTGCTTCTTCACCCCGACCATATTTTTCTGGCTTTCTGCCATCATCGAGAATATACTTGTGTAAATAAGATGACGGGTTATAATAGTCAAAACCACAACCCCTTGTCTCCCTTCTATGCACCATTCTACTAATCTTGTAAAAGTCTTCAGGACCAGACGAATCAGACGACCAAGCTACATATTTGTTTAAAAATAACAGTATCAGATGTGCTGCTTCAGACATTAATTCCGAATACATAACCTCTAGCAAAACATTCAACAGGTAAACTAATCCAAATAGAATCCTCTACTATCATTACAAATATAAAGCATAGAACATATAGTATTCAAGATAAAACTTTAATTAACATCGATTAGTTGAGGACACATTTAACACTTACGGGTTCATTTATGACAGCAAAAAAAAACTATTACAGTACATGTTTAGAAGGGACAAAGAGAACCTATACCTAATGTTCATACTCATACAGCAAGAAGTATAGTTCAGTTAAAGCACGTTATGAATATGAAGTCTTAATTTTAGCCTTAATATGTATAATGATTCTATGTTTCTCTATGTGAAATAGACCCACACATTACAGTTTGTAGAGAAGAAGGAGCAGAAATAAATAGAAGACTGACCTTCTTCATATCCGGATACCTGGTGGAATGATCTCTCCCCTGCATGAGAGATAAGGCATTAAAGATCAGGAAACCAAATAAACGAGAATGCAGAAATAAATGGGAGCCTAACCTTCTTTATACTGAGGGGATAGGCTGGAGGATCCCAACGCTGCATGAAAGAAGAGGCAGTAAGGAACAGGAATCCAAATAAAAGAAAATGCAGAAATAAATGGAAGACAGTATCGTCTCCCCTGCATGAAAGATAAGGCATTCAGGAACACGAAACAAAACAAAAAGTTGTGATTTATGCAGCTTACATAACGTAAAAAATGCTATATTGTTTATGAAACTAATTAGGTGACAGACACACGTTATAAAAAAAACTTGTGATGACCCACAAGCACTTTCTATTAAAATAAAAAGTATGATCTAATTTATTAGTACAATTAAAATAATCCCTTTGACCCGGTTCAACTTAGGATGGGTTATAAAAATGACTCCATGGTTTGTTGGAGACGAGATCTATACCCAAAACCAAACAACTTTTACACGAACTGCCAAAAATATATCACCTGAACTGTTTTAGCATTATAAGAGAAAAAACCTACACCCGATATGCCATTGTTGTCTATTATAAAGCAAAAAAGAGAATATGTCAAGAGGTGAGATACTCCATATATTCACATACACATTGCTGTAATAAGAAGAAAGTCGCATAGAGTTCTTGCACCGGTAACACGATCACATTCAACTCTGGCCTCATAGAGTCCATGTTTCCCTTGCTCGACTGCATCTATTGTCAGGTCGAAGTAATATTTCGAGGTCAATTTATAGTATTTGCACTCCTCGGGTGCAGCCATGGTGATATTCTTACTTCTGTGCTCTTTAACATACTAACAAGATAGAATTTGTTTACATGTAAGCAAAACAATTGAAAGTGGAGAGACTGTCAAAAATTGAAAGCGGGCAGAAAGAATATAACCATACTTTGTGATAAGAATCATTGACGGCCTCAACGGCAAAATCAAGAATAAAACTAACAACAGGATCAGTCAAAGCAACTTCAAACATCTCCATCGGAAAAGATATAGATCGATGTGCTGTCTGCCATACACATGAAATATGTGATGAAAAGCGTATGCGCCACAAACATGTATATGTCTGTGCAGAATCATGGAAGTATGTCTTCATAGAAGAGAAGAGAAAAAAAGGGAGGAATAACCAATACATACTTTGTCATTGGTCTTCTCAAACTGAGTCCAGACATTGTGCTCTTCATTCGAGGGAGAGGGAGTGCCATCGATAGTAGGAAGCCTCTCTGAAAGAGAAAAGTTGCCAAATTACCATATTACGTGTATGACCACACAAACATGTCCACATTGTCATTCACCAGGAACTTGCAAATGAAACATTGGCCGGGTGTTTGTAAAAATAAAAAAAGCAAAAGAAAACAAACAAGTTGGTCAATCTCACAATATGCAGAATTGTATGGACCTGGCAACACTGTCAGTTATCATCTGAATGCATAATAAATAAATATAATATAACAACGTTGTAATATTTTGTAAAACATCATCTTTTTATTAAAACACCTGGGCCAAAGTCTCATTTGCTTTGTCCATGTCTACGACAAGCAACGTTAATTAAGGCATGGAAATGCGTACCGATTTTCCTATTCTTCGTCTTCCTCTTCCTCTTTGGGTGGTTTAGGAGACTTGGGCACATAGGTAGAGACGGGGGTTTTGTAGTTGCTGCAAGAAAAAGGTAATTATGGAGTATGCATGAGCACTACTACATTAACTTAAAACAAGAAACTGAGAGGTTTACAAGATGTTATGATTATGGTTTTATAATGTTCAAGTATTATGAATATAAAGACATACTACTCCCAGCTAGAAGGCAGCTCATGAGTATATTTGAGGTGCGTGGCAAGAGCTTTAATCTTGCGCTCGTAAGCATACGTCTGTCTTTGTAAGGTCTTGTCCTTAGTGTTCCTCTTTAGAGCTTCCCTGATCTCAGCTGCCTTGATAATGGCTTGATACAGTTCTTTTGGGATTTCAACTCTCGCTGTCAAACAAAAACAAAAACACACGTTAATGAGCTTGTTAGCATCAATAAGAGAAAATGGCTGGCTAAGAGAAAAAGATATGCCTGATGATGATACTCCAATTGCATCCTTGACCTGAAGCAAATAAACTTATTACCGAGTAGAACAAATAGTAACAAAGAGAATGAATCATCTTTTGTGCAATTCAATAATGTATATCTAATAATTAAGCAGGGGCGTTTGTATTAGCTACACATAAAAATCACAAACTCAGCTCAGATAAGCTGGGATCTTTGGATTTGTTTATATTTTGACACATAAATCACAAACTCAGCTCAAATTAAATGGGATGTTTGGATTAATATTGAGAATTATTAGTTAAACAAAGACAAAATTCTTACTTGATTCGTACTGATTTCTGGATTCTTGGATCTACTTCTAGTGACGACAACCATGGCTGATACCCTAATCGTAAAACTGATTGATTTACTCACATCAACAAGCCAATCTCTAATTAATCATATCACCCGCGGCAATGAAGAAGCTGACGATAGAAATGGGTTTTGGCCTGTGGGTGTGTTGCTTGAATCACATGAGATGGGATGGCAGATTTTGTGGCGGCTGTGACTTTTAGAGAGAGAGAGAGAGAGAGATGGAGGCTAGGGTATTTTATTTTAGGGTTTAGAGGAGAGATGTAAAAACAGTAGAATAATATGATTGGTCTGATGTATTTTCTACTATTGGGTATTTTCAACCATTCTATGTTTCAACATTTCTAAATATAGAAATTTTCAACCATCCATGTTTTTCCTTTATAAAGGAGTAGAGATATATAATCATAATATGTATACATAATTGGTATTTTTATAAAGTCATTGGACAAACGTCTAAGACCGATTATTATTTGTCTAGGTTTCCGTGATTGAAGCGCGTACCGTACGTCCGAATTGCCGATAACCCGCCTTCCCACATCAACATGAGTTCATAGCCTCGCACTCTTTTAAATGTTTTTATAAATGTTTTATAAACCCGCGAGGGAGATAACATGTTAGTTTTTATAAAATAGGACACCATTTGTCCCGATTGTTAGTTTATTGATTTTGGACCCGAATGATTGAATGACCCGATTGTATGACCCGATAAATGATTAAAGGACCCGATAGATGAAATTAAATGGATTATTAAAGTTAGGTTATGTCACTAAAAGTCCCATTAGCATGAATTGTGAACTACCGGGATTCGGTAGACGCTTATGCATTTAATAGTACTATTTGGGGACGATCACCCCAGTTCGCGCCTTGACGGTTGATCCCCGTCGTGCCACATTGATTGGTAAGCGAATTTATGTATGAGAAGATTTCCATAGCGTGACCTTTGTGACGACACGCTACTTTAGATGGGCAAAATTGGTATCGGGTTAGCTACCCGTTGTTGGTTTAGTAAGGTAACAATGTCATGCGGCTTATAATAATCCAAAACTAACGAAATACTATTAGACGCTTCGAATTACGATGTATTGCCTGACTAGCAATACTAGGTCATACTATTGATATTATGTTTGTGTTTTGGTTTTCATAACCATATTCATATAACGGTTTTTATTTGATTTTATACAACGTCATAAGACGTATTGTATGATGTTTTTACGACATTGGCTCGTATAATAATTTTTAAGGCAAATGCCTATATTATGATTTTCGATAAGGATTTGTATAAAATGACTTTGGCTATTTTATGGCCTATTACAAAGATTTGTATAAAATGATTTTGGCTATTTTACGGCCTATTACAATGATTTGTATGAATTGATTTTTGGTACTAATTTTATACCAAAGTTATACTGATGGAATTTACTAAACTCTATGAATTCACTCGGCGTTATCGCTGACCTTTTCTCTTAACATGTCTTATCTCAGGTACTTGAAGGTAATTCTCGGGAAGACGACAAGAATTCATGGCCCGCACTTAAACAATATTTTCCATTCAAATACTTTGTAAAACTTTGTATGAAATGTAATGACTTGGGACCGATGTAACTTTGATATTTATGAATGAAAATGCTTTATTAATAAATGACGCGATTTTTATGTGTTGTCTATGATGTGAGTAATGTGCTATCCCGTAACACCAACTAGTCTTCCGCTGTACTGAGTTGTATAAATTTGGGGGTCTTACATCAATGTATGCCTCAGTGCATTTATTTGTTAAAACAAGAGAAGTCTTGTTTTTATGAAGCAATCATCTCTACAACCATAGCAATCTACAATTGGTAACTACATACTCGACGATGCGACTACTCAAACGACAACTACAGTTCTTTCAATAGAACACGGGTCAACAATTGAGGGGGAGCAATTGTCAAGCATTCAGAATCTTCGATGCCGAAAGTGCCAAGTTCACAAGTTGGTGTCAAGACAACAATACCAATCGTACACGTGGTGTCAAGAGATGACTTCAGACATGACGAGGCGACCAACATATGCTGACAAGAACCATTTGATCTTATCATATGATGTTCTCATCAATCAGGTCCAACGTTGTCAATTCTTTTTAATATGGTGAATATGTGATCATGTTACAAATCGGTATCATATCTCATACATTTGGAATCATGAAGATAAAACGGACTTGCATTTTTCTTCCCAAAACCTTTGTTAAAACTTCATTAAATCAATTGATATTAAAAACATTGATTGGGTTAATATTTTTAATATGGGGGAGAAAATGTGATTTAATATGGGAAATTTTCAAAAATGGTTTGACTTAATGTGCTGGCTCATCCCGACATATGCGAAATGTTTTCGAATATCGTGGCATATGTTAAGGGGGAGCAAAACGAATTTGCACATCAAAAATGGATTTCATGATGATTTATACTTACCCACAACCCATTTATTACACGACCATGAAGATTGTGGTGACATAAGGATGGTAGGATATGTTAAGTCCTATGATTCTTCCAGAACCGGAGGAATCTTCCCAAGGACATTCCATAGCTAGAAATAGTAGTCCTTAGGAAAGTTAAAGAAAGATTGTGAACGTAGCTGAATGCCGACCAAGTACTTAATTTAGCACTGGAACAATCACAACAAGGTGCTAGTTATGACGTATTGGTAAGCATTGAAGGGGTTGAAGGATGAAAAAGAACTGTAATGATAATGGGTGTAAAGAAAGAAGCCCTCCTTACAACGTTAGGAAGAAACCGGGTCAACACATATGCTATTGAGATCATTTTAATGATGCTCGATATTGAAGATAGACATCATGGACCCAGTGATGCAATGCACAACCCATTCCAGCTAACTCAGATATCTCTCAAAAGGTATTTGTTTTAATCACACGGAGACAACACATTATCTATCAATTTATTCACTCCGAATAAATTGGTATTGAAATGGTGGCACTCCTCTCCAGCATCCGATCACTAAAATCCAAAGTGTACGATCGAGTCTAGAGCCATTTGAGATCATCAAATATCTCATTAGGACACATATCCATATTTCCTTGCATCTACACACACTGTGAAAAGTAAGAAAGATATTAAGAGTCCTACGCAAAATCTTCATGATCTTGCTTGAACATCCGAGTAATACGCAAGTATTTACAATGAAGATGGAAATCCTTCTTGAGCGAATAACAAAAAGCTCATGGTAGGTGACTTGTGTGATTCTTTATGAATCAAACTTGTGATAACTAGAAAGCAACAGCTGTTTTATTCTTAATTGAATTTAAACACGTTCCAGGCCTCTACGTAATATCTTAGTGATCTTGCCAGAACACTCAGAGTGATACCTTAGTGTTCACAGTGATGAGTGGAAATCCTTCTAGTGTTAACATTAAACAGCACTTGGTAGGTAACTTGCAAGATTCAATATGAATCAAGCTCATGACAACTGGAAAGCAACGATGGTGCGATTCTTTAATAAATCAAACTTGTTCCGGGAATAAGGATTGGCGGCTTCAATCATGCGGATAATTTTATCCAAATGATTCACTCTTTACGTTCGCAGTCAGCTTTGGACGGTCGAGTAAAGAGAGCGGTTTTACCCGCAAAATCTTGTCAAGGAGATTTTTAATTAAATCTACCTGCCACAAGTATGATATTTTATATCGTCCAACGGTCTTCACCGGCCAGAGGTAAAATGCTACCGAATTAGAATAAAATGTTCAAAGCCATTTTGTTCGTGTCTACTTATGTTGCGGCATTTGAAGACGGTGGCGTTGCAGAATCCAAGAAGAAGTCGTCCCCGTATGCTTATACTTTATGCACTTAATACCTCATCTAATTCAAGAAAGCCTAAAAGTTAAGTCTTCCGCTGTATAGAACTCTGAAGCTTTCAAGAATTATGAAGGTATAAGTATGTGGGACTTGAAGTCACGAAGGGGCGAAGATCACAAGTGATGGATGCACAAGATCAAGGCAAGAGATTAATGCTCAAGATTGATATCAAAGATCACATCAGCATGTTCACCAGAAATGAAAAAGAAAAGAAAGACGAAGACTACGAGCTCAAGACAAGAATAGTATGCTAGGTTTATTTTAATATTGTAACTTGGGTAATGCCCTAGCTTGAAGTGACCTCCCTTAGGGGGAGATTGTTGGAAATACATTTTTCGTATTAGAAAGGATCGGTCACTCCAACAATAATCCATGTAATAGCTCGTAGTTTAGATTACTTTCACTTATTAAACAAAGCCCAAACCGAGCCCATAAGTTGTATGGGCCGGCGGCCAAATGTAAGCCCAAGCCCATGACAAGGGCTTGGGCATATAAACCCTCTCCTTTGATGGAGAGGGTGGTGGTTCACTTCATTTTTACACATAGTTGAAAGGTGTATTTCTTTCACTTTCTCTCTATATGTGTGTGTGTTCGCACCATCTCTCTATCTCTTTCTCTCTCTAAAACATAAGCAAGATTTACACATCTTACATGCGGCTTTAATACTAGCATGATAACTGTTATTGAATGAAAATTCCACCAATGGCAAATGCTTATCCTAACCATTTCCAAAGTCAATCACACACGCACGAAGCATATCCTCTAACGTTTGAATCGTTCTTTCACTTTGTCCATCAGTTTCCGGATGATATGTTGTACTCAAACATAACTCCGTTCCCATCTCTTTTTGCAAAGACTTCCAAAATTCTGAAGTAAACCTACTATCACGATCAGAAAATATCGACAAAGGCACACCATGTCGAGAAACGATCCCCTTTACGTACACTATTGTTATCCTCTCCATACTATCCGTCTTCTTCATTGGTAAAAAGTGAGCAAACTTATTCAATCTATCTACAATCACCCATATCATATCACAACCACTTGCTGTCCTTGGCAAACTTGTCACAAAATCCATAGTAATCTTCTCCCATTTCCACTCAGGAATCTTAGGTTGCACCAATAATCCAGACGGTTTCTTATGTTCAGCTTTCACTTTCGCACAAGTTAAACACTTATTAACATATTGTGCTATATCTGCCTTCATATTCGGCCACCAATAAACTTTCTTAAGATCTTGATACATCTTGTCCGATCCAGGATGTATTGAATACTTTGACTTATGAGATTCATTCATCACTAAATCTCGCACTCCTAAAGAACCTTCCTCGAATGAACACAATGATAACCAAATCCTATTCTCAAAATACCTCAATCCATTTGACCTTACTTCAAACAATGGTTTCAACATTCTACCCAAATTTTCTACCTCAATATTCTCTTCCTTCAAACCATTAGCTTGGGCTTTCAATATTGATTCTGTCAAATCAACACTTTCCATCATTTCCAAAGCTCTAACTCTTATAGACTTATGTCTTTCCTTTCTACTAAGTGCATCAGCTACCACATTCGCTTTACCAGGATGGTAATGAATCTCACAGTCATAATCACTCAACAACTCAACCCATCTCCTTTGCCTCATATTCAATTCCTTTTGATCCAAAATATATTGCAAACTCTTATGGTTAGTGAATACCACACACTTGGTTCAAAACAAGTAGTGTCTCCACAGCTTCAAAGCAAAAATCACAGCCCCAAGTTCTAAATCATGAGTAGTGTAATTCTCTTCATGGTTCCTCAATTGTCTCGATGCATATTCTATTACTTTCTCCCTGTGCATCAACACAGCTCCAAATCCTTTATGAGACGCGTCACAATACACTACAAAATCCTCATATCCTTCTGGCAAAGACAATATCGGCGCAGAACACAACTTATCCTTCAACGTACTAAATGTAGATTCCTCTTCCAATCCCTATTCAAACACTCGATTCTTTTCCGTAAGCTTGGTCAACGGCTTAGCAATTAGTGAACACTTCTCAATAAACGTTCTATAATACCCAGCTAGACCAAGAAATTAGCGAACTTCAGTCGGCGTCGTTGGCACTGACCAATCCTTGATTGCCTCAATCTTAGCAGGATCCACACGAACACCTTCACTATCAATCACGTGCCCTAGAAATTGCACTGATTTCAACCAAAATTCACACTTAGAGAATTTCGCATACAACTTCTCTTTCTTCAACAATTCCAAAATTGTTCTCAAATGCTTTTCATGTTTTTCTTCAATCTTGGAGTAAATGAGAATATCGTCAATGAACACGATCACAAACTCATCCAAATACGTCTTACATACATGATTCATCAGATCCATGAATACAGTAGGCGCATTCGTTAACCCAAAAGGCATCACTTGAAATTCAAAATGTCCATATCGAGTACGGAAAGCTGTTATAGGAATATCTTCTTCCCTAACTCTCAGTTGATGATACCCAGACCTCAAATCGAACTTCGAGTATACACTTGAGCCTTGCAACTGATCAAAAAAATCATCAATCCTCGACAATGGATACCGATTCTTGACAGTCAATTTGTTAAGCTATGGATAATCAATACACATTCTAAAAGAACATCTTTCTTCCTGACAAAACAAAATAGGAGCACCCCACGGCGACGAACTCGGTCTAATAAATCCCTTATCCATCAATTCCTGCAAATGATCAGATAATTCTTTCATCTCAGTGGAGCTAAACGATACGGTGCACGAGCGATTGGCGCAGCTCCCGGGACTAAATCAATACGAAACTCCACTTCATGATGCGGCGGTAATCCTTGCAATTCTTTAGGGAAAACCTCAGGATACTCTCTAATCACAGGCACATCCTCCAATTTCCTTTCATTCACACCATCATTACTTATCTGGGCAAGAAACACATCAAAACCTGCTTCTATATACCTCATCATCTTCAAACAAGAAACGACTCTCAAACGAGAAGTACATTCATCACCCTTCACAGTCAATACCCTATTCCTTAGCGGTATCTGAACTAATCTTTCTCCACAAACAATCACTGCACCATTACCAACTAACCAGCCCATCCTAATAATCACGTCAAAAGATCCTAATTCTATGGGCATCAAATCAATACTAAACACATAATTACCTAACTTCAAGGAACAACCTTTCAGTATAGAACTAGTGCTTACAACCTTACCATCAGCTAACTCCACCTTATAACTAGTTGTCAATCTTACTGGTTCTCTATCCAATAGCTGACTAAATCTAACATCTACGAAACTTCTACCGGATCCAGAATCAAATAACACACTAGCATAACAAGCATCTAGTAAGAACGTACCAGTCACCACATTCGGCCCTTGAGTTTTGTCAGCATCTTCCACGACATAGGCTGGAGCAGCAGTCCCAGCAGCAATAGCAGCAACATTGGCTCCTTGTCGCATGCCAACCCTCGGACAGTTCCCTTGCATATGTCCACGGCCTCCACATCCAGAACAGTTAACTACCTTAACAGCATTGGCTCTAGTGGCCACACCCTTGTTTCTACAATCTGCCATCTTATGTCCGGCCTTCCCACACTTGTTGCAAGCAGGTGGACAATTTCCAACATGATACAGATTACACCGACCACACTTTGGATTCACCTAGTTACCTTGATTTCCAGTGGCAGCACGAACATCATCATTCCTTCTCAAATTGTATTGTTGATTCCTATTTGGTCCTTGGTTATTGTTGTTACGATAACCACCACGATTCGGCCCTTGGTTTGAGTGTGCAGCTTCCCACTTTCTCTTATTCCCCTCAGTAATACTATCCTTTCGATCCTGTAGCTTTACATCCATTAAAGCATGAGCCATCTGACCAGCTTCATCAAATGACTTGGGTTTCGAAGAAGTAGTCTCTCCCTTTATATTACTAGATAAACCTCTGATATACTGCTTCATCTTCTTACGGTCGTCAGCAAAAGCATCAGGACACAACAAACATAAATCAGAGAATCTCCTTGTATAATCTACAATGTCATTATTTCTCAGCATCAAATGCCCCAACTCATCTGTAGAAACTAGAAGGGGGGGTTAATAGTTTCTTATATTTACTTGTTAAAATGTGGTTTCCAAAAATCCTTTTTCAAAAACTTAGGCTTGAGGAAATATGTGAAATCTTCTTATGCACAATATGAATAATGATAGTGTAACTAAACTAATACTAACAAAAATATATCCACAAAGAATAAAGAATGATAGTGTAACTAAGCTAATACTAACAAATGTATATGCATAAAGAATAAAGAATGTAAAGAGTTAAGGGGTAAAGAAATATCAAACCAAACACCAAGGATTTATAGTGGTTCGGCAACGAAGCTCACTCCTCGTTCCTACTCCACTCCTCGAGTACTCCTTACTCGAGAGTTCACTACACAATAAGCTCCTTATGGTGGAGAAAACCGTACACGTCGCTTAACCAATTTCCGACTCTAAGCTAAAAGTCGAGCCCTAATCGTAGATAGGACCAATCTACACAACTATACTTAGTACATATACAACTTCCAAATAGACATAACTACTTGGATCTTCACAACTATGACACAACTACAAATGTATAAAATTAGATCTTCAATGGATCTTTGGTGGTGGACTCAACACTTCACAAGGATAGTGTTCTTCTCTTTGCACTTGGAGACGAAGGGATGGAAGAACAAGATTCACTTCTTAAACAAGTAATAATCAAACAAATGATCAAAGATTTGATTGATTAAATAAGGGGTTTGAATCTGGAAATAAATGTGCTAAAAAGGGTGAGTTGAAAAGCTGAGAATGGTCCACTATTTATAGGACAAAGGAGCCAACGGCTATTTCTACCCGCGGTACCTTATCTTATCCCGCGGTACCTTATCGATAAGGTACCGCCTAGGTGCTAAGGTACCGCCGGACTAGACTCCGCTCCTTTTTGTCCTTTAGTGGTGGAGGTCTTATCTGGATATAAAAATATCCTGAAAAGATATTCTTAACCAAATAAGAATATGCCATTTTCAAATTTCAAATAATTAATTTAATTAAACATTTTCTTAAAAAGAAAGTTTAATAAAAACTTGTCACACTTGATAAAAAGTGAGTTTTAAGAAAAGATTAAATCACTTGATCACTTGATTAAGGTTAGTACTTGTTTATCCATACCTTAAGTGAAAATGGGTAAAATGAAAAATACTTGAACTCAAGAATTCGTTTTTCGTTGTTTTCGTAAATGCTTGTTTTTACATATTGTCGTAATCAAAACAAAGCGAGACCGAAAAATGCAAGTAACGTTTTTAGGCATTTATTGCATTAACAATCTCCCCCTTTTTGATTCTGACAATACATAAACTCAATCATACAAAAACAAGATTTTCGAAGAGGAGTTTATTCATTTCTCCCCCTTTGTCGAAGCAAAAAGGTTGCACAAGTCGGTGTTTGAAGAAACGGACTTCGCAAAGACTCCCCCTTGGTGCTTACTCCCCCTAGCTTGGGCACCGAGGAATCGAGATATGGTGACAAGCTACATAGAAGTGTTAGTTGAACAAAAGAAACAACCAACAATATATAGCAATAGGTCACATAAAAAAATAAAAGAGAAGAAAACACAAAGACAAAGATCCAAGATAGGTTACTAAAAGGACATCATACAAGGAAGTATGGAAAAAAAAGAACAAGCCAAAAGCATAAATCTAATCCTAGTTATTCTAGAATTCTAAGATTTGCTTGAATTTGGTGTCTTGTGGATAAGCAACCAATGCTTATATGAAAGACAAGGTAATAGCAGAGGGTGGTGGTGGTGGCTTGTTGGAGATCTCATAATCAAAGTGAAGAGAAGGCTTGATTAAGAGACTCTTGATGTAGCTCAACTCCTCATAGATTTGTGCCATAGAAAGGTGTTGATATTGACAACATTGACAATATGTTCCATGATGCATGACATTATCATGAGAAGGAGGAAGAACACCAAAGGGTGGTGGTGGATGAAATGATGTTCCACAATCAACATTTTTGGTAGGAGACATGTGATTAAGAGTGTTCTTGGGTGGGTTTGGATTGAAAGCAATTGGAGAAAATGGAGGAGATTCAAGGCTTTCATTGGGAGAATAAGACATTTTGGATGTGAAGTAATGCAAAATGCTTATGGTTTAAATAGGGAAGGCTTAGGGTATTTTTGGGGTGGTCAAAGGGTTTGAAACAAAGATTCTCAAAAATGTTGGAGCAAATCTGGAGTTTCAGACAAAAACCCGAAAAAGGAAGGCACTGTAGGCGGTTCCTTATCTAGGGTGGCGATACCTTATCAATAAGGTACCGCGGTTCACATATGGAACCGCCTGCAGAAGCAGGGTTTGGTGTTTGGAGGAAGATTTTTCAGCAAATCTTATTTTTCTAATCTAACTTATCATAGGGATATGCTTAAAAGCAAAGATAGACAAAGAAAACATATACAAACTTACCAAATAGGGATTTGACCAAAATACATGGATAAAAAAATCGATATAGGAGGTGTGTAAGACAAGACCTTAAGTCATGACACAATGATCCTCCATGATTCTATCTTGTTCTTGCTATGTTTGAGAGAATCATACATATGAATTATGTAAGCTCTAGATTAATAGCGAGAATCTATGAAAAATCGTTTTTAGATTGAATTAACAATGTCAAACGAATTTCTCAACCATTTTCGAAAGAGACTGAGAATTTTGAAAAGGAGAAGAGAGGTTTTTTTTTCAAAAAGAGTTTGGAAGACTCAATGACTCAAAGTGGTAAAAGAAAACACACAAGAAGAAAAGAATTTAAGGAAGATGTTCCAGTAATCCTAGACCTAGACGCAAGTAATTAAAAGGTTCCCTCTTAAGTGGCTTAGTGAAGATATCGGCTAAGTTGTCCTCGGAGGGCACCTTTTCAATAGTAATGTTCCCCTTTTGAACATTATCCCTAAAGAAATGGTGTCTAATTTCTATGTGTTTGGTTCTCGAATGTTGCACGGGATTCTTGCTTAGGTCTATAGTGCCTTTATTATCGCACATGATTGGAACATCATTAAGAGAAATCTCGTAATCAACAAGCGCTTGCTTCATCCATAGAGCTTGTTGGCATGCTTTTCCGGAACTCACATACTCGGCTTCCGTGGTGGATATTGCAAGAGCGGTTTGTTTCTTGGAGAACCAAGAAGTTAAACAACAACCCATGAAGGTACAAACTCCACTATTGCTTTTCCGGTCCACATAGTCTCCCGCATGATCCGAGTCCGCGTAGACAATGGTTTCTACGCCGGTCCCTTTAGGATACCATAATCCTAAATGTATAGTGCCTTTAATGTATCGGAAGATACGCTTAACCGCTTCAAGGTGAGAGGTTTTGGGAGCCTCTTGGAAGCGAGCACAAAGGAAAACAATAAACATGATATCCGGTCGACTTGTCGTTAGGTACAACAAACTACCAATCATACCTCTATATTTGGTGTTTTCTACCGACTCACAATCATCATCTACGGTGAGTTTAGTATCCGAGGCCATAGGGGTCTTCATTGGTCTAGATTCTTCTAATCCAAATTTCTTTAGCATTTCTTTAGCGTACTTAGATTGACTAAAGAAAATACCATCTTCCATTTGTTTAATTTGGAGTCCTAAAAAGAAGTTAAGTTCTCCCATCATACTCATTTCAAACTCATCATGCATGATTTTGAAAAAGTCATCACACAATTCTTGACAAGTTGAGCCAAATATAATGTCATCAACATATATTTGTACGATTATGAGGTGAGAACCTTTCTTCTTTGTAAAGAGTGTATTGTCTACCATTCCCATGGTATACTCATGTTTAACAAGAAACACTTTAATTCTATCATACCAAGCTTTGGGTGCTTGTTTGAGTCCATAAAGTTCTTTCTTAAGCTTGTAAACATGGTCTGGTTTCTCAAAATCAATGAAGTCGGGAGGTTGAGCCACATATACCTCCTCATTGATCAAACCGTTAAGAAATGCACTCTTTACATCCATTTGTTGAAGCTTAAAATCTAAGGTACAAGCGTAGGCTAAAAGGATTCTAATAGATTCTAATCTAGCTACCGGTGCATATGTCTCGTCATAATCAATCCCTTCTTGTTGATTATAGCCTTGTGCTCCAAGTCTAGCTTTGTTACAAGACACAACACCATTTTCATCTAACTTATTCCTATATACCCATTTGGTTCCTATAATGGTAGAACTTCTAGGTGGAGGAACAAGTTCCCAAACATCATTGGCAACGAATTGGTTCAATTCTTCTTGCATCGCAATGACCCAACTCTCGTCCGACAAAGCTTCTTTAACATTCTTTGGTTCAATCAAGGAGACGAAACAAAAGAAGTTGCTTTGGTTTTGAACTTGAGATCTTAGGGTCCTTTGATTTAAGTCACCAATGACATTATTGAGAGTATGATCCCTAGACTCCTTAATGTTTACTTCCTTTTCAACACTAAGGTCTTCAACTCCTATTTTTCTAACCTCTTTGGCTTTAACTACTTCTAATTCATCCAAGTCATCATCAACCAATGGTGGTGTCTTGGGTGAAGGAGGGGTTTCATCAAAGGTTACGTTGAGTGATTCTTCAATAACCCCCGAGGTTCTACTTAGGACTATGTAGGCTTTACTAGTTTGGGAATAACCTAAAAGGATACATTCGTAAGATTTTGGGTCAAACTTGGTAAGGTAGTCTTTGGTGTTGAGCATAAAGCACTTGCTTCCAAACACCCTAATGTATTCTAATGAGGGTTTCTTACCTTTAAGAATCTCATAGGGGGTCTTTCCTAGGAAAGGTCGAATAAGAATTCGGTTGAGAATATAAGTCGATGTGTCCACGGCATTGCACCAAAACTTTTGAGGCAAAGATTGCTCGTTTAACATCGTCCTACTCATCTCTTGGAGAGTCCTATTCTTCCTTTCAACTACCCCATTTGATTGGGGAGTGCGAGTGTAACACCCCCAAATTTATACAACTCAGTAAAGCGAAAGACTAGTTGGTGTTACGGGATAGCACATTACTCACATCATAGACAACGCATAAAAATTGCGTCGTTTAATAATAAAGCATTTCCATTAACAAATATCAGATTTACATAGGTCCCATGTCATTGTATTTAATACAGGTTTTACAAACATTTGAATGGAAATTATAATTTAAGTGCGGGCCATGAATTCTTGTCGTCTTCCCGAGAATTACCTTCAAGTACCCGAGATAAAACATGTTAAAAGAAAAGGTCTAAGATAACGCCGAGTGAATTCATAGAGTTTAATAAATTCCATCAATATAACTTTGGTATAAAATTATTACCAAAAATCATTTTGTACAAATCATTTTAATAGGCCATAAAATAGCCAAAGTCATTTTATACAAATATTAATCAAAATCATAATATAGGCATTTGCCTTAAAAATCATTATACGAGCCAATGTCGTAAAAACATCATACAATACGTCTTATGACGTTGTATAAAGTTAAATAAAAACCGTTATATGAATATGGTTATGAAAAACCAAAACACGAACATAATATCAATAGTATGACCCCGTATTGCTAGCCAGGCAATACATCGTAATTTGGAGCGTATAGTAGTATTTCGTTAATTGGATTATTATAAGCCGCATGACATTGTTACCTTACTAAACCAAACAACGGGTAGCTAACCCAATACTCAATTTGCCCATCTAAAGTAGCGTGTCGTCACAAAGGTCACGCTATGGAAATCTTCTCATACATAAATTCGCTTACCAATCAATGTGGCACGACGGGGATCAACCGTCAAGGCGCGAACTGGGGTGATCGTCCCCAAATAGTACTATTATATGCATAAGCGTCTACCAATTCCGGTAGTTCACAATTCATGCTAATGGGACTTTTAGTGACATAACCTAACTTTAATAATCCATTTTATTTCATCTATCGGGTCCTTTAATCATTCATCAGGTCATACAATCGGGTCATACAATCATTCGGGTCCAAATCAATAAACAAACAATCGGGACAAATGGTGTCCTATTTTATAAAAACTAACATGTTATCTCCCTCGTGGGTTTATAAAACATTTCATAAAAACATTTAAAAGAGTGCGAGGCTATGAACTCACGTTGATGTGGGAAGGCGCGATATCGGCAATTCGGATGTACGGTACGTGCTTCAATCACGAAAACCTAGACAAATAATACTCGTCTTAGACTCATGTCCAATGACTTTACAAAAATAACAATTATGTATACATATTATGATTTTATATATATGATGATCAAGTGGGTTTACATATTCTCTTTTACTCATTTTAGTGTTTATGTGTTGATAACTTTTATACTAGTTTACTAGTTTTACCTATTTACATGTTTTAGGCCCAATAGGCCCATTACAAGCCCAATATATTATGTTAGTCCAATTATACTTTTATTATCAGTATCACACTTTATATGTTGGGCCCAAATGGGTTAAGCTCAATAAATAAGTTTATAAGTGTTTTAGTCCCATTTGTTGTATTATTAGTCCAATAACGTTAACTTAGCCCGTTAATGTCCGTATGTTATATAGTTCGGGTTTTATCGGTTTTTACTTGTTATATATATTTATATATCGGGTGTATGAGTTTTATAAAGTTCACATTAGACGGGTCCAACCGTCTAAGTTTTATTTAGCAAAAACGTTAATTTTACGGTAATAGCCGAAAAAGTCATAAAAATCATGTTTATAGTTTTATAACTTATAAAACTTATCAAATTACCATTTTTATAAAATGTATCATTTATTTATCCTTATATATATTTATATAAATGTATTATATAAGTTAGTGGATTTTAATTCACATTTTATACTATTTTTAGTTGAGTGCTTATATAATACTATTATACTTTAATTCCCAAAATCTGATTTTTATTTTCATGTTCACCAAAACTTCCATATCTAGAGTTCTATATGGAGATAGAAGCTCAAATTTTTATGACATAAACTACATGATATGTGATCCATTTAACTCTACTATAGCTACTGTTGAATCAGCCTCTAAGTATTTTCTAAAAATCGTCCAAAACAGTGAACTCAGATTTGTACTTTAAACTTGTTTTGATCATATCTCACTCATTACAATGATTCCATTGCATGGCCAACTTTACATGTGTACAAGACATATTACTTTTATATCCATTAATCTATGCCATTTTATCAGTTCATGACATGTTTCTTTACTGTTTTATACAGCCATCATTTTTAAGCAAGATTTTAGCCTTGTTTCTTATAGTTTTTCACCTTTTTAATCATATTTATCAACACCAAATCCCCACACAATACTTTTAATCATCATTCATCATCATATACATATACATAAGTAAAAGAAATACAAGACTACATAATCAAAAATAACAAGAGGATGAGGAGGACAATCTTTATACCACCAAGTTGATGTAGGTTGTGATTTGGACATGGATTTTGATGGAGAAACTTGTGAATAACCAAGACCATCTTGAAGACCACCATTCTTCATGAACACCTTGTGAAAATCAGCCCCAAGACTCCATGGAAACTTCTCCTTGGATGTTATAATCACCACCAATCTTCATCTCTTTTGAAGGAGATTAACATATGTAAGTTATAACAATAGTTTGTGGTTAAATTTGGATCAAATGGGGTGTTTATGGGGAGTATGGGACGGCACATTTGAGAGAGAGTGAGAGAGAATGAGTTGTTTGCATGAGATAAAATGAATGTGTGGTTTTGGCTAGTGGTTTTGACTAGTTAGTGGAATAGTTGGCTTAACTTGTAAGCTTAGCTTACAAGTGTAAGCTATATGGTTGCAAGTTTGTCACATCAAGGATGTGGTATCCTTGTTCTGGCCGTCCATATTGAGTGGGGTGGGGCAAGATTTATCTTGTCTCATCCCACTAATTTATGGGTAATCCTCGATTCTAGTTTCCTCGATTTGCGTGCCCTCGGGTCGTTTTACGAAAAACGTTTTCTAACTTATGAATCAATGGCACAAAACGAATCTAATAAAAATTGTCTCATCAAAAACGGAGTTCAAAAACGTAAATACGTAATCCTAAGGTTTCCGGTTTAGTCGTAAAGGACGTTAAAATAAAATCGTAAGTCTTAATCTCTTCTCGTAAATTTGTGAGTTTATGAACCAACACAAATTTAAAATCTTAAAATAATATTAATGGACAAATTTATTTTCTGAAATGTCGGACTGTCACCAAAGACGGTGTATGTAAACGTAAGCACGTAACGTAGAATCCTTCGGTTTAGACGTAGTCGATGCTACTTCAAGACGTAAATCCAAATTTCTTCCCAAAAAATTAAGTGAGTTCATAATGTAACATTAAAATAATGTTTTTAAATAATATTTGAGAATAAAATATAAACCATAAATTGACGGATTGTCACAGCATTTACCCCTAAACAGGATCTTTGTCCTCAAAGATCATCTTACTACTCGCTTCTTATAGAGTTAAAGCCATGTGGGTATTTCCTCCACATTCGGTCTTTTCTCTCAAGTGTAATCCATTACAATACGCGAGTTTCATCAAACATAACTACGGGAATACGATCAGGCTTAATGTTGACTTACTTTCTCTATCCATGATGTTCATTGGTCTCTGATGAATGCAACTTTTCGCCGATCTAAGCTTTATTAAGGAATAGTCAGATTTTCACTTGATAGATATTCCATCAAGTTCGATATACGAATCATAATTCACGAAGCTCTTGAAGTCCTAGGGTAGATCCAGCTTGTATGCCTTTCAAACCAATCTTTTTACATCATCTCTATGGTCCCATACAACGGGGACTCATATCCCATGATCTTTCAGATCATTAATTCATTTTTCCAAGGTTAAAAATTTTAGCATAACTTCGCTACCCATCTGGCACTTCAAGATCTACATTTCATAACTTTCTGCCCACTACCGGCGGTCAATAATCAGATCCTAATTTCAACAATCATTTCAGGTTTCACGGGTCGAGTATTTTGTAAGGTTAGGTTCGCCATCATAGGAAACCTTAAACCTAAATGACTTGTCCAACTCACAGTGGGTGTATGTCGGATGTCTTCATCTCAACTCTTGCTTACAGATGCTCTAATATTTAGATCTTAACAAGATTCAATCTCGATCCTAATACGATGATTATCAATGATAATCTTTCCAAAGGAAAACGATTATACGGTCTATTACCAAAGGTCAATCATTCAAACATATAACAGCACTTATAGTATTTTGTATCGTTACTTTACCTCGTCCCTTCGATTGGGGTGGTAAACAGTACTCTTATCAAGGTTCGTTCCCAGTGACTTCTGAGCAAATCTCTAGAAATTCGATGCGAAGCGAGGATCTTGATATAGATGATCGATACAAGCACACCATGTTTACATAACTCCTTTAAATACAAAAGAGTCTATTTCTTCATCAAGATTCTATCATTAACAGGAATGATATTAGCAGATTTGGTCAGTCTGTCGACGATGACCCAAATCGAATCAAATTCAGATGATGACCTTTGCAATAGTTAGACGTTTACTAATGTATGAGGCGATCTCTGCCTTCATAATTTGTCATTAGTACATCTTCTCCAGATAAAGATACATTTAATCATAAATGTCATAAATAAAATACTTATAGTTACAAGATTTCAATATGACTAAATCTCAAAATCCTCTATGTTTAGGCAACCTCAATTGGCCTTTTATATATTTACCGCCATCGGCTTCTTAATTCTAATGGTTCACATTAGCCGCGAACCCCTTTTTATTATCTATATTATCCTTTTTATAAGTATCAGCTATTTTTATATTGTTCGGCAATTTATTTTGCACAGTCATTATTAAGGAACACATCCTAATTTATTATTTATCCTTTTTACGTAATGCGTCAGTAATTACGTTTACTTTCCTAGATGGAATAATCATTATGTCCGTATTTATTCAAAAATTATTTCTTCACATTTTCTCTGTTTTAGTTTCGTCTCATCTATCATTTTTATCAGTTTTTCTCAATCCGACGTTTTAAGCGTCGATAAGTATTATAAGTAATTAGAGGTTAGATATTTAACTTTTTATGAAACGTAAACGTAAAATTTTAAATTTCCTAGTTCGACCAATTATATAAAAATGTTCAAAATAATTTGAATTTAATTAACAAGACTTTTGTTGATTTATCGAAAATAATCAGTAAGATCCGTAAATGTTCGAAAAATCTTTGGTTATACTTTGGTCAAAATTTTCTTAGTTGAAAAGCAAAAAGTGTCGTTTCAAATTTCAAGTTATGGTTTAAATGGGTTTCCTCATTCCTTCTTAGGTTGTCTAGAAGTATACACAAACATTTACCCCTAAACAGGAGTTTAGTTAAATGATTTGTGTATAAGGAAATAATCCCTTAAAAGTTTCTTTGATAAAATATCTGTCAAAACATATTTCCATTTCTTTTTGGTAAAATCCAAAGTCTTAAAAGGGCTCTTGATATAAGGATTTTACAATGGGTTTTATTTTATTCTCGAAATCCTCTCGAATTGATCTCGGCTTTAAGTGGAATGATTTGTTCTTGGTTAATAAAAAGATGTTGGTTTGTTTATCTATTTTAAACTAATTAACAATTAATTAAGTGTCGAAGAGTAAACTTAAAGCTTTAAAAGATTAAAGAAAAAGACGAGCTTAAAAATAAAAGTTTGAAAAATGTTAAAGATTATACTAGAAAAATAAATGGACATTCAATAAAAACTAACACTTGGAAAACTTTGTGAAAAATATAAACTTAATTGACAAGTACTAAAAGAAAGTAAGATCGGAATTTAACAAAATGCAAACAGTCGGAATAAACCAAAACAAGGTGTCCCGATCGGAATGTATTCCGATCGGTTGATCGGAAAGTTGGACAAGAGTCCTGCAATCGGAATATGTAACAAAAGGGACAATCGAATGCTGCTAAAAGTCCCAATCGAAATATCAAACTTGTCCACAATCGGAATATGGGGAAAGACTTCCAGTCGGAATGACCAAAGACTCCACAATCGGAATCTGAAATAGTGGCTAGATCGGAATAATTGTGGGTGCCAATCGGAAAATGAAAACCCTTTTCCGATTGGACTCAATCGGAAAGAGGGGAGGGCTGGTCGGAAAGGGACAATCGGAAAGGGGTTTATACCCTTTCCGAAAATGATGGGATTCGAGTAAAAAGCCAATGAAATAAGCTATTTTGAAAAGCTTTTCACCAACTAAAACGAATCAATACTAAACCAAATCAAATAAGCATTTATTACAACTTATTTAACTCGAAAATAATCAACTTTTTGGATCAAACAATAAAAACATAAACTTTTTAAGGAAGGTTTTTATAAAGTAAATAAGCTAATCATAAAAATAAGCCAATAAGCACAAAAGTCTTAAAGCTTAATCAAATGAAAACTTATGAAATGATCACAAGATTAACTTTTTAAGCACAAACCATTGTTGAACAACACGGATCATACGAGATTTGTACCAAAATCAATCAAAATAAAGAAAGGAAGGGTGAGATTAAAGATTAAAAGATAAAAACTTGAACTGGATTAATGAAAGATAATACAAAAGTTTGAATTTGAAAGAGAAAAAGATGAAATCTAGTGAGAGAAAGTTTAGAACTTTCTCTCTCTAAAACTAGAGAAAATTAAGAACTAACTAAGTGTATGAAATTTGTGAAGTAATGGCCTTTATATAGGCGTGTGTATGGGCTTGCAAATGGGCTTGGTTTTGGGCTTCTTTTCTTCTTCCTCCTTTAGTCTTCTCGTCTCTCTTAATTAAACGTTTCCGACTTTGGATTATAATAAGTGTCGGTGAATAATTCCAACTCGTCTTATAATCTTTTATTTAATAGACTCGACTTCTTCGACATATATGAATCTTCCATCGTTGGCTCTATTCTTCGATAAATCTTCAAATAGGCACAATGACTTCAAATCTTTTGCATCTCTTGGACAACAGACTTCGTCTTGAGTTTTTTTTCCTTGATAAAACCCGTGCAATCCCATGTTTTCTTCAATATTCATCTGGTTGACTCTGAAAACACAATAAACATAAAAACCACGCATAATTCCAAACAAATGATATTAAATACGTGTTTTGGTCTTGTTTTAGCCAGAATTAAGTGGTAAAAGGATGGGTGTTTTCACACCTATCAAATCCCCTACACTTAACCATTGCCATGCCCTCATGCAATGCTCAGTGACAAAGCACAATTACACTTTTCTTATAATCAACCAACCTTGGCTTTATTAAAATACTACTAAACAAAAATGAAAGTACTAAGAGAAATTAAAACTTTAATTTAAACAAGAGGATAGAAAATAGCTTTCGTGGAAGTAACTTGTAAAGAGATCGAGGACTTACATTAGGGCTCCGGTGCTGCGAAGATTTATCACCCTCAAGTTTCACGTTCCCCAAACTAAGCTTAAAAACGAGATCATTCTTATTATAAGTTAGCAATTCAAACACTTACACACATGGCTTAATTAAATGCTTAAACTCCCTTATTCCTAGGTGTATCTCTTATATTTTATTTTTGTCTTAGAATGATCATGAAGATGCATTTTTGGACTTATTTCGATAGTTTATTTAGGCTGAAAGCAAAATAGGACGATTTGATCAATAGTTAGCTAAAGGACAAAATCTCTTAAAACTGCTTCTCGGGATATCAAAAAGTTCATATCTTGGCATAACTTGGTTCGCGATTTGAGACCTTTCTCGGGCCGATATTTGGCATGTACTTCATACTTCATATCTTGAGAGACGTTCTTGAGATAATGGTCTTCTCATCGTAATAGAGTTTCTTCACTTGGAGACTTTTGAGGGGTACTCCAACTTTGTTGACCACGACTTCATGATTATTTCTTCAATCTCTAATGGGGATTTCGAGATACAACGATCCGCCTCCTTTTCGGACTTAGATCTATTTATCCTCATACCTTGTTAGGGTCTTTTCGGATAGACTTCTCCATGATCTTTATGGGAGTTGATTGCTTTTCGTCGTGAGTCTTGATCCTTCATATTGATTTTGGGAATAATGCTTTACACATCACTTTTGGATCTTCAGCAATAAAATGGAATCCTCATGCCTTGTTAGGGCCTTTTCGGACTCGCCAATCTTCGCGCCCCACTTCATAAGTTATGCCTTAGCTATGAACTCTTATCATTACCGAGCAACTTTTAAACGATCTTGGGCTAGAAGCTAAGTAACTTTTCAAATCGTACGACCTTACTTATTGCAGTTAATTTATTAGCAAGTGATGGGAGAGTAGGCAAATAATTACACCAAGTGAGCTTGCGCAAGAATACCGACTTATAATTGACTCTATCATTTCTCGTTCTCCACAATTTAAAATCTCAAGTAATGAGACTCGTGGATACTTAGCCTAATAAACCAATTAAGGTCTACATGGTTAAGGATACTAGCTAGAATAAACTTGGATAAGTCTATTCGGGTTGAGTCAAAATAATCGCAACGGGCCTAATATGTCAAAGACTTCTAAACTAGTTACACCACTTAATTAATATTTTTGACTTTATTGCGGGATATATACATATGAAAGCAACGATAAAAATTTAAAAATTACGACTACATGGCCAAAGTTAATTAAAAATTTGAAAAATGTTGAAAAAGTTGATTTTCCGGTTAAATGAAGGCATTTTCATAGAAAAGTCCACTTAAAACTTCGATAGAAGTCCCCCCTACACTTAAGATAAACATTGTCCTCAATGTTTAAGCATGTGGGAAAAGTTTCCCCTACACTTAGGACATTGTGCACGTTGGTTAACTCAAGTTAAGGAAGAGACGACTAAAGTGATCAATTTCAAATGTGAGTATGAAGAAAATTGAATCATGATAGTTTAGAGATAGAACCGGATTTCGGATAACACGGGAGCACGGTTCTTCAGAGGTTCCAAGAGTGAACTTATCCCTGTAATCACATCACCACACAAAAACAAATACCTATACAGGTCCCCCCTAAACTTATGAGGTTAAAACATAAAAGGATAGATACTCGGGTTGCCTCCCGAGGAGCGCTTGTTTTTGATAACCGAGTCACGAGCCTGACTCGACCCAAAATTAGTTCATGGGGAACATGGTGAGGGATGGAATCATCTCCTGAGAGATGTCCTCACCAAAGTACAGCTTCAGACGTTGGCCATTCACCTTGAAATTGGGCCCATTTGGCTGAGAAAGCTCAATGGTCCCATATGGAAAGACGTTGGCGACGGTGAATGGACCAGACCAGCGGCTCTTCAACTTGCCAGATAAAATCTTCAACCGAGAGTTAAAAAGTAAGACTCGATCACCAACGTGGAACTCTCGGTTCTTGATTTTTGCGTCATGAAGGATCTTCGTCTTCTCTTTGTAGATCAGCGAGTTCTCATAATCTTCATTCCTTAGTTCGTTGAGCTTGTTGAGTTGAGTCTTGCGATGATCACCGGCTTTGTTGATGTCGAAGTTAGCCCACTTCAAGGCCCAGTGCGCCTTATGCTCCAGCTCGATGGGAAGGTGGCATGCTTTCCCGTACACAAGACGATAAGGGGTACAACCGATCAGGGTCTTGTAAGCAGTACGGAAAGCCCACAGAGCATCATCTAACTTATCGGCCCACACGGCACGATGCTCTCCCACAGTACGCTCCAAAATTCGCTTCAATCCACGGTTGGATATCTCGGCTTGCCCATTGGTTTGGGGATGATAGGCGGTGGAAAGACGGTGATTGACACCATACTTTTCCATGACTCTTGCAAATTGATCGTTGCAAAAATGAGTCCCGCGGTTACTGATGATATCACGAGGAACGTCGAATCTAGCGAACAGCGATTTCAAAAAGTTACAAACCACCCTTGCATCATTAGTAGGTAAAGCTTTGGCTTTAACCCACTTTGAAACGTAGTCAACGGCTACAAGGATGTAGTTGTTTCCTTTAGATGAAGGGAATGGCCCCATAAATTCGATACCCCAAACATCAAAGATTTCACATTCTTGAATGAAATTCTGAGGCATCTCGTCTTTATGAGTGATCGTGCCTTGTTTTTGGCAAGAATCACATCGTTTAACCATCTCGTGAGCATCACGGTAGATGGTGGGCCAATAAAATCCCGAATCAAACACTTTTTTGGTGGTGTAGTTGGGACCAAAGTGACCACCAGTGGGTCCTTTGTGGCAAGCATCAAGGATTTCTAAAGCTGCCGGTCCATCAACATATCGGCGAATAATCAAGTCGACACATTGTTTGAAAAGATACGGGTCATCCCAAAAGTAAGTCTTGATGTCTTTGAAGAACTTTTTCTTTTGATGGGATGTTAACCCGTCAACGAGAATTCCACCCGCCAAGTAGTTTGCAATGTCCGCAAACCACGGGGTTTCATCAACAGTCGAGTTAATAGACATTAAGGTCTCCAAGGGAAAAGAATCATTGATTTCTTTGTTCGGATGATCCCCCTGGTAAGGATCCTCAAGTCTACTGAGATGATCCGCGGCTAGGTTTTCAGCTCCTTTTTTATCGCAAATTTCGATTTTAAATTCCTGGAGCAGCAAAACCCAGCGAAGAAGTCTTGGTTTGGAATCTTGCTTTGTCAACAAGTACTTCAACGCGGAATGATCGGTGTAAACGATTGTGGTGGAAAGGACAAGATAGGGGCGAAATTTTTCAAAGGCATAGACAACGGCTAAAAGCTCTTTTTTGGTTGTCGTGTAATGCAATTGAGCCCCAGTCATTGTCTTGCTAGCGTAATGGATCGGTTGGAAGTGTTTGTTCACTCTTTGTCCCAGAACCGCTCCAATAGCAAAATCACTAGCATCGCACATCAACTCAAAGGGCAGCTCCCAATTAGGGGTCACCAAGACGGGTGCCTTAGTTAGCTTATCCTTAAGCGAGTTGAAGGCTTCAAGACACTCTTTGGAAAAGATAAAAGGAGTATCTTTTTCCAAGAGGTGGGTCATCGGGCGAGCGATTTGAGATAAATCTTTGATGAATCGACGGTAGAAGCCCGCATGACCCAGGAAACTTCTCACACCCTTCACTGTTGAAGGTGGAGGCAACTTAGCGATAACATCGACTTTAGCACGGTCTACTTCAAGACCGGGTTTGGAAATCTTGTGTCCTAGCACGATGCCTTCTTTTACCATAAAATGGCATTTTTCCCAATTCAGATGAAGGCGAGTGTCTTCGCACCGCTTAAGCATACGTTCCAAATTGGCAAGGCAAGAAGACAAGGAATCCCCGAAGACCGAGAAATCATCCATGAAGACTTCCATGGTTTGTTCAACCATGTCATGGAAGATAGCTAACATGCACCTTTGGAAAGTCCCGGGCGCATTACATAAGCCAAAAGGCATTCTTTTGTAAGCAAATGTGCCATAGGGACAAGTGAATGTTGTCTTCTCTTGATCTTGGGGATCGATGGGTATTTGGAAATAACCCGAGAAACCATCAAGAAAGCAGTAATATTCATTACCCGCTAAACGTTCAAGCATTTGGTCCATAAAAGGTAGAGGGAAATGATCCTTTCTCATGGCATCATTGAGTTTGCGGTAGTCTATACAAACTCTCCACCCAGTAACGAGACGAGTGGAAATCAACTCGTTGTGTTCATTGGGAACAACGGTTATTCCGCCCTTCTTAGGCACACAATGGATTGGACTAACCCATGGTGAATCCAAAATAGGGTAAATCATACCCGCATCAAGAAGTTTGATAACCTCCGTTTTGATGACTTCATAGATTTTTGGATTCACCCTTCGTTGGCTTTGAATTATGGGCTTAAAGTCGTCCTCCATGAGAATTTTGTGTGTGCAGAAGTGATGATCAATTCCACGAATATCCGAGATTTTCCAAGCAATAGCCTTCTTATGATCTTTCAATACGGTGATAAGTCGGGATTTTTCTTCTTCCTTTAGGTCCTTAGCAATGATGACTGGCGACTTCTTCTCTTCTTCAAGAAACACATACTCGAGATGTGGCGGCAACTCCTTAAGTTCTAAATCCGGAGGATTTTCGACGGGAGGCGTTTTCAAAGTCGGAGTATCGATAGCAATAACCGTGGGAGATGGAGGAGAAGGATTGTCTTCGTTGAGAAGGTTGTCAAAGAAATGCATGTCTTCATTCCCATCGGTGGGAGAATCATCAGTAGCTAAATTCACATCTCCCATGGTGTCTTCAAGATTGTTCCAAAATAAATCACTATCTCCAAATAGAGACAATGAGGAATCGATAATGGCAACGGTTTCAACATTGGGAAGAGAAGTAGGAATACTTTTGCAAGCATGTTGGAAGTGTTCTTCACAAGCCTCATCAAGAACGTCAATACAATTAACACTCTCGTTTGAATAAGGTTGTTTAGACAACTTTCCCATGTTGAAGACGATTTTGTCGTCACCCACTCTCATGATAAGCTCACCGGCTTCAACATCGATGAGAGTGCGACCGGTCCTCAGGAATGGACGACCCACGATCAAGGGAAAACGAGGGTCCATCTCGTAGTCGACGATGACGAAATCAGCAGGAAAAGTGAATTTGTCGACTCCTACAAAGACGTCTTCGGCTATCCCCACTGGATAAGAAACCGTGCGGTTAGCTAACTCCAGAGTCATTTTGGTGGGGACTAGCTCAGGGAGAGATAATTGCTTCCAAACGCTGAGAGGCATTAGATTAATACTGGCACCTAGATCGGCTAAGGCCATGCAATTCTCTACTCCCGGGAAATTGCAAGGGATTAAGAAACGACCCGGATCACCAAGCTTGGTTGACAATTTCCTTAAGAGCACTGCAGAGCAATTCTCATTAAGTTGGGTGTTGGCAATATCAAGAAGTTTTTCTTTGTCGCTCAGAAGATCTTTAAACATTTTCGCATACTTAGGCATGTGAGCGAGAGCCTCAGCGAAGGAGATGTTGAAATTCAATTGTTTGAACATTTTAAGGAATTCGAAACCTGAATATCGTCCTTGCTTTTGAGCTTCTCTTTCCTCAACCTTGATGGATAAGGTATATTGGAAGAAGAGGAAGGCTTTGGGAGAATAGGATCACTCACATCCTTGGGGGGAGGAGGGGTAGAAGGAAGAGGTGGAGAAATTGGGGAAGGAGAAGGATGAGGAATAGGGGCAGGTGACTCGTTCTCCTTAGTCACAATCACCGGTGGAGGTATAGGAAGCTCGGGTTCCTTGGTACCTTTGCCACTACGAGTGGTGATTGCTTTCATCTCCCCTCTTGGATTCGCAACGGTGTTACTCGGAAGAGTACCCGAAGAAGAGGGTTGATTACCGTGGAAGAAACTAGCCATCATGTTTCTTAAGTCATTCGTTTGACTATCCATAGTGTTTTTCATATCAGCTCTCAGATCATTCCCTTGTTTCATCAGGTCTGCTTTCAAGTTGCGCACTTCCTGTTGGAGATTATCCACGATCACATCGTTAGTCCTCATGTAGGTTCCAATGTCTTGATGTGATGCGGGGGTTTGGCTGGAAGGAGCATTGTATGCGGGTGGTTGATAAGCAGGTTGCTGGAAGACTTGGTTGTTTCGTTGAGGTGGATGTTGCTGTTTGTGAGGTGGTATGTATGGTCCACGAGATTGTTGTCGTTGTTGAGGAGGGCGGTTGAGGTTTTGTTGTTGGTTTGGGTTGTTAGGAGTAAAACCAGGTGGTGAGAGATAGTTGTTGGAGCGTTAGCTAAGCAAATTACGGTCACCTTGAGGTCTAGCTTGATAAGCAGGTTGAGGATAGGTACCGTATGCTGCATTCACATTCTCAGCAGGGTAGTCTTGGGTGGCGGTACAAGTGGTGTAAGAGTGAGGACCACCGCATATCTCACAAGGTTGGCTGACAGCGTTAACTTGAGCGTTTTTAGCGTTGTTGTTGCTGACGGTGTGGGTGACAAGCGATTCAAGAAGCACAGTGATTTTGTCCAATCGCTTGTCGCTGTCACTAGTGGTATCACTGGCGACATTGGTCCGAACACTCTTGGTTTGCACACGAGATTTATTCTCAATGATGTCCCAAGCAGCATTGGAAGTCTTAGCCAAAAGATTACCGCCCGAGGCACTGTTTAGTGAATCTTGGTCACTCATGCTTAAACCATTGTAAAAAGTATTAATTTGATGCACTTTGGTAAAACCATGTTGTGGGCATTTTCTTAAAAGATCTTTAAAACGATCCCAAGATTCACTGAACGACTCATCGTACTTTTGTTCAAAATTTATGATTTCATTCCGCAAAGCGGTAGTACGAGAGGGTGGGAAAAATTAATTGATAAACTTGGTCTCCAAATCCGTCCACGAGAGAATACTCTGTGGCGGTTCTTTAGCAAGCCAATGCCGGGCTTGTCCCTCTAAAGAAAAGGGAAAAACTTGTAACCTGATAACCTCTTGTGGAACACCATTGAATTTGACCGTGTTGGTGAGTTGCAAGAATCTCTTGATATGGTCATGTGGGTCGTCAATGGTACGTCCCAAGAATGGTTGAGCGGAGACCATCTGGATAAAGCCTGATTTTAGCTCAAAGTTGTTGGCGGCAATTGGAGGTATGACAATTGGATCAGTGTTGCCATCTATATGAGCTTGCAGCAGTTCAATCATCGGACGATTATCCGGTAGAGGCTCATTGTTGTTATTATTATTCATGTTGTTGAAAGGTGGGTTGTTGTTGTTATTATTGTTGTTTGGAGGTGGTATGTTGTTGTTGTGTACACCGGCCATGTCTAAGTGATCGAGAGGCTCGGGCTCTTGATAAGACGTGGATCGAGTGCGCATACACCTGCAAAAGAACTAACAAAACAAAGCAAAATATTTTTGGTTTTTTTATCTTTTTTACTTTTTAGGATTTTTGAAAATTTTATATTTTTTTAGTGTTTTTGAAATTTTTTATGAAAAAGTAACGTTCACGGGGAACGGATCCCAAAATGCAAGTTCTCACAAAAAACTTTTGATCTTAACGAGAAGAGCCGGCAGCGGCGCCATTTGATATAAGGATTTTACAATGGGTTTTATTTTATTCTCGGAATCCTCTCGAATTGATCTCGACATTAAGTGGAATGATTTGTTCTTGGTTAATAAAAAGATGTTGGTTTGTTTATCTATTTTAAACTAATTGACAATTAATTAAGTGTCGAAGAGTAAACTTAAAGCTTTAAAAGATTAAAGAAAAAGACGAGCTTAAAAATAAAAGTTTGAAAAATGTTAAAGATTATACTAGAAAAATAAATGGACATTCAATAAAAACTAACACTTGGAAAACTTTGTGAAAAATATAAACTTAATTGACAAGTACTAAAAGAAAGTAAGATCGGAATTTAACAAAATGCAAACAGTCGGAATAAACCAAAACAAGGTGTCCCGATCGGAATGTATTCCGATCGGTTGATCGGAAAGTTGGACAAGAGTCCTGCAACGGAATATGTAACAAAAGGGACAATTGGAATGCTCGCTGCTAAAAGTCCCAATCGGAATATCAAACTTGTCCACAATCGGAATATAGGGAAAGACTTCCAGTCGGAATGACCAAAGACTCCACAATCGGAATCTGAAATAGTGGCGAGATCGGAATAATTGTGGGTGCCAATCGGAAAATGAAAACCCTTTTCCGATTGGACTCAATCGGAAAGAGGGGAGGGCTGGTCGGAAAGGGACAATCAGAAAGGGGTTTATACCCTTTCCGAAAATGATGGGATTCGAGTAAAAAGCCAATGAAATAAGCTATTTTGAAAAGCTTTTCACCAACTAAAACGAATCAATACTAAACCAAATCAAATAAGCACTTATTACAACTTATTTAACTCGAAAATAATCAACTTTTTGGATCAAACAATAAAAACATAAACTTTTTAAGGAAGGTTTTTATAAAGTAAATAAGCTAATCATAAAAATAAGCCAATAAGCACAAAAGTCTTAAAGCTTAATCAAATGAAAACTTATGAAATGATCACAAGATTAACTTTTTAAGCACAAACCATTGTTGAACAACACGGATCATACGAGATTTGTACCAAAATCAATCAAAATAAAGAAAGGAAGGATGAGATTAAAGATTAAAAGATAAAAACTTGAACTTGATTAATGAAAGATAATACAAAAGTTTGAATTTGAAAGAGAAAAAGATGAAATCTAGTGAGAGAAAGTTTAGAACTTTCTCTCTCTAAAACTAGAGAAAATTAAGAACTAACTAAGTGTATGAAATTTGTGAAGTAAGGGCCTTTATATAGGCGTGTGTATGGGCTTGCAAATGGGCTTGGTTTTGGGCTTCTTTTCTTCTTCCTCCTTTAGTCTTCTCGTCTCTCTTAATTAAACGTTTCCGACTTTGGATTTTAAGAAGTGTCAGTGAATAATTCCAACTCGTCTTATAATCTTTTATTTAATAGACTCGAGTTTTTCGACATATATGAATCTTCCATCATTGGCTCTATTCTTCGATAAATCTTCAAATAGGCACAATGACTTCAAATCTTTTGCATCTCTTGGACAACAGACTTCGTCTTGAGTTTTTTTTCCTTGATAAAACCCGTGCAATCCCATATTTTCTTCAATATTCATCCGGTTGACTCTGAAAACACAATAAACACAAAAACCACGCATAATTCCAAACAAATGATATTAAATACGTGTTTTGGTCTTGTTTTAGCCAGAATTAAGTGGTAAAAGGATGGGTGTTTTCACACCTATCAGCTCTTAATTTTTGAAGAGTCAATATATTTCATTATCTTATTAATCACACGGTCAGATGTAAAAGATTAAGCCTTAACTCACATGTTAAATATTTAAGGTACAGGTTTTATCGTTAGGCCAATTTAGGGCAGTCTATAAATAATTATTAACTCCTTCTTATTCTTATAAACAAACAAATGGTCCTTAATGATCACAAGCATGACTTTATCAAATTACAGCCTACACACGCGATCCACCAAATTTATGGATGCTACATGTGCATTAGTCAATCCAAACGACATCACGTTAAACTCATAATGTTCATTACAAGTTTTGGATGTAGTGATTGGAATAGATAATCTTTTTCGCAGATGCGAAGTTGATGATAACCATGCTGTGGATCAAATCTTAAAAACAAACGCTAGAACCTTGTAGATGATCGAACAAATCTTCCATTTCGAGTTATGGATATCGTTTTCGATTGTCAATTTACTCAGTTCACAATAATCTATAAATATAAGGAATGATAACACCAGAGCTCTTCATGATGACGAGCTTGGTAGAATAAAATCTTTCCCCGACAACTCTCTCAGTTGTATGGTAATTCCTTTAATTCAGATGGTGCTGACGTACAGTGCACAGGCCATAGGTGCAGCACCGGGAATATAATCAATACCAAATTCAACTTGCCTAAATGGCGAAAGTCTAGGTAATTTACCATCAAATACCTCCTAAAGTTTCAGATAACATAAGCATCTTTTAATAAATCCATATTAGGTTCTTCTAGATTGCAATATCTATAACTAGTTCACAACCATTCACGGTATAATTTCAAGTCTAAATGCAGGATAAAATCATCTATCAATAATTATTTAGATCACTTTTGATAATCAACATCTTATCATTTAGGGGAATTCTACTCGAGTTCCCATTAATTAAGACAATGTCGTCATGTCATAATCAATCAATCCATTCTACCGGCACTATCAACTTTTCAGCTTCATTACCGTCGATAAGATGTGAACTTCTCAAAAGACTAATAATAACTCGTAATCCTTTACAAATTCAGGGATATATGGAGACACAACTACTATTAAAAGAGTAAGGTCAACGCATACTCTACGTGAGAGAATTTCAAATCAGATACAGACGAAAACATATAACGAATATGAATATATCCCATGTTTTCATAATTTGAGTACGCATTCGAAAGCTCCTCGGATCGTTACCCAGGTCATTCAAATAAAATCAAATCATGAGAAATGATAGGAACGTCGATACATCCAATCGGGTATCAACACTCGGCAATCAAATACTTTTCCTAAGAATGTCACTACTGGAGAATTGGACAAGAAAGAATTGTCTATTGTCAAATAAGAAAATTTCCACGGATGAGTAAATTCAACTCAGAAGAATAGATGCTACAGGCACATATGTAGGTGTCCCTAACACTATGTCCCTATTTTGCACTTTTTGCAGATCTCATAAAATTTTAATCCTTCACAATCTTCAAAGAAAATTTAGTGTTTATAATAATTTCATGGTGACTACTAATCAGTCTTGCATGGTCCCTTCCAAATTGTATGTAGGCGCGCAACTATATATAATTTCAAGATTAACGATGCAATACTCAGTTCGTCAAAATTTTATCATCATGTCTATAACAAAAACTTTTCATGCTTAATTCTTAAATAAGAATCAAGAACAAATTTACAAAGATTTTCATTGTTATGAAAACAATTAAGTTTTCCAAGGTGTTTTATAAACAACCTCATTTCGATAACGATTAATTATAACTCTCTCTTTAAATAATCCTTATAGTGATGAAAATTCAATTTTCTCAAAGGATACTGTTTTATCTTATAAAAACAATGAGTGATCTGCAAAAGAGTGATGAAAACTTGTTCACCAAGAACTAACTACAATATGATAGGAAATGAGCTTAGCCAATTAATCATGAGGTTCATGATCTCGATGGCACTCAAAAAGAATAATCTACAACGTAACTCAAATCAAGATGAGTACTTGTTCAATGGTTGCATCACTAATGCGAACATTAGGATGAAGCAATAAAGGATAGATAACATCGATACATGTGTTGATCCCAAACTTAGATCGATTAAGCTTTGTGTATACGAGATTAGATCAAGTAATACACGTAGAGAAACCTTTGCTTATGAATAAAGTAACTAAGTGTTATGCGGAATTAACACTTAATCTAAAACACAAAGATGTTAAACAAACTTTCACTTGTATTAGAATGATCGAACTTGATTACAATGAAAGAGGTTTAACTGTGAAAACTTATGAAAACTGATGATTAACTTTAACCTAAAAGATCTTCTTTTATAGATTAAGAAGTCTTGTACAATAAGCTACGAATCAACTATTCTAGGTAAAGATAATAATAGAAAATACAATGTCGAGCTTATCTTTACCATACACAAATAAAGAAACAAATAAACAAAATGATTCGTATGAAGATATATTCCATCAGTGCTAATCTTCAAGGCTGTCAGCGTTGACTTCTTCAAATGTCAACGCTTGGCTGTCAGCGTCCAATGTCATCCTATCAGCGCTTGAATTCTTCTTATCAGCGTCTAGTGATCTGACCCATAATTTATTCCCAACAATCCTCCCCTAAACTTGATATCTATTCCAATGATCAAGTTTCTGAATAAAAACTTAAGGCTTAGGAGGAATCTTACAAAAACTTCTTATGTTGGTGATAAACATATCTAATCAAGTCTTTGGCCACGTCACTAGTATAATCAATCTCCAAGGGTGTCTCCTTCATCTTCTCCAATACTTCTTTGGACAAGAAATAGTTAGCATCCACAAGTAGATACTCTGAAAACTTTGTAGAGCTCAAATGAAATACACCACAAGTAGAATAAAGCCTCCAATGAAGATTACTGAGATCATCTTCAAGATCCTTCCATATGGCAGGATCTGCTTCTCTTGGACCACACAAAGTCAAAAATGTGTGCCACAGTCTTATTCCATTTGCTGAAGTAGGTGCTTCAGCTGTATACTTGGCCTCTATCAATCTCCATAGATGCACCAAGTCTTCTCTGTCTATGCTTGCAAAGATAGAAATACTTGAAGTGAAAGTATGTACCTCCTTTCCAAACCTGCCAATCTTCTAAAATCCACACTCATCTTCATCAAAACTTATGATTGGATTTCTGTCATCTAGAGGTACTACATTAACAAAATCTGAAGCTTCCAATGGAGAAAGCTTGAGATGCTTCCTTATAACAGTTTCAGTTGGATAATACACATCCATATCTTTAGGAAATTGGAGAGGATCTCCTTTCTTCACTGGTCTTTGAGCAATCCTCATCTCCTTTTGAATCTGCATTTCCTCAGCAAGCTCTTGTTTCCTTTCTTCTGAAAGAAACTGTAAGACATTTTGTTCTTGCACATTCCTCCAAATAGGATGTGCCCTATACTCTAGCTCCTCAAAAGATAAAGCCAGCAACTTCGTGTATGTCCATCTAGGTTGATGGCATCTAAGCAACTTGTAATACAACTGCCTTCTATCTCTTTTAAGCCAAGTCTTGACCTCTTGTGCATTAAACCTCAAAATCACCTTTATGTCATCTTGTACCCTGAGAAGAATTTCCAACCCCCAAATTTGATCTGATAAGCTCATCCATGGGTTGTCCATTACTTTATCTTCCCAAGCATGGTACATTCTGGTGATTTCTGGAAGGTCCCAATCAATCTGATTCTTCAAATCACTCAATCTTTCTTTTGCTAACTCATCCCCATATTTAAGTCTTTCTGGATCTTCAATAATTTGAACACTTGAATCTGAGCTATCTCCTTCTTTGTCATCACCACTCTCTTCCTCACTCTCAGAAGTAGCAACAAATGGTGATCTACCACTCCTCTTCAAATCTCTTTCCAAAAGTTGTGCAGCCAACTGTTCATCAAATGCAATTTGTGCTGCATCTTTCTTTGGAACATCTTCTTCAACCATAATCCCCTTACCCTTGTCTTTTGGATCAATAATAGGTAAGGTAGAAGAAGAAACCTGTGTGGACACATCTTTGATGATTGCTGATGACTGGAATACATCAACACCACCTGCAACTTTGTCAGCGTTCAAGTTACCTCTATCAGCGCCCCGATTACCTTTGTCAGCGCTGGATGTGTCAGCGTCCAAACCTGTATCAGCGCCCATTGTTGTTGTGAAAGATCCTTCCAAGTTCAATGGAGTTACCTTGGATGTATCAATAACTGGGTGCTTCTTCAAGTTGGTGAGTACTTCAGCAACATTTAAAGATTCACTAAATTGTGAACTCTTCTCACTGGCTGTATGAATCAGCTCATCCTCTTCATCCTCCCCTTTGGAAGATTCCTCCATTCTACTCTTGCTACTTGGATTCTCCAAAACAGTTACCCGCTCCCTCAAGACTTGGAGTTCGCGGCCCTGAGTGTTGACAATTTGTACAAGCCGTCAATTCAGTCAATGTCATAGGTTCCAATCTGTCCTCAGCTAGAATGGGGATTTGACCCCCCAAAATAGAATCATAGGGCGTGGATGAGGTCTTAATGATGTTGGGACTGTCTTGACCAACATCTAAGCTTGTGTCAATAGCCCCAGCCTCATCCATGTCACCAGCCACACTTGTGGAGGTGGTTCTCTCTGCTACAAGGCTAGGACCACTAGAGGAGAACACTCCAGTAGTCCTTTGGCGTTTATTCAACCTAGATTGTAATGGGGTGGAAGATGAAGTAGATTGTGTGGGTGTTGGTTGGTTAAGGGGTGTTTGGGATTGTTCAGGGATGTCATCAGCGTTGGGATTGGTTGTGTCAGTGCCAACATTTTGAGTGTCAGCGTTGACATTGGGTTGGTCAACGTCCATGTGATCAGGTGAAGGTAATGGTTCAAGGATAGGTTCAAGTTGAGGTGCAGGGTCTGGGTGTGGTTGAGCAGCCTGAATTACTTCAAGCATGGCTTGGGTGAGAGGGATAGATCTGTTTGTGGAGCTCATCTTGTCAAAAATGGTTTTCTTTTGTTTAGGGATCTCATAAAAAGTTTCATGATCTCTAGTACAATATTCTTGTAAATCAAACACCATTTGCAAAAATCTTGGGTAAGCCAAAGTCATTTTACTTCCCTTATTTTTACACATCCCTTCAAAAATCATTTTTGAAAAATTATACTTAAGCCCACATGTGATACAAACCAAAGCACTTGCAATTGACCTGTTTATTTCATTAAAAGAAGTACATTTTGGACTTAAGCATTGGAGAAGGACATGTATCAAATATTTCCAGTCAGAGGGAAATTCCTGCTTATGATATTTATTTAAAGATTTACCAGCAGGAATAGGATAACCCAATTCCCTAAGACCTTGTTCTATTGTTGCAACGGCAAGGGTAGTCACACCATCAGCGTCATCAAGACGCAAAGCTTGGCGAACCAAGGCTTCAGTGACCACCCATGTTCTTCCATGAACAGTAGATGTTAATGTGGTCACTCCATTAGCTGTTGTGGAACTAACATTGTTCCAAAACTGTCTAATGTGTGCGACAGGTACTAATGGTTCATGAGAAAGTGCATACCTTATGGAGGATGCATTTAAAAATACCACCATTTGTGAATACTGAGGAAACAAATCATTATCAGCAGTCAAGTAAGCTACCATATTATGTTGGCTCTTGAACTCCAATGTCAGACTGGTTGAGTTGAACTTTGGTGCCATGTTTAAAGCTGTTGAGGTTATGTGATATGGGAAAAATCTAGGAGAAAAATGTTAGACAAGAAAATATGAATACCCAGAATAAAAAGATTAGCCAAATTTATAGGAGAGATGCATGATTTGGATTGGTAAAAAATGAGGCAGTTATATTCAAAGAGCAATGATGAAAATATTGAATCAAATATAACTTATCTCATGCATTAACTAAAAGTAACAACTCCCCAAAATTACGGCCAAAGATTAGTCAAAAATAACAACTGGGTAGGGCCCACTAGGTGTCAACGGGTAAAAATAGCCCATCAGCGCCCAACGGCTATATTTTCTTGTCAGCGTTTGCCTAAAGCCTTGTCAGCGTCACGATTGGACGTAACAGCGTTTGGAGAAAAACTTGTCAGCGTCTAAAAAATAAAAAATATTTAAAAAGAAAAAGACCTTAACAAAGTAATTTATCCTAAGGGAAATATCTTACAAGTTGATAATAATTACTGGGCGGCAAGCACTGTCCATTTATGCACACTTGCTTAAGCAAGATAGACACAAATGTCCTCTAGTGTCCCTTGCTAACCAAAATACTTACCAACAAAGTTATTTCATAAAATTCTTTGTAACTCCCAGGTAAACCCATAACAAAACTATTCCCAAGCCTCCCATCAGACCATAACCAATTCTAGGCCAAAAATGTCTTGGCAGCCCGCATAGTGTGTCAACTTTGCATGCTACAGTGCCTCATGGTTTAGTAAAACTAACCCATACTCACCTGTGGACACAATCTAGAATTGTGATGAGAGCATTATAAGAATACCCAAAAGTCCTAAAAGTTCCTTAAACCTCCCCTTAAACTATGATACATGAGTTTCTCAAAATATATATGAACATTAAAAATTTATGTCAAGATAGGAATATAAATATTCCAACATCATCCATAAACAAAAACATGTCCAAATAGCTCTTCAAAGATCCATAAGCAACTCTGTATCCAATGGCATAAAGCTACCACCACCTACACATTTAGATTGAAAACCACAAAACTAACATTTGTTGCTGACAACGCCCCGACAACACGTATCAGCGTTGAAGGAACTCTTGTCAGCGTTAGACAATAATATCTCTAACAACGGCAAAATAACACTTATCAGCGTTACATTCACCTTTGTCAGTGTTAGAAAAATAAAGTGGAAAAATCTAAATCATCACAAAGACCAATAACAATGCATTATCCTGTACATACTTTTACAAAAAGGTTCCAAAACACATATTAAGTGAGATTAACCATTCCAATATTTGTTACCAAATATTGAAATCTTCCAGCATCAACAGGTTTAGTTAATAAATCAGCCACATTATCTTCTGTGGCTACCCTATCTGGTTGTATTAAACCTTTCTCAAAGCAATCTCTTATAAAATGATGTCTAATTTCTATGTGTTTGGTTTTAGAATGATGTACAGGATTTTTAATAATGCATAAAGTACTGTTATTGTCTACAAAAATCTTGGTATGCATGAAATTATACCCATAATCCAACAGCTGGTTCTGAATCCATAAGACTTGTCCACAACAAGCAGCTGCTGCCACATATTCTGCTTCAGTTGTAGAGTTTGCCACCACTGTTTGTTTCTTGCATTGCCAAGATATCAGTCTACTCCCAAGAAATTGACATCCACCAGTTGTGGATTTCCTATCAAACTTGTCACCACCATAGTCACTGTCTGAATATGCAATAAGTTCCAATGGAGAATCTTTTGGGTACCACAAGCCAAGATCTGGATAACATCTTAGGTACCTAAAAATTCTTTTCACAGCAAAAAGGTGACATTCTTTGGGAGTCACTTGATGGCGTGCACAAGCACACACAGCAAACATGATGTCAGGTCTTGAGGCTGTAAGATACATCAATGAACCAATCATTGATCTATAGTGCCTAACATCCACATCCTTTCCAGCTCCAATTTTTCCCCAAGGGTGTTCCCTATCCATAGGAGTGGAAGCATCCTTTTCATGTGGAGAAAAACCATATTTCTTCAAGATTTCAGCTACATATTTGTCTTGGGAGATGAAGATACCATCTTCTTTCTGCTGAACTTGTAAGTCTAGAAAGAAGTTCATCTCACCCATTGCACTCATCTTGAATTTATCTGTCATAAGCTTGGAAAAGTATTCACTCATCTTTGGATTTGAGGATCCAAAAATGATATCATCAACATAGACCTGAACAAGTAAGACATTCTTACCTTTCTTCTTTGTGAACAATGTCTGATCTATGGTGCCCCTTTTAAAACCATTTTCCACCAAGTAAGTGGACAATGTACCATACCATGCTCTTGGGGCCTGATGAAGTCCATACATAGCTTTCTTCACTCTATAAACCTTGTCTGGATTCTCAGGATCTTCAAAACCAGGAGGTTGCATGACATATACCTCCTCAACAATTGTTCCATAGAGGAAAGCACTCTTCACATCCATTTGATAAACAGTGAAGTTCATACAAGAGGCATAAGCTAGAAAAATTCTGATAGCTTCAATTCTTGCAACTTGAGCAAAAACTTCTTCATAATCTATACCTTCCTCTTGTGTATATCCCTGAGCTACCAAACGTGCCTTGTTTCTGACCACAATACCCCTTTCATCTTTCTTGTTCCTTAGAACCCATCATGTCCCAATTGGTCTCACATATCTAAGACAATCAACCAGCTCCCAAACATCCTGTATAGCAAATTGGTGAAGCTCATCCTGCATTGCTTCCACCCAACTAGGTTCTTTGAGAGCATCAAAAATCTTCTTGGGTTCTTCTTGTGACAGAAAACATGCAAACAAACATGCTTGTACAAGAGGGGTATCAACCTTCTTGTGTATATTGGCAATAAATCCACCAAGATTTTGATGGGATCTTCGTGTCTGAACTGGAGCCATAACATCACCAATGATCTGAGATGAGGGGTGATCCTTTACTGTGGAAGTGAGAACTCCTCCTTCAAAAAGCCTGGTGTCCTCAACTTCACGCTCCATGTTGCCAATATCTTCTTCATCAGACTCTCTTTGATCAACAGAAATCTCTTCATGGACATTGGAAGGTCCACCTTGTTCAAAATGTGAAGAGAAAAGATGTGCAAAGGTGTCATCAAAGTCTGAACCTTGTTTGTCAGCGCTTGGGCTAACAACGCTTGAACTGTTGTTGTCAACGTCTGATCCATCAACGTCTGAATTGCTCTTGTCAGCGCTTGATTTCCCTTTGTCAGCGCCTGAAGAACCATGCATGTTTGTATTTGGTGGTATTTGGAAACCACCATTATCTTTTCTAGCAGCAGCAGCAGCAGCATAATACTCATCTGTCCATATAGGAAGTGTAACATATTCTTGTGTGGGAGATGACTCAACTGCTGGTGGTCCATCCTTCTTAGCAACCTGTATACCTGAAACATTACCAATTCTCTTTTCCAAAACACTTGAAGTTACCTTCACAATGTCTGGATCAGTAACAGGCATATAATTTAAAGCTCTAGATAAAGGTTCCAAGTCAAACAACCAATTTGGACCACTTTCACGATCACTAGGTTTACTCTCTAAAAACCTAACATGTACTTTTTCAAGTATACGTTTTTCCTTTTTAATGTAAACCCTATATCCTTTGCTCTGCACTGAATAACCCATGAAGTAGCCTTCATCACCTTTTGTATCAAATTTACCTAGGGCATCACTAGTTTCTAAAACAACTACATGACAACCAAAAGGCTTGAGAAAGCCAATATTTGGCTTCCTTCCCCAAAGTAACTCATAAGGTGTCTTATTATGTATTTTGTTGACCAATGCCCTATTTTGAACATAACAAGCTGTGTTAACAGCTTCAGCCCAAAAGGCTATAGGAAAGTGGGCATCAGCCAACATGGTTCTGGCTGCTTCAATTAGGGTTCTATTCTTCCTTTCAGCAACCCCATTTTGCTGTGGGGTTCTAGCTATGCTAAACTGCCTAGTAATCCCTTTCTTGGCACAAAAATCATCTAACAACTGATTTCTAAACTCACCCCCATTGTCACTTCTAATAATTTTGACCTCATTACCATTCTTCTTCTCAATCTGGGTAATGAAATTAATCAGACTTTGGGCAGTTTCACTTTTCTTGGCTAAAAAGAAAGTCCATGTAAACCTGGAAAAATCATCAGTGATGACAAAACAATATGATTTACCCTTCAAACTTTCTATATTAGTTGGACCAAAGAGGTCCATATGAAATAAGTGAAGTGGTTTAGAACTAGAGTGCACCTGTTTAGATTTGAATGAGACCTTGTGCTGCTTGCCCTTAAGACATGCAACACAAGAGTGGTCATTGTGGAAAGCCTTTTCAGGCAAACCATCAACTAAACCAAGCCTCACAAGTCTATTGATATTTTTAAAGTTTATGTGCCCTAATCTCCTGTGCCAAAGATTACTTTCATCTACTGAGGCTTTAGCATAAAAACATGACATCATTTTATTATTCATCCTAATTCCATTAAGATTCACATTATATATGTCTTTATGCCTTGGTGTTCTAAATTCTATGTATTTCTCCTCAGGGAGCTTGTAATCTTTGCTTAACACCAAGCACTCAGTATCTGTGAAAAGAACCTTATTTTTGTTATCACACACTTGTGATACACTAAACAAATTATAATCCAGTTCTTTTACCAGGAAGACATTCTCAAAACGTAGATTATTGGTAATAAGGGTTCCTTTTCCTGTGATGGTGCCATAGCCCCCTCCAAAGTATACCTTATCACCATCTTGAATAGGAGTGAAGTTTGTCAGATAGTCTTCCTTCCCTGTCATGTGCCTTGAGCATCCACTATCCTAATATCCATAATCATTGATCTTCTTCTGAATGCCCTGCACATAAAGAAAACACATTAGTTTTCTTTGGGAACCCAAGCCTTGGAAGACTTGGATTCATCTGGTTGTTCAACAAGAACAGACTTGGTTCTCATAACAACCCCATTTTCATCCCTTTTTGAATGAAATTCCCAGTTAACCCCAACTGGTATTGACATGGCCTTTGAAATATAATGAAACCTATTGCATGTCATAGAAAGACCAGTAGAATTAGAGTTTTGGTCTTGTTTTGGTCTCCATGTTAAGCTAGTAGAAGCTTTAGACCTATTTCCCTGTGGTTGCAAATACCTAGGTTTGGCAGTGTGTCTGTCAGCGCTGAAATTGTTCTTGTCAGCGCCCCGATTGCCTTTATCAGCGTTGTACCTAGGGTTTGCTACAGGAACCCATTGCCTATTGGACCAAGTGTTTGACTTTTGAAAAGGTCTTAGGCCATGTGTGTTAGACCCTCTAGAAAAGAATGGGGCTGGTCTAACAACTTGTGAACTTTTGTTCACAAAGGTATTGGGTCTGACAGTGTTTGACCTATGTTGACTTTTGTCAGCGCTGAAATGGTTCCTATCAGCGTTGACATTGGAAGCATTGACACATTTGTATGCCAAATGTGAAAATCTACCACATGAGTAACAAGCTTTTCTAGACATAGTCTTAGGTCTAGAAGCAAAGAAGCCTGTTCCATGGTTACTAACTTGGCTTTTTGGTGACCTAGTATTCCTATACATCTCTGCATACTTAACACTAGGTTTTCTAACAGTTTGTGGGCCAAGGTCAACAGCTTTGCCAGTGGTAGGGTGTGTGATTTTAATAGGTGTAGGATCATGGCTCTTAATTGGTGTGGGCTCATTTGGACTTTCACACAACAACCCTCCCTTAACAAACAAAGTGTGGTTTGCTTTCTTCCACTCATCTAGGTCAGTCAGTTTTTGTTTGTATTCTTCAACTGGGGAAGTCACTCTAGGTGGAGGAATGAATTCCTTCTCTTGGATTTCTGGCAAGCCAGTCCAAGATAAGTCCTTTGATTGGACACCATAGAAATCCCCAGCTGGTGGTGGAACACCAGTATAATCTTTCATCCCAATCCCACTCATGTCCTTAGAGTCTCTTTGTTTACTAACACACTCTCCTAGGGATTGTGTGGCCTTATCAAATCTCTGGATTTTAAGACTCACATTATCTTTATTTTTGTTAGCCTCATCTAACTGAGCTATCAAATCAAGATTAACCCTGTTTGTGATATCTTGAATATCTTTACTTTGATGTAACTCATGTTTTAAGATATTTATTTGATCCTTTAAATCAAACTCCATTTTCTTATACTCAGCTACTGTCTTTTCTGTTTGGGTAAGAGCAATTTGATAATTAGATACTTTGCATCTTTCAGTACTTGCCTCATCTAATAATTTTACTATCTCTTGATTTAGTTTTTCAGTATTTAAACGACAACCCTTAGAACAGAAATCATCATCATATACCTCATTATCTGATGAAGAGGAGGAGTGTGCCATGAGAGCATATTCAACATGCTCTTCTTTAACTTCAGCAACCAAGGCTCTGTCCTCTTCCTCATCCTTGGCCAAAAAGTTCCAGCTCCAGTCCCATCCTCCAACGCCATCAATTTGTTGAACAGCAACCATGGCCTTGGAATCTTGGCTCTTAACCATTTGGCTTGAAGGCTTACCAGCATCAGATCTTCTTGGAGATCTACATTCCCTCATAAAGTGCCCCATCCGATGACAATTGTAGCACTCAACTTTGGATTTGTCAAATCCAGCAACATCCTTAGCATTAAAGGTCATCTTCTTCTTGAACCTTTTATTAAATATGTTTGCTCTTAAACTTACAAGAGCCATAGTCCACTTGATGTCCATCTCTTCCAATTGCTCATCACTTATCTGCTCAAGATCTTCATATGTAATCCTTGAATCACTGGGCAAAGAAGCAATGAATGCACACACGGTATCTAGATCTAAACCAGCAGGTTTAATTCTATCAGCGCCAAAGTTGTGTGTGTCAGCGCTTGAGTATAAAGCGTTGACAGGATATGATCCAGCGCTGACAGACTATGATCCAGCATTGACACATTGAGATCCAGTGACTGGATGTCCATAGGAGTTCATGGAATCAAATTGGCCTTCACTTTGTGAGAAGAAGGCCATGTTGCTACTGGAAGATTTATTATCACTCTCCAAAAGCCATTCATTCTCCAACAGTCTTAGTTTGTTGAAGATGTCATCAAACCTGGAGGTCTTGTGGGTGTTATTGACAAGAATGGATCTTGTCTCAATCTTCCATACATCACCAAGACTTTTGAGAAAAGTAGCATTCAAGTCAGGGTCATCAATCTGTGTTCCCATGAAGGAAAGTTGACTTGTGATATCAAGCAGTCTACTTCTCACACTGCTGAGATTCTCATTGGGTTGAGCCTTGAAGACAGCATACTCATGCATGAGTTGCTTCTTCTTTTCTTCTTTTGTGTCAGCATTGCCACCATGTGCTACTTCAAGAGCTTCCCAAAGCTCTTTTACAGACTCAAAGCGTTTGTACTTGTGCTGATTCTCATGACCTAAGGCGTGTTTCATGATGTTCAAGATTTTCATGTCCACCCTTTTCTTGGCTACATCTTCAGCAGATACAGCTCTTCCATCTTCAGGCTTTTCCTTCTTATCAGCTTCAGGACAATTAGGAAGAGCTATCCTTGTGGCAATAGCATTGGCAATCTTTTGAGCTTTGTTGAATGTGTTCCCATATTCAACAATCTCCCAAAGAGTGTAGTCATGGATGGCTATGTATTGCTCAAAATTAGACTTCCAAAGCTCGAAGTTCCTGGCATCAAACATGGGAATTTTGATACTAGGGTTTGTGGAGTTGTTTTGTAGCAAAGCAGAAGGCTGATTTGTGCCAGACATGATGTTTTTAGGGTTTTGAGAGATTTAGGGTTTTTAGGGTTTGGTGTTTTAGGGTTCTTGCGTTACTTAAAGATCAAAAGTTTCTCAACAAGCTCTGATACCACTTGTTGATCCCAAACTTAGATCGATTAAGCTTTGTGTATACGAGATTAGATCAAGTAATACACGTAGAGAAACCTTTGCTTATGAATAAAGTAACTAAGTGTTATGCGGAATTAACACTTAATCTAAAACACAAACATGTTAAACAAACTTTCACTTGTATTAGAATGATCGAACTTGATTACAATGAAAGAGGTTTAACTGTGAAAACTTATGAAAACTGATGATTAACTTTAACCTAAAAGATCTTCTTTTATAGATTAAGAAGTCTTGTACAATAAGCTACGAATCAACTATTCTAGGTAAAGATAATAATAGAAAATACAATGTCGAGCTTATCTTTACCATACACAAATAAAGAAACAAATAAACAAAATGATTCGTATGAAGATATATTCCATCAGTGCTAATCTTCAAGGCTGTCAGCGTTGACTTCTTCAAATGTCAACGCTTGGCTGTCAGCGTCCAATGTCATCCTATCAGCGCTTGAATTCTTCTTATCAGCGTGATCTGACCCATAATTTATTCCCAACAACATGTAGAATTTAGCAATCAAAGGTAGTCTTTTCGTTAATCACAAACAAGTCAAAATTGTACCGTAACACATTATGGGTCACTATGTCATACAATTCCAAGAACTCATCCTACCAACTGATGTCTCAGTTAAGTTAGGGATTATTTTTAAAAGATACCACAATGAATACTAATCTACAAGAGTCATTAGGTGTCCCACCTGTCTCGGAAGATCCATCGGTCCCAATTCAGAAGAAGATTTCTTCAATTTATTTATTGGACACTGGGCATCCTCGTTAGTGGAAAATGGCCTAGGAACAACACTTAACACGATCTAACAATCATTTAAAACCTTATAATTCAATCATAGGACTTAATGACTTCCTCTTAACAATCTCATATTCCATACGGGTTAAATTTTACTTTATTCAAGTTTTAACCAATTTATACTCAATTCGATATCCTACCTCATTTTCCAATACTTTCAACCTTATTTATAAACCTTAATAGGGCAATAAAAGCTCGATATGATCAAAACTTAAATTCCAATCCTATAGCTCTTACAACAACAATTATCAAATGAGTCACTAGTATGAGATGGCTGATACATTCAACTAGACTTCTCGGAAAGGTACTAGTTGCATGAGGCTTTTGGGTAATGGTTCCAATGACAGCCTCGAGTGCAACATTCACCCCTTTCGATTTCAAATTTAAGGATTGGGTGACAACGAATCAGATGACATCTTTCCAGGTGATAACGTTTTGTCAAACTCCACTCTATAAGGAAAGATCGTCATGACATCGATATCAGATTTAATCTCGCCAATTCTTTTTCAATATCACAATCAACTAATATCTACATTTCTACGAATATCAACCATTTGTTGGGATCATAAATATCCACAACTTGGTTTAGATCTAGAATAGCTAGAATTCCTACGAGAATAGCTTCGATTATTTTACTAGGGGATTTAGGGTTCCTTGTGACAATCTACGTCGTATAAATACCTCGTATAAATATCAAAATAATCATCAAACAAGCATGTAATAAAATTACATCATATATATATATAATCCAGGTTATATATATATATTAAAATAACACTTCTCAGTCTGGCCTTGTCGGTAACTCGGGAATTCTTCGGCACCGTTATAGTCAAAAGATTTTTTTAGACATTTTTAGAAAAATGTTTATAGTTAAAAGATTTTGAAATGTTTTATTCAAAACCTTGGTTTTAAAAATCTTTCGTTCCCTATAACGAGAGCTCTGGTACCAAACTGTAACACCCCCAAATTTATACAACTCAGTACAGCGGAAGACTAGTTGGTGTTACGGGATAGCACATTACTCACATCATAGACAACGCATAAAAATTGTGTCGTTTAATAATAAAGCATTTCCATTCACAAATATCAGATTTACATAGGTCCCATGTCATTGTATTTAATACAGGTTTTACAAACATTTGAATGGAAATTATAATTTAAGTGCGGGCCATGAATTCTTGTCGTCTTCCCGAGAATTACCTTCAAGTACCCGAGATAAAACATGTTAAAAGAAAACGGCAGCGATAACGCCGAGTGAATTTATAGAGTTTAATAAATTCCATCAATATAACTTTGGTATAAAATTATTACCAAAAATCATTTTGTACAAATCATTTTAATAGTCCATAAAATAGCCAAAGTCATTTTATACAAATCTTCATCAAAATCATAATATAGGCATTTGCCTTAAAAATCATTATACGAGCCAATGTCGTAAAAACATCATACAATACGTCTTATGACGTTGTATAAAGTTAAATAAAAACCGTTATATGAATATGGTTATGAAAAACCAAAACACGAACATAATATCAATAGTATGACCCCGTATTGCTAGTCAGGCAATACATCGTAATTCGGAGCGTATAGTAGTCTTTCGTTAATTGGATTATTATAAGCCGCGTGACATTGTTACCTTACTAAACCAAACAACAGGTAGCTAACCCGATACTCAATTTGCCCATCTAAAGTAGCGTGTCGTCACAAAGGTCACGCTATGGAAATCTTCTCATACATAAATTCGCTTACCAATCAATGTGGCACGACGGGGATCAACCGTCAAGGCGCGAACTGGGGTGATCGTCCCCAAATAGTACTATTATATGCATAAGCGTCTACCAATCCCGGTAGTTCACAATTCATACTAATGGGACTTTTAGTGACATAACCTAACTTTAATAATCCATTTTATTTCATCTATCGGGTCCTTAATCATTCATCGGGTCATACAATCGGGTCATACAATCATTCGGGTCCAAATCAATAAACAAACAATCGGGACAAATGGTGTCCTATTTTATAAAAACTAACATGTTATCTCCCTCGCGGGTTTATAAAACATTTCATACAAACATTTAAAAGAGTGCGAGGCTATGAACTCACGTTGATGTGGGAAGGCGGGATATCGGCAATTCGGATGTACGGTACGTGCTTCAATCACGGAAACCTAGACAAATAATACTCGTCTTAGACTCATGTCCAATGACTTTACAAAAATAACAATTATGTATACATATGATGATTTTATATATATGATGATCAAGTGGGTTTACATATTCTCTTTTACTTATTTTAGTGTTTATGTGTTGATAACTTTTATACTAGTTTACTAGTTTTACCTATTTACATGTTTTAGGCCCAATAGGCCCATTACAAGCCCAATATATTATATTAGTCCAATTATGCTTTTATTTTCAGTATCACACTTTATATGTTGGGCCCAAATAGGTTAAGCTCAATAAATAAGTTTATAAGTGTTTTAGTCCATTTTGTTGTATTATTAGTCCAATAACGTTAACTTAGCCCGTTAATGTCCCTATGTTATATAGTTCGGGTTTTATAGGTTTTTACTTGTTATATATGTTTATATATCAGTATATGAGTTTTATAAAGTTCACATTAGACGGGTCCAACCGTCTAAGTTTTATTTAGCAAAAACGTTAATTTTACGGTAATAGCCGAAAAAGTTGTAAAAATCATGTTTATAGTTTTATAACTTATAAAACTTATCAAATTACCATTTTTATAAAATGTATCATTTATTTATCCTTGTATATATTTATATAAATGTATTATATAAGTTAGTGGATTTTAATTCACATTTTATACTATTTTTAGTTGAGTGCTTATATAATACTATTATACTTTAATTCCCAAAATCTGATTTTTATTTTCATGTTCACCAAAACTGCCATATCTAGAGTTCTATATGGAGATAGAAGCTCAAATTTTTATGACATAAACTAAATGATATGTGCTCCATTTAACTCTACTATAGCTACTGTTGAATCAGCCTCTAAGTATTTTCTAAAAATCGTCCAAAACAGTGAACTCAGATTTGTACTTTAAACTTGTTTTGATCATATTTCACTCATTACAATGATTCCATTGCATGGCCAACTCTCAGATGTGTACAAGACATATTAATTACTGTATATCCATTATCTATGCCATTTTATCAGTTCATGACATGTTTTTTTACTGTTTTATACAGCCATCATTTTTAAGCAAGATTTTAGCCTTGTTTCTTATAGTTTTTCACCTTTTTAATCATATTTATCAACACCAAATCCCCACACAATACTTTTAATCATCATTCATCATCATATACATATACATAAGTAAAAGAAATACAAGATTACATAATCAAAAATAACAATAGGATGAGGAGGACAATCTTTATACCACCAAGTTGATGTAGGTTGTGATTTGGATATGGATTTTGATAGAGAAACTTGTGAATAACAAAGACCATCTTCAAGACCACCATTCTTCATGAACACCTTGTGGAAAATCAGCCCCAAGACTCCATGGAAACTCCTCCTTGGATGTTATAATCACCACCAATCTTCATCTCTTTTGAAGGAGATTAACATACGTAAGTTATAACAATAGTTTGTGGTTAAATTTGGATCAAATGGGGTGTTTATGGGGAGTATGGGACGGCACATTTGAGAGAGAGTGAGAGAGAATGAGTTGTTTGAATGAGATAAAATGAATGTGTGGTTTTGGCTAGTGGTTTTGACTAGTTAGTGGAATAGTTGGCTTAACTTGTAAGCTTAGCTTACAAGTGTAAGCTATATGGTTGCAAGTTTGCCACATCAAGGATGTGGTATCCTTGTTTTGGCCGTCCATATTGAGTGGGGTGGGGCAAGATTTATCTTGTCTCATCCCACTAATTTACGAGTACTCCTCGATTCTAGTTTCCACGATTTGCGTGCCCTCGGGTCGTTTTACGAAAAACGTTTTTATAAATTATGAATCAATGGCACAAAACGAATCTAATAAAAATTGTCTCATCAAAAACGGAGTTCGAAAACATAAATACGTAATCCTAAGGTTTCCGGTTTAGTCGTAAAGGACGTTAAAATAAAATCGTAAGTCCTAATCTCTTCTCGTAAATTTATGAGTTTATGAACCAACACAAATTTAAAATCTCAAAATAATATTCACGGACAAATTTATTTTCTGAAATGTCGGACTGTCACCAAAGACGGTGTATGTAAACGTAAGCACGTAACGTAGAATCCTTCGGTTTAGACGTAGTCGATGCTACTTCAAGACGTAAATCCAAATTTTTTCCCAAAAAATTAAGTGAGTTCATAATGTAACATTAAAATAATGTTTTTAAATAATATTTGAGAATAAAATATAAACCATAAATTGACGGATTGTCACAGCGAGGAGCCGAGAAGTTATGGGTAATACCATGAGCTTCACAAAAGGCACCAAATTGCACTTCATTATCAAATTCCCTACCATGATCCGTCCTAATAGAAACAATTGAACATCCTAGTTGATTTTTAATTCTTCGACTAAAGATTTCGAAGTGATCGAAAGCTTCATTCTTAGATGCCAAAAATCTAGTCCAAGTGAATCTAGAATAGTCATCAACTATAACTAGGATATAAAGGTTACCTCCATAACTCCATATGGCGGAAGGTCCAAAAAGATCCATATGTAGGAGCTCTAAGCACCGAGAGGTCGAAACCAAATTCTTGGCTTTGTGACTTGAGTGAACTTGCTTTCCAACTTTGCAAGCATCACAAAAGTGACTATCAAACTTAATCTTGGGGAGGTGTCTTACCAACTCCTTAGAGACTAAAGATTGAATTAAACGCATATTAGCGTAACCTAATCTCCTATGCCAAAGAGTAGAACTATCATCTATAGTCGCAAGACATATGTTGTCTTTTGACTTCTTATTAACCTTCATGACATAAAGCCCATGCTTTCTAACACCTTTTCCAATGACTTTTCCATCTTTTACGATTTCACTGCCATGTTCCGAAAAGATGACCTTACACTTATTATCACAAATTTGACCTATACTTAAAAGGTTAAATCCTAAGTTATCTACGTGCTCAACATTTTCAATGGTCATGGAGTGAAGAGAAACAGTACCTTTGCCAATGATATTACCACGTAGACTACTAGCGAATGTGACGTTACCTCCATCATATGCTTTGTAATGCGAGAACAAACTTCGATTACCCGTCATGTGTTTAGAACATCCACTATCCTTAATCCACTCATCGGGATCCAAATTAATTCCCAAGCATATCTAGGTAACAACACACAAGATCAAACATTTGGTCCCCAATATCTCATGGGTCCAAAATTGTTAGTTCCAAACATCCCTTGCATTTGGTTGGGATGCATGAATGAAGGAGGGGTTCCCCATGTTGAACAAAATGGAGGAGGGTAGTAATTCATCTAACCATTTTGTTGTTCATTATTTCTCCTAGGTGTATTTGATCTAGGTTTAGAGTTATGGTTATTTCTTCTAGGTGTTGGAGTTTTACTTCTAGATCGTGAATAGTTTTGATTATCTCTTCTAGGCGTTGTCGTTCTACTTCTAGGCTTAGACTCATTCCATACTCTAGGTGGAGTAGAGGATAGTCCAGATAAACTTCTATTTCCCATGAGAGGTTTACTTAATGGCTTGTAGAACTTACCAATAGCATTGTCGTCAAGTATGGGTAATTTTACGTTATTAACAGTAAGATGCTTTAGTTTTTCATCTAACTTAGACTTTTTAGAAAGTTCAGGATTTTCACCAAAATCATCCTCTGCCCGCGGTACCTTATCTATGGTGGCGGTTTCATAGTGATAAGGAACCGCGCCATACAATTTGGAACCGCGTACAGTGGGCGTTTTTTGTGAAAACCTGACTTGTTTTGGTTCACTAGTTGAGGCTTCATTTGAGTTAAAACCTAGATCAAGTCTTTCCTTAGAATGAACTTGTTTGTTTAACATATCATCAAGAGCACTAGTACCTTTCATGAACTTTTCCAATTTAATGGAGGTGCTCTTGAGATCTTCATTCTCTAATCTAAGTTTCTCACAACTTAAGAAACTTAAATCAACCTCTTTATTTTTCTCAAGTTTAGCCAATTTCTCCCTAAGTTCATTGATCTCATTTTCAAGCTTAGTTTTGGTTGTTTTTAAGGTTTTATTCTTTTCTATGAATTTAAGACTAAGTTTGTGTAAACTATCATATTTGCTTTCAAATTCAATATCATCACAAGTGGAACTATCATTTCTATAATATTCGGTTTCGGAATGTACCTCTTTAGAAATGTGAGCCATAAGACATTTCTCCTCTTTGGGGTTGTCATCATCATCTTCACCGCTATTGCTCCAAGCGCCACTAACGAACGCCGTGTGGTTCTTATCACGAGCGGGCTTTGGACAATCACCAATTAAGTGATTTGGATCACCACATCTAAAGCAATTCCTATCACCTTTTTCGTTCTTGACAAACCGATTCTTTGACAATGGTTTCTTGTCATAGTTGGGTTGCCTAACGTGTTGACCTTGTCTCTTGAAGAACTTCTTGAAATCTCTCTCCGCCAATGCATACTCCTCTTCATCGCTTTCCGAGGAACTATCATGGTCACTTTGTCCTTTCTTGGCTTTAAGTGCAAGAGATTTCCTTTCACTCTTGGTTTTCACTAATTCCGAGTCCTTCAAAATTATTATCTCATGAACCTTCAAGTTTCCTATGAGTTCATCGAGTGATAAAGTTGAGAGATCTTTCGACTCTTCAATCGCCGTGACTTTTGCTCTCCACTTTGGATGTAAAGCCCTTAGAAACTTCCTAACATTGTTCTTGCTAGAAAAACCTTCATCAAGTGCTTTTAGACTAGTAATAATGGTGTTAAACCTAGCAAATACACTATCAATAGTTTCATCTTCTAAGATGACAAATTGTTCATATTGTTGGACAAGAAGATCGATTTTGCTTTCTTTGACTTGGCTATTACCTTGGTGGGTTACTAAAAGAGTGTTCCAAATATCTTTAGCGGTTTCGCACATAAAAATTCTTTCATACTCTTTCTTAGGCAAAGCATTATAAATCACCATTTTAGCCTCATTATTTTTTGAAAGTTTCTTTTTAGTATCGTCATTAGCTTTGTCAAAAGTGACCAATTCTTTTGTTTTAGAAACTTCATTAAATTGAAAGGGTAAAAAATCACCATTGGTAATAACATGCCAAAGATCTAAATCTTTTGATTTCACATAAGTTTCAAATCTATTTTTCCAATAAATAAAACTATCGGTTTCAAAAAGTGGTGGTCTTTGCATAGATTGCCCTTCTAGGTATTTGTTGGAATCCATAGATCGATTCAAGTTTTAAAATACAATATACTTTAAAAAATCTTGAGCAACCCGCTCTGATACCAATTGTAGAAACTAGAAGGGGGTTGAATAGTTTCTTATATTTACTTGTTAAAATGTGGTTTCCAAAAATCCTTTTTCAAAAACTTAGGCTTGAGGAAATATGTGAAATCTTCTTATGCACAATATGAACAATGATAGTGTAACTAAACTAATACTAACAAAAATATATCCACAAAGAATAAAGAATGATAGTGTAACTAAGCTAATACTAACAAATGTATATGCATAAAGAATAAAGAATGTAAAGAGTTAAGGGTAAAGAAAATTCAAACCGAACACCAAGGATTTATAGTGGTTCGGCAACGAAGCTCACTCCTCGTTCCTACTCCACTCCTCGAGTACTCCTTACTCGAGAGTTCGCTACACAACAAGCTCCTTATGGTGGAGAAAACCGTACACGTCGCTTAACCAATTTCCGACTCTAAGCTAAAAGTCGAGCCCTAATCGTAGATAGGACCAATCTACACAACTATACTTAGTACATGTACAACTTCCAAATAGACACAACTACTTGGATCTTCACAACTATGACACAACTACAAATGTATAAAATTAGATCTTCAATGGATCTTTGGTGGTGGACTGAACACTTCACAAGGATAGTATTCTTCTCTTTGCACTTGGAGAGGAAAGGATGGAAGAACAAGATTCACTTCTTAAACAAATAATAATAAAACAAATGATCAAAGATTTGAGTGATTAAAGAAGGGGTTTGAATCTGGAAATAAATGTGCAAAAGAGGTGAGGTGAAAAGCTGAGAATGGTCCACTATTTATAGGTCAAAGGATCCAACGGCTATTTCTGCCCGTGGTACCTTATCTTATCCCGCGGTACCTTATCGATAAGGTAACGCCTAGGTGCTAAGGTACCGCCAGACTAGACTCCGCTCCTTTTTGTCCTTTAGTGGTGGAGGTCTTATCTGGATATAAAAAATATCCTGAAAGGATATTCTTAACCAAATAAGAATATGCCATTTTCAAATTTCAAATAATTAATTTAATAGAACATTTTATTAAAAAGAAAGTTTAATAAAAACTTGTCACACTTAATAAAAAGTAAGTTTTATGAAAAGATTAAATCACTTGATCACTTGATTAAGGTTAGTACTTGTTTATCCATACCTTAAGTGAAAATGGGTAAAATGAAAAATACTTGAACTCAAGAATTCGTTTTTCGTTGTTTTCGTAAATGCTTGTTTTTACATATTGTCGTAATCAAAACAAAGCGAGACCGAAAAATGCAAGTAACGTTTTTAGGCATTTATTGCATTAACATCATCCTCTAGCTGACCTAACTCTTCCTCAGGACAAAACTTAGCAGTTAGCAGTCCTTTGGTTAAAGTCCATGTTCTAGCATTAGCTTCAACCAATCCCACAGTAGCTACCTGACTGTTCCACCAGCTTAATGCATCATCCTGAAAAGTAGCTGCAGCAAATTTTATCTTACTAGCTTCTGAACATCTACTGATTTCAAAAGTACTTTCAATCTTCTCAATCCACCTTCTTAATTCCAAAGCACCACCAGTACCACGAAATTGGGTAGGTGGACATTTCATGAAACTAGTATAAGAACATTCCTTCTGAATCGGCTGAACAGCAGCATTACCTCCAACTTGACCTGCAACATTTCCTCCCACTTGTTCATCAGTATTACTTGCAACTAGATTTGCAGCATTCCCTCCAACTTGACCAGCAACATTCCGATTCTCAGTCTCTTGGTTCCTCGCAGCATGTTCAGCTTCCAGTGCTCTAGCGATAGCTTGCTCAATCATGGTATTAACAGTAGCCGTTGTCAATTTAGGCGGCATGTTTAAGGAAACTAACCAAACAACAATTTAGTAAAGTCAGAAAAATGCCTCCCAACTCCTTCCTTCCTGTGATGACACAGAAGAAAAAGAACAAGTAAGTATTCATATTAAGATAAGAAGAAGGATTTATCTATCAAGATGTAACATGGATACTACATGCACCAACAACACATTCCACAATGAATCATTAACCAATTCACAAAAGAACTAATAAGACAAATCATAAGTTATGAAGGTAACTTGGATTGCATTGGAAAATTTCTACAAAATTGTGACAAGTAATGTCACTACAACCTTTCATCACGTCAAACTTAAAAGTCGTTAAGTTTCATCATAAACTATAGTACCAGTCTACATAAGTTCCATTACAACAAGGCTAATAAAACAACATAAAAAGAACTAAACATCCGATCCCCGCAGCTTCTTGTACATCAGCTCATCATCACTGCTGCTATCATCTCCTAAGAATCTTCCTCCACTTTTTCCTTTACCTTTCGACTTCCTCCTTCACTTGGCTTTACCAACACCTGAGCTTCAACCTGACTTGGCACATCACAAATCACTACACGTCAACTAGGAAAAGATCTCATAGGAAAACCCCACGCATTCAACCTTGCATTCCTTTCTTGCTCCTCACGTAACCTTTCAATTTTCCCACTCAAATTCAACACCATAGATCTTAACCTAACAACTTCATCCATTTCCCTTGCTCTAACAAACTTTGATCTCTTCACACTATTAGCAAACCTGTCAAACTTCTTCTCATTCTGCTCAAACCTTCTAATCACACGGGTTTCAACTAAATACATTTCGAAATGATCTATCAAACTTCTTAAGAAACCAGAAAATATCATCATAAGACCTAGGACCTGGACAATAAACCTTAGATATGCCATCATGAATAGATCGAGCACTAGCAGCACTACTCGACTCAACAGGAACATCACCCCTAGCAAATGAAATCCCAGGCAAACTACTCATATAAGCATCACAAGTAGGCGTCGAAGAACGTACAACAGGTCGCTGACAGTCCGTAACAGTCTGTGGCACAACACTAACTCTTGCAACATAACTATCTTGAATCACTTCAGGCTCGGTCTGTCCAACAGCAGTAGGAGAAATTTTATCATCTAAATACTCATAAGGCTCCTCATCGTCACTAGCACCAAAGTTATCTACTTCCTCACCATCCAATACATTATTCATATAAATCCATCCATCCTCACGAGGTAAACCAGCCATTTTCTACAATTATAAGGGTTTAAGGATACTTAAGGTCAATGTTAACAAAACAAAAATTAGTATGCAATGCTTATGCAAATGTTATATGTAATCCATGCTATGCAACACAATGCAAATGATATTTATGCAATGCTCGCAAAAAAAATATGATACTGACAAGCACTCAGCGTACTTTCAATAATTCCAATACAATATCGTAGTATTTACTTAATAAATACTCGGGAAATCATTTCAGTTATGAGTGATACATCTATAATACAAAACAAAAGTAAAAGTGATCTTACCAGAGCGTTGCAGAGGAGTTGTGTGCTTTGGAAGAATAAATACTTTCGACACCAAAGTTATAGTTTAGGACAATTTTCAAAATCGACCCATTTCTCTATAACTTGTAGCTCGGATTACCAATCTCTAACAACCCTAATTTACATTGCGCATCGGAAATACACAATTGGGTGCTAGACACAAGCATCATCACACAAGGTATATTGAACGACTCAAAATATAGACGTTTACACATAAAACATAAACAAGATTTTTATAATAGGTCCAAAACATAATTTCATCCCATAATGTACTAAAATGACACCAGAGTAAAGCATTTAGTCCCTATAGATCTCGACCAACAACCAACAAGTTTAGTATAGTACACAAACATACAACAAATTGTTCAACAGTAAAAGGATAGAAATAGTTTTTAGACCAACATTCTTCCAAAAGAGAGACCATAACCTCCACAGCAAAGCTCCGCCTTCCATCACTTCCTATTACCTGAAGCACATGCTAAAACGAGTCAACAATAATGTTGAGCGAGTATATAGGTTTATCAAATCACATTTGAACATAAGAAGAAAATCAATCATAATCATTTATAGAATTGTCGTACACACAATATATATTCAAGGCAAAACATTGTATTTAAGCTCATGACACCGACCCCTTAACCAAATAGTCACCCACGCCAAATGCCAGCATGACTAGAATAAAACGATTCCCCCTCTAGGGTATCAGTTGCTAGAATACCACATTCTTATTCCCGTAAATTATCCTTCCCAAAGGTTACTCAGCGTAATGCCCTGGTCTCAGATAGGGTGGTCAACCCAATAGTACTATCATTAGAATAAGCGGCTATTCCCGACTCACAACATCAAGTCAGAATATAGTTAATGGCTCATGAATTTAGGGTCTTTAGCAACAAGGTACTCAATACAATGTAAACAACTTAGGCAACATTCGGGTCCAACAATAACTCATGACTTGTGTTCGTTTATTTTCAAATAGCATGTATCCCCCTCGCGGGTAATAAAACATTTAGTAGCTAGCATGAAAAAGGAGGCTACAGATTCACCTTAGTATAAGAGATCTAGCGAGATGATCGTCGATGATAGAGGATGCCTTTCAAACACGAGAACCACTACCTATCAAATAAGGCGCGTTCATTAATAATGACTCGAGAAATAAATCATACATAAAAATATCAAACTCAAACTCATGAAACCACTATAAACTCGAGAGGAAACGATACAAATAACTCTATTACACTCTTCTATATATTTACTTTACCATTCTACACTTTCAACAAAATCCGCCGGCACCTACTACATGTACTAGCTTATTTACCCCTTTTAGACTTGTCAAACGTTTATGAAACGACTCGATAAACTAACTTACTATATATAGAAATCCATCCAACAAGTTTATCAAATGAAATCACTTTTAAAGTCCTTTACCCGACTCATCTTCAAACTAAAAAATCCGGACAAATTTACGTTAATAATTCATACAACCGTTTTAACTTCTTTAAACGACTCCATTTACAAAACCGACACTTGGGTTTTAAATAAACTTACCCTCTAGGGTTTACAATTCATTATCAGTATGTGACTCATTTCAAAACAGCAATTTATAGTCCCCGAGATTCGATCCAAATATCGACAACAACTATATGTAGTGACGATACTCGTCTCCCGATACACGAATAATCAAAACATCATAACTTCGCGCTCGTTTGGAGCTAGAAGCTCTACCTTATATCAAATAGAAACTAATCGAATGCTCTACAACCCTAGGCTATTAGTTAAACCATTGTCACAACATAAATTCTCAAAATTACAGTTTACCTATTGTTGTAAAATACCCTTCGAAAACTTGTATAAAATCATATTTTTAGCCAAAACCAATCATAGATATGATCATCCCATAACCCTAATACTAGCATATATCAACTATAACATTAGATTCATCATAAAAATCAAAACCTTCAAATCAAAATCAAGTTTTTAACAAAACTTTTAGCAAGAACATCTCTTGATCATCCCAAAAATGACATGCATGAGCATAATTCTCACCTACCAACTTGAAAAAAATAAAACTTCTTCCATGTACATAATTTTTATACCAAAATGATCTTCTTGCAAAAATAGAGATGGTACTTGTGTTCTTTTAGCTTAGATCATCATACAAATGGAGTAAAAATTGATCAAAGTGGGTGTTTTGGGTGAAGAGGGTCACGACAAAGACAAGAAAAAGAAAGAGAGAGAGAAATTTTTGGTGTGGGTGGAATTGTGTGTGTGTTTGTAAAAATTTTAAGCTTTTATATAGTGGTTGAAGGACAAATGTTGTAATTTTGCAATAGTTATGGCTTAAAATGAAAATAGTAAGCTAAAAAACGGGAAAAAACTATTAGTCAATTTTGAAAATATTTACGGGGCTCGGGTTTTATAAAGATACTTTTAAAAATTTAAAACGTACCTCAAATATAATAATATCATCTCCTGACTCGACTTAACACGTCATTTAAAAGAAAACATCAAAAATGACAAACATCGAACAACCGACAATAAAACGTAAAATATTTGGCATCTATCGACATCACTCTTGCTAATACTCCTTATACTTATTAAATATAAAATATAAACTTTCCAACATCGGTTTAAACATAAACCTCCAAAAATAAATATCGTTCAAACTCATTCAAAATTTTCAAAAATAATCGTAAAATAAGATTTAGCAATGGCCTTGGTTTCAGGTTATCACATTGTGTATCATCTTGCTACAAGTTAAATAGTAGACGTGTTAAGAGCGACACTTATGGAAAAGAATATATGAAGTACTAGCATTGTTACTAGAGGTTGCAAAATCGTGGGTTTAGATTTAAATGGATGAATTTTTATGATGAAAGAAAGAGTCTTTGATATTTAATTGCAAAACACACATCCAAAATCCTTTTATTCGCAGATCTTTAGGCAAATCTACTATCAAAAACCAACACCTTTTAATCTGAAATAAAACAAAAATTGAATTTATGATTGGTGGTTTAGCATAAGTAAACAAAATTAAAAATTAAACAAAATTAATAGATAAAGGGATGAACTTATAATCCGAAATTATACAAAAAATGAATTACCTTATCCAAAGTTAAACAAAAAACATCATTCGTGCTCATGTGGTGGTTGGTCGGATTGGTGGTGGTTGTGGGACAGATTGGTGGTGGTGGTGGGACAGATTGGTGGTGGTGGTGGTGGGACGGATTGGTCGGAGATGAGACGATTGGTGGTAGTGCTGCGTTTTTTGTTTTTGTTTTTTGTTAACAGTGAGAGGACACGAGAAAAGGATAAGGGATAGATCTATTCATATATTTTGGGGTTATTTAGGGACGACTAGGTCGACCCTAAATGTATGCCAGGAATATTTAAAACCTGAGCGGATTATTTAAATTTTGGCCAAAATTTTCAAAAATTTGCTTAGTGTTTGAAATATTTTTAGAAAACTTAGGGACGACTTTCCTTTATAACTTAGGGTAGAAAAAGTCGTCCCTAAATGTTTTTCATATATTTTGACATTATCCCTTTTATATAATAAAACTAATAATAAAAGTTAATAATAAAAATCAAAATAATTATACGTTAGAGGTTCAACTGACGTGTCGATATGTTACGGTTATACGTCAGAGGTTCAATTGATAAGTCGATATGCTACGGTTATACGTTATAGGTTCAACTGAAGATTCGATATGCTACGGTTATAGGTTAGAGGTTCAACTGATGAGTCGATATGTTACGGTTATACGTTAGAGGTTCAATTGATTAGTCGATATGTTAGGGTTATACGTTAGAGGTTCAACAGATGAGTCGATATGCTTGGGTTATACGTTATCGGTTCAACTGATGAGTCGATATGTTACGGTTATACGTTAGAGGTTCAACTGAAGAGTCGATATGCTACGGTTATACGTTAGAGGTTCAACTGATGAGTCGATATGTTACGGTTATACGTTAGAGGTTCAACTGATGAGTCGAGATGCTACGATTATACGTTAGAGGTTCAACTGATGAGTCGATATGTTACAATTATACGTTAAATGTTCAACTGACGTGTCGATATGTTACGGTTATACGTTAGAGGTTTAACTGATGAGTCGATATTCTACGGTTATACGTTATAGGTTCAACTGAAGAGTTGATATGCTACGGTTATACGTTAGAGGTTCAATTGATGAGTCGATATTTTACGGTTATACGTTAGAGGTTCAACTGATGAGTCGATATGCTAGTGTTATACGTTAGAGGTTCAAATGATGAGTCGATATGCTAGGGTTATACGTTATAGGTTTAACTGATGAGTCGGTATATTACGGTTATACGTTAGAGGTTCAACTGATGAGTCGATATGCTAGGGTTATACGTTAAAGGTTCAACTGATGAGTCGATATGTTACGGTTATACGTTAGAGGTTCAACTGATGAGTCGATATGCTACGGTTATACGTTAAATGTTCAACTAATGAATTGATATGTTACGGTTATACGTTAGAGGTTCAACTGATGAGTCGATATGTTACGGTTATACGTTATAGGTTCAACTGATGAGTCGATATGCTAGGGTTATAATATTTTTCTTTTATAGTTCGTTTCTTCTCTCGGTCTTATGGGATTAATTGCACGTTTTTAAGCTCGACTTAATTGTTTTTGGTTTTAAAATCTTGAATGGTATTTATTTCTACTTGGCACAAAGCACATAAAAAAGTAAAAATATTAGCTTCTACGTATACGTACTATACTAAAAACAACTAGCAAATACCACAATTAATGCACAAAAAGTAAAAAGTAAAATACAATTTTACACTACAATTTAAAAAATGAAATACCAATTATAAAACTAATAAGATTTTTGTAAAATCTAAAAAATTATAATATTAAAAAGTCTAACTTGTAAAAATTAACAAATCATTGATTACCCTAATCATTTTGTCAAACCTTACAATTGTAGAAAAAAAACGCAATATCATGTAGCTGGATTTAAAAAAAACTTAACTGTTTATTACTAAGTGGGCTAGTCCAACAAGTAACTAACAATCGTTTATACTATTCTAACGAGATTCATATGCTAAGGACTATAACTGCTAACACACTACACAAGTTCAGGGATATTATATGAACATTGGCAAAACTAGTATAATTTAAGCTAAAACAAATTGCTTGCTGATCATTCAAGCAGATTTGGAATAGACTTTGCAGTTTCTAACTAAAACAGTGTTTGTACTTCAAACTCCTAAACTTATTGAATTGAAGGACTGTGATGGATATACCTAGTAACACATTGAAGGACTCAAACTATACCTACAATTGAACTTTGACAAACATATCCAGAAAACTATTGTAGGTCCGAAACTAACTGTCATATATCAAGCATCAAAATAAATGGAGCTATGCCAAACACAAGCTTAAGTTCCAGCTTCATCAGTATTCAGCCAATTACATTGATGAAAAGAAAATGGAGCTACAGTACATATTGTAATCAATAAAACTAAATTCAACAAGTAGTTAACTACTTCAATATAGCAGCAACACATTTAATCAAAAACATTGCAGAAATGAAAGAACAATTAAACACGAAAACAAATCGAACAAGCTTCACAAAAATTAACACCAAGGCTAAATTACAAGCACATTTCAGTAAATATTTTATGCTCTAAATGCAGAAAATTAAAGTGCTTGACCTGACATCCGAAGTAAGCCCGTTGAGTCGAAGCGGAACGCTGAGCTCGCTTATCTAACTTCTAGTTCACTGTGTTGAAGACGAATTACCAAAATTTGGAAAACCTCCAACAGCTTTTATCACCACTGACTATTCATAAGTCGTCACTCGCTCATCTTATCAGCGATTCCTTAAGCACTTTTCTGACCTGCAAAATTCAACCAAAACAGAATACTATATACACTACTATCTATATTACCATTAGCAAACACATCTTCCTGGATGAAAATCTGCAAATACTTGAACTAAATGAATCTTCGTATCTTTTTCAATCGAACATATTGAGAAGTAAAAAGCTTGAACTAGAAAATGTAATTTCACTGATGGCGAACATATGTAACGTCCTTAACCAGAATCTAACCGTTTTAACAGAAAGTGTTAAGAAAATCAGAAAGAAAGATTTGAAGAACTTGAACTCTCGTTATCAAACAAAGATAATCTGTATTAACTGGGTAGAAAAACTTAATAACCAAAAGTTAAACTAAATTGAATCATCAATGGCAGAAAAAGAGGTCTTGTTTCATCTGAATAACAACTTGAACAGTAACAGTAACGGTAATAAGCTTGAAGAAAAACAGTACTCTTGCTTGAATAGAAAGAAAGAAGAATGAGAAACATAAAGCTTTCAATAATGGCAGAATCTTGAATTAGTTATAACAGAAAACTAAAATTGGTTACAAGTTTAAAACTGAATGTAGAACTACTAACTAACTCCTAAACAACTAAATGTACTACACCTACAACAACTATGTGGAATCTACTCCTAAGCTAGCCACTGAAAAATGAGGTCTTGATCATATATTTATAGCCGTCTGAAGAAGATGAGATGACGTGTTGCTTCCAATTAAATCGTGCCACGTGGAAAATGCGATGATCTTGATTTGTTCTTCATTCTTCAAATTGGGGTTTTCTTCGTTTCTTCCTCTTGATCCAATTAAATGACATCTCCTTGAAGAGGAGATAAATAGGAGCCTTTTTGTAGTTATAGTCTTCGCTTGAAACTTCTTAGATTATTCATGAAATCGATTTGTAGGTAAATGGTGGTGGAAAGGAGAAAAGACGTTTGTTTCTCTCTCTTCATTTGGAGAAGAAGACGTGTTTCTGAGTTTATTGTTTTGACCAGCTTGGTCAATGACCAAGTTAATAAACTTTCCCTTTGATTTGTTTTTGGTCCTTCATTTTCTTCTTTCTTTCCAAATGTGTTTAAAAACTTTTAAGTTATTTCTTTTTCATCGTTTGTCTTATTTGAAAGTTACACTTTCGGTCCTTGATCTTTGAAATAATGACAAGTAAGGTCCTTGAAAGCTTCTTTTGTCCTTTTCCTCGTCTTTTCATCAAATAAGTCCATGAAACCGCCTGTTTGCTCAAAAATGTATCTTCTCACCTGAAAACACATGAAACACAAATACCAACGTAATTCTGATATTTTTAGTTAAATATTATGTATTTGACTGTATTTTGAGTGGTTTTTGGATCATTATTGATGAGTGTTTTCATACTTATCAGGTTATACGTTAGAGGTTCAACTGATGAGTCGATATGTTACGTTTATACGTTAGAGGTTCAACTGATGAGTCGATATGCTAGGGTTATACGTTAGAGGTTCAACTGATGAGTCGATATGCTAGGGTTATAAGTTAGAGGTTCAACTGATGAGTCGATATGCTACGGTTATACGTTAGAGGTTCAACTGATGAGTCGATATGCTAGGGTTATACGTTAGAGGTTCAACTGATGAGTCGATATGCTAGGGTTATACGTTAGAGGTTCAACTAATGAGTCGATATGTTACGGTTATACGTTAAATGTTCAACTAATGAATTGATATGTTACGGTTATACGTTAGAGGTTCAGCTGATGAGTCGATATGTTACGGTTATACGTTAGAGGTTCAACTAATGAGTCGATATGCTAGGGTTATACGTTAGAGGTTCAACCGATGAGTCGATATGTTACGGTTATACGTTATAGGTTCAACCGATGAGTCGATATTTTACGGTTATATGTTAGAGGTTCAACCGATAAGTCGATATGCTAGGGTTATACGAGAAAGCCTAAATTTGGCGGGAAATATTGGCGGGAAGAAGTTGGCGGAAAAATGTTGGCGGGAAAGCTAGGGTCGACTAAGTCGTCCCTAAATGTGTCGACCCTAAATTTTTATCTTTATTTATGGTAGCTCTTATCCTCATAAAATCTTATCCTCTCATACCAAACTCACCACCACCACCCGATTTTGCATAAGATGGATCCGCTTGAAGCTTATAAGTGTCCATGTGGAAAGGGATATATAGTGTTGAGACAGTCACATCGACCTCATAGCTTTGGTAAACTTTACTATGCATGTCCTCATTGGAAGGTAAACAATCTAATGTTTTGTTTATGTAATACGTGTGATTATTAAAATGACATGTAATGTTATTTCTTTACTTCGTAACAACCAAAAAAGAAGATTATGGATATAAATATTTTAAATGGAAGGATAATTTTGATCTGGAACTCCGTATAAGATCTTCCCCTGGATCTTCAACACCTCAAGGTTCACATCCTAGTTCTTCTACAGGTCCTTCTCAATCTGTAACCACTGAGTGCTCAAATTACAAGATCAAAGATCTAAAGACAAATATGCTAGAGGCAAGACTAGAAATGGAAAGGCATCCTGAAGACCACACATGTCAATCGGCTGCAATACTTCATGAGCTTTTAAATAAAACGGAAGATCTTAGCTTTGAGTAGTAATTTGTTTCTTATTTAAATGTGTTAATTTGTTTTTTTATTATTATGTGTTAATCTGTATGTTTAGTTTGAACTAGTTTGTGATGTGTTTTTATGATTCTATTCGTATTTATGAATCTATTATCGTTGTAATATCTATGTATAAAGTTTTTTTTAAATAAATATAATAGTTCTTTTAAATATATATAAAGTTTTTTTAATATGTATATATTTTTTTAAATATGTATAAAGTTTTTTTAGATATGTATAAAGTTTTTTTAAATAAATATAAAGTTTTTTTTTAAAATATATATAACTTTTTTTAAATATGTATAAAGTTTTTTTTAGATATGTATAAAGTTTTTTTATACAAATATATATAAAGTTCTTTTAAAATATATATAATTTTTTTTAAATATGTATAAAGTTTTTTTTAAATATGTATAAAGTTCTTTTTAAATAAATATAAAAGTTTATTTAAATATGTATAAATGTTTTTAGATATGTATAAAGTTTATTTTAAATAAATATAAAGTTTTTTTTAAAATATATATAATTTTTTTAAATATGTATAAAGTTTTTTTAAATATGTATAAAGTTTTTTTTAAATAAATATAAAACTTTTTTTAAATATGTATAAAGCTTTTTTTAAATAAATATAAAAGTTAATTTTAAATATAAATATATAAAGTTTTAATTTAGGGACGACTTCCCTATAAAATTTAGGGTCGAAAAAGTCGTTCCTAAATATTTCCACATAACCTATTACCGGGTAATTTAATTTATTAGCGGGATATTTAATTTTTTTTGAAATTTTTTGAAAATTTGGGAGGAAAATTTAGGGACGACTTCCCTATGTAATTTAAGGTCGAAAAATTCGTCCCTAAATTTTTTCAATATATTTTCACCTTTTTAATCTTATATTTTTTACAGAAAAATAATAATATTTATTTTAAATAATTTTAAATAATTTTAAATAATCTTAACTAATAAAATGTGATAAAAAAAGGGATTTTTTTTTACTTTATGAACGACTTAGTCGTCCCTATATTTAGTGAGCCCCGTTGTGCCCACAGGCTCCCTTTAACTAGCTTATTCTTGGAAAAGTGGTGGGTGCGCTTAACCTAGGGACGACTAAGTCGACCCTATAATAAGGGCGACCATAAACTCAAAATTTGTTGTAGTGCATTCAGGGGCGGAGCTACAAGGTGGTTCCCGGGAACCACCTTAGAGATCCAGACCATTTAGAAGCTCTTGGTAAGAAAAAATAAGGACGTACCTTAAAACTTGACTAGGAACCACCTTAGATTCAAAACAAGAAGGGAAAAAAAAAAGAAATTGAGAAAAGAAAAACATAAAACGTTGGCTTCTTGTAATGGAGGTCTGAGTTTTTTCTTGGAGAAGACGACCAAAAAGCAAAGATATTTTACATCTATTCATATTTTCATTTAGCCCCTTCACTCTTTTCAAAATTCGATTTTACTACATTTTCTCAAAACTTATAACCCCCACCCCTATACGGAGTACGAGCAAAAATGACTATCACACTTTTTGTTAGGCAAGTATATAACTGCAGCCGTATATTTTATAAAGACAAGGTTATAATTGATGTTAACTTTTCTTTTTCATTAATAAATCGATGACGTTTTGCTATAGTAATGCAATTACCTCAACTTGGTCACAACTCGAACCGATCAGACCCGATTCGATCATACTAATAGGTATTTCGATCTGAATCTTGAAACCAAACCAAAACCGGAGCCGGAATCGTACCGTTTTTCAGTACCCGAATCTCGTTCGGTACAACCAAAATAAGGTGAAAAAAAATTCAGGATCACTAATTTGATACGAGAGCGGTACCGAATTGGGAAATTTCCGAAATAAAACGGGAAAAATCGGATTTTCTGCTACTGGTGCCTGTACCAATACCCCTGTACCAATACCCGAATCTTGTTTGGTACGGTACCGGTACCACTAATTTTATGCCTGGGAATTAATCTGTACAACTAATTCGGTACTAGACCGATACCGTGCTTATCCTCACACAATACATTAGTTGAATTTTTCGCTTCAAGCGAATCAAGGAACCACCTTAGTTTCTCGGCTAAGTCCGCCACTGATCCAACAGGTAGCCTGCCCACTATGTCATCTTCACTTCCTGAAACATCGCTACTACCTGTGCCATCAATATCCATAAGCAACACCGGCTTTATGCTGCATCTGGTTGGATCCAAATGTAAATTGGGTAATCGTGGAAGAAAGTCATCGTCTTCTGAATGAAGTGAAGTACGGTTTGGGTATTCTTTTTTCTTATTGGGGACAGTAGCTTGCTATGCCCAAAGTAGTGCTTCCAAGGTGCCGTCATTTTCACCTGTCCAAAACGCACACAACCATCTAATGCTTGTCGGTAAGTACCAGATGCTTCTCGGTGCTTTCAGTTGAAGTCCGAAATCGTTACTCGAATCAAATGATCATTTACACTCGAGCTTTAATGTGAATAACCTAATTCTAGAGGAAGCAGAATGTCATATATACCTCAAAATACAAGTATATATATTTTAATGAAGAAAAATCATCTCATGTCTGAGAAAGTCTCTAAAGATATAGCTAGGTAGAATCAGAGTTTTGTTGATTTGTTTGTGTTCAAATGTATAAATATTACAGTACTTTTTTACCTTCATGTTTATTCGAAACCCTTTTGTTAAAGTCAAAGTTATTATTTCTTTGTTAAAAATGAAAGTGAAATGACATAAAAACACTTGATTTACTAACTAACATAAACTACATAATTAGAAATTATCCAAGCGCATATAAACACCAAGATGCCACACCTGACTATGCAACATGCTCTAAAGATTAAGTTCGATTAAAGAGGCGCATCTAAAGTTTACATGGTTTTTTTAATAAAAGGGTATTGGGTTTTATGTAAAATGTTTGTCTTGGCATTTAACTGTTTTATTTACGGAAACATTACAATAAAAAACTGGATTTAGCTATGAAAGGAATATGGTCACCCAGGCCGGCTAACGTGTGCAACCTGTGCCATAGCACAAGGCCACATGTTTCTTAGGGGGTGTTTGTTTTAGCTTATATAGTGGGCTTATAAGCTTATAAGCCAAAATCAAGTGTTTGGTTAAGCTTATATAGATAGGCTTATAAGGGTTTTTGGTAAGCTAAAAATTTGTGGCTTATATAAAGGTGGGTGGCTTATATAAGAAATATTATATGAAAAGACATTTATACCCTTATTTAATAACATCTCAAAGGTATTGCAGCTAGTATACCAATGCTAACGCTGCACCTGAGAAAGGGCACATCAATGTAGTTTAATAAGGTGAAGGACGTTATAGTTACATTATGAGAAAGATAACAGAATTATACACAAAAAATACTCCAGAACAAAATCTGGACAGGAAACATGACCTCGATCTAAACGCAATTGCAAATTTCCAAAACCAATATATCAGCAAAAAAAATATTGGTCATGCATTAGAAACAGTTGAAGTGTTTTTAAGTGGGCCACACCGATACCAGGCCGGGTCAAACCACAACCCTAGTAATTCATTCCCATCAAAACTTCAAATACTTAAGCAAATCCAGCTATCGATAGTAAAGCATGTGTCTACCCTATTGGTTCAACAATATTTATATTGTCAAAACTCTCCAAAGGTTTCACAAAGCCGTCGTCGAATTGTCAATTTTATTCAAATTCAGCACGTGAAGGACGTTCATACGCATCCAGTTCCCACTTCCTTTTTCTATCAGGTTTGTACACAGCATCATCGTAAAAAACGAATTAATTTCCATTAGGAATATGCATCATTATTTCTGAAGAGCATTCATGTGCAACCAATTTTCTTCTCCTCTTTCGCTCAGCTTCATAAACAGCATCATCGTCAAAATCTGATTCACTTCCGGTAGCAGTTGGTGGTTTGCTTGGTGTATTGATGGGGCCGGAGGTAGACGCTCGTCTGATTGATGGTGTAATTGGATTAATAGGCGGCGGTCTGGTTGGTGTAGTGGAGTTGATGCTAGCTACGTGATAGTGAAGTCCAAGCACCATGGAAGTTTGCCCCAAAACTGCACCACTTGTGATTTGTAATACACAGTAACCGCGTGAGAAACTTCGCAAGGACTCCCAGATGCATACTCTGACAAGAAATAACAGATGATGGCATGATCGTTTGTTGACGTGACTCAATCTGAATGTGTATCAAGCAATTACCGCGAAACATGCTCTTGAACATCCACCGGTTCCATGCTAAATTATTGGCTTTAAAGTCTTGTTGGGGGTTGCTTTGACATGTCCTGCCATTATCATATTACCATACAGACATAAGTGAAAAAACAACAACGTGATAAGCTGAGAAATTTCAAATTTCAGGCAACCAACCAATGCAGGAAGACATTCATCAAACAGAGAAGCCACTATAAGTGCTTGTATCGGAAGCAGTCAATTTCTTGCAAAAAGAATGCACGTGAAACCGCGGTTGGGCAGGTGGTGCAGGTTCCTTCTTCACGGCATTATCAGCATGCGATCGATAAAAAAATTTCCGAAATTACATAACTATCAGATAAGAGATTTACATATATCATCTTAAAATGGTGGTACACTCACATTAATTTCTGGCATCAAAGTTATTTAAGCGAACACCTCGTCTGTATCTTTTTCAGCCTGAAAATACAACAATACAAAACGAACATATATTAGTCAAGGTAAAACCCTCTAACACAAACACAAAATTAAGTAAATGTTTTTGTGGGCTTATGAGCTTATTTTGATTTTGGCTTTTATTCCATAAGACCAAATTTTTCTGATGTTATGAAATAATTTATAAGACCATAAGTTTCAAAATAAGTTGAAAGTAACCTGATGTTATGATATAACTCAAAATCAAATAAGATAATAAGCCCATAGATAAGCATAAAATAACAAACCCTGAGTAATCTTAAACAAATTTACCCTCAGATGCACATTCATAACAAACCTTCTGTCATATGTTTGACAACGTTAGGGAGGAGCTATACAAGGATTGTGTCAATTCTTTACAACGGGGGCCAACGTACTGTTAAATATAAAAGGACTATAAAAGGAATTGAAAAAGCTTTGTAAGAGGCTTTCGAGAACGCTGATGCCAAACTCTTGAATTGGTACGCTCTAAAATATACTTGCACTGACAATCTGTATATTTTTTTAAAGGAGTATACTTTTTCCAGTATGATTTTATTTTCTGTATTTAGTTGCGTTGAAGGTTTAGATGTTGCTTCATTTTGCAAAGGCTTGAGATGAACGGGACGACGATGAAAAATTTGGCTCAACAGCTGCTACTATCTTCATTGGAAATGATAAGCTATTCATCTCGGATGTTGGTGACTCAAGCGCGGTACGACCCTAATAATACTTGTTTTTAAGAATACGCATGATTGGATTTGCTCAAGATGTTCCATTCTTGTATACCAAATCTCTTTTAATATAGTTTTTTTAATTTTCTGTTACCGTAGATGTTATTCTTGAATATATCATTTAATATAGTTTTTTTCATTTTTAATGTGTAGTGTTCTTTATAGAATCAATCTATGTTATTATATATTTATATGTAATCTTGACAAATGACAATTGTGGAATTAGTATTTACCGCTTTGATTTAGGAATTAGTATTTTTGACAAATGACAGTTGCGGTTGGTTCATCTTAATTGGAAGTGCTATTACTAATACCTGTTAACAACTTAACATCACAGAGGTTCACAAGCGCCGACTCAGTGCTATACAAAAAGGTAGTTGTCTTATGATTAGTCGTCTCGCAATGTCGAGTATATATCTACAGGTTTTAAAGACGGCATAATTTTGTCCTATGATTAGCCGTCTTTTAGTGTTTTACATATAATTTAGCCATTTAAAAGTCTTTTTGTGCAGTATATTTAGCTAATATATGCACGTGAATTGAGACCAATGGACACGATAATTGAGAACCGGCCCAAGGTAGGTAAAACAATTTAGCAAAACCTTGGTCTTGCAACCATTCAAAACTTCAAAATTCAATTCCTGTTCGAATGAGTGTAATATTAAAAGCAACACTCAAACAATGTCCATTATATATGTGCAGCAAAAGAAAAGCAAGGTGGTAGAATGACCTAAAAGCGTACCTCACGGAGCGAATTGAATACCTGATCGTTTGGTGACACCAAGGAATTTAGAGGTGTGATTTTGTTTATATAGATGTTTAGTCGAAGGTTGTCAAAATCGCGATTTTGATCGTAAGATCGTACGATCTTACGATCCCACACACAAAAAACGATCCGGATCTTAAACAAGATCATAATTCAAATAAGATCGTATAAGATCGTATAGGATCGTAGGATCGAATCGTAGGATCGGGTCGTAAGATCGTGAGTAGGATCGTAAAACGGTCTATTTTGGACTTTTTATAATTTAGGCTAGGGTTTATACACGGTCCAAAAGACCGTTTCATATTTATTTATATCCAAAGTTATTTATTAACGATTGAAACATAAAGTAGGTGCTCGTATGTAAATTCTATTTTGTGTCCGAATCATTCATTTATCAATTGAAACACGAATGAACTTTGTGCAAGCATATATTACAATATATCTAATGTTACATGCCTAAAAATAATATTTATAATGTTCTGCTATCGTGATACTTACCTAAAACCTTTTCTTTTATCTTTCATTTCGAATAATTTATAATATAAGTTGCAATTTCATATATACTCGTTAAAACTTGAAAAATTACATATTTTTAAAACACAATTTTCATGATGCGCGGTGTTGTTAAAATACTTTTCGAAAAGAATATGTAAATATTAATTTTTTTTAATATACATAAATGCCAATCATATATAATATCATACAAAAACATATAAAAGTCTAAAAAATAATTATATACAAAATATATATCTTTTCATAAGATCTTACGATCTCGATCCGATCTTACGATCACGATCTTGAATAGACTAAACTTTAGTCTATTCACTAATTGTTTTGAATAGCACAAAAGCTTTGGCTTTAGAAGTGAGGGTGTTTGGTTTATGATGTTAACCGGTTCTAAAATTTAGTATTGTTACTAGAGTTATTTAGCTTTTTTTTTTTGTCTCTTTTCTTTATAATAGCAGTATTTGAGGATGCTTACTAACACAGTTAGATACAAGGTTGCAGAAATCGCTAGGCGTTAGTGAGGCGGTTGGCCACCTTCGAGGCGGAATTCGTCTAGGCGGCGCATAGGCGGCGCCTAGACGAATTGAAATTTTATGCATAAAAAATTATAAATAATACCTATAACTTGACAAAATACTTCTAATTTCTAATAATTCAAAGTCCACATAGCCTAAAGTTGCAAAATAAACAAATAAACATAAAAATTTAAGGACTTAAAATTTCAAACGTGACATACAGTTCAGTTGGTTCTAATTCTCACGAAAAATCCATTACTTTATGTTAACAATCATAGGTTTATCTTTGATTTTAAGATGTTATGTTAAAATAAATATGGAAATTATATATTAGAAAGAAAATCCTTAATTTTTTGTAAAAAAATATTGACTTTTTGTTGACTTTCTTTGGCTTTTTGACCGCCCAGGCCGCCTAGCTCCGCCTAGCTCCGCCTAGCTCCGCCTAGGCGCCGCCTAGCACCGCCTAGGCGGATGTTTGACCGCCTTTTGACTTTTACGCCTAGCTTGACCACCTAGCCATAAATCGAGGCGGAGTATAACCGCCTAGCGCCTAGGCGCCGCCTAGCCCGCTTTTTACAACACTGGTTATATATCAACTTGAATGTCATTAATTACCAACTAATTTAAAAGAACAAAACATATATGAACCATGTACGCGCACGTCTCATATGTCAAACATGTATAGGGTGAGCAAAGTAAAGAATACTACTTCTTTGATCCTATTTGATTCTGAAGTTATCAAAAATATTGGTTAATCTGCTTTATTTTATTTTTGTTGATAACCAAGAAAAAATCCGCACGAGTTATATGACATGGTTGAAATACATTGGTTATTTAGATTACCAAAGAATAACCAATGTTTGTTTCTCTCGCTGCTAATATGTGTGTCACACTTTTTGAATGATCATGCTACAATTAAGGTGTGGAGTACATAGTGGCATCAGGACCCGATGATCAGTATTTTAAGCTAAATCAGATGCAATTCATTAGTAGTCTAATAACTCAAACTAACGAGTTCTATTAATATATTTTTAAAAAAGGAGATAGAAGCTAAAACAAAGTAATCATTCAAACTAACAAGTTTTCTTTTTATTTTTTATTTTCTTTTTCGGTCTTTGTTTTTGGCTAAAATTACTTTACCACTTTTAATGTTTTCTTAGTTTTAAACCAATTGGATGTTTAATGTTTTTTTATTTCGGTACTTGAATCAAAATGTATGTTTGTTGCATTTTATGTGGAGTATTCTAACATATCCTACTATGATTTCTTAAATAGGTAATTGAAATATCACATTATTCTTTTAGGTTAAATCTTTTAATATACCCGTTATAAAATATGTGCATTATGTTATAATAACTGGAACTTGAATCTCAAATACGGGTTTAAGAATTTAATCTATTATTAAGAAAACCGTCCATCGGACGCGAAGAGAACTAGTATCAAGTAAAATCTATATTTACATTGTTTGTGTTTTAGTTGTTCGATTTAAAATTTGTATAGCGCGACTCGTTTAAATGTACCAACATGTAAAGCTGTTTAGATCCACCGTTGCTTGAAACCTAAGTCGTCACAAAATAGGTTTTCTAGGATGCTCGGATTCTGTAAAATTGCAAGTGAAGTTTTGAATATAGTTTAAGTTCAGTTAGATACCAAAAGTTTATTTGGATACCAAGGGACTGATTTCCACCATCCATCTTCATCCTAATCTAATGGATAAAATTAAACCCAAACCCATTTCCTCTTTTTTTAAACATTAATATCTTTTAAACTATTAATCGTTATGCGAAAAAATATACCATTACGACGAGCATTTAATTTTCTTTCTATAGTTATGCTATATGATATACTTTCGACAAAATTTTTTTTCTCTTTTTCACGTTTTTTTTTGTTGTCGGAAATTATCATATATGATATGATAGTAACAATAACTTATCATATATAATATAACTTATCATATATGATATAAAATAATATGATATATGATTCAATAATAATTTTTAAGCTAACATTAATAGCATATATGATAAAACACTATTATCATATATATGATATTTTACGTAAATTTTAAAAAACGAAAAAAATGACGAATTTTTTTTTTAAAATGTATATCATAATGCATATCTGTAGAAAGCTTATTAAATGCTCGTCGCGATGGTATTTTTTTTCGTTTAACGTTTAACGGTTTAAAAGATATTTATTATAAAAACAAGTGAAATAATTAAATATTTTTTATTTTATTCATAAGATGGGTAGAGATATCTGATGGGATGAGTCCCTTATATCCAAAATAAATATGATATCCAAAATAACTCTCCTTTTTGAATATTGAAAAGTTATTTATGTAGACCTTGGTAATATTTTTAACAAGAATGACTTGATGGAGATATCTTCAAGCATTTTTTGATTTGTTTTGGTTTTGTGAATTGAATTTTAGCCTTTTCGAGAGAACCTATATAATATCATGTAAATCTTATGATGCCTAGTTGAAAAGGTTAACATTGAGTATTTGAGTGAAATATTGACACAAAAGATAGCACAATATAAAAGATAAGATACACATGAATTTATTGACAAATAAAGATATGAACACCACGCAATACAGTATGGGTATCATTATTAGGTTTAAGAAAATGTATACTATAACCGAAGACACACAAGCAAATAAAGTATATTATATGTAGATGTTATTTTATTACAATTTTCCTTTTTGATAAATAGATGTAGTGGGCAATAATAAAACCAACACAATTTTTTTTAACCATACTTGAGTCGCATAGGTGTTATCCACTAAGCCTAGAAGAATATCATTCAAGCGCTTATAACCACCCTTTGGAAAATTTTGTATAAATAAAAAAATTAATATATAAGACAAACATCGTAAACATCTTACATGAAATCTAATCTAATAACTTGCTATAAGAAACCCTAAAAGCTTTAAATACAACTTTTGAATTGATGTTAGCCTTTAGTTGAGACTGACGAAACATATAACCAAAAATTAGGGCATTAGAATTCTTTAGTCCCGTGTGACATCTTGACTAAAGGTGGTTATATGCGATCAAATAGTTCGTATTAGTTTCAAGCTCAAGTAGGTTTAGTTAGTTAGCAAATCCAACATAACATCAATGGAGGGTTTTTAATATCCCCAATAAATATCATCTTTTTACCTATCATATACGAACGAAACATATATTTTTTTCTTTTGATGAAATAGTTGGTGTCAACGATCTTTTAAAGTGGAACACTACGCTATATATGAGTGTAGGTTTCACGATCTTTTGAAAATTATCCTACTTTCAAAGTTTGACACATAGATATGCTTCCTATCATTAGCCTCCTTATCGTAATTACTAATCTATCGTTAATTCCCTCCTTAATTTATTTTTTTATTTAACCTTGAATGACTAATCACAAGCTCTCTTAACAAGTTAGGGGGTTATAACACTTAAAATGTCACAAGAGTGTTGTCTAAGTGATCGATGTGGAAGTTACAATGATAACTTTTAGTGAAATGGGATTGGCATCGACCCATCAAAAGTGGCGGGAGGGAGTTGGCATATTTTTGTGAGCTTAATTATGGAATTACTTTATAACCTTTTTCATGCATAGGTAAAGATAGTTCGAATTTCCTTTTTGGTTACTCGAATTTCTTTTCTATTAAATCAGCGCGGGTTGTTATTAAAAGATGTGGTCTTTGCATTTCTTGACTATTTGTCCAACTAGATGGTCTCTTCTCACTCCCTCAAAAGTGTTCATTTTTGTTCGGTGTGTTGAGAGAAACCATATCTCTAAAAGTTATAGATATACCTTCGATCCAATGTCTCTTTTGTGACAATGATACTCAAACCTATCTTATTTTGGCCAAATATGAATGGTTCTTTCACTTTTGGAAAACATTTTTCGTAGTGGTTTGAAGATTATTGATTTCATCAAAAACATTACGTCATAAAAGAAGAGGTTATTCAAGCACATCAACTCTCATGTATTGAATGCGTTGTATTCTCGTCTGGTTGGTTAATTTGGAATGCAAGAAATGAGAAGATCTTTTGAGCTAAAGGATGGTTGGTGGAAGATCTCCTCATAGAAATACAACACACTCCGTAATTGTTAGTATTGGTCGAACAATAGGTGTAGAATGAGTTTTCTTGGTTGGGATTTATGACTCTCTTGTCATTTTGGCACTTATACATAACCAATATAAAAAGGAAATTATGAATATATATGTGAATCACGGATTTTAGAAATCCCTTATAACTGCCCTTTGGCTAACTCTGCATAAATAAACAATTAAAATACACGAAAAACATCTTACATGAAATCTAATCTAATAACTTGCTATTAAAAAGCACTAAAAACTTTAAATACGACTTTTAAATAAACGAAACCTTGAGTTAAGACTACCAAAACATATAACAAGAAACTAGGGCATTAGAATTTCTTAGCTCTATGTGGTATCTTGACTAACGATGGTCACGTTATATGACTAAACGTTCTTAGTTTCGTGCTCTCTTTAAACTAACTTAACATTGAGTTGAGACTACTTGAACATTTGACCAGAAACTAGGGCATTAGAATTACTTAGTCCCGTGTGTCATGTTGACTAAAGGTGGTTGTATGCGCTTGGATAATTCTTATTTGTTTCAAGTTAAATTTGGTTTAATTAGTTAGCAAATCAAGAATAACATTAGTAGATGTGTCTTTTTATTTCCCCAATAAAGTACTATCTTTTTACCTAACATATACGAAAAAAGGAAAAACACAATATTTTGATTCGAGAGTGCATGATCTATTGAAGTTGATCGTCGCAACATACATGAGTGTAAGATTCACCATATGTGAAACGTACACTAGATTTTTAATTGTTGACACATAGATTGCCTTGCATCCATTGCCTCATTTTCACAACTACCCAACTATTTATTTTTAGATTGAACCATGAATATGTAATCACATTCTAACAAAATACATCCCGAAGCTATTTTCACTTGAAACATCACAAGAATGTTGTCTTAATGATTGATGTCGAAGTGACGATAACAACTTTCAATAGATATAGGATTGGCATCTACTCATCAGAAGTGGAGGGGGTTGTCATAAATCAACGAGCTTATGGAATTACTTTGTAACATTATTTCATGCACGGGAAAGACACTTAGAATTTCTTGTTTAGTAAGTAAAAAATTCTATTAAATTAATGTGTGTTGCTATTGATAAATGTGGGAATCACTTTGCTCGACTAGTCATCTAACTAGATGGTCTCCTTTCATCCCCTCAAAAGTTTTAATTCTTGTTTAGCGTGCCTAGAAAAATCGTATCCCAGCTAGAGATGAGTTTGACTACAAAGGTATGTACATACCTTCGATCCAATGTTTCATTTGTGGCAATAGTCTTAATTTGGCCAAATGTGACTTGGTCTCTCAACTTTCGAAAACATTTTTATGTTGGAGTTCTTGATTCTACAAACTCTTAATCCTTCTTGAGGATTATTGATATTATTAAAAACGTTAACTCTAAAAAAAGACGTTTTTTGTGGCACATCAACTCTCATATTTTAAACCCATTATATTCTCTTCATGTTGGTTAATATGTTCTGCAAAAAGCGTGAAAATATTTTAGCTGCTTGGTAGAGGATCTCTTCATGAAAATTTAACCTCTTAGTTTGTATTGGTCGAACAATAGATGTAAAAAAAAATTCTTTATTTAACTTTATGAATTTCTTTTTTTATGGACTCGTGTTACGTTTCTAATTAGAACTAGATCTTTTATAATAGAGTGCCTTCTAGCTCCTTTGTAGAAAGTAGCAATTTTTATGTATGTTTCAATATTATAAAATATCTCTTCGGTCTCCTCTTTATGGAAAACCCCCTATTTTCTAGAATAAAAGAACAGTAGTAGTAGGCACAAAACATTAACATGAATATCAGTTGTATTTGAGAGCTGGTATTTTATTATCACAAGTCAAAATCATGTTACAAAGGAAAACTACATATCCCTATAATATAATATGGAAAAATTACAAACTCTCCGTAGTAAAATAACTAAAACTATATATTATGTAACTACCTTTAGGAGGTCCAGTGCAAAATCATGTTACAATTAATGTAGCAGAAACTCTCACACCGGCCCAAATTGTAGCTTTGTTCTAGGCCCAACAAAAGTTTTTACTTGAGTATGGATATTAAGGACATCAATCTCATGCTCCCTCCGCGAGTACTGCCACAGGTCCACGTCATATTCAACAACCAAATGGGCCATCGATCGAGTATCGGCCCAGTTGTAGGCCACACCAGTACTAGGCCGGGTCAAATCACAACCCATATATACTCGATTACGGGTCAGTCTAACACAGTGGGTAAAGGCAATAATTATGTTACAACTCCGGTACAACATTTTGCTTTGGGTCAAGAGACTATTTTGCCTCATGCTTTTAGAATTATGGCTTTGCGGAGAAAAATAATTTAATGGTAGAGAAGAATGTTAATAGTAATTATACTAATCATTTAGAAAATATTAATCCTTTTTCGGGCGCACAATCTAATTTTTACAAACAAATCCAAAATACCTCATTTGTTGTATCACATAAGTCTACTAAAAAGAACAGTTATTTCTACATGAACTTTAAAATCCGATCACGCTATACATATACGTGTTAACCATCAAGTTGAAAGTTAGTATAAGTTATTATGAATCTTTGTGTTTTAGTGAAAGACCAGGTTAAAAGTCTTAATTGATATACCTTTTTCTGAGAATCATGAGTTACAAAAATTTCCTAATGACCGGAAAGAAATGAATTGTTAGATCTATATTGAAATGGGAAGATATAATTCAGGGTTGTGAATGAAGGAATACAGCCATACGACTCTTTTAATAGGTGTCATAAATTTTTAAAAGAACCTTCAATTATTATATGTTATACAGTCATAATTTTTTTTGAAGTTGTTGGATATATTATAAGATTCATATTTACATAATTTGTGTTTTGGTTGTTTGATTTAAATTTTGTATATTGCGGCTCATTTAAGTGAACATACGTGTAAAGTTGCGTAGATGGATCGTTGTTGGAAACCTAAGTCGTCACAAAATAGGGTTTCTAGGATGCACAATCTAAAAGATAAGTTACACAGGAATTCATTGACAAATAAAGATAAGAACATCGTGTCAATATAATGACATCAGATAAGGCTCGTCATTATGTCTATGATTTAAACACGACTAGATGTCCGGTTTGTGATGATACTTTACCGACGTATCAACATCTTTTCATTGATTGCACGAATACGATTGCTCAAAAGTTATGTGTTATGATTCAAAACTGGTGGCAACTTAATGATTACTCAAAAGACTTACAAAGTTTAATCTGTTGGAGTGACTCGGCCTCTCTTCCTGATAAGCTGAAGTCTTGTTTTGATGCAATCAACAACTTGGATGATTTGGCGTTATGAGAATAGACTTCGTTTCGACATTTACCCTCCATAGAAAGACATTCTTGGGGACGAAATAAAAACTTTGCCACACTCTTGGATTAGTCATAGGAAAAATGATTTTCATCCAAATTGGAATGTTTGGATCCTTGATCCAGTAAATGCTTGTAACTATACATTGTAACTTTTTTATTTTCTAGCTTCTCGCTAGTTTTATATAATTCCGTCATTCAAAAAAATAGTTTGCTGAAATGTGTAGAAACAAGCCACATGGTTTTGTTTATAGTCATATAACCCACGACACACAAAAACATAAAGAATATTATATATAAACGACGATATACTATTACAACTTTCTTTTTTGATAACATACATATAGCTGGTAATAATATAACCAACACTATAGCCATACTTGAGCTTCATAGGTGATATTAACCAAGCCCAGAAGAAATACTATCAATCAAGCGCTTATAAAGTTTATAGCATTAAAAACAATTCCATAAATAAGACATACGTACAAGAAACTTAAGCATAAAAATAGAATGGGTATTAAAAACAATTCCGTATTTAACTCACATTTTTTGTTCCAACCATTAGTGATCAAGAGGTGGGTTTGTTACAAACATTTGTATCAAGCCCAAACAATTCGGTTTTTAAAATCATTTTATGAATAAAAGGAATATTTTGTGTTGAACCGGGTTTGGAAGAAAAAACCGGTTTTAGTAAAACTAAGGTATAGAGAATAAATATTTTAAAAAATGCAAAAAAAATATGTAAATGGACGATAAGTACAATGTTAAAAAAGTTTAAAACAATTTTTTTATAAATAATTTTTAATCTTTTACAACATCATAATTTTTCTAATAATACTTGTTTTTAAGAATACGCATGATTGGATTTGCTCAAGATGTTCCATTCTTGTATACCAAATCTCTTTTAATATAGTTTTTTTAATTTTCTGTTACCGTAGATGTTATTCTTGAATATATCATTTAATATAGTTTTTTTCATTTTTAATGTGTAGTGTTCTTTATAGAATCAATCTATGTTATTATATATTTATATGTAATCTTGACAAATGACAATTGTGGAATTAGTATTTACCGCTTTGATTTAGGAATTAGTATTTTTGACAAATGACAGTTGCGGTTGGTTCATCTTAATTGGAAGTGCTATTACTAATACCTGTTAACAACTTAACATCACAGAGGTTCACAAGCGCCGACTCAGTGCTATACAAAAAGGTAGTTGTCTTATGATTAGTCGTCTCGCAATGTCGAGTATATATCTACAGGTTTTAAAGACGGCATAATTTTGTCCTATGATTAGCCGTCTTTTAGTGTTTTACATATAATTTAGCCATTTAAAAGTCTTTTTGTGCAGTATATTTAGCTAATATATGCACGTGAATTGAGACCAATGGACACGATAATTGAGAACCGGCCCAAGGTAGGTAAAACAATTTAGCAAAACCTTGGTCTTGCAACCATTCAAAACTTCAAAATTCAATTCCTGTTCGAATGAGTGTAATATTAAAAGCAACACTCAAACAATGTCCATTATATATGTGCAGCAAAAGAAAAGCAAGGTGGTAGAATGACCTAAAAGCGTACCTCACGGAGCGAATTGAATACCTGATCGTTTGGTGACACCAAGGAATTTAGAGGTGTAATTTTGTTTATATAGATGTTTAGTCGAAGGTTGTCAAAATCGCGATTTTGATCGTAAGATCGTACGATCTTACGATCCCACACACAAAAAACGATCCGGATCTTAAACAAGATCATAATTCAAATAAGATCGTATAAGATCGTATAGGATCGTAGGATCGAATCGTAGGATCGGGTCGTAAGATCGTGAGTAGGATCGTAAAACGGTCTATTTTGGACTTTTTATAATTTAGGCTAGGGTTTATACACGGTCCAAAAGACCGTTTCATATTTATTTATATCCAAAGTTATTTATTAACGATTGAAACATAAAGTAGGTGCTCGTATGTAAATTCTATTTTGTGTCCGAATCATTCATTTATCAATTGAAACACGAATGAACTTTGTGCAAGCATATATTACAATATATCTAATGTTACATGCCTAAAAAATAATATTTATAATGTTCTGCTATCGTGATACTTACCTAAAACCTTTTCTTTTATCTTTCATTTCGAATAATTTATAATATAAGTTGCAATTTCATATATACTCGTTAAAACTTGAAAAATTACATATTTTTAAAACACAATTTTCATGATGCGCGGTGTTGTTAAAATACTTTTCGAAAAGAATATGTAAATATTAATTTTTTTTAATATACATAAATGCCAATCATATATAATATCATACAAAAACATATAAAAGTCTAAAAAATAATTATATACAAAATATATATCTTTTCATAAGATCTTACGATCTCGATCCGATCTTACGATCACGATCTTGAATAGACTAAACTTTAGTCTATTCACTAATTGTTTTGAATAGCACAAAAGCTTTGGCTTTAGAAGTGAGGGTGTTTGGTTTATGATGTTAACCGGTTCTAAAATTTAGTATTGTTACTAGAGTTATTTAGCTTTTTTTTTTGTCTCTTTTCTTTATAATAGCAGTATTTGAGGATGCTTACTAACACAGTTAGATACAAGGTTGCAGAAATCGCTAGGCGTTAGTGAGGCGGTTGGCCACCTTCGAGGCGGAATTCGTCTAGGCGGCGCATAGGCGGCGCCTAGACGAATTGAAATTTTATGCATAAAAAATTATAAATAATACCTATAACTTGACAAAATACTTCTAATTTCTAATAATTCAAAGTCTACATAGCCTAAAGTTGCAAAATAAACAAATAAACATAAAAATTTAAGGACTTAAAATTTCAAACGTGACATACAGTTCAGTTGGTTCTAATTCTCACGAAAAACCCATTACTTTATGTTAACAATCATAGGTTTATCTTTGATTTTAAGATGTTATGTTAAAATAAATATGGAAATTATATATTAGAAAGAAAATCCTTAATTTTTTGTAAAAAAATATTGACTTTTTGTTGACTTTCTTTGACTTTTTGACCGCCCAGGCCGCCTAGCTCCGCCTAGCTCCGCCTAGGCGCCGCCTAGCACCGCCTAGGCGGATGTTTGACCGCCTTTTGACTTTTACGCCTAGCTTGACCACCTAGCCATAAATCGAGGCGGAGTATAACCGCCTAGCGCCTAGGCGCCGCCTAGCCCGCTTTTTACAACACTGGTTATATATCAACTTGAATGTCATTAATTACCAACTAATTTAAAAGAACAAAACATATATGAACCATGTACGCGCACGTCTCATATGTCAAACATGTATAGGGTGAGCAAAGTAAAGAATACTACTTCTTTGATCCTATTTGATTCTGAAGTTATCAAAAATATTGGTTAATCTGCTTTATTTTATTTTTGTTGATAACCAAGAAAAAATCCGCACGAGTTATATGACATGGTTGAAATACATTGGTTATTTAGATTACCAAAGAATAACCAATGTTTGTTTCTCTCGCTGCTAATATGTGTGTCACACTTTTTGAATGATCATGCTACAATTAAGGTGTGGAGTACATAGTGGCATCAGGACCCGATGATCAGTATTTTAAGCTAAATCAGATGCAATTCATTAGTAGTCTAATAACTCAAACTAACGAGTTCTATTAATATATTTTTAAAAAAGGAGATAGAAGCTAAAACAAAGTAATCATTCAAACTAACAAGTTTTCTTTTTATTTTTTATTTTCTTTTTCGGTCTTTGTTTTTGGCTAAAATTACTTTACCACTTTTAATGTTTTCTTAGTTTTAAACCAATTGGATGTTTAATGTTTTTTTATTTCGGTACTTGAATCAAAATGTATGTTTGTTGCATTTTATGTGGAGTATTCTAACATATCCTACTATGATTTCTTAAATAGGTAATTGAAATATCACATTATTCTTTTAGGTTAAATCTTTTAATATACCCGTTATAAAATATGTGCATTATGTTATAATAACTGGAACTTGAATCTCAAATACGGGTTTAAGAATTTAATCTATTATTAAGAAAACCGTCCATCGGACGCGAAGAGAACTAGTATCAAGTAAAATCTATATTTACATTGTTTGTGTTTTGGTTGTTCGATTTAAAATTTGTATAGCGCGACTCGTTTAAATGTACCAACATGTAAAGCTGTTTAGATCCACCGTTGCTTGAAACCTAAGTCGTCACAAAATAGGTTTTCTAGGATGCTCGGATTCTGTAAAATTGCAAGTGAAGTTTTGAATATAGTTTAAGTTCAGTTAGATACCAAAAGTTTATTTGGATACCAAGGGACTGATTTCCACCATCCATCTTCATCCTAATCTAATGGATAAAATTAAACCCAAACCCATTTCCTCTTTTTTTAAACATTAATATCTTTTAAACTATTAATCGTTATGCGAAAAAATATACCATTACGACGAGCATTTAATTTTCTTTCTATAGTTATGCTATATGATATACTTTCGACAAAAATTTTTTTCTCTTTTTCACGTTTTTTTTTGTTGTCGGAAATTATCATATATGATATGATAGTAACAATAACTTATCATATATAATATAACTTATCATATATGATATAAAATAATATGATATATGATTCAATAATAATTTTTAAGCTAACATTAATAGCATATATGATAAAACACTATTATCATATATATGATATTTTACGTAAATTTTAAAAAACAAAAAAAATGACGAATTTTTTTTTTTAAAATGTATATCATAATGCATATCTGTAGAAAGCTTATTAAATGCTCGTCGCGATGGTATTTTTTTTCGTTTAACGGTTTAAAAGATATTTATTATAAAAACAAGTGAAATAATTAAATATTTTTTATTTTATTCATAAGATGGGTAGAGATATCTGATGGGATGAGTCCCTTATATCCAAAATAAATATGATATCCAAAATAACTCTCCTTTTTGAATATTGAAAAGTTATTTATGTAGACCTTGGTAATATTTTTAACAAGAATGACTTGATGGAGATATCTTCAAGCATTTTTTGATTTGTTTTGGTTTTGTGAATTGAATTTTAGCCTTTTCGAGAGAACCTATATAATATCATGTAAATCTTACGATGCCTAGTTGAAAAGGTTAACATTGAGTATTTGAGTGAAATATTGACACAAAAGATAGCACAATATAAAAGATAAGATACACATGAATTTATTGACAAATAAAGATATGAACACCACGCAATACAGTATGGGTATCATTATTAGGTTTAAGAAAATGTATACTATAACCGAAGACACACAAGCAAATAAAGTATATTATATGTAGATGTTATTTTATTACAATTTTCCTTTTTGATAAATAGATGTAGTGGGCAATAATAAAACCAACACAATTTTTTTTAACCATACTTGAGTCGCATAGGTGTTATCCACTAAGCCTAGAAGAATATCATTCAAGCGCTTATAACCACCCTTTGGAAAATTTTGTATAAATAAAAAAATTAATATATAAGACAAACATCGTAAACATCTTACATGAAATCTAATCTAATAACTTGCTATAAGAAACCCTAAAAGCTTTAAATACAACTTTTGAATTGATGTTAGCCTTTAGTTGAGACTGACGAAACATATAACCAAAAATTAGGGCATTAGAATTCTTTAGTCCCGTGTGACATCTTGACTAAAGGTGGTTATATGCGATCAAATAGTTCGTATTAGTTTCAAGCTCAAGTAGGTTTAGTTAGTTAGCAAATCCAACATAACATCAATGGAGGGTTTTTAATATCCCCAATAAATATCATATTTTTACCTATCATATACGAACGAAACATATATTTTTTTCTTTTGATGAAATAGTTGGTGTCAACGATCTTTTAAAGTGGAACACTACGCTATATATGAGTGTAGGTTTCACGATCTTTTGAAAATTATCCTACTTTCAAAGTTTGACACATAGATATGCTTCCTATCATTAGCCTCCTTATCGTAATTACTAATCTATCGTTAATTCCCTCCTTAATTTATTTTTTTATTTAACCTTGAATGACTAATCACAAGCTCTCTTAACAAGTTAGGGGGTTATAACACTTAAAATGTCACAAGAGTGTTGTCTAAGTGATCGATGTGGAAGTTACAATGATAACTTTTAGTGAAATGGGATTGGCATCGACCCATCAGAAGTGGCGGGAGGGAGTTGGCATATTTTTGTGAGCTTAATTATGGAATTACTTTATAACCTTTTTCATGCATAGGTAAAGATAGTTCGAATTTCCTTTTTGGTTACTCGAATTTCTTTTCTATTAAATCAGCGCGGGTTGTTATTAAAAGATGTGGTCTTTGCATTTCTTGACTATTTGTCCAACTAGATGGTCTCTTCTCACTCCCTCAAAAGTGTTCATTTTTGTTCGGTGTGTTGAGAGAAACCATATCTCTAAAAGTTATAGATATACCTTCGATCCAATGTCTCTTTTGTGACAATGATACTCAAACCTATCTTATTTTGGCCAAATATGAATGGTTCTTTCACTTTTGGAAAACATTTTTCGTAGTGGTTTGAAGATTATTGATTTCATCAAAAACATTACGTCATAAAAGAAGAGGTTATTCAAGCACATCAACTCTCATGTATTGAATGCGTTGTATTCTCGTCTGGTTGGTTAATTTGGAATGCAAGAAATGAGAAGATCTTTTGAGCTAAAGGATGGTTGGTGGAAGATCTCCTCATAGAAATACAACACACTCCGTAATTGTTAGTATTGGTCGAACAATAGGTGTAGAATGAGTTTTCTTGGTTGGGATTTATGACTCTCTTGTCATTTTGGCACTTATACATAACCAATATAAAAAGGAAATTATGAATATATATGTGAATCACGGATTTTAGAAATCCCTTATAACTGCCCTTTGGCTAACTCTGCATAAATAAACAATTAAAATACACGAAAAACATCTTACATGAAATCTAATCTAATAACTTGCTATTAAAAAGCACTAAAAACTTTAAATACGTCTTTTAAATAAACGAAACCTTGAGTTAAGACTACCAAAACATATAACAAGAAACTAGGGCATTAGAATTTCTTAGCTCTATGTGGTATCTTGACTAACGATGGTCACGTTATATGACTAAACGTTCTTAGTTTCGTGCTCTCTTTAAACTAACTTAACATTGAGTTGAGACTACTTGAACATTTGACCAGAAACTAGGGCATTAGAATTACTTAGTCCCGTGTGTCATGTTGACTAAAGGTGGTTGTATGCGCTTGGATAATTCTTATTTGTTTCAAGTTAAATTTGGTTTAATTAGTTAGCAAATCAAGAATAACATTAGTAGATGTGTCTTTTTATTTCCCCAATAAAGTACTATCTTTTTACCTAACATATACGAAAAAAGGAAAAACACAATATTTTGATTCGAGAGTGCATGATCTATTGAAGTTGATCGTCGCAACATACATGAGTGTAAGATTCACCATATGTGAAACGTACACTAGATTTTTAATTGTTGACACATAGATTGCCTTGCATCCATTGCCTCATTTTCACAACTACCCAACTATTTATTTTTAGATTGAACCATGAATATGTAATCACATTCTAACAAAATACATCCCGAAGCTATTTTCACTTGAAACATCACAAGAATGTTGTCTTAATGATTGATGTCGAAGTGACGATAACAACTTTCAATAGATATAGGATTGGCATCTACTCATCAGAAGTGGAGGGGGTTGTCATAAATCAACGAGCTTATGGAATTACTTTGTAACATTATTTCATGCACGGGAAAGACACTTAGAATTTCTTGTTTAGTAAGTAAAAAATTCTATTAAAGTAATGTGTGTTGCTATTGATAAATGTGGGAATCACTTTGCTCGACTAGTCATCTAACTAGATGGTCTCCTTTCATCCCCTCAAAAGTTTTAATTCTTGTTTAGCGTGCCTAGAAAAATCGTATCCCAGCTAGAGATGAGTTTGACCACAAAGGTATGTACATACCTTCGATCCAATGTTTCATTTGTGGCAATAGTCTTAATTTGGCCAAATGTGACTTGGTCTCTCAACTTTCGAAAACATTTTTATGTTGGAGTTCTTGATTCTACAAACTCTTAATCCTTCTTGAGGATTATTGATTTTATTAAAAACGTTAACTCTAAAAAAAGACGTTTTTTTGTGGCACATCAACTCTCATATTTTAAACCCATTATATTCTCTTCATGTTGGTTAATATGTTCTGCAAAAAGCGTGAAAATATTTTAGCTGCTTGGTAGAGGATCTCTTCATGAAAATTTAACCTCTTAGTTTGTATTGGTCGAACAATAGATGTAAAAAAAAATTCTTTATTTAACTTTATGAATTTCTTTTTTTATGGACTCGTGTTACGTTTCTAATTAGAACTAGATCTTTTATAATAGAGTGCCTTCTAGCTCCTTTGTAGAAAGTATCAATTTTTATGTATGTTTCAATATTATAAAATATCTCTTCGGTCTCCTCTTTATGGAAAACCCCCTATTTTCTAGAATAAAAGAACAGTAGTAGTAGGCACAAAACATTAACATGAATATCAGTTGTATTTGAGAGCTGGTATTTTATTATCACAAGTCAAAATCATGTTACAAAGGAAAACTACATATCCCTATAATATAATATGGAAAAATTACAAACTCTCCGTAGTAAAATAACTAAAACTATATATTATGTAACTACCTTTAGGAGGTCCAGTGCAAAATCATGTTACAATTAATGTAGCAGAAACTCTCACACCGGCCCAAATTGTAGCTTTGTTCTAGGCCCAACAAAAGTTTTTACTTGAGTATGGATATTAAGGACATCAATCTCATGCTCCCTCCGCGAGTACTGCCACAGGTCCACGTCATATTCAACAACCAAATGGGCCATCGATCGAGTATCGGCCCAGTTGTAGGCCACACCAGTACTAGGCCGGGTCAAATCACAACCCATATATACTCGATTACGGGTCAGTCTAACACAGTGGGTAAAGGCAATAATTATGTTACAACTCCGGTACAACATTTTGCTTTGGGTCAAGAGACTATTTTGCCTCATGCTTTTAGAATTATGGCTTTGCGGAGAAAAATAATTTAATGGTAGAGAAGAATGTTAATAGTAATTATACTAATCATTTAGAAAATATTAATCCTTTTTTGGGCGCACAATCTAATTTTTACAAACAAATCCAAAATACCTCATTTGTTGTATCACATAAGTCTACTAAAAAGAACAGTTATTTCTACATGAACTTTAAAATCCGATCACGCTATACATATACGTGTTAACCATCAAGTTGAAAGTTAGTATAAGTTATTATGAATCTTTGTGTTTTAGTGAAAGACCAGGTTAAAAGTCTTAATTGATATACCTTTTTCTGAGAATCATGAGTTACAAAAATTTCCTAATGACCGGAAAGAAATGAATTGTTAGATCTATATTGAAATGGGAAGATATAATTCAGGGTTGTGAATGAAGGAATACAGCCATACGACTCTTTTAATAGGTGTCATAAATTTTTAAAAGAACCTTCAATTATTATATGTTATACAGTCATAATTTTTTTTGAAGTTGTTGGATATATTATAAGATTCATATTTACATAATTTGTGTTTTGGTTGTTTGATTTAAATTTTGTATATTGCGGCTCATTTAAGTGAACATACGTGTAAAGTTGCGTAGATGGATCGTTGTTGGAAACCTAAGTCGTCACAAAATAGGTTTTCTAGGATGCACAATCTAAAAGATAAGTTACACAGGAATTCATTGACAAATAAATATAAGAACATCGTGTCAATATAATGACATCAGATAAGGCTCGTCATTATGTCTATGATTTAAACACGACTAGATGTCAGGTTTGTGATGATACTTTACCGACGTATCAACATCTTTTCATTGATTGCACGAATACGATTGCTCAAAAGTTATGTGTTATGATTCAAAACTGGTGGCAACTTAATGATTACTCAAAAGACTTACAAAGTTTAATCTGTTGGAGTGACTCGGCCTCTCTTCCTGATAAGCTGAAGTCTTGTTTTGATGCAATCAACAACTTGGATGATTTGGCGTTATGAGAATAGACTTCGTTTCGACATTTACCCTCCATAGAAAGACATTCTTGGGGACGAAATAAAAACTTTGCCACACTCTTGGATTAGTCATAGGAAAAATGATTTTCATCCAAATTGGAATGTTTGGATCCTTGATCCAGTAAATGCTTGTAACTATACATTGTAACTTTTTTATTTTCTAGCTTCTCGCTAGTTTTATATAATTCCGTCATTCAAAAAAATAGTTTGCTGAAATGTGTAGAAACAAGCCACATGGTTTTGTTTATAGTCATATAACCCACGACACACAAAAACATAAAGAATATTATATATAAACGACGATATACTATTACAATTTCTTTTTTGATAACATACATATAGCTGGTAATAATATAACCAACACTATAGCCATACTTGAGCTTCATAGGTGATATTAACCAAGCCCAGAAGAAATACTATCAATTAAGCGCTTATAAAGTTTATAGCATTAAAAACAATTCCATAAATAAGACATACGTACAAGAAACTTAAGCATAAAAATAGAATGGGTATTAAAAACAATTCCGTATTTAACTCACATTTTTTGTTCCAACCATTAGTGATCAAGAGGTGGGTTTGTTACAAACATTTGTATCAAGCCCAAACAATTCGGTTTTTAAAATCATTTTATGAATAAAAGGAATATTTTGTGTTGAACCGGGTTTGGAAGAAAAAACCGGTTTTAGTAAAACTAAGGTATAGAGAATAAATATTTTAAAAAATGCAAAAAAAAATATGTAAATGGACGATAAGTACAATGTTAAAAAAGTTTAAAACAATTTTTTTATAAATAATTTTTAATCTTTTACAACACCATAATTTTTCTAATGTTGTTCCATATAAAATATATTAAAAACCTAATGTTTTATAATTTTAATTTTTTAAATGTGATATAAATTTGATGAATGAACGTTATTGTAAAAAATAAACAGAGTAAATAATTTTAAGGAAATTAAAATTAATTTTAAATATATACTAGCATAGTACCCGCGTGTTGTGGCTGCGAGTACCGTGAAATAATTTTTTTTGACGAATAATGGTTTTTAATTTATATATTTTTGGGAAAATATGTTAATAATTTGATGTCGTTTATTTTAAATCTTTAACCGAAGTTAACATCTATTCTACATATAAAGCATGTTCTACTCTTTCTCCTAAAGTTTTTTAAGAACATATTATTGTGTTTTTAAGCACTTTACAATTTTTAATGCATTATGTACACACTACATATGTATTAATAAATTATCTTCAACAACATTTTAATGCTTCTTTTATTATTAATTTGTGAATTAGTAAAGGTTTTTATACAAAATGCACATACTAAGAACTAGAATTTTGAAATGCATACTTAGATTACCAAGTTCTAAAATATTATTAAATCATAAGAGTACCTCAAGAACCAATCTAATTAAATTTTAGAGTTTCTTTCTTATAAACTTAACCACAAAAACAAAAAATAACGATATTTTGTAAAAATAGAGATAATTGTTTGAAAACAAATGATGCAAAGATATGAATTCACAATTGATAATTTCTTTCAACTTATACATACTACACACATTTCAATATAATCTTTTGTCATTAAAAAAACATATAAAACATTTTGGACTCTCTCTCTCTCTCTCCCCGAAGTTTTTTTAAGCACTCATTAATGTGTTTTTAGCAAATTATAATTGTCAATGAATTATGCACACACTACATATGTATTAATAATTTTTTCTTCATAATATTTTAATGCTTCTTTTATTATTACTTTTTAAATTATAGGTTTTTATACAAAAATGCACATATTAAGAAATAGAATTTTAAAATGCATAATTGATTACAAAGTTTTCAAATATTATTATTTCATAAGAGTGCCTCAAGAACCAATCTAATTATGTTTTTGAGTTTTTTCTTATGAACTTAACCATAAGAGCAAAAAAATAACGGTCTTTTATAAAAATCGAGATAATTGTTTGAAAACAAATGATGCAAAGATATGAATTCAAAATTGATAATTGCTTTCAACTTATACATACTACACCATATATTTAATACATATAAAACATTTTGGACTCTTTCTCCTAAATTTTTTAAGAACTCATTAATGTGTTTTTAAGCACACTACAATTGTTAATGTATTATGTACACACTACATATTTATAAATAATTTTTTCTTCCACAACATTTTAATGCTTGTTTTGTTATTACTTTTTGAATTAAAATAGGTTCTTATACAAAAATGCACATACTAAAAACTAAAATTTTAAATACATACTAGATTACAAAGTTCTAAATTATTATTTAATTATAAGAGTACCTCAACAACCAGCCTAATTAAGTTTTATAGTTTTTTTCTTATAACCTTAACCACAAAAGCAAAAAAATAACGGTCTTTTATAAAAATCGAGATACTTGTTTGATGAAAAATGATGCAAATGTGTAAAGTACTAGGTCCTAATTTAATTATAATATTTAAATAATTATAATGTTTATATCCACATGATTTATTGAACTAGCAAATGTTCTTTTGATTATAAACACATTTTTGTTTATATTTTCTATCTATGTGGGACAAGTGAAACAAACATAGTTAACAATATAAACATGTTTATTCACATATATATTGAACTATACAAGATATATTTTCGTAACACTATTTTTCTTTAACATATGTAGAAGTATTTTTAAAGTTTTACATGGCTTTTTCGAAAATGGAAATAAAATTTTAATTTACTTAAATAGTGGTATAGTTTATTACAAAGACGTGTCATATAACATTACTAGTTATCGCCTCTTTACGAACACGACACCGTTTCATAATTTTTATATTAAATAGTTTGATTGTATCCATCATTTTCTTAAATTTATGCAAACCCGATATACTTTCATTATTGTCAATATTGGAAAGAACACGTAATTAAAATTATTTTGGTCGAAATTTTAGTGTATGGTACCTGTCGCCGTAACACGCACGTAACCTACAAGTTTCTCATTATACATTTGTGATACTAAATATATTATTGAGAAATATTTTTGTTGTTAAGTATTTGATTTATAAAAAATAACAGGTCTTTTAATTAAAAGTTTTAAGGATCAATGTTTTTAATTATATGTTTCTCGTTACAATAATCTACTATCTTTATATAGCAGGGTTTTTTACCTAAAAATTTTCTAGCAAAATATCTAATCAATTGCCATGTGTAAATCAACTTTTTAACAACCGTCGGATCATAACCAGTTTTTTTAAAGTTTCTTTTCCACAATTCAATTTTAACTATACCTTTAAAAGTATAACATCAAAAACAGCAGATTCATAATCCCACGATCCAAAAAATAATCAAACAAAAAAATTACTATCCCACAAATTCGTAATCTTTGTGGTTCTGGATTAGATCAAAAAAGTCATATAATTTTTTATTCATAAAAAAAGTCAAATTCGTAATCTTTGTGGTTTTGGATTAGATCCACAATTAGAACAACAAAAATTTATTCATCAATAAAAGGGTCATCTATTTGCTTCAAATCAATGGTTTCCCATCAAAGTATTTCACGAATTAATGGTGAAACGACGGATGATAGTGTATATATGTTTCTAATCCATCTATTAGCTACAAATCAATGGTTCCCAGGTATACATATGTATATTTTTTATTTTTTTATTTTTTTATTTTTTATTTTTATTTCGTTGTTGATTTGAATCTAAAATCGTTACATATGATTTGTAAAAACGTTGTTGGTTATTTGTTGAATTATTAATTACCCATTAATAGATGATTTGTTTGATATAATTTTGGGTTTGTGTTTATGATGTTTTTAATTGATCATCGATCACCATAATATCATTATTGCTAAAATCTCATTCAACAATATTGGTGATTGTGTTATAATAGTATACGCATATAATCCTTTGAGTTTACAGGTTAGGCTGTGATTTTTTTTGGTTAACTTTATATTTGATGAATTTGTTGTTGTATTTAATGGCTATGGCTGAATTTGTGTGGGTATTTATTTTCAAGATTTTATTGTTTGTTCTTAAGTTTTAGGAATCATGTATGCCTGGTGATACCAGTACTAGAATGGATAAACAAGTCGATGATTGGGATTACATGAGGTAACTTTAGTATACATATTTAGCATAAAATCGTTCTTGCAGTTGCCGATTTCATCTAATCTGATGTATGCGGTACTGTTAGATAGTGATTCTTTCTAAGTTCTATTTGTAGATTGGCAAGAATTGTAAATTTGAAGAGCTTCTTGAATGGGTTATGGTACACATTGGCTATATATCACCGCTTTACAAAAGAGTGAGAGGTAACATATCTTTAGTTATGTTTTTTTTAAGATCTGAAGCAGTTGTCTTTTCTAATAAAAATTAACTATTTGCTTTTCTTCATATGAACGAAGGTTAATGATGTGACAAAGATATTTCTTTTATCATTTCATGGAGCTAATCTCATGGTATAATTTATGAGGACATATATAATTCTGCTTCTGTAAAGTTTAACCGAGAATTAAAACTTTCTACTAAAGATACACCATGTTTTGGTGGGTCATTGTTCGTTTAACTCGAATAAGGGCTTAATAGTACTATATTATTTTAATAGTAATTCAAATCGGTAAATTTTGAATAGCATGTCGAAATTAGTCAAAATTAATTGTCCTTATTATTTGCTAAAACCTCTTTAATTACTATACCATTTAGTTTAAGTAATCATGTTTAATGCCAACTACTTATTGTTGTAAATAAAATTTGAACAAAAATCTTTAACAGGTTGACTGTATCATCTCAGCTAACCATTTTGCATCTTCTAACAGTTAGCTATTATCGAATTTACTGAAAATATGTGTATAAGTGAGTCTATTATCGAATTTACTAAAAATATGTGTAAGTTTAACACATGTTTTTATTTACTCAGGATAGTTGTTGTGAGCAAGGAAGCAAACTAAGTTAAAGGAATGACATCGCAGCTACCCAAATTCAGCAATTGTAACTATTTTATTTGTCGTAGCCTACACATCCTCAGGTCTGTGTTAATTTTATTTGCATTGTTTATACATTCAGTATATAGCAGCTTATTGACTTTCGCTCAATGGTTGTTTTCTTAGTTTATTGCTCGGCAAACTCTTTTTAAATTCTTTAAGGTGAAGAAAAAAGATTGAATTGAGATACTATTTAATAAACAAAAAACAATAAAATCAGAATCTGATTAAAACACTCATATCATAGCATTAAAATTTTTTATGTGTGGTAAATTAAATTTTGACATCAGAAGTGCAACAAGCCATGGACTGGAAAAATGAAAGATTGAAATGCTTGCAGAACGACCTGCTTAGTAAAGTACAAAGCGGCAAAAAGATATAGAGTTTAGTGGAAGATATAGAGTTTTGTTATTTCAAGGAAGACATGCTACTCTAATAGATTAGTTTCCAGTCTCCTCAAGATATGGAAAGAGAAATAAAGCAACAAAATTGTGTGGTATTTGAATTTGAGTGAGTTTCGTTTAGTTGGTAAAAATGTTTTATGCTGGTGTTCATGGACTATGGTTTATCTTAGTTAGGTGACTGTATATATCTGTTTTGAATTGGGTTTGAATTACCTTGAAAGAAAACATTATACATAACATTTGGACTCAGTAATATAGATGTACCTAAACTCCACTTTGATTACTTTCTACCACTATGCTATATACATGTACAAGAAACGAAACCATTGAACATTATTCTTGACACAACCTGGGCATCACTCGTGCTTAAAAGCCTCGTGGATTAAGCAATTATATATAAGTTATATTAGAAAATCACTTTTAAGGATCCATTTTTTTGTATATATGTAGGTTACGAAACAGTTATACGAAGCTCTTGACAAATGTGAAGAAATATTTGGGAAGAAACGATACTTACGTGAAGTCTTAGCATTAGTATGAGTTCCTTGACTGCCTACATGCCTTTACATCATCTTTTTTTGCTTACTATGAGCGTGACTGCTACTTTATATTGTATAATTTTTTTGTGATAATTGAAATGATATTTTTTTGAAAGATTGTATCAACTGATTTCCATATTCTACTATTCTATATAATTTTTTGGAGCTAACCCGCCCTTGGGGCGGGCATTGAGGCTAGTTTTATATATGACAAATATTTTAAGTTACGATAACTTTAAATAAAGATAAAATATTTTGTTAATATACCTTTATGGAGTTGTGGCATTAAATGTGTTGATAGTAAGTAATATTATGAAAATAAAATGTCAAATTGGTTAGTTCCTACTTACATTTGCGTTTGGTTAATAAAAAATATGATAAAACTAATTACATGGTATTCTCTAATAAAACTAATCTTTATAATTACAATATTTGATTAGGTTTTCTTATATATATATTTGTTAAAACAATTGTTTAATTATAAACTCAATTTTGAAAGATTAGTAATAAAAGGTAAAAGATAAGTTAAATATTTTCAACTCTTTCCCTGTGAATCCCATTATAATATTTCAGTTTTAAATGTTGTAATTGTAAAATTATAATAAGTAAAGTAATTATGATTTGTATTTCTTAAAATATATTACATACAATATTTAAATAAATAACACATACACCATCAAATTCTTCTTCAATGATTCCACCATCCCTCACGACCATCAAATCTACAACCTTCATCTAGCTTCAACCACTATGCATATGCCACCCCATACGTCATATCACTTTCCATCATAAATGATAACTAAGTACTACAAAAGAAAATAAATCACAAGATTTCTCATCACATGTTCACGTGCTTTAACTAATAATATGTAACACCCCCAAATTACCACGCAGTGAAATACCACATTGGGGCGCTACTAATAGCACATCGCACACAATTATAGACAACGACTTTGTTAGCCCTAAAATGTGAGCGCCATTTATGGAATTACATTAGATTCAGGTAGGCAAAACGTGGAGGGACTACTATTGACAAGTTGTGAAAGTTACTCCTTGTTTAGCCTATATATACCCCTTCATACTTCCATGGAGGGGTGAGGATTTCCATTTTGTTTATTTTCACTTCTCTCTCTAAAATAAACACATTCCTTTCACCTTGTAATCTTTCTCTCTCTAAAATGTCTAACCACTTGTTTTATCCTCCCCGACCTCCGGATCACCCCTAAATAGCTTTAAATCTTATGATTAACAATTGGTATTAGAGCTAACCGAGGGTGTTTTGTGTTTGTTTTTGCTTATATCATGGTGTTGATGGCTTATTCAGCTTATTTTCTGCTTATGTTGTAAGCTGGAATATGTCGTGTTTTTTTTTGTTTAGTATATGCATCCATCATATCTATTTTTTAATCATGTCAGTCCATAAAGTCCATACATTCATGTCATATTTGCGTCACCAGTAAGTCGTCTGAGTTGAGTGGCTTATCTTGATTGTCAAAGTCATTTTTTATTATCTGTTTCATTCTTTTTTTCATCAGTTTTTGTCCACATCAGTTGATATTTCTTCTATCTATAACTTTTTGCGTGTCAAAAATATGTCTGGGTTTTAAGGCTATTATTTTTAGAATGAAGATATGAAAAAAAAGGAAACATCTGAAAATCATCAGATCCATTATTTTCGGAAAAGACATAGATATGGTCAAAACCCTCTTCAGATGACTTATTCCGATGGCTATCTTCCGATGGGTCTCATTCCGATCGTGTATTGCGATCGCAAAAACCTTAGGGTTTCTACATTGCGATCGAATATTACGATAGTATTCCGATGGGCCTCATTCCGATAGGTGGTTCACTCATTGCGATAGGACGCATTGCGATGGGTGGTTTGACCCATTGCGATGGAGAGATAAGACTACATTCTGATGGATAATTTTGAAACATTCCGATGGAAGTTTCAGATTGGTCATTACGATGGATTTCAGCTTAGTATTGTGATGGGAGTTTGTCATTCCGATGGGGAGATATTGCAACATTGCAATGGGGTGTATCGAAGTATTGCGATGGATTTTCAGCTTATATTGCGATGGAAACTCTAAACATTGCGATATAATTTGACTTTTTCTAAAAAAACATTGTGATGACTAGTTTTTTAAAAGGAAACACTTTGATCATGACCAAACTAGAAATATACCGAGACTTTAAAACTGTTTCAAACCGACTCAACAACATCAATAATCAAACCCCGACTCTATATCCTATTCCATCGTCTTATCTAATCACACTCCATCTCCATAATCAACAATCAAGACTCGAATCTAGACTCAAAACAGATTCGAAATCATAAAAGATCTCATGTTTTTTATTTCTTTTTGTGTTTAGAGACATGCATGTCGAGATCTATATAGAACCAACACAAAATAATCATCACTGATCTTTGTTGGGTAAACCCATTTTGATATTCGAAATTAAACAAGATTAATAACAAAAGTATTATAATCTATTTGTTTCTTTCGTCTATTATACACGAATCATAACTCAACCTACCTAAGATCTTATAAGATCTTGATGCCTTCGAAGTGGTTCAAATTGGTGACTGGTTCACGATCAGTTAAAGAAGAATCACAGGGTTTTGTGATCATTTTGTGTTCGTGGGTATTTAGGATTGGAGTCAGTTGGGATGATTTAGATTTTTGGAAGATTGAGATTTGTGATGGGAGCAGCAGATTTATGTGGTTTGACTTTGAGAGCCAAAGATGGAAAAGAGGCGGAGTATACTATGTGTGGGATTAGGGTTAATCTGTGAGCAAGATTAGGGTTATAGTACTTTATACCGGGTATTCTACACTAATTGGGCCAGGCCTCATGGTTGGTTTTTTTGTTTTTCTTTGCTCGAATGCCATACTCAGTTTTGGGTGGACCAAATTTTGGTAATGTCAAATGGGACCAACATTCGGCTTTTCATAGAATTTTGGTAATGATTTGTGATTACGTTTGTGTTACATCTCAAATTGTTTTGATAGAAGAATGTATATCTTAATGGACCGGGATATACTATTTTTTGGGCTATGATGACATTATTTTCGGCGTGGGATATTCGATATGTTTCGATCGAAAGTGCTTAAACGAGAAAAAAATTATAGGTCGATCCGCGCATCAGTTGGTCATATGACTGACGCTGAGCTTCAATGACAAGTTATCTAGAAAAATTGTGTCCCTTAATGACAATTCATCTCATAATTTTTTCTAGATAATGACATTCACAATACAACACCAAAGCAAACAAAACACTTAACGCTAAAACGATCCGATATAAGATTCACTTAAACGAAAACGGCTAGTTTTGATTCTACAAAGGCAAGTGACAACGGAGTGGATTTGGTATTCTTTATTTGAAGTTGAAGTGGGATTTCATGAAGGCGTCTACTTATTTCATCATCGAGCCTTCCTTCTATTTTTCTACCCTTTTTCTTCAAACCCAATCTATCGATTGATGACTTGCTTGGGCGATAAAATTTATGATTGAGACTTGAATTATCTAGTTTCCACTATCAAGGGGTGGATGGTCGACGACATGGAAAACTATCAGTTTTGGGAGCTTTGTTGCAGTTCTCATTATCACACGTAGTTGCTCGTGTGGATAACTTCAAGAGGTATAAGAGACTTGTTTCTGCGCCGTTCTTCAATGGACATAAATGCAAGCTTAAGTAACAAATTTGGGGGATTGTACTTCAGTTTCAAGTTTGGAATATCGGGTTTACTTCACATGTGGTCACAACAAATAGCCGAATGAATTCGAGGTTGGTAAGTTAGACAGAGAGAGAGATTGAATCAGCAATCAATTCTCACGGGATATTTATGAGCCTCATAACGACAATGGTACTTCATAGTCTAAGCAAAAATATTTCAAAGTTTCTCAACGACTTTCAAAACTTTTCAAGACATTTGCTTAAGACTAAGAGCTTCCCGAGTATATGTACGTCCACGATAATGATGCTTCCAAGAGTTCGAAATCAGCATGGGGGAAGATCGTGTACTTTGAAGTAATCGGATCAACTTCCAGGGGTAAGTAGTGTACATGGAATGGTATCTACTTACTTTATATGATTTTTATGAAGTATTCTGCAGGCGTGAGAAGAATTGTTGTTGATTTCCTGCATGTTACCCCAAACGGATTATTACCAAAAACCAAACAACATGAGAGAGTATAGAAGCAGTATTATCTGGTGTGGTTCTTCTACAAATTTCCGCTGTGCACTTAAACCGGTGAGCTAGAAGATTGTTCAAACTACATCAAAGTGTCAGAATCTGCTTAAGATAGAGATATTGGTTTGGGGGTAGCTGATTCAGAAACTTAGTAAAAAAGAAGTCTATGAAGAAAGTTTTTTTAATACATGCTGCATGAATTGGGGGGAAGTTAATCCAAATCATGCATATTACAATTGTTCCACAACAAGCAAAGACAAAGAGGATTCAACCTGAGGTACAAGTTATTAAGACAAGAAGAATTAAAAGACATCCTCAGCATTGGAAGCGCCTTGGAATACTTTATTTTGTTGTATTTTTACTTGTTAGGAACATTGTAAGTAATTCCGTATGTCTCCACATTGGGGGAAGATTGTTAGCCCTAAAATGTGAGCGCCATTTACGGAATTACGTTAGATTCAGATAGGCAACACGTGGAGGGACTACTATTGACAAGTTGTCAAAGTTACTCCTTGTTTAGCCTATATATACCCCTCTATACTTCCATGGAGGGGTGAGGATTTCCATTTTGTTTATTTTCACTTCTCTCTCTAAAATAAACACACTCCTTTCAGCTTGTAATCTTTCTCTCTCTAAAATGTCTAACCACTTGTTTTATCCTCCCCGACCTTCGGATCACCCCTAAATAGCTTTGAATCTTATTATTAACAGACTTCAAAAGAGACGTTAAAATAATACAAACCTTGTCTAAAAGTTTCTCATCCCAATATATATTAAATCAAAGTAGTGTTTAGTCCCAAAAATCGTTACCAATACATCACATTTATCAAATACTTAAAAGTCATTTATTCATTTCAAAGGATGGAAAATAATATAAAATTTAGACAAGTAAGCACCAACTTCCTCTTCACATGCTTCGCTGCTATCCAACTTGATTACCTGAAATACATGCTTAAAATCGTCAACACAACGGTTGAGCAAGTCTATAGGGTTTGCAAATTATCATTTGAAGACCAATCTGTAACACCCCCAATTTCGGGTCATATCAGCGGAAGGGTCATTGGGTGTTACTAACATGATTCAAGCTCACAATCATAGAAAACGGCTCAAAATGAGTCGTTTTAGATAAAACATCCATTCATGTATTAAAAGATAAAAAGTTCACACACGGTCCCAAATAGTTTTAAAGTTTACACAACATAACAAACGATAAAAGTTTCTTGAATGGACATAGTTTAGAAAAGCGGGCCAAAACATTTCAAAGATGCAAGCTACACGAAACCGAATTCCTTTGAGTGCCTTCTTCATGGACCTGAGATACAACATGCTATAAAGTCAACAAAATTTGCTGAGTGAATCTATAGAGCTTAAATTAAATAAACGAACACAAGTATTCTGAATAAACCTTCCATGGTTAACAATCATGTGGATCAGACATAATCATCGTTGTTATTACATAAACCTCATGACATTGAAAGTTAACTTATATTATTTCAGCCCAACACACCTAGCCAAGTGCGTATATTTCTATTATACAAATGCATCTGATGTTTCATTACTAGTGTTTCATTACACCACGCGATAGCTAATCGCAATCGGACTGGGCGTCACCCCGATAGATAGTATTAGCGTTCATTCGATTAACAATTCATGATTCCATGGGTCTTTAAGGCTATAAGAAAACTTATGTAAATAACTTTCATCTAAGCATACAATCGGGTCCCTTGTGTTCTATTTTAAAACAAGCATGTTATCCCCCTCGCGGGTTTTAAAATCCTTTACAAGATAGTATAAAAGCGAGGCTATAGACTCACAATCTGAGGTTTAGAGACTTACACCAGTCCTTGACTATTTTGAAAACTCATTCTATACCCGAGATTCGATCCAACTATCGACAACAACTTCAAATTGTGCTGATACTCGTCTCCCGGTACACGAATAATCAAACTATTGTAACGTCACACTCGTTTGGAGTTGGAAGCTCTACTTTATATCAAATCGAAGTTAAAGAAATTCTCTACAACAATATTCAATTAGTTTAGCAAATACTCAAACATAAAACACCCAAAAACTACCTTAAACTCACTACCCTAAATTACCTATCTAAAACTCATACAACATCACACTTTTAGCCAATTCTAATCATTTTTCTACTCATCCTAATCCCCTAATATCAACAAATATTTATCTTAACACTTGTATGAATCAAATAAATAAAAACCCAAAATCAAAAATAAATTTCTTTCAACAAAACAAAATAATCTAAACATGAATATCACTAGATAACACATGCAAGATCATCAAATCATCATCCAACACTAGTTCATAACAAAATTTTAAAAACATGTTGCATGTGGGAAATTTTTACATAGATGTGATCACCTGGAAAAATCTAAGATGGGACTTTGTTTATTTTTGAATGATTCAAACTTAAAATTGAAGATCAATGGGGGTTTTTGTGTGTGTTTTGGGACGGTAAAAGAGAGAAAAGAAAGAGAGTTGTGTGAATTTTTATGAAAAATGAGTGTTAGTGGAGAAATTAGGTAGATTTTGGTTTATATAGTGGGATTAGTTGAGGGTGGTTTTTGCCAAAGTTGCATTCTTATGGATCATAAGACAATTTAATAGTTTAAAGGGTAGAAAATGACTATTAGTCAAATTTGAAAATATTTACGGGACTCGAGTTTAGTAAAAATACTTTTCAAAAGTTAAAACGCTTCATAAGTATAATAATATGGCTTCGACACGACTTAAAACTTAATTAAATCGTAAACGTCGAAATTATTAAATATCAAAACTGTTGATCCCAAACTTAGATCGATTAGCTTTGTGTATACGAGATTAGATCAAGTATAACACGTAGAGAAACCTTTGTTATATGCTTTGTGAATCTAAGTATTATGCGGAATTTAATACTTAAACAAGAACACAAGATGTAAACAAAACTTTCACTTTGATTATGAATGTCGAACTTGCTTACAATGAAAGATGTTTACGACTGAGAACTTATATAAAACTTGATACTAAACATTAACCTAAAGGCCTTCTTTTATAGACTAAGAAGCCTTGTATAATAAGCTACGTATCAACTATTCTAGGTAAAGATAAACATAGAAAATACATTGTCGTTTCTATCCTTACTAGAAGTATTATAGAACATAATAAACGTGTAGCTCACATCTTCCATCAGTGCTTGTCTTCAATCTATCAACGCTTGACTTTAACTTGTCAACGCTTGAGCTGTCAGCGCTCACTTTGCTCTTGTCAACGCTTGAGTTGTTCTTGTCAGCGTTCAAGTGATCTGGCCTTAATTTATTCCCAACAATCCTCCCCTAAACTTGATATCCACTCTTATGATCAAGTTTCTGAATAATTATTAAGAACTTGGAGGAGTCTGACAAACCTTATCATATTGGTAATAAATAAATCTGATTAAATTCTTTGCCACGTCACTTGTATAATCTATCTCCAACTGGGTGTCCTTCATCTTTTCCAAAACAGCCTTGGATATGAAATACTGAGCATCTACAAGTAGATACTCAGCAAACTTTGTAGAACTCAAATGGTATACACCAGCAGCTGAATATAACCTCCATTGAAGACCACTGAGGTCATCTTCCATATCCTTCCATATTTCAGGATCTTCTTCATTTGTCCCACACATTCTTTTGAATGTGGTCCAAAGTTTTATTCCATTAGCTGAAGTTGGTGCTTCAGCCTCATACTTGGTTTCCAGCAACCTCCAAAGGTCCACCAAGTCTTCTCTATCACAACTTGCAAATAAAGATATGAGAGTGGTAAAGGTGTGTACCTCCTTGCCATATCTTCCAATCTTCCAGAATCCACATTCATCCTCATCATAACTCACAATTGGATTCCTGGAATCTAGTGGTAACACATGCACCATATCTGAAGCTTCTAATGGGGAGAGCTTGAGGCTCTTTCTAATAACTTCTTCACTTGGATATAGTTGATTCATATCTTTTGGAAACTCAAGTGTAAATCCCTTCTTCACTGGCCTGGGAACTATCATAGCTTTCTTGATTTCCATCTCTTCTGCAAGTTGCTCCTTTCTTTCATCTGAAAGAAGTCTGAAAGTGTTTTCTTCCTGCACTTTCACCCAAATAGGATAAGCCCTATGTTCCTACTCAGGTATTACCATCTACCTTACCAACCATTGCACCATCAGATAAGGGTAAGGGTATATTGGTAGAAGAAATTGTTCCAAAGAATGCAGCCCAAGTTGAATTTGATAGAAAATTGGCTGAGCAAATGATGGAACAAGGTGAAAAGGAAAAGTCACCATTTGTTGTGACTTCTGAAGAAGAAAGTGATGGAACTAGCTCAGATTCAAGTGTGATGATTATTGAACCAGAAAGACTTGAATATGGTGATGAGCTTGCTAGGGAAAATCCCTAGTTGATTATCTCCTAAAAATCAGCAAAAATCCCACGCTTTTCTTGCTATACTCCCAAAACTCTCGCTGCTTGATCGTGTGAATAACCATGTGAAGTGATCGTGTGAATACTAGTTTGTTCCACCAATGAGGAAGCATGAGTCGTGTGAACATTCCATTAAGACCAATAAAAACACTTCCACCGTGTGAACACAAAGCTGAAACCTTTCTTGATCTTGTGACTTTTCTAATAGCATCTCCACTGTATCAATACCCTCTAATCGTGTGAACACAGAAGATATCCATCAATAGAAAAGTCTTCTTCGTGTGAACACATGAGATAACAATGACCATCTTTAATATTAGCCACAATAGATGCAGCATAATAACAATCATGTATCTTGTATTCGATCCAGATTACCTCACGTGAATGACTCATGATAATTGATAACCATTGGTCAAAACTTAACCAATCAGCAGCGTTAAATCACATGGCATATAAAAAATATGATCATTAAGAATGCCATACGATCACCAATCGCTTCTAGGGTTTTATCACAAATCCTTTTTGGACAGCAACATCACTTTGTCACACATATGATCATGCATCAACTAATGTATGCATCAACTTGCTTACAATGAAAGATGTTTACGACTGAGAACTTATATAAAACTTGATACTAAACATTAACCTAAAGGCCTTCTTTTATAGACTAAGAAGCCTTGTACAATAAGCTACGTATCAACTATTCTAGGTAAAGATAAACATAGAAAATACATTGTCGTTTCTATCCTTACTAGAAGTATTCTAGAACATAATAAACGTGTAGCTCACATCTTCCATCAGTGCTTGTCTTCAATCTATCAACGCTTGACTTTAACTTGTCAACGCTTGAGCTGTCAGCGCTCACTTTGCTCTTGTCAACGCTTGAGTTGTTCTTGTCAGCGTTCAAGTGATCTGGCCTTAATTTATTCCCAACAGAAACAGTCGATAATAAAACATAAATTTTCGGGCATCCGTCGGGATCACGATCACTAATAGTTCTCATCACTCTTTAAAAAGTAAAGTACGAGAAGTAAAGATAAATATAATAAAATCATTCTTATGATAAATTGAGAATATAATATCGATCCAAACGTATTCCTTACCGGTTTTCATCTAATCGACATTCTTACGCTAAGTTTCAAGTCATAACCTTCTTGGTTAGCCGATAATTTAAAATTCTCATTAAAGTAAACACATAATACATAATAGTCGAGATTAGAATAACGAACTGGAATTGACGGATTGTCACACCATCCCCACCAAATTAGGATCTTCGCTCTCGAAGATCAACTTGCGTTCTTGCCTGATCTTCGCCCTCGAAGATCAACTTACGTTCTTGCCCGATCGTGAGGACTTCTTTAGGAAGAAGTGACCTCGTCTTTCCTAGTGGTACGTAATACGAGTATGAGGCGAGGTAAGCGTTGGGACGTCGCTCCTTAAAGGAGGTGATAATATAATAACCCGAACATAAGCGTCATTATTTCACCCTAACTATATAATGGATTTTTAATTTCTAAGTGATGGTAAGTATTGTATTGTTTGACGGTTTACGTTGAAACCGGTAATGTGTGACTATAATTAATTGTTATGATGATTGAAGAGTACTAATAGTGATCGCGATGCCAATGGATGCCCAAATATTATATTTCAGTATCGATTATTTCGTTATATGAGATTTCTGAAATTTTTATTTCATTACGTATTAAGTCGAGTCGAACTTTACTATTTCGTTTTGCGTGCGTTTAATTATTAAAACGATCGATTTAACAAACGAGATTTATATTTTTATGAACCCGGACGAAACCCGACTCTCGTAAATATTTCTAAAATTGACTGGTAGTCATTTCCCGCTTTTTATCTTAAATGTTACATTTTATTCCAAAACTATTCAATAATTGTAACTTTTTACCCTAACCACTAATATATATACATTCCACCAACTTTTCACCTCATAATTTCATCCAAAAAACACACATCTCTTCTTTCTTTCTCTCTAAAACCACCACCCCCTTTCTTCATAAAATCATCATCTAAATTTTTTCTATTTTGAATCAAGAAAAACCAAGACAAGTCCCACTTTAGAAATCATCTTGTGATCATGTTGGTATAACTTTTTATATACATGCATGAATATTTTATTTTTCTTATGAATTTGAGTTGGTGAAATTGTTTTTGAATCATTCTTGTGATTATCTTGTTAAAATATTCATGTTTCAATATTAAAAGTTTGATTTTTCATCTTTGATTCTTGATGTTTGTTAAAATCAAGTGTTAGTATTTGTTATGGAGGGATATTAGGGTATTAGGAATGATAGAAAAGTTGCTGGAATGGGTCAAAAAGTTGATTTAATATGATTTTTAAAGTTGTATTGTACATCAGTTAGTTTGAAGGAAATTCTGCCAATATATGGTTTGAGTATAAGTTGGGATGATAGGATATTGTTGTAGTAGTCTTTGAGACGCTTGTTTTGATATAAGATAGAGCTTCTAACTCATAACGAGGAAGAAGTTACACTAGTTTGAATATTCGTGTACCGGGAGATGCGTATCGACTCAATACGAAATTGTTGTCGATATTGGGTCAAATCTCGGGGACTATAAGTTGAGTTATATAAATGTTCATGGGCTGTTCTTAGGCACTAAACTTAGTTTATTGAGTCTATTCTCAAAGTCAAGTGGCGTTTTTGTAAATGGGAATGTTTAACGAAGTCAAAATGATTTTACGAGGCAAGTGTACAAAACAATCCGGCTTTTAAAATCTAAGTATGTGTCGTGCAGGTGGTTCTAAAATGTAAATCATTGAATAAAATTTAAACTGAGTCTTGTACAGATTATAAGTGAGTTTGTCACCAAGTTTCGTCTAAAACGGAGTTGTTTAAGTATGGGAAATCAGCGTGTACTTTTGGTAGGTACCGGCTGAGTATTATTGAGAGGTACTTAACCTCGCGTCGTAGTTTGAGGCATAAGGATAATCTAATAGCTTCTAAAATTTTTAAATGAATATAAGTCTTATGTGTGAGTGTATATTCTGTGATTGGAGACCCGTGTTGGGTACTTGAACCGTGTTGATTTGGAATCTTGAGATGGATCAATATCGATGATACTAGTTTTAGAGAGCTAGTATATGTTGTGGGGATTAGAAGGGATTCACTTGCATTGATTGGTCATGTCTATATACATACTATTTTGATTCATTGATTTTATTATATTAAGTATATTTTGAGATACTTAAGTATGTTGCTAAGTGCGCGCCTTATTTGTTAGGTGGCGGATTTTGACGTATGTAATTGGGGCATCTTCACATCGGCGATCAATACTACTACTAGCTTCGTGTATCATCTAAGGTGAGTCTATAGCCTCGCTTTTATATTATCTGGTAAATGATTTTTAACCCGTGAGGGGGAATACATGCTGTTTTATAAAATGAACACAAGTTGTTTTCGATATGTTGGACCCGAATATGATGATAAATGCCTAAGTACCACTGTCTTATGAAGTCCCTGAATTTCATGAACTGTTAATTACCTTGCGAGGCAAACCCTAATACATATGATAGATCTATTTGGTTTGACAGCCTTATCCCAGGGTATGTATCCTTGTGATCACTTGAAAGGGATATTATGTATAAGAGGTCGCTGGTATATGACAGTATTACCTGTTGTAGGGGCGCCGTAAGTGACTCGGTTTGACATGTTGGTTAATGTTCGGTTGCATGAGCTTTAGGCATTTATCAATATATATATGACTTGTCTGTGTGACAAGCTTGAGATGATTAAAAATTCTTGTGTTCAAATGATGATTTTCAAAACCTATAGACTCACTTTAGATGATACACGAAGCTAGTAGTAGTAGTCATCACCGAAGTGAAGATGCCCCAATTACACACGTCAAAAGCCGCCACCTAACAAATAACACGCGCACTTAGCAACATACTCAAGTATCTCAAAATATACTTAACATTATAAAATCAATGACTCAAAATAGTATGTACATAGACATGGCCAATCAATGCAAGTGAATCCCTTCTAATCCCCACAACATATTCTAGCTCTCCAAAACTAGTATCCTCGATATTGATCCATCTCAAGATACTAAAATCAACACGGTTCAAGTACCCAACACGGGTCTCCAATCTCAGAATATACACTCACACATAAGACTTATATTATTTTAGAAATTTTAGAAGCTATTAGATTATCCTCTTACCTCAAACTATGACGCGAGGTTAAGTACCTCTCAATAATACTCAGCCGGTACCTACCAAAATTACACGCTGATTTTACATACTTAAACAACTCCATTTTCGATGAAACATGGTGAAAAACTCACTTATAATCAGTACAATACTTAGTTTAAATTTCATTCAATGATTTACATTTTAGAACCACTTGCTCGACACATCTTTAGACATTAAAACCGGACTGTTTTGCACACTTGCCTCGTAAAACCATTTTGACTTCGTTAAACATTCTCATTTACAAAATCACAACTTGACTTTGGAAATAGACTCAATACCCTAAGTTTAGAGCCTAAGAACAACCCCTGAACATTTATATAACTCAACTTACTGTCCCCGAGATTTGACCCAATATCGACAACAATTTCGTATTGTGTCGATACGCATCTCCTGGTACACGAATATTCAAACTAGTGTAAATTCTTCCTCGTTATGAGTTAGAAGCTCTATCTTATATCAAAACGGCGTCTCGACGACTACTACAACAATATCCTATCATACCAACTTATATTGAAACCAAAAATTGGCAGAATTGCCTTCAAACTCACCGATGTATAATACAACTTTAAAAATCATATTAAATCATCTTTTTGACCCATTCCAACCACTTTTCTATCATTCCTAATACCCTAATATCCCCATAACAAATCCTAACACTTGCTTTTAACAAACATCAAGAATCAAAGATCAAAAATCAAACTTTTAATATCAAAACATGAAGATTTTACCAAGATCATCACAAGAATGATTCAAAAACCATTTCACCAACTCAAATTCATAAGAAAAATAAAAAAAATCATGCGTGTGTATAAAAATTGTACCAACATGATCACAAGATGATTTCTAAAGTGGGTCTTGTCTTGGTTTTTCTTGATTCAAACTAGAAAAAATTTAGATGATGATTTTATGAAGAAAGGAGGTGGTGGTTTTAGAGAGAAAGAAAGAAGAGATGTGTGTTTTTTGGATGAAAATTATGAGGTAAAAAGTTGGTGGAATGTATATATATTAGTGGTTAGGGTAAAAGTTGTAATTATTGAATAGTTTTGGACTAAAATGTAACATATAAGTTAAAAAGCGGGAAATACAGTCAAATTTAGAAATATATACGAGAGTCGGGTTTCGTCCCGGTTCATAAAAATATAAATCTAGTTTGTTAAATCGATCGTTTTAATAATTAAACGCACGCAAAACGAAATAGTAAAGTTTGACTTGACTTAATACGTAATGAAATAAAAATTTCAGAAATCTCAAATATCAAAATAATCGATACTGATACATAATATTTGGGCATCCATTGATATCACGATCACTATTAGTACTCTTCACTCATCACAACAATTAATTATAGTCACACATTACTGGTTTCAACTTAAACCGTCAAACAATACAATACTTACCATCACTTAGAAATTAAAAATCCATTATATAGTTAGGGTGAAATATGCCGTTTAAGTGCGGTTATTATATAATAACCGACGATTTGTGTGTAAGATTACCCTGTCTTGTATTCCTCAGATGAAAATTCTGGAAGTAATGTATAATCACCAAATGTTGAAACACATATATCTTACTTAATCTACGTCACAAGTGTGTGATGTACAATATTTTTTTTACTTTCATATGATGAGTTATAAAATTTTATAAATCATCGTCTAAAGATTTGTATTATCGTATGAAGTTTTTTAATTTTATTTTTTAAGTTTTACAATATTTAACTTTTTTTATTTATTAGTTATCTGAATGCGCGGTTTGAACAATATGTGTTATTAGTTGTAATTTTTATATTTAATGCGTGTTTTAAGAATACCATTAATGTGTTGTATCATGTATGGATGATGAGATTTCATTGATACAGAGCTAATTCCAATAGACTTATTGGAGGGTCCCATTGGCGTGCATCCAGTAGGAATTGAACCTACGAATTCGCCAATTATGAGTTGGGTGCTTTAACCATTCAACCATGGATGCTTAGCGGGTCATATTATATTAGTTATAAATTTAGGTCATGTGGTATTTTTAATATTAACATTGATTATATGTGTTGAATTAATGTATGATTACATTTAATATTTGTAAACAAAGCTTTAAACTTGTAATGCTTTAAATTAAGTTTTATTTGTGCATTATAAGTATTGAACAAATTGATACATAATTTGGATTACTTAAGAATTCAGGCTATTTATTAAAGAGAAAGATACAAAAATGTATTACAAGTAGTATAGATATAGATGATCCCACCATCCTCACGACCATCAAATCTACAACCTTCATCTACCTTCAACCACTATGCATCTACCACCCCTACACCATATCAATTTCCATTTTAACTAATAACTAACTACTACAAAAAAACAAATCACAAAATTACGCAACACATGTTTACGTGCTTTAACTAATAATGAACGAAGATTTGTGTGCAAGATTACCCTGCCCTGTATCCCTCGGATGAAAATTCTGAAAATAATTTAATATTACCAAATGTTGAGACACATATATCTTACTTAATCTACGTCACAAGCGTGCGATATACAATATTTTTTTACTTTCATATTTTGAGTTTTAGATATCTTGAGTTATAAAAGTTTATAAATCATCGTTTAAAGATTTTGTATTACGTATGAAGTTTTTTAGTTTTATTTTTTAGGTTTTAGAATATTTAATTTTTATTTATTTATTAGTCATCTAAATGCTCGGTTATAACAATCTATGTTATTAGTTGTATATTTTATATTGAATAATGTTTTAAGAATTCCATTAATATGTTGTATCATGTGTTATATTACTTTATATTTGGGTCATGTGGTATTTTTAATATTAATATTGATTATATGTGTTGAATTAATGTATGATTGCATTTAATAGTTGTAAACAAAACTTTAAACTTGTAATGCTTAAAACTAAGTTTTATTTGTGCATTATAAGTATTGTACAATGTGCTACATAACTTGGATTTCTTAAAAATTTAGGCTATTTAATGAATAGAGATATACCAAAATATATTATAAGTAGTATAGATGATCCCACCATCCCTCACGACAATCAAATCTACAGCCTTTTTCTATCTTTAACCACTATGCATCTGCCACCCCTACACCATATAACTTTCCATCATAACTTATAACTAACTACTCCAAACAAAATTGCTCATCACATGGTCATGTGCTTTAACTAATAATGAAAAAAGATTTGTGTGCAAGATTACCTGTCTTGTATCCCTCAGATGAAGATTCTGGAAGTAATTTATAATCAACAAATGTTGAAACACATATATCATACTTAATCTACGTCACAAGCGTTTAATCTACAATATTTTCTTACATTCATATTTTGAGTTTTCAATATCTTGAGTTATAAAAGTTTATAAATCATCCTCTAAAGATTTGGTATTATCGTATGAAGTTTTTTTAATTTTATTTTTTTAAGCTTTAGAATATTTAATTTTTATTTATTTATTGGTCATCTGAATGCTCGGTTTGAATAATTTGTGTTATTATTTATAATTTTTATGTTAAATATGTGTTTTTTTAAGAATATCATTAAAGGGTTGTATCATGTGTTATATTAGTTATATATTTTGGTCATGTGTTTTAACACATATAATTTATATGTGTTAAATAAATGTATGATTGCATTTAATAGTTATAAACAAAGTTTTAACTGGTAATGTTTAAAACTAAGTTTTATTTGTGCATTATAATTGTTTTAAAATGTGCTACATAACTTGGATTACTTAAAACTTTAAGATATTTAATAAATAAACAAATAACAAAATCTATTATAAGTAGTATAGATTTTGGGTATTTATATATACACGGAAAGAATTACTTCTTCCATAGAAAATTATTATGAATTTACAAATCTGCCCTCAACTTTAACCTGCTTATGTCCCTATTGCTCCGAGATTATACTTCATGACAACCCATCACTAGTGTATCAATATCCTTCATGTATCTATTTATTCTAACAACAATATTTTCCACCAAAATAGTTATGACTTATGGTTGATATTGCACATTTCTGATACCAATAACATCTAGTGATTTATGAATCTTGAATTGCCACCGTCCACGCGACTATACTTTGCCTGTCCGTGTTGAAGTAAACAAATATAACAACGCATCAAAAGTTCGAAACATTTTCTCATGTGGAAGTAACCCGTCCGTGAAATTCTAGATGGTAACCCCAAATAATGTCGTAGCTAGCTCCAATAAAAATGTACATATTCACAAATATGTCATCATGAGTTACTCTTTCATGACTTCACGCGCCACTTATACCTATCTGAAATAACGTTTCCTCTCGAAGTTCATAAAATTTATAATTCTACTGTTGAATATGATTAGAAAATTTGTACGATAAGTCATCGTATTTTTGGATTAAAAAGTTTTTAAGGTGATTTTAAAACATGAATGCAAGCATAGATGTTAAAAGAGCTAATTACCTTCTTAATTTTAACATTTTTTGTTTCGATGATTGTGTTTATATCGGCGATAAAGGAGGCTTGTAGCGAAGACCATAGAGTTAGGAAGAATATTCACGATGGTAGCTAGTAAGTTTATGCATACAGATATCAAAGTGTGAAAATTGTTTATAAAATAATACCATAAGGGCAAAAAAGTAAGTTCACCTAAAATTTCAGTGGATGTATTAAATGCATCCGTGTAAATATCACTGTCCATAGATTTTTATATAAAATATAGTTTTGAATTATATATATGAAAAGTCATAAAGTTTATATAATTTAAATTTATATTTGTCCTTAAAAAATATAAAGTATAGAATTATGAAAAGTAATAATACTAATTTAAAGTAGATAAAAATTTTAAATATATAATTGTTCGCATATATGTAAACCGGTTTAAGCACTTTTTAAAACAAATATTCTTGAGAAAACAAATAATTTTGTGGTTTCACTTGTAACTGATGGTAGCCTGATCGTAAATCGATCTTGGGATAGGTGCTTAGCATCCTGAAGTTGATCAACAAGTCGTCAATACTTGGAAAAAAGGATAACGGTTACGAATGGTGATCTTTTCAATTCACGGTAGTCGATGCATAATCTCACGCTATCGTCCTCCTTCTTGACAAGCATAAACGGTGCACCCCATGGTGATACACTTAGGCGAATCAAACCTCGTTCCAGTAAATCCTACAGTTGGTCCTTCAGCTCCTTCAGCTTAATGGGAGCCATGCGGTAAGGAGCTTTTGAGATAGGTTCTACTCTCAGAACAGGCTCGATGTTAAACTCCACCTCGCAGATAGGAAGTATCCCCAGGAAGCTCTTCTGGAATACAAACGGAAATTCGGAAACAATTGGCTGATCATGGATTTAAGAAATTTCAGAAATCGCATCATAAATGGTAGCTAGAAACTCTTTGTAGCCCTGGGATAATAAAGCACGTACTTGTAAAGCAGAAATAATTTGTACAGATATTCCTGGTAGAAAACCATGATGAATGTATTCAAGAACCTGAATATCGCTGATTATGACCCGATATGAAGGGCAATCAATCGTAGCGCGATGTGTTGCTAACCAGTCCATACTAGGAATCATATCGAACTCGCACATGTCCAAGGGAAGTGCATTAGTAGAATGAATCTTGTCGTCAAACTGAAAGGAAAGCCTTTATACACCTAGGTGATACGAGCGGCGTGTTTTATGGGCATGGATATATGTAATATATGATCAAGAAATAAAGGTGCCAGGTCAATACATGAAGTAAACGTGGCGGATCTCACTGAATGTGTTTTACCCGTCTCACATAGAACGAACACTACGTGTCTAAACATGAACAATACGCCAGTGATGGTACCTAAAATTTTAGTGGCCTGATCCATACGTAACACAACAGAATGGGTACACTCCTTAGAGGGTACCCTGAATTACTGAGGGCCTGGTTCAGAAGATATACGTGAGTCATGTATCTTGACTCGTATCTTCAGGAAATATATGCATGACATGTCTCTTGACTGGCGTCTTCACATGTGTCTTAAGATGTGAAAACGAATAATGTTGAGAATTTTATGTTATATGCCAGAATTGGCGGATCGGTTGGACATGCTGACCCTTGTATTTCAGGTTATGTCCGTTACTGGAGTTTTTGTCATTATTGCCAGAATAGTTGTTGTCAAGGTAGTTGTCACTATCGCCTTGCCTGTCGGATCCTTGGCGGTCATTATTCGGACCGTGATTCATGGAACTATTCTGTTGAGTGGCCGGCTGGTACCGGTTCACACTCTTATGCCTGGAAATAAAACTGAGTGACACGGGACATATAACTGAGAAGGTGAAGACATAAAATGAAATGGTAACTTCTGACGGATGAAGTATATCTTTTGTCTGGTGGTTTGACCTATCGCCTTCATCTTTCTCTCCGAGGATCTCCAAGTTGCCAGCAGCATAAGCACTTGAACAACATCGATAAGTGGGATTCGCCTGAGATGATCAAGTATCGACTAGCGAATACACATGGAGTACGGTAAGTGCAATACACCTGGAATACGGTACGTGGAGTACACCTGAAATGCGGTACATGGAGTGCACATAGAATAGGGTACATGGAGTAAACATGGAATGTACATAAGATGATCGGTACAAGTGTTAACCATCTAGCATGATTTTAAATGATCTAAATGATTAAACGGTTTGAAAGACTACACTGTAAGGAACAACATGATAGCCCGGCTAATCTAGCGTAGATATAATTTCAGTTGCATAAAGAAGTACAAAAGCATGATTAAACGAAATTCAACAATGACCATCATGAAAGCATGATTAATGAAAGCATGATTAATGAAAACCAACCATAATTACCATGAAAGCATGATTAAATGAAATTCATCAATGTCTAGGATGAAAGCATAATCAACATGAAGAAACATGAAAATGTAATCAGCATAAGGGAGCATGGAAACATAATCAGCATGAAAACAAAATCAACATGAAACTATGAAAACATAATTGACATAAAGAAACATAAAAGCATGATCAATAGAGATTTAACATTGACTAGTGTGGACGACTATAGTTCAGCTCACAAAATTCGAAAAGAAATACATGTGACTAAGTATGGACGACTATGGTTCAACCTATACCAGTCAAAATACAAAAGTAAACATCCCGAGTAAGAGTCAGCAATACTCAGAAAATATCAGTACATAGAATGTAACAAACTTTATTTTAGGAAGAGCTTATTGACTACCCACTAGTCACAGGTCAAGTTTATAGAGCCTACAGGTCGAAATCTTGCCTCTGATACCATAATTGTAACAACCCACTTTGATAAGCATACCGTTACATGATAATTATGGCGTGTCATCAAAGCATAACAAGGTAACATGTATTAAAACATAAATGACCATAAAGGAAAGCCGGAATCAAACATCAGCTCCCAAACATAAGCTCACATGCATAAAGTAATTGAAGTAGGAAAAAGGAAATAAACATTGTCCAACCAAGCATAAGTATGTAAAATACATAAATGAAAAGAAGTCTAAAGTAGCTTCCATCCTAAGCACGTACTCTCAAATGCTCAAGTTCGTTCCTGCGTACCTGCCGTATAGGACATGGAAAGAAAATACGGCTGAGCAATACACTCAGTGAACAGATATAATGACATGAATAGAGTAACTGAAACATAAGCAAAAGATATGAAATGCAGCAGAATATGTGTATGTCCTATAAAACCTAGAATATGTTTTATAAACTGATTTACAACTGAAAAGTATTATGTTTTATGCATGCAATATAATTTAAATGCCAAAGAGCTCATATAGGTCATAACATATATCAACGTGCATGAATACATAGAGGGGTGATCTCGTCATGCAATTAGAGGGGTGACCTCTAACAATATAAGTCTTAATAGAAGGATCAACTCCAATGTGATGGATGTAGATCACACACCACAATCACCTAGTAAACCTGCAAAACATGAACTAGGATGCACCCATACGCCCCAAATAATAATAATAATGGCCCATGTAAACTGAAGGGACGCCGCAAGAAATCACTCTCGTCGCGGAAGAGTCATGACACAGGTGCCTCAAGTGTCATGGTTATGGTACTTCCATAACTAGGTGGTCATGGTCATGCATGTAAATAGCTCAGGCAATTTAAAATGATAGCATGGCAAACAATGAAATTTTTTATGAAATGAAAACTAGGGAAAACAGATGGCAGCAAACGGGGAATCCTAATCATGCATAGAAAGAGATGTCCTTACTAAAGGATGGAATATCCGTACCTTATGTCCAGTAAATGATGTAAGATAAAAGGCGAAAGGCACTACTCCGACTTCACGAGTGCTACATAATAAATGACGTGTATGAGTTGTTTGTTCATGTATAAATTACTGGTTCTTAATTTTTACTTGTTCTTGACTTGTTTTACTTGTTCTTGACTTGTTTTAGTTGTTATTGACTTGTTTTACTTATTCATGCTTTATCATGTTGTCCTTAGTATTATATGTTTCATGTGTTCTTGATTAATGTATTACATGTTTCATGTGTTATTATACTTGATATTTCCATAATTAGTAACTTCCTAAAAATAGCAAGTTTCTATATATAGCAACTTTCGAAAAATAGCAGGTTTCCATATCTAGTAAGTTTACAAAAATAGTAAGTTCCTATAAATAGCAAGTTTCTAAAAAAAGAAAGTTTACATAAATAGTTATAAGCTGGTTTAATAAGCAAATAATATAAGCTAAGGCTTAATGAACATCTTTATAACTCATGATTTATTAAATGTTAATACAGTAAAGTTTATTTTAATAAATACTTTAGCATGGCATAATCTTATAAATAATTATTAATTAATAATATAACATGATTTCAAAATGATTATTAATTAATAATAAAGCATGATTTTATTTTAATACAACTTTACCATAACTTGATAATTGAATAATAAAATTCTTAGTTATAATTAATTTAACTAGGACATGTTAAACAATATAATCAACAATTATATATTTTAAATTCCTAAAATCTAACTTAGTCAAAATAATCCCAAACACCCTTTGGTAACTCTCGGCTTAGCCGAGCCTCATAACATAGCCCACTGAGACCTAGGGTCTCGGTTGCACAAACCAAACAAACCAACACCATCTAGCCGGCGTTGTGGCCTGCCATAAACTAGCCGGGACTACCATCGGCTGTGTGGTTTTTCCACTGCCAAGTCGTGGCTTCCACTGGTAGCCTAGCTTTTCCCACCGAGACCTCAGGGTCTCGGTTGCCACTGCTAGAACAACCACCCCCACTGGGCCCTGCTGCCTTGCGACTGATAAAAAAACCCAGCTACCGAGCCAAATGGCCAGCGGTTGTTGGGCTTAATTATTCCACCGAGAGCACCCTCTTGGAAGGGGTTCTTGGTTTTTGTGCCAAATCAAACAAAACCCGAATCATAACCCTTGTTTAACTATAAATACATGTTCATACATATTTAATTAAATTTATGATTTTTAAAATGAAGAGAAGGATTAAGGATTACCGATTTGTATCAATGATCTAAGACAATTAAACCCGAACACACCCTTATGATTAATCAAAAGTCAAAACTTGTTTCATCTTCCCTTTTTCTCTTTTTCTACTACCGGAAAATACCACACCAAAACCCTAGCTTTTGTTTATTTCTTTTTTTACAACTTGTAAATGAAATGAACTTTTATTCCCTGTGATTGTAAATTGGTTAGCGGGCCGGGCTTGGGCCCCCTTTTCCTTTTCTTTTAAAACTGGACACAAACACCCCATTAGATATGTTTTCGTGTTTTAATTATTTTCCGTGCATTGCATAATCGTATCTTAAGTTCGTGTTAAATATTGTCGAGTATTATTTAATATACTTAAATACTTGTTGTAATACATTTAATATACGTAATACTTGTCGTGCATTAATTAATATTCAAAGTTTTAATTAATTCGTATTTTCATGTATTTTATATTTTCATGTATTTTATGTGTGTTTTACACCGTTGATGGCTAGTGATTTGCCAAAAATCAAGATGCCAATATAGACTGGTTTGTTGTTAACTGTTTTATTTCAGGTGAATAGATACAAAGATGACGCAGCAAAAACCATAAAACCTTCAATTCTAGATATCAAGAGTGTTGATGCATAAGTTGGATGGGCCGCGCTTGACCCGAATTAGGCTTAATTCAGGTGTTTGAGGACTCTGGTTCTTGCAGCAAGTGAACTTGTATGAAGACCATTCATACTAAATAACAGACACCGTTAGGCTTACCGTGGGAATGTATCCCACGATTAGACTCCAACGCGAGAGTAACTAAATGGTTTGAGTAACTGGTTAATGTTTGGAGTATTATATGAATCGTACCTTTGTGAAACCTCGAAAGTTCCTTTTATACCCGGTGAAACCCTAATTGGGCTTCTCTAAACTTGCGGACTAAGCAACAGATAATTATAATATACTACAAGATCCTTATCGCGTAAATAAGAAGAGTGTATATCCTCTTAACCTAGGTTAATCGTAATCCTAGTTAGATTATGATTCTGCCTGCCCCTGTCGGCGTGCGACAAGGACGCAGTTGAGATAGAACCGTGTGCGACAACGGCTTATTAGGCCTCTTCGGCTTTAGCGTTGTCTCTCTTTGATCCACACATAATGGATACGGGTAGTACCCGTGGGTCGGGTTTTACAACCTGACTAGGGACTATACGTCATCATGTCCCCCTAGTCTAGTAGTCACACGGTGTGCCGCGACTACTAGACTATTAAAGTAATTGCAACCGTACTTGAACTGAGTTGGTAAATGTAAAGAGTAATAGAGAAATTTCAAATAGTCCCGCCTAATATTACACATACATCCCCCCTTTTACCTACTACCTCGGGAACCGAAAAAAGTGACTGCCACGTTAGCACATCGAATCGTATTCCACCTTCAGATAGTGCAAGTGGACCACACGTGGCGATTATCCACATGCATGAACAGTAACCCTAGGGGTATATATACCCCTTCCACCTTTTCACTATGTTTCTCCCAGTATAAATCCTTCAGCCTCCATTAACGAATCTACATCCAGAAGCGCGAATCAAAAAAGGTAACTTTTACTCCGACCCTTTTGTTAGTTATAATTCTCAAAATGGTGAATCAACTACATATGATCACTTCAAGATTACCGAGCACGAACTACTTAATTTAACTCCGACTACTATATTTCCATGAACCTTCACCTAGAAGTTCCTCCCCCCCCCCCCCCCGATCAAATATAAGAGATTTCCTAATGGGGAAATGTAACACCCTCATTTTTACCTTAATACAACAGAATATCAATTTGGGGAATTACTTCATGAAACACAAGTCATAATAATAGAAAAGAAATCAAAAGAGTGTTTAAGTCAACTTTATTTGTATACGATTCTAAGATCAGAGTTTTATAATATGAGGTTCCCAAAACCTATGTTAATAATTTCAAGATCATGCCTCTTCATGCCATCCTTATGTTGCTCCATGCTATCAGTCAGAAATACCTGAAATATATGCTTAAAAGTCAACAAAAAGGTTGTGTGAATCCATAGGTTTGCAATAACAGTTTTGAATACATGTCTACCACTTTGAGCTACGTTACTATTCGCTCACATAAATCAATATTTTATTGCACTAAGCTCATAACATGAAAACTAACGAGAATTCATCGAAGTGACCATCATGATAGATTGTCAAGACAAGTAACCCCGAAGGGACAAGTTACCCATTAGTTCTAATAAAGTATACTCAATTACCTACACGACCGGGTAACACGAACAAGATTCGTTAATTCCAATTGATCTATTCACCATATTAGCGCACACTAAATAGCGTTAATGACTTATGAAATTTTAGAAACAAGTAACAAGTTTGGGCACTTGTGCAATATAATATTCAGTAAAATCATACAGTTCAAAAACACATGTATTCAAGTTTTAGCATATATCCCCCTCAGTTTTCAAATCATTTAGAAATCATTAAAAATGAGGCTATGAACTCATCTGGTATCCGTAATGTCTGAGCTATATCATATATATTTCATTCACAATCAAACAACTTGGTCTCACACAAACTTGGATTAACACATTTTGTATAGTATCAACTCTTTGATCTTGAGTTTAATACTTTTAAGTCTTAACTATGTATTATTTTATTTATAAATTGTTGTAATTATAGCATCATTGTTCAGGCCATCATACTCAGAAGCCATAATATAAACGTTTGAGGAGCGAGGGCACTTTAAATCGTAAACCTAACCACTCAGTCAGAACGTAATATCAAGATGGAACATCTTTGTACAAAGTTCCCTACTAACATGATACATCATTACATTATTCAAACGATAAGTATAATATAATATACACTTTATATCTTTTAGTTTCAAAGTTGGCAAAAATTACCTTTTATTAAAAATTTAGCTTAATTAAACTTTTAATCCTTATAGTATATAGTTTAAGTATTTATAATTTCAACTTTAAAAATTAACCTCAAGGTTTCAAACTTAACACTATTAATCCTTATAATTTTAACTTTAGTAAAATGACACTTTTGGCTCAAAATGTTTATAGTTACAAAAATGATAGTTTTAGTCCCTTCACTTGTTTAATATTACATAACAACCTCAAAATTGTACAAAGAGATCTAGGAACTTAAAAAAAGTTTATAAACATATTTCTAATCATAATAACGTTACTTTTCCAGATCTATAGATTTTGAAATGGATTTTAACTCCTTATTTTATGTAGATTACTATACTAGGGTTTTATTACATGTTTAGCTTATAGCTTCTAATTTAGATCATTATATGAACTAAGACTTTTTAGAATAGATTACTTAGATTATAAATAAGCTTATTAAAGACATATAATATCAAAAGAACATATTAAAAAGGTCGGATAGTACACACAAAAAAATCAGAATTCAAAGGCTCCTAATGGGGTATACGGACTATATGTTCTTCACAACTTTTCAAGAAATCATGGAACTTCTTCCAATGCTTGATACTAATCTTAAGGACTTCTTAGGGATTCAGTGGTGGTATAGGAACAGAATGTATAGATGTTTAGAAGTGAAAGTGAGGGATGCAGAAAATATGAAGCATAAGGTCTCTATTTATACTCTTTTCAACCCTTAGTCTCCAAGTTAAGCCTATCAACGTGTAAGAAGTGTATTAAGGGGAATTATAGGGATTCCTAAGGAGGTATAGGATTAATTAATGAAGCCTATAATCAAAAATATCTATGGTACATTGTAGAACCTTGGTAATCCATGATCTATCAAGAGGGTTGATGTTTCTAGTGAGAGAAAGTAGAGAGATAAAGATGAGAGAAAATGTGTGTAATGTATTGAAATAATGAAACAACCAACACACCTTTCTATGAAGGAAAGTGGTTTATATACCCAAGTCCATTAGTGGACTTGGGCCTCCGGCCCATGAACATGCTCATGGGTCAGGCTAATATAAAATGTAACTAAACTATACTACAAGCCCTTAACTATATTGTTGTAGTGACCGAGACTTTCTAAATACGAAATACATATTTCCAACAATCTCCCCGTAAAGGGAGGTCACTCCAAATTACAAAGTCCTAATCTAGCATGTTAGATCTTCGTTTTCGTGCTCGTAGTCCACTTTCTCTTTACTTCATTTTCTTTTCTTCATTCTTGTGAATATGTGTTGATTACCATCAGGCTTTGGCTTAGAGCATGTTCTTTTGACCTTTCATGTGCAGTCTTTGCCTTCTTGTGATGTTCACCTCTTCGTGACTTCATCTCCCACATACCTATCCTTTATTGAATACTTGAAAGTTTTAGAGTTAATATAGCGGAAGACTTTTAGGTCGAACTTTCTTGAATTTTGCTGAAATATTTTATGCAGAAGGAATAAATATGTGAGGACAACTTCAGCTGGTACACCGCAACGCCACCGTCTTCAAATGCAACATCATAATAAGACACGAATAAAATGGCTTTGACAGTTTATTCTGATTCGATAGCATTTTACGTCGGGTCGGTGAAGACCGTTGGACGATAATAAATATTGTACTTGTGATAGGTAGCTCTAATTAAAGATCTCCTTGACAAGATTTTGTGGGTAAACCCTTTCTCGTTATTCGACCGTCCAAAGCTGACTGTGAACATAAAGAGTGAATCATTTGGATAAGAGATATCTTTATGATTGAAGCAGTCAATTCATGAACCTGGACCAAGTGAATTTAAATTAATATTTTCACCATCTTGATTTCCAGTTGTCACGAGCTCGATTCTAACAGAATCTTGCTTGTCACCTACCGCAGTTGTTGTTTGATGTTGACACTGGAAGGATTTCCACTCTTCACTGTGAACACTAACGGGTGCCACTCTTATTGTTCTTGCAAGATCGCTTAGATTTTACGTAAAGGCCCTAGAACAACTTTAATCTCAATTAAGAGTCAAACCATCGTTTCTTTCCAGTTATCACAAGATTAGTTCTTAAAGAACCGCACGTGTCACCTACCATGAGCTTGTTTGATGTTGGTTCAAGCAGGATTTCCAACTTCATTGTAATACTTTCGTATCACTCAAATGTTCTGGCAATATTACAAGAATATAGTGTAGGACTCATAAAAATCTTTCTTGTTTATAAAATTGTGTCCTAATGAGACTTTTGATGATCTCGTGGCTCTACACTCAATGGTGCATTTTGATTTGGTGAGCGGAGGCTGGAGAGGATTGTCACCTTTTCAATATCAATTTATTCACAGTGAATAAACCAATAGATAACGTGTTGAACTCCGTGACATTAAAACAAATATCTTTTGAGAGATATTTGAGTTGGCTGGGAGGGGTTGTGCATCACATCACTGGGTCCATGATACTTTATCGTCTTCAAGATGAGTTGATCCAGTTTCTGCCTAAGTTGTAAAGAGGGATTATTTCTTTACAGCCTTTATCTTTACATTTCTTTTTCATTCTTCAGCCCCTTCAATGCTTAACAATACATCATCACTACCACGTTGTTGTGATTGTTCTAGTGCTAGCATCAGTACTTGGTCAGCATTCGGCTACGTTCAGAATCCATTCCCTATCTTTCCTAAGGACTTCTATTTTCTAACTATGGAATTGTCCTTGGGAAGATTCCACCGGTTCTGGAAGAATCATTGGACTAGTACCTAATCCTACCACCCTTTTGTCACCACAACCGTCGTGAGATAAGTGTGTTTTGGGTAAGTATTTGTCTCCATGAAAATTCCTTAATATCACTGAGGTACTTGTGATATAGATATCAAGAGTTTTTGTACCTTCAAAGTTTTTTTTACAACAAAATGCTCCCGCTTAACATATGCATATCACATATCAATTTGGATTTTGCATTAAGCCTTTTTCATTTTTAGCCACGTATATTTCAAAGTATCCTTAATCCCATTTTCTGCCCTTATCCAAAATGTTAACAATCAATATTTTGGATATGAATGGATTAACCGGTCTTTGGGTAACAAAATGAAATCGGTCATTGGCCATAGAACATATTAATGCTCCCCCTCAACATAATGAGGGTTAGTTGTAGTGCTTGAGTACGATATATTTTGAAAGATTTAGAATCTCGTGAGAAATTCTTGAAAAAAAAAATCATACTTTCACACTACAACAAGCCACAAAAGCCTAATGCACATATGATATATACATATTCACAAGTGAGTGTATGGAATTCACCTGATGTAGTACGATCACCATGTTTAAATAGATCGTTTCATAAGCCTATGGTAAACTCCATACAGTCTGCCACCCACGAATCGTTCCAGACTGCGGATCAACCGTCGTTCCCTTAAATTCTCCTCAATCTTTTGGATGGTATATTTGGCACTCTTGATGAACCTGCCTATCCAATCATACTTTACTTTTGGAAGGCCTTGCTTGGAGTTGAGCATCAACAGCTTGTCACGAACATGCTGGAGAGTTCCATTGTTGAATTTGTGTAGTTCTGACAGTATCATGTATTGCTTGACCTCTGCTTCATTCAGGTAGAATATGCCCATTTTACGGTTCAAGTGTACCTATATATGGCTTCTTGTTCTGGTGATAATGACCCAAAGTTGTTGTGTGAGGACGTTTCAGATTTAGCCTGGATTGATAACTTTCCACACCAAGTTGTAAGTCTTCAACCCGATGCTTGATCACAACTCTTCGAGTATACAATGACAACTTTAGGTTCTAAGTGAGGGACCTTGCCTTGGGCTAGGATAAGTAGAAAATCTACTATATCTTCAAGGCGTAGGAATTGGAGATCTCCTTCTCTTACAGTGTAAATCTTATCTTCGCCCCGTTTGAATCTGATCTCTTTCAAGTATGAATACCCGAATATCTGATCGATAGTAGCTCCTTATATGCTTGTAATTCGACGGTTTGAGATTATGAGATTACCTGGTTTCTCTTGATTAAATAAGTTATAGGTCATCCTCTTTTTACCATACCAATGAGAAATACCTAGTTCCGCATATGGATCGTATTCTTTAACAAGTACTTTACTCCATAGATTAGGAACCTTATCTTCAATCCAAGGAACATGCTCTAAGGAACATGCTCCAAGTAACCTTATCTTCAATCTAAGTAATCAAGGTCACGGTTGACAAAGTAATACATTGGAGGTGCTTGGCTGCAGTAATGACAAAACCTTTTAATGGAAGAAGTACTGGAGTTTGTTCACCTGAAGCCATTGATCTCATTGCTTTCATCAGTTCATTGGTATGGTATGCCCCCTCGTCTTTGGCAATCTTCATAGTGGACCAAAAGTCTTTATCTTTAAGCATCCGTTGAAGTACATTTGGTTCCATTGTAGGTACTCCATATATGTCTACTATTAAGCCAGAGAAGTCAATTGGATTATTGAGAAATTCTGTAACATCCGCCTTTTCATGGTCAGAGATTGTACGTGCAGTTGCTGCTTGTGTAAGCCAGGGCTTCTCCGGAACAGTTTCGTCAACATTGAATGTATCAGTAAACTCAGGATCTGGTGGAGTTATGTCTTCAATGTCCATATCGGTGTAATGCTGAACGGGTGTGGGGGGTGGAGAGTGATGTTCCACAGACGGTATAGGTTCATCTTCATGCATAGTTTCGTCTTCGTGAAAAGGTTCTACAGGTTCTATTGGTGAAATTGTAACACCCCACTTAGATAAGTGGTCCGTTACGTGTATTTATAGCGTGTCATTAAAGCATAAGGTAAATGTCCTAAAACATTAACTGACCATAAAGGAAATACCGGAATGAAACATCGGTAATCCAAACATAAGCTCTAAACATGAAAAGCAAAATACTGAAGGAAAGGACTAAACAATGTCCAAAAAAGCAGAATAGTGTAAGAAGTGCATAAAGTAAGAAGTCTGGATAGCTTCCATCCAAATGCACATGCTCTCAGAATCCTAAGAGCGTCCCGGTGTACCTGCCGTTAGAACATGAAAGAACTACGGCTCAGCATAACGCTCAGTGAACGAATATAATGCATGATAAGATTATACTGAATTTGATAAGTCTGATTTATAAATAATAAAACTGAAATGTTATCTGTTAAATCTGAAAACATGCATTTACTGTATTTTAATTGCCAAGAGCTTATATAGGTCATGTGCTGTAACAACCGTTGCATGAAAAACTGGAGGGGTGACCTCGTCATGCTGTAGAGGGGTGACCTCTAAATACTGTAGAGGGTTGACCTCTAAATACTGTGCTGGGTGGAGGGATCAGCTACAATGTGAAGGATGTAGAGCACACACCACATTCACCTGATAACTGTAAACTGATAAGCCTAGGATGCATCCATACGCCCCCACTAATAATATTGATAACATGGCCAAGCTGAGCTGAGTGGGACGCTGCACGATATCACTCTCCTGCAGGTGAGTCACGACACCGGTGCCTCAAGTGTCATGGTTACAGTACCTCCGTAACTAGTACAACTAACTGGTCATGCTTGTATATATGGCTCAGGAAATATCTTAGTTATTAAAATAATTTCTGATAGTTTATAACATATATTGGGGCAAACATTTGGCTACAGACGGTGAATCCTAATAATGCATAGAAAGGAAGTCCTTACTGAAAGCACAGAAAATCCGTACCTTGTGTCCAGACTGAAGATGAAAAGAAGGAAAACCTACTCCGACTTCACGTGAACTACATGAACAAAGGAGTGAATGAGTTGTCTGATTACTGTATACTTTTACTGGTTCATATGGTTCTTAACTTGTTTTGCACGTTCTTGTCTTGTTTTACTGTTTCGTGTATAATCTTGTAATTTTGACTGTTTCATGTATTTCTGATTAATGGATTTCATGTATTCTTGTATTATTGTACTTGTAGCATCATAAGGAGTCACTTTTAAAAATAGCAGGTTTTCAAAAATAGAAAGATTCAAAAATAGTAATAAGCTCGTTTTAGTATACGTGAGTAAATTAACTTGTTTCATCATATAACGATTTTACTTAATTAAGCCGATTTTTAAATAAGCCCAAAAGTCAAATAAGCCGAAAGTCAAATAAGCAAAAAGTCAAATAAGCGAAAAGTCAAATATTAATATACTCGTCTAGTGTGCCAAATAAGTTTTAACATAATACTTTCATCTAAAATAAAAGATCAATGTTATTAATAGTAGTCAAACATGTACTACTGCATGAAAATTTTAGAACCTCATAGGATCAGTTCTATGAATGCATGACTAATACTATTGTGTTGAGATATTTAAAACAAAACTATAAGTTTAAAGACCTTGCATGAGAATTCGAACATCAATTTGACAAAACTAAACAGTGGTGATACTTAACTATGAAATAGTCTAGGTATATAAAATCAAAGAAACTTATGATTGCTTAGAGTTTGACGCATACCTCCAAGTGAAAAAATCAATACCGGAAACAAGATCACAAGCACTAACATTCGATCAACCAGATATGATCGAACCTCGAAAACATGGCAAAAAACACTATCGCGATCACGGACCGTAACTCAGAACACTATCAACTCACGTCTTGAACCGATTATTGTGAGGTGAATCGGAACCCAACCCACACAATGTTCTAACACCTTACACGATCAGCGAAAACCATATCTAAACATGGTTGCGAAGACAGGCCTAGCTTGAGTAATGGTTCATGTAAATCAACTCTGATGATGACGTCTTTCTCCCCACCTGATATGCTCTTTCAAATTATTTTAAGGTTTGTAACATGAATGAGAAACTTAAGAGTTCATAACGTGATATAGGATGCATAGCTAGTAGTAGCCTTAAAGTATTTTCGGTTTCTTGGTTTATGCCGTGAGTGATCAAAGTCAAGGTTTAAAAACACAATTTGATATGATAAAAATGAAATAATATCAGTGTGAGGTTATAGAAGATTTTCATACATTCCAGTTTCAACTGTAATGCGACAAGTATGGGCGAGTATCCGGATTTAGATGTGATTTGATTGACGATATAAGAAACTATTCATTGTGTTATAATATGCCAGTGACAATCTTTCGAAACCTTCGAAACTTGGAGCGGATAAAAGTGTAACTGACTGCATTATTTTCTTGTTCTAATCCGTATAAATTTGACATAGACTTGCTAAATTTGTGAATGAGGAATAAGCGTCTAATATTTTGTTTCCATTCTAACGCTTTTGACTATCTCAAAATTAAAGTGGAAGATATCACACTAAAGTAAATTTAGAAATTCCATTATATCATTGGTCATAATCTTTTTAAAATTTAGATACATGACTTAGAATATTTATTAAAACTCAAAATAATGAAATAATATACAAACCAAATTTTTGGGTTTTACAACTCTTCTCTTTTAAAAAGAAAATTTCTTCCTCGAAAATAAAATAAATTTTACTGGTTTTACAACTATTTCTCTCTAAAAGAATAATTCATCCTCGAATTAGAAACATGATATGACTGAAAGAACATGGACGTGACGTGGCTGAAGATATTATACTTGGATCATAGGAAAGTATGAGGATAAGTATCCAAATGAACTCCTCTGTTTTCCAAATGGCTTCCCGCTCGAAATGATTCCTTCAAAGGTCTAAACATAATAAAAAAATCTTGGTCCAGATGACCCTGTCCTGACGATGCTGAATAGTTTCTGGTTCCATACTTAAGATGGATTTCCTGAATCTGATAAAATGAATAAGCTATAGCATGTAGTATACATGAAACGGTACGTAGAATTATTCAAAAAATATAACATTTATATTTTGGGCAAGCTGCTGAAAACATATAGGGACGAACTACGTGAACAATTTTGAACGTGCTAAGTCAGAAATTATGAACGTGGTTCCCGATTATATAAGGAATGCTGAGCATGAAGTGTATCGTGTAAGGTAATACATGAAACATTATGTGAACGTGATGCTAGGACATATCATAAACATCTGCTGACTGAGGAATGAATGTCAAACGATACAGCCCTGAGAAATGAAACGTCTGCCTAGGTATGGAGAAGCTCTGCTAATGTGAGTCTGGTTTCTTAAGCTTTCTGTAACCGAATTCCGTAATAAACTATGCAACGTGTATAGCGAAATGGCACACAAGCTTGAACGTGAAGAATGTTATGAACGCTAACGTGAGCTTAAATCATGAGATAGCACAAAACATGAACTGAAATAACATCGCAGTGCTAATGAGACGTAAACATGAACGTGAAAATAAACGTGAACGTGAATGCGAACGTACACGTGATCGATAGCATGAACGTGAGTGCGATTCGCGAGCGCAAATTTCTATCTGACAAGATTGTTGATGGAATACCTTAGACACATACGATCTAAGAATTTGTTACTGTGTAATCATTTCGGATTAAAGAAGACGTGTAGGCTGGGTTAACTGGTTAACAACAAATTAGATAGCATCATGCTTCGTCTGAGTCTGTGGTAACGGACAATAACCTCCATGGAATCTTATCTCATTTCAGCTCGGAAATTTCTAAGGATTGTAGTAACTCACTACCATGACGGCGTTCAATCTTGTAACATCCCGTACTTAACGTCATCATTTTACCCTAACTATGTAACGTATTTTGAGTTTCTAAGTAATGGTGAGTATTGTAATGTTTGATGGTTTACGTTGAAACCGGTAATGTGTGCATATATTTAATTGTTTTGATGGCTGAAGAGTACTAATAGTGATCGTGATGCCGATGGATGCCCAAATTTTATATTTTAGTATTGATTATCTCGATATTGAAGATTTTTGGAATTTTTGTTTCATTACGTATTAAGTTGAGTCGGAACCTTACTATTGCTTTTCGTGTGCGTTTAAATCTTTGAAAAAGTATTTTATTGAACGAGACTTAAATTTTTATGAATCCGGGACGAAACCCGACTCTCGTAAATATTTTTAAAACCGACTAGGTGTCATTCCCGCTCTTTATAAGTTAATTTGCAACAAAGGCCAAAATATAGCCTTATTTACACTTTCTACCCCACTCCACTATATATAAGCTTCAAACAAACACACACACTTCATTTCTTGCAACAAAAATTTTGTCTCTCCTCCCCTTTTCTCTCTCTAGCTCACGGCACACCCACCACCACCATGATCCACCACCACAATTTGATTTTTGATAAATCTAAGCAATACCCCATGTTTATAATCATCTTGTAAGTGTTTAACACCAAAAAAAATCCAACATGCAACACATTTTATTTTCAAGATCTATTTTATAAAATGTTGATTTGATCCATTTTGTTGGTTGCATGTGTGTTATTTTGTGTTAGGATCAAGAAATTTGTGTTATACAAGCTTGGAAAAGACTTCATCTTGGTGTTCTTTGACCCAAAACCCACGAAATTTATGGGGTTCTTGGGTGTTCTTGATCATTTGATCTTAATTAATCATTGTAAGGTTCCACTCATATGTTATTAATATTATAATCATCTTTTATTTTAATTGCATGCATTTGTTTATAATTTTTGATAAAGTGCATGATGGTCATGCAAGTGATTAGGATATTGGGAGTTGTTGTAGATGATAGGTATGGGTTATTTGAGTTATTGGTAAACTTGGAAATGGGTCAAAACGAGTTTTGATGTGATTTTAAAAGAGTCATTTTAGATCAGTAGCTTTAGGCCCTATTTTCGTACAGTAGATGTTGGATAAGTGTTGGTATTATTGGATATTGTTGTAGTAGTCGCCGAGACGCTCGTTTCGGTATAAGGTAGAGCTTCTAACTCATAACGAGTCAAAAGTTACATAGGTTTGAATATTCGTGTACCGGGAGGCGAGTATCGACGCAATCCGAAATTGTTGTCGATATTGGGTCAAATCCCGGGGACTATAACTTGAGTTTCAAAAATGGTCAAGGGCTGTTTCTCAGGCCCTATACTTAGCATTTTGAGTCTATTTTCATAATCAAGAGTCGGATTTGTAAATGGTTTTGGTTAAGGAGGTCAAAACGGTTTTACGATACAAGTGTGCAAAACAGTCCGGTTTTTAAGGTCAAAAGATGTGTCGAGAAAGTGGGTCTAAAATGTGAATCATTTGATGAAATTTTAACTGAGTCTTCTACAGATATTGAGTGAGTTTACCACCAAGTTTCGTCAAAAACGGAGTTGTTTAAGTATGGTAAAACAGCGTGTACTTTCGGTAAGTACCGGCTGAGTATTTTTGGGAGGTACTTAACCTCGCGTCATAGTTTGAGGCGAGAGGCTAATCTATTAGTTTCTAAAAGTTTTAAAAGGATATAAGTCTTATGTAAGAGTGTATATTCTGAGATTGGAGACCCATTTAGGGTACTTGAGCCGTGTTGATTTGGCATCTTGAGATGGATCAACATCGAAGGTGCTAGTCTTGGAAAGCTAGTACTTGTCGTGGAGTTAGAAGGAATTCACTTGCATTGATTGGTCATGTCTATGTACATACTATTTTGAGTCATTGATTTTATTATACTAAGTATGTTTTGAGGTACTTGAGTATGTTGTTAAGCGCGCACCTTATTTGTTAGGTGGCGGCTTTTGACGTGTATATTTGGGAGGCATCTTCATTTCGGCGATCACTACTACTACTAGCTTCGTGTATCATCTAAGGTGAATCTATAGCCTCGCTTTTATACTGGTTTTAAATGATTTTAACCCGCGAGGGGGAATACATGCTATTTGAAACAAATAGAACACAAGTCTTTTGAATGATTGCTTAAACTTAAATGTTGTTTTGATTGTAACAAGTACGTTGAGTACAATGGAATTGGTACGTTGAGTACAATGGAATTGGTACGTTGAGTACAATGGATTGGTACGTTGAGTACAATGAAATGGTGTGGACTCGTATACCAACGTAGGGTCACACAAGGGAATTGTGATTGAAATGGAATTGGTATGTTGAGTACAATGGATTGGTACGTTGAGTACAATGGATTGGTACGTTGAGTACAATGGATTGGTACGTTGAGTACAATGAATTGGTGTGGACTCGTATACCAACGTAGGGTCACACAAAGGAACCATAAATGAAATTTCTTTTTATATACTTGTGTTCAAATGATGATTTGCAAAACCTATAGATTCGCTCAACCTTTGTGTTGACCCTTTTAAGCATGTGTTTCAGGTAATCAAGATGGATAGCAGCGGAGCATGCAAGGAGGGAGTTGGTGCTTACTTGTCTAAACTTCGTTATTTTTCATCCTTTTTAAATTAACAATTTACTTAAAGTATTTTGAGGAACATGTTGTGTTGGTAACGGTTTTTGGGACTAAAACGCTACTCTGATGGTATCTTTTGGGATGGAAAATATTTTAGACAATGTTGTATTTATACATTTTAACGTCTCTTTTGGGATTGTTTTCTATGATTGTGTGTGATGTGCTATGAGTAGCGCCCCAAAGTGGTATTCCGCTGCGTGGTAATTTGGGGGTGTTACAGATTGGTATCAGAGCCACAAGTTATAGAGAACTAGGTCGATTTTTTTTTGAAAATGTCCTAAACTATAACTTTTGGTGTGTCGTAAAAGTTTTAAGCACGCAACTACTCCGCATGGCTCCGGTAAGGCTATTCTTGTATTACTTTATATTTGACTATGATTATGTGAACCTATGTGTATATAGGAATGGTAGTATGTATATGTATGAATATACTATGATATTTAAAGGCATTGTACGCGAAGCAATGTTCCTTGAATGATTGTTGTACATTTTATAATTCGGTTTTGAATAGGATTCGGCCTCATCGCCAATCACCGATCTTGATAATTATGTATTATGAATACGAGTGTGAAACTCGTTTGATACTTTGGGTACGAGTATATTGTTTCGTAATCTATCGCATATCGACTTGTTTAAGTTCGGTCGTTGCCGTCACATCGTGATGTGCTATTTTAGGACATCTCATATTGAAACGTAATTGATTAACGTGATATTTTTATTTCCGTTACTCCTTATGATTTTGAAGAATCATTTATCCAAGGCGACATCTTCTACGTAATGCGACGTGTGGTTTGGTTTTATATGACTACGTTATTTGACGAAAAGGAGGATGCCAATGTTGGGCTTAAGATATATATATCCTAATCAAATATATATAGTTTGGGTACAACAGAGATATGCTCGTAGTAGTCATTCGGTTGAGTGGCTTAATGCCTTGTATCTAATTGGAATGGGACATTTAGATATAGAGATTTTAACTCGCTCAACTATGAGTTGTTTAAGGGTATCTTATTTAAATGGATTGGGACATTTGAATAAGAAGGTTTTAAACCACTAGACCTTAGATTGTTATGATCTCCTTATTCAAATGGAATGGGACATTTGAATACAGAAATCATGATGTAAGTTTATTTGACACCTTATGTTTACTATGGTATTTTGATGTGATATCGTGTTGAGAGATAGTAATACTTGAGTAGGATGACTTATAATCGTCTTGTTGAAATGGATTGGGACGCCTTTTCATTCGAACAAGAAAGTTATAAGTTTCCGAACCGTAAATTTATAAACTCTTGTATACATGGAGGGGGACGCCTTTTGATGTAGACAAGGAGTTATAAATGAGTGGGCCCAAGTATGTCTAGCTCGATTTGTGGAATTTTGGTGTGCGTACGTCTTCCTTCGACTCGTATTTCGTTGGTAAGAATCGTTCGATGTTGTCGTCATTATGATGATCGTCGATTATCATCTATGTACGAATAACCCGTTGTACTTCTCTCGAGTTGTGATTTGTTTTAATGGACCATTTCTAATGCGTCTCGATGATCGCAAGCTTTATAAGCTAATCGTTTAGAACCGTTGACCGTTCCGAGAGTAGGCGACTCGCTTAAGCGTCACTAGGATTTATGTGTGTACTTGCGGACTGACTGAGGATCAAGTTATCAACGACAACTTATCGTGGACGTGAAGATTTTGTAATTTTACTTGCTACTATCAAAGGGACACTGAAGACTTTTCTTGATGACGAAACTCTTGGGGCTAGTATGACAAACTAAAAACGAGGAATAGGATGCATCACGTTGAGCACTGAAGTTGAAATTATTGGGACGCCTTTGTACGATGAACGCTGAAGCAAAAGTTAGTGGGACGATTTTGTACGTTGAACACTGGAGTAGAACTTAATGGTATGCCTGATATGTTGTGAATTCTCGCCAATGGACCGAATTTCTTAATGATTGAAATTAATAAATTCGTTATCACCTCGAGGAGTATGCTGTAGCCGACACCGCAAGTGGAAAGACTTTAGAGATCGAGTTGTATTATCAAGGGCTAGTCCAAGGTTTTATCGATGATCAACGACGGAGATTTACATTTGATGTTTATGTTTGACCTTTGCTTTTAGGTACTTATGTGGTATGTGATCTAGTTGAGTGATCGTAAGTTGTGAGAACTTGAGGCGGCATTGTCCAATGACGTCCGATCATGGAGAACACGTACCTTGTAGTATCTTTTTGACCTTCAACGACGATGCTTATTGAGACTTTGAATGCGCGTGGGCGGAAGTGAGATGGTGTCTTTGTATTATCTTTTCGTTATGGACCCACGTGTGGGCTCTCTCCAACGATGAAGACATTTTTCTTGTTATTTCTTTTGATTTTTCGTCCACCGCTATCCGGCCATTGGATATCCTTTAACTTATAACCTTGCGATTGACTGACTTACCCGAAAGTCTTGTCAAGTATTCTTATTCATCATGGCTTGGCTGTTTAGCAAGCATGAGCTAACTCGATTGAATTTATTGACTTGGCGTGGTTTGTCTTTTTGGCAAACATGCCGTAACTTGACCTTATATGCCTAGTGGTGGCTTTCGTGTTTGGGTTTAAACTGTAACGCGTCCGATAGCGCAATGTATACGCCGAATGATTTCCGTATCGACGAACTCGCGTTTGACGAAGTAGGTTGGCATGTTCGAGAATACGCAATAAGGTGATTTTGTACGACTAGTACTAATTACCTCGTCTCAATTCTTTTCTAGAATGTTTTCGATGGAGTTTTATGCGACCCATGCGACTCTCTTTCGTGAATGATTGTTTTTGTGAGGATCATGAACGGTGGTTGATCGCCAGATTGTGGAATAAAGTAGATGAAGGACAAATTGGAACTGAGACTATTTGGGAGACTACGAAAAGATCGTACGGATTGATAATTGCTTGTAAACCGTGAGGAGTCGTCAGAAGAACTTTGCCAATAACCGTAGGGAGCCGCTGGAAATCTGAAGTTGGAGGCATGGCAATTATTAAGGTATCACCTTGGGAAGGTGTAATCCGTTTTGGAAATGGAGAAAAGTTAATTCCAAGGTGCGTTGGACCGTTTAAGATCACCCAGCGGATGGGACCGGTTGTTTATAAGTTAAAATTGTTGGATGAGCTCTTGTAATTTGTGTAAGTTTTCGTGTGTCGAGCTTGAAGAAGTTCCTGTCGGATAAGGACTCATTCATCCCCTTTTGGTGAGATACAACTTGGCGACGAGTTGCATTTTGTAGAAGAACTAGTAGAGATCGTTGATCGATAGGTTAAGCGTTTGAGACCGAGTAAGATTCTCGTTACGAAGGTGCGATGTATTTCGAGACGTGGAACGAGATTCACGTGGGAACGTGAGGATTTCTTTATAAGAAGTGCCCTCGTTTTCCCTAGGAGAGCGCGATACGAGTACGAGGCGAGGCGAGCGCCGGGACGTCGCTCCTTTAAGGAGGTGAGAATGTAACATCCCGTACTTAACGTCATCATTTTTCCCTAACTATGTAACGTATTTTGAGTTTCTAAGTAATGGTGAGTATTGTAATGTTTGATGGTTTACGTTGAAACCGGTAATGTGTGCATATATTTAATTGTTTTGATGGCTGAAGAGTACTAATAGTGATCGTGATGCCGATGGATGCCCAAATTTTATATTTTAGTATTGATTATCTCGATATTGAAGATTTTTGGAATTTTTGTTTCATTACGTATTAAGTTGAGTCGGAACCTTACTATTGCTTTTCGTGTGCGTTTAAATCTTTGAAAAAGTATTTTATTGAACGAGACTTAAATTTTTATGAATCCGAGACGAAACCCGACTCTCGTAAATATTTTTAAAACCGACTAGGTGTCATTCCCGCTCTTTATAAGTTAATTTGCAACAAAGGCCAAAATATAGCCTTATTTACACTTTCTACCCCACTCCACTATATATAAGCTTCAAACAAACACACACACTTCATTTCTTGCAACAAAAATTTTGTCTCTCCTCCCCTTTTCTCTCTCTAGCTCACGGCACACCCACCACCACCATGATCCACCACCACAATTTGATTTTTGATAAATCTAAGCAATACCCCATGTTTATAATCATCTTGTAAGTGTTTAACACCAAAAAAAAATCCAACATGCAACACATTTTATTTTCAAGATCTATTTTATAAAATGTTGATTTGATCCATTTTGTTGGTTGCATGTGTGTTATTTTGTGTTAGGATCAAGAAATTTGTGTTATACAAGCTTGGAAAAGACTTCATCTTGGTGTTCTTTGACCCAAAACCCACGAAATTTATGGGGTTCTTGGGTGTTCTTGATCATTTGATATTAATTAATCATTGTAAGGTTCCACTCATATGTTATTAATATTATAATCATCTTTTATTTTAATTGCATGCATTTGTTTATAATTTTTGATAAAGTGCATGATGGTCATGCAAGTGATTAGGATATTGGGAGTTGTTGTAGATGATAGGTATGGGTTATTTGAGTTATTGGTAAACTTGGAAATGGGTCAAAACGAGTTTTGATGTGATTTTAAAAGAGTCATTTTAGATCAGTAGGTTTAGGACCTATTTTCGTACAGTAGATGTTGGATAAGTGTTGGTATTATTGGATATTGTTGTAGTAGTCGCCGAGACGCTCGTTTCGGTATAAGGTATAGCTTCTAACTCATAACGAGTCAAAAGTTACATAGGTTTGAATATTCGTGTACCGGGAGGCGAGTATCGACGCAATCCGAAATTGTTGTCGATATTGGGTCAAATCCCGGGGACTATAACTTGAGTTTCAAAAATGGTCAAGGGCTGTTTCTCAGGCCCTATACTTAGCATTTTGAGTCTATTTTCATAATCAAGAGTCGGATTTGTAAATGGTTTTGGTTAAGGAGGTCAAAATGGTTTTACGATACAAGTGTGCAAAACAGTCCGGTTTTTAAGGTCAAAAGATGTGTCGAGAAAGTGGGTCTAAAATGTGAATCATTTGATGAAATTTTAACTGAGTCTTCTACAGATATTGAGTGAGTTTGCCACCAAGTTTCGTCAAAAACGGAGTTGTTTAAGTATGGTAAAACAGCGTGTACTTTCGGTAAGTACCGGCTGAGTATTTTTGGGAGGTACTTAACCTCGCGTCATAGTTTGAGGCGAGAGGCTAATCTATTAGTTTCTAAAAGTTTTAAAAGGATATAAGTCTTATGTAAGAGTGTATATTCTGAGATTGGAGACCCATTTAGGGTACTTGAGCCGTGTTGATTTGGCATCTTGAGATGGATCAACATCGAAGGTGCTAGTCTTGGAAAGCTAGTACTTGTCGTGGAGTTAGAAGGAATTCACTTGCATTGATTGGTCATGTCTATGTACATACTATTTTGAGTCATTGATTTTATTATACTAAGTATGTTTTGAGGTACTTGAGTATGTTGTTAAGCGCGCACCTTATTTGTTAGGTGGCGGCTTTTGACGTGTATATTTGGGAGGCATCTTCATTTCGGCGATCACTACTACTACTAGCTTCGTGTATCATCTAAGGCGAGTCTATAGCCTCGCTTTTATACTGGTTTTAAATGATTTTAACCCGCGAGGGGGAATACATGCTATTTGAAACAAATAGAACACAAGTCTTTTGAATGATTGCTTAAACTTAAATGTTGTTTTGATTGTAACAAGTACGTTGAGTACAATGGAATTGGTACGTTGAGTACAATGGAATTGGTACGTTGAGTACAATGGATTGGTACGTTGAGTACAATGCAATGGTGTGGACTCGTATACCAACGTAGGGTCACACAAGGGAATTGTGATTGAAATGGAATTGGTATGTTGAGTACAATGGATTGGTACGTTGAGTACAATGAATTGGTACGTTGAGTACAATGGATTGGTACGTTGAGTACAATGAATTGGTGTGGACTCGTATACCAACGTAGGGTCACACAAAGGAACCATAAATGAAATTGCTTTTTATATACTTGTGTTCAAATGATGATTTGCAAAACCTATAGATTCGCTCAACCTTTGTGTTGACCCTTTTAAGCATGTGTTTCAGGTAATCTAGATGGATAGCAGCGGAGCATGCAAAGAGGGAGTTGGTGCTTACTTGTCTAAACTTCGTTATTTTTCATCCTTTTTAAAGTAACAATTTACTTAAAGTATTTTGAGGAACATGTTGTGTTGGTAACGGTTTTTGGGACTAAAACGCTACTCTGATGGTATCTTTTGGGATGGAAAATATTTTAGACAATGTTGTATTTATACATTTTAACGTCTCTTTTGGGATTGTTTTCTATGATTGTGTGTGATGTGCTATGAGTAGCGCCCCAAAGTGGTATTCTGCTGCGTGGTAATTTGGGGGTGTTACAGAATCTTGACCCTGTGGTATGTCAGGCATCTAGGTATGAACATAGCTGCATCAATGTGTGATACTGATTCTATCAAAATTCGGCGTGATTACCTTATAGTTTTGTTAAATATCTCAACACAATAGTATTAGTCCTATGTGGTTAAAAAATTTTCATGCACTAATACATGTTTGACTACTATTAATAACATTGATCTTTTATTTTAGATGAAAGTATTATGTTAAAACTTATTTTGGCACACTAGACGACTATATTAATATTTGACTTTTGGCTTATTTGACTTTTTGCTTATTTGACTTTCGGCTTATTTAACTTTTGGGCTTATTGAAAATCGACTTAATTAACTAAAATCGTTATATGATGAAACAAGTTAATTTACTCACGTATAGTAAAACGAGCTTATTACTATTTTAAAATATTTCAATTTTTTAAAACCTACTATTTTTAAAAGTGACTCCGTATGATCCTACAAGTACAATAATACAAGAATACGTGAAATTCATTAATAAGAAATACATGAAACAGTCACAATTACAAGATTATACACGAAACAGTAAAACAAGACAAGAACGTGCAAAACAAGTTAAGAACCATATGAACCAGTAAAAGTATACAGTAATCAGACAACTCATTCACTCCTTTGTTCATGTAGTTCACGTGAAGTCGGAGTAGGTTTTCCTTCTGTTCATCTTCAGTCTGGACACAAGGTACGGATTTTCCGTGCATTCTGTAAGGACTTCCTTTCTATGCATGATTAGGATGATGGTTTATATAGTTCATAAAAATTATTTAAAACCCTAATATGGATCAAAGAACGCATAGCGGAAGCAATTAACAAGATCATTAATTTAACACAATTATATTAATCAAGATTAGGGTTACATACCTTTATCCTAGCAAGATCCACAAGACGACGGAACGAACGGCAACTAGGGTTTATCACGAACACCACCAAGAATATAGTCTAAAGCAAGACTATATCACGCTCTTGTACACACGTAATACGACGAGTTAACCGTGAGTCTAGCACGAACAAACCGATCTTCAACGCTTATGGAATATCTACCCAACAACCCTAGAGAGGGGCTAGGACTAGATAAATAGACTTGATCGAAAACCAAACGAAACCCTAATTTGGGCTGGGGTGGCCGGCGATCAAAGACAAAGAAAAGAAAGAGGGATGAAAAATTATGAGGCTTGGGGTTTGTTTATATGGCCTTGACAATCCTTGGGCTCCAAGTCATAAACAAATTAGGAAACCAAAGTTCCCCTTTGCCCCCCTCTATAAGCCGACGGTTAACACCCCCAAAAGGGGTGTTTGTGTAATTTTCCTTCTTCTTTTAGCTTCTATTTAATTCCATAACGGTCGTTAAAACTTAACTATTATTTATTAACGATCGTTAGTTAAGCTTTGGATTGATTTAATAAATATATATAAAGTATATTTAATAAATAAATTAACCCTTTACGTTATGTGTGCAATCCCACGATCCCGAGTTCGATCATATCTCACGACTATTAATTTTAAGTCCATAAACTTTCAGCTCCCACTTGGACAAAATTCTAATATCGTGATGACATTGACTAGCGTCTAGTTACACTAGCAATGTCACTAGTACAAACCGGGTAAGGTCTCTTGGACAAGAACCTTTTAATGATTAATATCATTATTATTATCCTTTCATTTCAAATACATCGTTAATAAGGATATGGATCTCAGTCATTCCTTCATTAACTATTTTGTTTCTCGTTTACGGATATAGCAAGGTTACCAAAACAAATTTGGGTGTGGCCACACAAACATCTTACTACTCCCTCGAGGGGCCCAGTTGTATTTATACTTTAAAATAATTTGAAGGAAACAAATCACATTTTGACTACAAGCAAAACACATGAACTTTGAAACACTTCTGAAAATAACCCTTATAACTACCAGTTACGTTTAGCGTTAGGTTACCTTACAGAAATGCACTACATACAATGCAGTTTTCTGGTATCTCAGGTCTAAGGATAACTATTTATGATTTACTTAATGACAAAGATCCATAAAGTAAAATCACATTGTTGGGATAAGCCCAATATTTGATCCATCAAATATCATCCAAAATTGACCAATATAGTTTCAAGTATACTCTGTCACAATTTTGAATTGTCTTAGTTTAATAATACTCCCATATTATTAATCGACAACGGACATTTAGAAACATCATAATGCTCACGGATTAAAACATGTAAAATAGGATACAAAATCAAATAACAGAAAAATAAACGAAATCCAATATTTATTTCATCAATTCAATAATGTCTTACATCCTTTATCCAAATACTAATCAACAGATTTATTGCATGAATTCGCTAGCTAGTTGCAGCCCAATTGCCTTGGCATGCTTAACTACCTTTGGCCTAGATAAAGCCTTAGTAAAAGGATCAGCTACGTTATCATCTGTGTGAACTTTTATCAACTTTATTTCTCGATCTTCCACTTGTTCTAGAACGTAGTGATATCTACGTTTAAAGTGTCTGGCGCCGTTCATAACTCCAGGGTCATTGGCGAATATTATTTCAGCAGAATTATCGCAATATATAATATATATCAATAGGTTCTTTAATTGAAGGCATCACTCCAAGATCTCCAATAAACTTCCTAATCCAAACAGCTTCTATTGCAGCTTCTGAAGCGGCCATGTACTCAGATTGAGTCGCATGCATATCAATGGTTTTCTGCTTACTGGTCTTCCAGTCAACTGCTCCTCCATTGATAACAAACACGTAACCTGTCTGAGACTTCGTATCGTCTTTATCACATTGCCAGGACGCATCACAGAACCCTGTTACATTCAATTCTGTGTCTGGTTTACCCCCGAGTACCAAAAACATATCTTTCGTACTCCTCAAATACTTTAGAATATGCTTAACAGCAGTCCAGTGGAACTTTCCTCGATTCTGTTGGTATCTACTGACCAAGTTCTAAGCAAACGCCACATCAGGCCTTGTGCATCTTACAACATACATAATAGATCCTACTGCCGAAGCATAAGGCACCTTCTTCATGTAAGCCACCTCTTCAGGTGATGATGCATCTTTCTCATGACTTAACTCATGCTTAACCTCCATCGGTAAAAAACCTTTCTTAGAGTTATGCATGTTATACTTCTTCAATATCTTATCAATATAAGCATCTTGACTAAGACCAATTAACCGTCTACTCCTATCTCGATAGATTTTAATTCCCAGAATATATGCAGCATCTCTCAAATCCTTCATAGAAAAACATTTACCAAGATAATCCTTAACTTCCTTAAGTCTTGGAATGTTACTTCCCATGATTAATATGTCATCGACATATAACATTAGGAACACTACATTACTCCCACTAGCTTTGCGATATACACATGGCTCATCACGATTTTGAATAAATTCGAACTTTTTGATTTCTTCATCAAATCGCTTATTCCATTGACGTGATGCTTGCTTCAAACCATAAATAGATCTTTGAAGTTTACACACGCGCTTTGGATATTTAGGCTCAACGTACCCTTCCGGTTGTTGCATATAGATGTCTTCATCTAAGCGACCGTTCAAGAAGGCAGTTTTAACATCCATTTGCCATATCTCATAGTCATAGTATGCTGCTATAGCTATGAGGATCCTAACAGCTCATAAGTCTGCTACAGGAGAAAATGTCTCCTCGTAGTCTATGCCAAAAGTTTGAGTAAAACCTTTAGCTACTAAACGTGCTTTATACGATTGTACATCACCATCCATGTCGGTTTTCTTCTTATAGATCCACCTATTTTTCACTACATTATCATTTTTAGGCGCATCTACAAGAATCCAAACATCATTGATTTCCATGGATTTCATTTCCTCATTCATCGCAATTATCCATTTTGACTTTTCTGGATCAGACATTGCGGATCGATAGTTAGCAGGTTAACCAAGATCCCCTACTTCATCCTCATCATCCTCTATGTAAAGACATAGTTTGTCTGGCGCACATATGGTTCTTTGAGACCTACGTGGAGGAATTAATTCCGGTGGAACACTCATACTTTTTGGTTCTACAGGAATTTCTTCGCTAGTATTTTTAGAAGGCAATGTATCTTCTTGAATTTCTTCAAGATCATAATTTCTCCCACTGAATTCTTGATTTACAAGATCATTTTCAAGGAAGTCTCCATACCGAGCCACAACTATTTTGTTCTCAGCCGGATAATAAAAGTAGTAACCCATAGTTTCCTTAGGGTAACCTACAAGGATACATTTTCTTGAGCGTTGTTGGAGTTTATCTCCAGAGTCACGTTTCACATACGCCTCACAACGCCAGACTTTTAAATAAGACAAATATGGCTTCTTTCCATACCATATTTCATATGGTGTCTTATCAACCTTCTTTGTGGGAACCATATTCAGAATATGAACAGCAGATTCAAGAGCATAATCCGAAAAGGATAATGGTAAAGTTGTAAGATTAAACATAGATCGCACCATATCTAACAATGTACGATTTCTCCTTTCAGATACACCATTTTGTTGTGGAGTATATGGAGAAGTAAGTTTCTGAACAATTCCATTCTCACTTAAATAATCTTTAAACTCTTGAATTAAATATTCACCACCACGATCAGAACGAAGAGCTTTAAACTTCTTTCCTAGTTGTAACTCTACTTCCGATTTAAACGTCTTGAATATTTCAAATACCTCATGTTTATGCTTAAGTAAATAAACAAAACCATAACGGCTATAATCATCCGTAAACGTCAAAAAGTATCTAGCACATTTCCCTGACACATGTCTAAGTGGTCCACACACATCAGTATGTATCAAACCAAGTAGTTCAGTAGCCCTTTCAATATTGCTATTAAAAGGTTTCTTGGTCATCTTTCCAGAGATACAAGATTCGTATTTATCAAATGATTCATCATTGATATTTTCCAAAAGACCATCACGTTGAAGCTCTTGTATACGAGTCTTCCCAATATGGGCAAGCCTACAGTGCCAAAGATAAGAAGAGTTCTTGTCTAACTTACTCTTCTTATTCATGCTAAAAACAGAATTATTTTTCCTCTTGGAATTTTTATTATGCATGTTAATTTCAAAAACACCATTCACAGAAATTGCATCGAAATAGAATAAATCATCTTTAAAAATAGAAATTCTATTATTATCAATCGTGTGATTAAATCCAAGATCCAACATACAAGAAAAGTAAATGACACCTTTACAATTGTAGGTGCATAATGACAATTATTTAAAAACAGTACTAAACCTGAAGATAAAACTAATTTAAATATTCCTATAGCTTCAACCGCTGCTTGTGCGCCATTGCCCACTTGTAGAGATTGTTCCCCATAGGTAAGCCTTCTCTTCAACTCAAATCCCTGCAGGGTATTACAAATATTAATACCACATCCAGTATCATATACCCAGGAGTTTGATTTGTATGAAAGATTAAATAACTCTATCATAAATAAGTTACCTGAAGATGGTGCTGCAGCAGCTAGCTCAGCCTTCTTCTTATGTTCTTCCATTTCATGGAGATAGAGAGAGCAATTCCTCTTCCAGTGTCCAGTCATCTTGCAGTAGTGACAAGTCTCATCTTTCTGAGATTTCTTAGCAAAGTTCTTCTTCGGTTTTGATGTAGTCGCAACTTTCTTGCTCTTATTAACCTTGCCTTTCTGCTTCTTATTCACTTGCGGTTTTGGTTTCGTCACTCTACCCTTTTGTACATAAAGTACTTGAGGAGTAGCAGTGGATGCCTTATCTTCCAAACCCTTTTCGAAGTCAATGAGCATTACATGCAAATAATTAACTGTCTTCCCCGTGCAATAAATATTATAGTTACGAACGAAATCATTGAAGTCCTTATTAAGGGACCTATTGATCAAGTTAATAGCCATATTATGATCAAAGGGTTGTCCTAGTGCGATGAGTTGTTCCATATAACCCCTCATCTCCATATAATGAGCACTTACGGACTTTCCAGGAGCTTGCTTGCAACTATGTAGAGCATCAACCAAATCATAGATCTCTACAGTTTGCGGCGTTTCATACACAGCCTTGAGTTCATCAAGCATTTGCTGAGGTGGAAATAGCTCATAATTCCTTTGAAGTGATGGAGCCATTATCCCTAACATTACAACAGCCACCTCATGGTGCTTCTTAACGTTAGCAGCGTGTTGAAGCCTTTCCGCATCAGATGCTCCTTTAGCAAGATCCTCCGGAAAAGGAGTTTCCAAGATATTAATGGTACCCGCTGCTCTTAGAACAATTGTTATTGAGCGATACCAGTCATTGAAATTAGGGCCAGTAAGTTCAGGCCGTTCAAAGAAATCTTTGAACGCCGAGCTTATTGTCAGATTTCTTTCGGGTTGAGCCATTTCTATATAAATAAGTTCAAACATTAGTATTTTTCATAATACAATTCAAGAAAATAAAATTACCCCGGTAATAAAACCATAGTATTTTCCTTGAAACTAGAATCCATATTGACATAGATTCATCAGATCAGTTGATCTGCTAGTGACAAATGTATTCAACACAGTAACTTGTCGAACAATAATTGACAAACAAATTTGCAATTTCTAGATATGTTAGGGATTTACATTGCCAAAATCATTTGCATTGTAAACATGTTTTATCCCTACTTCATGCCTTAAGTTTCTAGTTCTCACTAAGTAACTCAATTAAGTCGACTAATCTAAAGAACGTAAAACCTTCATGTGCAATCTTATTCAGTCATGAAGTTTTCTCTCCATTACAACATCGTCCAATATCTTATATGACGACAATTGTAACTTCAAGTGTTCGTCAATTAGAGGGCATATGACTTAAATTTTAGGGTATATATTTTGGTGTCAAAATCATGTATGGAGAAGCATGCATGCATCTCCATAACATAAGTTTAATAAAATGTTTAGTAAAATTTTTGGTGAGACTAAAAGTTCATCATATATTTGCAAGTTGAGGTATTGGTTAAACCAATTAAAGATTTTACACACAACTAAATTCACACCGTACTTTTTCTAGAACTTAGCTAAAGCACAAAGAAATAACCTTATTCATTGTGTTTCGGATGTGAATTAATGTAGTTAAATCAACCTTAAAGAATTATACCAATAACAACCGTATGTAATTCCAATTTTGACGCACAGGCGAGCTGGGAATTTGGTCAGCGCTGAAGCATAACACCTCCTTCCTTAACCGGGTACATGACCAGCGGTGCGTTATACCCACTTTACAGTTTGCCAAAATTTAGTAGGACATTAAGTTGCTATTGCACTTCTAACCAACGCAAATCATATGTAATTTACATCTCAAAACAATTCATTAATTTTGATAAGATTTAGTCCATATTATTTTTCTTGGAAAAATAACCCTTGTTTACAACATACAATATAAAAACGCATGAAAACAAGTAGTACAAAAAAACTAAATCAAATAGCCACATGCATAACAATTTTATTCAAATAACATCAAATCTAGGGTTTTTATGAACATAAAAACTCTTCCCTAATTTAAAAACTTTGAATCAAATAAAGCAAATAGCAATAAAAAATATATGATCCGTAAGAAACATGCATGTTTATTACGGATCTCCCACATTCTCTAAACAATTAAAAAACTACGGATCGTAACCACACATGACATAACAATTCATGCATACATCTAAAGTTAATTACCATGTAATTTTAAGGTTTTTTTAAAAAAAATTATAAAAAATTCGGCAATAGCCGATTTTTAAATAACAATAAAAAACAAAACCCTAATTTTTCTAAAACCTAAAAAACAACATGTAATCTTTAACAAAAATCAATATTAGTTAAAAAAATTTAGATCTTGATAATTATAATCATGTTAAAACGGCTCTCTGATACCACTAATGGTTTGTATAATTCATAACAATTATTTAAAACCCTAATATGGATCAAAGAACGCATAGCGGAAGCAATTAACAAGATCATTAATTTAACACAATTATATTAATCAAGATTAGGGTTACATACCTTTATCCTAGCAAGATCCACAAGACGACGGAACGAACGGCAACTAGGGTTTATCACGAACACCATCAAGAATATAGTCTAAAGCAAGACTATATCACGCTCTTGTACACACGTAATACGGCGAGTTAACCGTGAGTCTAGCACGAACAAACCGAGCTTCAACGCTTATGGAATATCTACCCAACAACCCTAGAGAGGGGCTAGGACTAGATAAATAGACTTGATCAAAAACCAAATAAAACCCTAATTTGGGTTGGGGTGGCCGGCGATCAAAGACAAAGAAAAGAAAGAGGGGTGAAAAATTATGAGGCTTGGGGTTTGTTTATATAGCCTTGACAATCCTTGGGCTCCAAGTCATAAACAAATTAGGAAACCAAAGTTCTCCTTTGCCCCCTCTATAAGCCGACGGTTAACACCCCCAAAAGGGGTGTTTGTGTAATTTTTGCTCTTCTTTTAGCTTCTATTTAATTCCATAACGGTCGTTAAAACTTAACTATTATTTATTAACAATCGTTAGTTAAGCTTTGGTTTGATTTAATAAATATATATAAAATATATTTAATAAATAAATTAACCCTTTACGTTATGTGTGCAATCCCGTGATCCCGAGTTTGATCTTATCTCACGACTATTACTTTTAAGTCCATAAACTTTCATAGGACTCCCCATCTGCAGCCAAATGTTTGCCCCAGTATATGTTATAAATTATCAGAAATTATTTTAATAAGTAAGATATTGCCTGAGCCTTATATACAAGCATGACTAGGTAGTTGTACTAGTTACGGAGGTACCATAACCATGACACTTGAGGCACCGGTCGTGACTCACCTGCAGGAGAGTGATATCCTGAAGCGTCCCACTCAGCTCAGCTTGGCCATGTTATCAGTATTATTAGTGGGGCGTATGGATGCATCCTAGGCTTATCAGTTTATAGTTATCAAATGAATGTGGTGTGTGCTCTACATCCTTCACATTGGAGCTGATCCCTCCACCTAGCACCATATTTAGAGGTCACCCCTCTACAGTATTTAGAGGTCACCCCTCTATAGCATGACGAGGTCACCCCTCCAGTTATTCATGCAACGGTTGTTACAGCACATGACCTATATAAGCTCTTGGCAATTAAAATACAGTAAATGCATGTTTTCAGATTTAAAAGATAACAGTTCAGTTTTATTATTTATAATCAGACTTATTAGATTTTCTACAGTTTTCATCACACTCCACATATCAGTATTTCAGCTTCAGTAAATGTTTAATTATTTCAAGTTTAGTATAATCTTATCATGCATTATATCCGTTCACTGAGCGTTATGATGAGCCGTAGTTCTTTCATGTTCTAACGACAGGTACACCGGGACGCTCTTAGGATTCCGAGAGCATATGCATTTGGATGAAAGCTATCCAGACTTCTTACTTTATGCACTTCTTACATTATTCTGCTTATTTGGACATTGTTTAGTCCTTTCCTTTAGTATTTTACTTTTCATGTTTTGAGCTTATGTTTGGATTACCGATGTTTGATTCCAGTATTTTCTTTAGGGTCAGTTAATGATTTAGGACATTTACCTTATGCTTTGATGACACGCCATAAATAGGCGTGTCATCAAAGCATAAGGTAAATGTCCTAAAACATTAATTGACCATAAAGGAAATACCGGAATCAAACATCGGTAATCCAAACATAAGCTCAAAACATGAAAAGTAAAATACTGAAGGAAAGGAATAAACAATATCCAAATAAGCAGAATAATGTAAGAAGTGCATAAAGTAAGAAGTCTGGATAGCTTCCATCCAAATGCACATGCTCTCAGAATCCTAAGAGCGTCCCGGTGTACCTACCGTTAGAACATGAAAGAACTACGGCTGAGCATAACGCTCAGTGAACGGATATAATGCATGATAAGATTATACTGAACTTGAAATAATTAAATATTTACTGAAGCTGAAAGACTGATATGTGGAGTGTGATGAAAACTGTAGAAAATCTGATAAGTCTAATTTATAAATAATAAAAGTGGACTGTTATCTGTTAAATCTAAAAACATGCATTTACTGTATTTTAATTGCCAAGAGCTTATATAGGTCATGTGATGTAACAACCGGTGCATGAATAACTGGAGCGGTGACCTCGTCATGCTGTAGAGGGGTGACCTCTAAATACTGTGCTGGGTGGAGGGATCAACTCCAATGTGAAGGATGTAGAGCACACACCACATTCACCTGATGACTATAAACTGATAAGCCTAGGATGCATCCATACGCTCCACTAATAATACTGATAACATGGCCAAGATGAGCTGAGTGGGATGCTGCAGGATATCACTCTCCTGCCGGTGAGTCACGACACTGCTGCCTCAAGTGTCATGGTTACAATACCTCCGTAACTAGTACAACTAACTGGTCATGCTTGTATATAAGGCTCAGGCAATATCTTAGTTATTAAAATAATTTCTGATAATTTATAACATATACTGGGGCAAACATTTGGCTGCAGACGGGGAATCCTTATCATCCATAGAAAGGAAGTCCTTACTGAAAGGACAAAAAATCCGTACCTTGTGTCCAGACTGAAGATGAACAGACGGAAAACATACTCCGACTTCACGTGAACTACATGAATAAAGGCGTGAATGAGTTGTCTGATTACTATATACTTTTACTGGTTCATATGGTTCTTAACTTGTTTTGCACGTTCTTGTCTTGTTTTACTGTTTCGTGTATAATCTTGTAATTTTGACTGTTTCATGTATTTCTGATTAATGGATTTCATGTATTCTTGTATTATTGTACTTGTAGCATCATAAGGAGTCACTTTTAAAATTAATAGGTTTTCAAAAATAGAAAATTCTAAAATAGTAATAAGCTCGTTTTACTATAAGTGAGTAAATTAACTTGTTTCATCATATAACGATTTTACTTAATTAAGCCGATTTTTAAATAAGCCCAAAAGTCAAATAAGCCGAAAGTCAAATAAGCAAAAAGTAAAATAAGCCAAAAGTCAAATATTAATATAGTCGTCTAGTGTGCCAAAATAAGTTTTAACATAATACTTTAATCTAAAATAAAAGAGCACTGTTATTAATAGTAGTGAAACATGTACTAGTGCATGAAAATTTTAGAACCTCATTGGATCAGTTCTATGAATGCATGACTAATACTATTGTGTAGAGATATTTACCAAAACTATAAGGTTAAATACCTTGCATGAGAATTACGAACATCAATTTGACAAAACTAAACAGTGGTGATACTTAACTATGAAATAGTCTTGGTATATAAAATCAAAGAAACTTATGATTGCTTAGAGTTTGACGCATACCTCCAAGTGACAAAAATCAATACCAGAAACAAGAGCACAAGCATTAACATTCGATCAACCAGATATGATCGAACCTCGAAACCTGACTCGAACATGGCTAAAAACACTATCGTGATCACGGACCGTAACTCAGAACACTATCAACTCCCGTCGTGAACCGATTATTATGTGGTAAATCGAAACCCAGCCCACACAAAGTTCTAAAACCTTACCCGATCAGCGAAAACCATATCTAAACATGGTTGTGAAGAAAGGCCTAGCTTGAGTAATGGTTCATGTAAATCAACTCAGATGACGACGTCTTTCTCCCCACCCCATATGCTCTTTCAAATTATTTTAAGGGTTGTAACATGAATGAGAAACTTAAGAGTTCATAACGTGATATAGGATGCATAGCTAGTAGTAGCCTTAAATTATTTTCGGTTTCTTGGTTTATGCTGTGAGTGATCAAAGTCAAGGTTTAAAAACACAATTTGATATGATAAAAATGAAATAATATTAGTGTGAGGTTATAAAAGATTTTCATACATTCCAGTTTCAACTGTAATGCGACAAGTATGGGCGAGTATCCGGATTTAGATGTGATTTGATTGACGATATAAGAAACTATTCATTGCGTTATATTATGCCAGTGACAATCTTTCGAAACCTTCAAAACTTGGAGCGGATAAAAGTGTAACTGACTGCATGATTTTCTTGTTCTAATCCGTATAAATTTGACATAGACTTGCTAAATTTGTGAATGAGGAATAAGCGTCTAATATTTTGTTTCCATTCTAACGCTTTTGAATATCTCAAAATTAAAGTGGAAGATATCACACTAAAGTAAATTTGGAAATTCCATTATATCATTGGTCATAGTCTTTTTAAAATTTAGATACATGACTTAGCATATTTATTAAAACTCAAAATAATGAAATAATATACAAACCAAATTTTTGGGTTTTACAACTCTTCCCTTTTAAAAAGAAAATTTCGTCCTCGAAATTAAAACAAATTTTACTGGTTTTACAACTATTTCTCTCTAAAAGAATAATTCGTCCTCGAATTAGAAACATGATATGACTGAAAGAACATGGACGTGACGTGGCTGAAGATATTATACTTGGATCATAGGAAAGAATGAGGATAAGTATCCAGGTGAACTCCTCTGTTTTCCAAGTGGCTTCCCGCTCGAAATGATTCCTTCAAAGGTCTAAACATAATAAAAAAAAATCTTGGTCCTGATGACCCTGTCCTGACGATGCTGAATAGTTTCTGGTTCCATACTTAAGATGGATTTCCTGAATCTGATAGAATGAATAAGCTATAGCATGTACTATACATGAAACGGTACGTAGAATTATTAAGAAAATATAACATTTATATTTTGGGCAAGCTGCTGAAAACATATAGGGACGAACTACGTGAACAATTTTGAACGTGATACGTGAGAAATTGTGAACGTGGTTCGCAATTATATAAGGAACGCTGGGCATGAAGTGCATCGTGCACGATAATACATGAAAACATACAGGGACGAACTACGTGAACAATTTTGAACGTGCTACGTGAGAAATTATGAACGTGGTTCGCGATTATATAAGGAACGCTGGGCATGAAGTGTATCGTGCACGATAATACATGAAAGATTATGTGAACGTGATGCTAGGACATATCATAAACATTTGTTGACTGAGGAATGAATGTCAAACGATACAGCCTGAGACGTGAAACGTCTGCCTAGGTATGGAGAAGCTCTGCTAACTTGAGTCTGGTTTCTTAAGCTTTCTGTAACCGAATTCGGTAATAAACTATGAAACGTGTATCGCGAAATGGCATTCGATCTTGAACGTGAAGAATGTTATGAACGCTAACGTGAGCTTAAATAATGAGATAGCACAAAACATGAACTGAAATAGCATCGCACTGCGAATGAGACGTAAACATGAACGTGAAAAAAAACGTGAGCGTGAATGCGAACGTACACGTGATCGAGAGCATGAACGTGAGCGTGATTCGCGACCGCAAATTTCTATCTGACAAGATTGTTGATGGAATACCTTAGAATCATACGATCTAAGGATTTGTTACTGCGTAATCATTTTGGATTAAAGAAGACGTGTAGGTTGGGTTAACTGGTTAACAACGACTTTGATAGCATCATGCTTCGTTTGAGTCTGTGGTAACGGACAATAACCTCCATGGAATCTTATCCCATTTTAGCTCGGAAATTTCTAAGGATTGTAGTAACTCACTACCATGACGACTTTCAATCTTGACCTTGCGGTATGTTAGGCATCTAGGTATGAACATAGCTGCATCAATGTGTGATACCGATTCTATCAAAATTCGGCCTGATTACCTTATAGTTTTGATAAATATCTCAACACTATAGTATTAGTCATGCATTCATAGAACTGGTCCTATGAGGTTCCAAAATTTTCATGTAGTAGTACATGTTTGACTACTATTAATAACATTGATCTTTTATTTTAGATGAAAGTATTATGTTAAAACTTATTTTGGCACACTAGACGACTATATTAATATTTGACTTTTGGCTTATTTGACTTTTTGCTTATTTGATTTTCGGCTTATTTGACTTTTGGGCTTATTTAAAAATCGACTTAATTAAGTAAAATCGTTACATGATGAAACAAGTTAGTTTACTCACGTATAGTAAAACGAGCTTATTACTATTTTAGAATGTTTCTATTTTTGAAAACCTACTAATTTTAAAAGTGACTCCTTATGATGCTACAAGTACAATAATACAAGAATACATAAAATCCATTAATCAGAAATACATGAAACAGTCAAAATTATAAGATTATACAAGAAACAGTAAAACAAGACAAGAACGTGCAAGACAAGTTAAGAACCATATGAACGAGTAAAAGTATACAGTAATTAGACAACTCATTCACGCCTTTATTCATGTAGTTCACGTGAAATCGGAGTAGGTTTTTCGTCTGTTCAATTTCCGTCTGGACACTAGGTACGGATTTTTTGTCCTTTCAGTAAGGACTTCCTTCCTATGCATGATAAGGATTCTCCGTCTACAGCCAAATGTTTTCCCCAGTATATGTTATAAATTATCAGAAATTATTTTAATAACTAAGATATTGCCTGAGCCTTATATACAAGCATGACCAGTTAGTTGTACTAGTTACGGAGGTACCATAACCATGACACTTGAGGCACCGGTCGTGACTCACCTGCAAGAGAGTGATATCCTGCAGCGTCTCACTCAGCTCAACTTGGCCATGTTATCAGTATTATTAGTGAGGCGTATGGATGCATCCTAGGCTTATCAGGTTACAGTTATCAGGTGAATGTGGTGTGTGCTCTACATCCTTCACATTGGAGCTGATCCCTGCACCCAACTTAGTATTTAGAGGTCAACCCTCTACAGTATTTAGAGGTCACCCCTCTATAGCATGATGAGGTCACCCCTCCAGTTATTCCTGTAACGGTTGTTACAGTACATGACCTATATAAGCTCTTGGCAATTAAAATATAGTAAATGCATGTATTTAGATTTAACAGATAACAGTTCAGTTTTATTATTTATAAATCAGACTTATCAGATTTTCTACAATTTTCATCACACTCCACATCAGTCTTTCAGCTTCAGTAAATATTTAATTATTTCAAGTTCAGTATAATCTTATCATGCGTTATATTCGTTCATTGAGAGTTATGCTAAGACGTAGTTCTTTCATGTTCTAACGGCAGGTACACCGGGACGCTCTTAGAATTCTAAGAGCATGTACATTTGGATGGAAGCTATCCAGACTTCTTACTTTATGCACTTCTTACATTATTCTGCTTATTTGGACATTGTTTAGTCCTTTTCTTCCGTATTTTACTTTTCCTGTTTTGAGCTTATGTTTGGATTACCGATGTTTGATTCCGGTATTTCATTTATGGTCAGTTAATGTTTTAGGACATTTACCTTATGCTTTGATGACACGCCATAAATAGGCGTGTCATCACAGCATAAGGCAAATGTCCTAAAACATTAACTGACCATAAAGGAAATACCAGAATCAAACATCAGTAATCCAAACATAAGCTCAAAACATGAAAAGTAAAATATTGAAGGAAAGGACTAAACAATGTCCAAATAAGCAGAATAATGTAAGAAGAGCATAAAGTAAGAAGTTTGGATAGCTTCCATCCAAATGCACATTCTCTCAGAATCCTATGAGTGTCCCGGTGTACCTGCCGTTAGAACATGAAAGAACTACGACTGAGCATAACGCTCAGTGAACGGATATAATGCATGATAAGATTATACTGAACTTGAAATAATTAAATATTTACTGAAGCTGAAAGACTGATATGTGGAGTGTGATGAAAACTGTAGAAAATCTGATAAGTCTGATTTATAAATAATAAAACTGGACTGTTATCTGTAAATATGAAAATATGCATTTACTGTATTTTAATTACCAATAGCTTATATAGGCCATGTGTTGTAACAACCGTTGCATGAATAACTGGAGGGGTGACCTCGTCATACTATAGAGGGGTGACCACTAAATACTATAGAGGGGTGACCTCTAAATATTGTGTTGGGTGGAGAGATCAACTCCAATGTGAAGGATGTAGATCACACATCACATTCACCTGATATCTGTAAACTGATAAGCCTAGGATGCATCTATACGCTCCACTAATAATACTGATAACATGGCCAAGCTGAACTGAGTGGGACGTTTTAGGATATCACTCTTCTGTAGGTGAGTCACGACACCGGTGCCTCAAGTGTCATGGTTACAGTACCTCTGTAACTAGTACAACTAACTGGTCATGCTTGTATATAAGGCTCGGGCAATATCTTAGTTATTAAAATAATTTCTGGTAATTTATAACATATACTGGGGCAAACATTTGGCTGCAGACGGGGAATCCTAATCATGCAAAGAAAGGAAGTCCTTACTGAAAGGACGGAAAATCCGTACCTTGTGTCCAGACTGAAGATGAATAGACGGAAAACCTACTCCGACTTCACGTGAACTAAATGAATAAAGGCGTGAATGAGTTGTCTGATTACTGTATACTTTTACTTGTTCATGTGGTTCTTAACTTGTTTTGCACGTTCTTGTCTTGTTTTACTGTTTCGTGTATAATCTTGTAATTTTGACTGTTTCATGTATTTCTTATTAATGGATTTCATGTATTCTTGTATTATTGTACTTGTAGCATCATAAGGAGTCACTTTTAAAAATAGTAGGTTTTCAAAAATAGAAAGATTCTAAAATAGTAATAAGCTCGTTTTACTCTACGTGAGTAAATTAACTTATTTCATCATATAACGATTTTACTTAATTAAGCCGATTTTTAAAAGATCAATAAAAGATCATTGTTATTAATAGTAGTCAAACATGTACTACTGCATGAAAATTTTAGAACCTCATAGGATCAGTTCTATGAATGCATGACTAATACTATTGTGTGGAGATATTTAACAAAACTATAAGGTTAAAGACCTTGCATGAGAATTACGAACATCAATTTGACAAAACTAAACAGTGGTGATACTTAACTATGAAATAGTCTTGGTATATAAAATCAAAGAAACTTATGATTGCTTAGAGTTTGACGCATACCTCCAAGTGACAAAATCGATACCGGAAACAAGAGCACACGCACTAACATTCGATCAACCAGATATGATCGAACCTCGATACCTGACTCGAACATGGCTAAAAACACTATCGCGATCACGGACCGTAACTCAGAACGCTATCAACTCCCTCGTGAACCGATTATTATATGGTGAATCGAAACCCAACCCACACAAGGTTCTAACACCTTACACGATCAGGGAAAACCATATCTAAACATGGTTGTGAAGACAGGCCTAGCTTGAGTAATGGTTCATGTAACACCCCCACATATTCACAATTCAATACAGCGGAAGAGTCGTTGGTGTTACGGGATAGCACATTACTCAAATCATAGACAACGCATAAAAATCGCGTCATTTAATAATAAAGCATTTCCATTCATAAATATCAAATTTACATAGGTCCCAAGTCATAGTATTTCATACAATTTTTACAAAACATTTGAATGGAAATTGTTGTTTAAGTGCGGGCCATGAATTCTTGTTGTCTTCCCGAGAATTACCTTCAAGTACCTGAGATAAAACATGTTAAAAGAAAAGGTCAGCGAAAACGCCGAGTGAATTCATTGAGTTTAGTGAAATCAATTAATATATCATCGGTATAAAATTTTTACCAAAAATCATTTTGTACAATCCTTTGTTATAGGCCATAAAATAAGCCAAAAACATTTTATACAAATCTTTATCAAAATCATAATATAGGCTTTTGCCTTCAAAACCATTATACGAACCAATGTCGTAAAACATCATACAATACGTTTTATAACGTTGTATAGAGTTAAATAAAAATCGTTATATGAATATGGTTATGTAAAACCAAAACACGAACATAATATCAATAATAAGACCCCGTATTGCTAGTCAGGCAATATACTGTAATTCAAGGCGTATAGCAGTATTTTCGTTATTTGAATTATTATAAGCCGCATGACATTGTTACCTTACTATACCAAACAACGGGTAGCTAACCCGAAACTCAATTTGCCCATCTAAGTTAGCTTGTCGTCACAAAAATCACGCTATGGAAATCTTCTCATACATAAATTCGTTTACCAATCAATGTGGCACGACGGGGATCAACCGTCAAGGCGCGAACTGGGGTGATCGTCCCCAAATAGTACTATTATATGCATAAGCGTCTACCAAATCCAGGTAGTTCATAATTCATGCTAATGGGACTTTTAGTGACATAACCGAACTTTAATAATCCATTTTATTTCTTACATTGGGTCATATAATCATTCATCGGATCATACAATCATTCGGGTCCAAATCAATAAACAAACAATCGGGACAACTTGTGTCCTATTTTATCAAAACTAACAAGTTATCTCCTTCGCGGGTTTATAAAACATTTCATAAAAACATTTAAAAGAGTGCGAGGCTATGAAATCACGTTGATTGGGAAAGGCGGTTATCGGCGATTTGGTTGTACGGTACGTGCTTCAATCACGGAAACCTAGACAAATAATACTCGTCTTATACTCTTGTCCAATGACTTTATAAAAACAATAGCTATGTATACATATGATGATTCTATAAATATGATGATGATCAAGTGGGATTTTACATCTTCATTTACCCATTATAGTGTTTTGTGTTGGTAACTTTTTATATTAGTTTCACTAGTTTATCTTGTTTACATGTTAAGGCCCAATAAGCCTATTATAAGTCCATTACCTTATATTAGTCCAATTGCACTTTTATTATCAGGGCTATACTCACATGTTGGGCCCAAGTGGATTAAGCCCAATGAGTAAGTCCTAGTATTTAGCCAACTTGTCGGGTTAATAGTCCAATAAGGCTATTTTGGCCCGTTAATGTCCATAAGTTATAAAGCTCGGGTTTTATCGATTTTTACTTGTTATATAAGTTTATACATCAGTATGTGAGTTTATAAAAGTTTATATTAGACAGGTCCGGCCGTCTAAGTTTTATTTGACAAAAACGTTAATCTTTCGGTTTTAGCCGAAAAGACGTAAAACTTATGTATATAGTTTTATAACTTGGAAAAACATTTATACTTGTAATTTATATAAAATGTCTCATTTTAATATCAATATATATAACTTCATTTATAATTATTATTAGTAACTAGTGGGTTCTATATATGTATATTTTATAAATACATAATTTGAGTGCTTATATTATATACTATTTATTTTATAAAATATGTCCTAAATATTTAGTCCACTAAAATGTCCATATCTAAAGTTATATAAGGAGATAGGACCCCAAATTTTTAAATCAGAAACTACATGATATGTGCTTCATTTAACTCTTTTATAGCTACTGATGAATCAGCCTCTAAGTATTTTAATAAATTCGTCCAAAACAGTCTATGCAGATTTGCACTCCAATATTGTTTTGATCATATCTCACTCATTTTTAGGATTCCATTTTATGGCCAACTCTCACATGTGTATAAGACTTAATACTTACTGTATATTGATTCATCTATACCATTTTATCAGTTTAAAAAATGGTTCTTTACTGTTTTTATACAGACTAATAATTTAAGCAAGATTTTAACCTTTTTACATGTAGTTTTCAATCTTTTTAACCATGTTTATCAACACATGATCCCCACACAACATTTTTATCATCATTCATCATCATATAAATATACATAAATAAAGAAAATACAAGATTACATATTCAAAATAACAACAAGGATAGGAAGAACAATCTCTATACCACCAAATTGATGAAAAGATGGGGTTGATGATGAACAACACTTGGTTTTGAGTAACCAATCTTATGATATATCAACACCACTTCTAGGATCACCAAGTATTTGTATACTTCTCCAAAAATCAACCCTTGATCTCCATCGAAACTCCTTGCTAGTTGTTAAAATCACCTCCAATCAACAAGCCGTCAAAAGGACATCATCATATGTGTGGATAACACATGATTTCATGGTTAACTTTTAATAAAAGTGGATGTTTTATGGTGGTGGTGGACGGCAATGGTGTTGAGTGAGAGAGAAATGTGTGTGTTTTGCATGTATAGAAATGAAGGGAATGGTTTAAGCTTAGCTAGTTAGTGGTTTTGTTATTTTGGTCAAATAAAGAGGACATATGTCCTTCCTTTACTTAATAAGTTGAAACCTTTGAGGTGTGTTGGCTTATCTTAGCCATCCCATATTGGGGGTGGGGCAAAACTTGTTTTGTCTCATCCCCAATTATTTACGCGTACTACTCGATTTTAGTTTCCTCGATTTACGTGCCCTCGGGTTGTTTTACGAAAAACATTTTTATAAATTATGAATCAACGGCACAAAACGAATATAATAATAATTGTCTCATCAAAAACGGAGTTCGAAAACGTAAATACGTAATCCTAGGGTTTCCGGTTTAGTCGTAAAGGACGTTAAATTATTCACGTAAGTCCTAATCTCTTCTCGTAAATTTGTGAGTTTATAAACCAACACAAATTTAAAATCCCAAAATAATATTCACGGATAAATTTATTTCCCAAAATGTCGGACTGTCACCAAAAATGGTGTATGTAAACGTAAGCACGTAACGTAGAATCCTCCGATTTAGACGTAGTCGATGCTACTTCAAGACGTAAACCCAAATTTCTTCCCATAAATGAGTGAGTTCATAATATAACATTAAAATAATGTTTTTAAATAATACTTGAGAATAAAATATTGATCATAAATTTACGGATTGTCACAGCATTTATCCCTAAACAGGATCTTTGTCCTCAAAGATCAATTTATCTTACTACTCGCTTCTTATAGAGTTAAAACCATGTGGGTATTTCCTCCACATTTAGTCCTTTCTCTCAAGTGTAATTCATTACAATACGCGAGTTTCATCAAACATAACTACGGAAATACGATCAGGCTTAATGTTGACTTACTTTCTCTATCCATGATGTTCACGGGTTTTTGATGAATGCAACTTTTCGCCGATCCAAACTTCATTAAGGAATAATCAGATTTTCACTTGATAAACATTTCATCAAGTTAGATATATGAAACATAATTCAAGCAGTCCTTGAAGTCATAGGGTAGATCCAGCTTATATGCCTTTCAAACCAACTTTTTACATCATCTCAATGGTCCCATACAACGGGGACTTATTTCCCAAGATCTTTCAGATCATGAATTCATTTTTCCCGAGGTGAAAGTTTTTGGCATAACTTCGCTACCCATCCTGCACTTCAAGATCTACATTTCATATTCACATAACCTCCTGCCCACTACTGACAGTCAATAATCAGATCCTAATTTAAACAATCATTTCAGGTTTCACGGGTCGGGTATTTTGTAAGTTTAGGTTCGCAATCATAGGAAACCTTAAACCTAAAAGACATGTTCAACTCACAATGAGTGTATGTCGGGTGTCTTCATCCCAACTCCTGCTTACAGATGCTCTCATGTATATCCTCACAAGATTCGATCTCGATCCTAATACGATAATTATCAATGAAAATCTCTCCAAAGGAAAACGATTATACGGTTTATTACCAAAGGTCAATTTTTCAAGCATAAAACAACACTTCTAGTGTTTTGTATCGTTTCTTTACCTCGTCCCTTCGATTGGGGTGGTAAACAGTACTCTCATTAAGGTTCGTCCCCAATGACTTCCGAGCAAATCTCTATAAATTCGATGCGAAGCGAGGATCTTGATAGAGATGATCGATACAGGCACACTATGTTTACACAATCCTTTAAATACAAAAGAGTCAACTTCTTCATCGAGAATCTATCATTAACAGGAATGATATTAGCAGATTTGTTCAGTCTGTCGACGATAACCCAAATCGAATCAAATTCAGATGATGACCTTTCCAATAGTTAGACGTTTACTAATGTATGAGGCGATGTCTGCCTTCATAATTTGCCATCAGTACAACTTCTTCAGTTATAGATACATTAAGTCAGAAATGACATGAATAGAATACTTAATCTTATGAGATTCCAACATGACTAAATCTCAAAATCCTCCATATTTAGGAAACCACAAGCGGCCTTTTATACATTTAATGCCATCGGCTTCTCAATTCTAATGGTTCACATTAGCCGCGAACCCCTTTTAATATCTATATTATCCTTTTTTACAAGCATTGGCTATTTTTTTTAAATTGTTTGGCAATTTATTTTGCACAGTCATTACTAAGGATCACATCCTAATTGATTCTTTATCCTTTCTACATAACGTGTCAGTAATTACATTTACCTTCCCCGATGAAATATATATATCATGACCGTATTCATTCAGAATTTCTTTCTTCATATTTTCTAAGTTTTAGTTTCGTCTCAACTATTACTTCTATAAGCTTTACTCAATCCGACGTCTAAAGCGTCGATAATTATTACAAGTAATTAAATAATAAATATTAAATTTTATGAAACGTAAACCTAATAAGTTTAAAATTTTCTCAGTTCGTACAATTATAGAAAAATGTTAAAAATTACATTTTGAATTTAATTATCACGATTTTTGTTGATTTATCGAAAATAATTAAAATAATTAATAAGATCCGTAGATGTTCGAAAAGTCTTTGTTTATACTTTAGTCAAAATTTTCTTAGTTGAAAAGCAAAAATTGTCGTTTTAAATTCCAAGTCATGGTTTAAATGGTTTCCTCCATCCCTCTTAGGTTGTCTTAAGTTATACACAAACATTTACCCCTAAAGGAGTTTAGTTAAATAATTTGGGTATGAAGGAATGATTACTTAAAAACCCTTTGATAAAATATCTGTCAAAACATTTTTTTTGCACTTTCTTTTTGGTATAACCCAAAGCCTTAATGGCTCTAATATTTGAAAAGTCAATATAGATTCCATTATCTTTTAATCACATGGTCAAATAATGTAAAGGATTAAGCCTTAAATCACATGATAATTATTCAAGGTACAGGTTTTTCACTGCTCGGCCAATTCGGGGCAGTCTATAAATGATTATTAACTCCTTCATATTCTTAGAAACAAACAAATGGTCCTTAATGATCACAAGCATGAATGTATCAAATTACAGCTTACACACGTGATTCACCAAATTTATGGATGCTACATGTGCATTGGTCAATCCAAACAACATAACATGAAACTCATAATGGTAATTACAAGTTCTGGATGCAGCGATTGGAATAGATAATCTTTTTCGCGGATGCGAAGTTGATGATAACCATGCCGTGGATCAAATCATTAGAACATACGCTAGAACCTTGTATATGATCGAACAAATCTATCATCTTGGGTAGTGGATATAGATTTTGATCATCAATTTCCCTAGTTCACTGTAATTCAACAAATATAAGGAATAATAACACCATAGCTCTTCATAATGACGAGCTTGGTAGAATAAAAGCTTTCTCCGACAACTCTCTCAGTTGTACGGAAGTCTTTTAATTCAGACGGTGCTGACGTACAATGCACATGCCACAGGTGTAGCACCAGGAATATAATCAATACCAAATTCAACTTGCCTTATTGTTGAAAGTCTAGGTAATTAACCAAAAAATTCCTCCTAATGTTTCAGATAATAGAAACATCTTTTAATCATTTACGTTAAGTTCTTTCTAGATTACAAGATTTATGATCAGTTTATAACCATTCATGGTATAATTTAAAGTCTAAATGCAGGATATGGTCATCCACCAAGAATTATTTAGATCACTTTTGATAATGAACATCTTATCTTTTAGGGGATTTCTACTCGAGTTCCCATCAATTAAGACAATGTCGTCATGTCATAATCAATTAATCCATTTTACTGGCACTATCAACCTTCCAGATTCATTACCGTCGATAAGATGTGAACTTCTCAAAAGACTAATAATAACTCATAATCCTTTCACAAATTCTAGGATATTTGGAGACATGTCTAACCTTAAAAGAGTAAGGTCAACGCATGATTTACGCGAGAGAATTTCAAAGCAGATCAAGACGAAAATATTAACGAATATGAACATATCCCATGTTTTCATAATTTGAGTACGCATTCGAAAGCTCCTCGGATCGTTACCCAGGTCATTCAAATGAAATCTAATCAAAAGAAACGATGGGAACGTCGATACACCCAGTCGGGTATTAATACTTGATAATTAGTAAGGTTTCCAAAGAATCTCACCACGAGAGAATTGGACAACAAGGGGATATCAATTGTCAATGAAGACAATATCAACAGATGAGTAAATTCGACTCAGAAAAATAAATGGTACGGGCACATATGTAGATGTCTCTAACAATATGTCCCTATTTTTCACTTCTTTGCAGATCTCATAAAATTTAACCTTTCACAATCTTCAAGGAAAATTTAGTGTTTATTAATAATTTCATGGTGACTACTAATCAGCCTTGCATTGTCCCTTCCAAATTGTATGTAGGCGCGCAACTATATACAATTTTAGGATTAACGATGCAATACTCAGTTCGTCAAAACTTTGTCATCAAAAATAAAAATATTTTCATGCTTAATTCTTGAATAAGAATTAAAATGAATTTACAGGGATGTTCTTTGTTATGAAAACAATTAGGTTTTCCAAAGGGTTTCATAAACAAATTTATTTCAATAACGATTACTTATAAGTCTCACTTTGAATAATCCATATGATGATGAAAATGTTGGGTCGAATTATCGAGTTGATGTGTCAAAACTAAAAGACAAGGACTAAATCTGACAAAAGAAGATTCTACAAGCTGGTGGACAAACTTGTACAAAATATATTAAGATATATTTAGAAGATTTGGTTTTATCTAGTTTCCTTTGTAAAAGTCTGGACATTCTATTATATAAAGAATGCCAGGCCGTAGGTTTTATTATAACAATCATTCACAATGTAACCTACAAACAATTCGTGTGTCTAGACGTGGGATTCAATGTATACACGTCTAGATGTTATTTGTATTTAATAATACAAGTAACGTTTGGGAATATCTCATCCTGTCCACAACACCTTGTTTATGATTATTGTTCTAATTCCGCTATGTTAAATCATATGAATGATAATCATGCCTACCAGCTTAAAGATCCGAATCTATAGGATTTAACAGAAAATTCAATTTTTCTCAAGGAATACTGTTTTAACTTATAAAAACTATGAGTGATCTGCAAAAGAGTGATGAAAAGTTTTTCACCAAGAACTAACTACAATATATCAGGAAATGAGCATAGCCAAATAATCATGAGGTTCATGACCTCGATGGCACTCAAAAAGAATAATTCACAACGTAACTCAAATCGAGATGAGTACTTGTTCAATTGTTGCATCACTAATGCGAGCATTAGGATGAAGCAATAAAAGATAGTCTTTTCGTTAATCACAAACAAGTCAAAATTGTACCGTAACACATTACGTGTCACTATGTCATACAATTCCAAGAACTCATCCTACCAACTGATGTCTCAGTTAAGTTAGGGATTTTTAAAAGATACCACAATGAATACTAATCTACAAGAGTCATTAGGTGTTCCACATGTCCCGAAAGATCAATCGGTCCCAATTTAGAAGAAGATTTCTTCAATTTATTTATTTGACATTGGGCATCCTCGTCATTGGACAATGGCCTAGGAACAACCCTTAACACGAATCAACAATCATTTAAAACCTTATAATTCAATCACAGGACTTAACGACTTCCTCTTAACAATCTCATATTCCATACGAGTTAAATTTTTACTTCATTCAAGTTTCAACCAAATCATACTCAATGCGATATCCTACCTCATTCTCCAATACATTCAACCTTATTCTTAGACCTTGAAAGGGCAGTAAAAGTTCGATATGAACAATACTTAATTTCCAATCCTATAGTTCTTACAACAATAGCTATCAAATGAGTCACTAGTATGAAATAACTCACACATTCAATTAAACTCCTCGGAAAGGTACTAGTGGCATGAGGCTTTTGGGTAATGGTTCCAATGACAGCCTCAAGTGCAACATTCACCCTTTCGATTTAAAATTTAAGAATTTGGCGACAACGAATCAGATGACACCTTTCCAGGTGGTAACGTTTTGTCAAACTCCATTCAATAAGGAAAGATCGTCATGACATCGATATCAGATTTAATCTCGCCAGTTCTTCTTCAAGATAATAATCAACTAATATCAACATTCCTACAAATATCAACCATTTTGTTGGGATCATAAATATCCACAACTTGGTTTAGATCTGGAATAGCTAGAATTTCCTACAGAAATAGCTTCGCTTGATTTGCTAGGGGAGTTAGGGTTTCTTGTGACAATCTACGTCGTATAAATACCTCATATAAATATTAAAATAATCATCAAACCATCATGTAATCAAATTACATCATATAAATATATATATAATCCAAGTTATATACATTAAAATAACACTTCTCAGTCTGGCCTTGTCGGTAACTCGGGAATTCTTCGGCACCGTTATAGTCAAAAGAATTTTAGACATTCTGAGAAAAATGTTTATAGTTAAAAGATTTTGAAATCTTTCGTTCTCTATAACGAGAGCTCTGGTATCAAACTGTAACACCCCCAAATATTCACAATTCAATACAGCGGAAGAGTCGTTGGTGTTACGGGATAGCACATTACTCAAATCATAGACAACGCATAAAAATCGCGTCGTTTAATAATAAAGCATTTTTGTAACACCCCCACAATTGCTATGCGCAGCGGAACTACAACAATGGGTGCTACACAGTATTCATTGCACACAAGATATATCAAACGACGCTAAAAAAGACGTCAACTTAAAACTTGAAATTTAAAATTGTTAGATGATACATGTCCACGGTTTTTCCAACCCCAAATAGTGCACAGAGTTTAGCGTTTTCGGTCCCCATGAATCTCAACCCAAAAACTTCAGTTTTACAACAACATAACATTAAACTTAAAAATTGTTTAAGTAGAAAAGGAGGGAAAAACAAGCGGACACCAAGCCGTACACACAACATCCATCCCATGCATGCTCCATCCTACACCTCAGCGGTTACCTGAAACACATGCCAAAAATTTGGTCAACGAAAACGTTGAGTGGAATTCATAGGTTTTACAATCCATTTGAACGTATATATATAATAAAAACCATTCGTGATCATTTATAGTCTTGTCGATCAAACAAACTATAATCAGGATACTGACAATTGTGTTTAAGCTCATGACACTAATCCGTTAACTCAATCACCCGCGTAATAAATACCGGCGTGATTCAGATGAAACCAGTGCCCCTTCTAAAGGCATCAGTTGCAATTATACCTTATTTCTCATACAAAATAATCTACCGCAGAACTTACTAAAAGTACAGCTTCTCGGCTAGCATTGGGTCGTTAACCCCGTAGTACTACAAATTGCATAAGCGGCTATTTCCCCCTACTCGAGGGCAGGACAATAGTTAATAGTTCATGATTTTAGGGACTTTTGCAACTTTGGTACTCAACACAATTTCTAAGGCAACTTTCGGGTCTAACAATCATTCATGATATACGTTCCTTTTAAAAACTAGCATGCATTTCCCTCGCGGGTAAAACAATTTGAAATAAATATAAGCGAGGCTATAAATTCACACCTTATATCTTAAGTAGTCGGTAGTTCGAGGGATGATCACTGACGACGAAACGGATGCCCGGTTAAATCAACACCTATCACAAATAACGCGTAATGAGTAATCTCATTTAAATACTTTACGGTACTGTATAAAATACATATATACTAGTCACTTAGGACAAGTATAACTCACGCCAAAAACAAAAACAACAAGTATCACTCATTCTATACCATTCATTCTCATTACTTATGTTGTCCATTTTTACTCATTCTCGCCGGTACTCGACTAAAGTATGGGCTGTTTTACCTTATTTAACCACACTTATAAAATTTGACAAAATTTCCAAAAATCCTATAAGACCTGTAGATAACATGTTTTTAAGCCCAATAAAAGTTTTTACTTTTACGACCCGTTACGCAACTCATTTCCACGACTACATTTTACGGGCTGAAATTGCGCTTCGACCAATTTTGACCTCTTTGACCTATATGAAAAATACCTTTGACTTCTTTGACACCTAAGTCAACATATAGACTCATTTGTACAGGTTAGGGACCAAATTTTGACCCTTGACCATTTACCAATTTATACTTGTGACCCTCGGGATTTGACTAAAGCTTTGCACAAATTCGGATTATGAAAGTCCTCGTCTCCCGGTACCCGATCTTTAAAATGTCATAACTTTTAGCTCGTTTTGAGTCACGGGCTCTACCTTATACCAAATTAAAGCTAGAAAGACCCTCTATCACTACATTTAGTTTTCAAGACCTGGAACAAAAATCATTTTTATGAAATGGACCAAATGTTTCTGCCTAAAAATGACCATACCAAAAACGCACTTAGGCTCGATTCCAAGCCTTCTAACCACCACTAAACATCATCCTAAGCCTTCCCAAACACATCCTAACAACAAATTTCAGTCCTACCCCTATTGATCAACCAATCTCAAATTCAAAAATTTAAAGAAATGTACATGCAACTAATAAAACCTATGTAAATCATCCTAAAACAATGAACCAAACACAATAATAACATGCAAAATCAACAACCACCATGGCTCCCCAAACACCCCATTGCCGTGGGGTTTGGGTGACCCAATCACCACAACCAAATTAATTTTGGTGGGTTTTCTTGGTGTTTATACTTCCATAACACTTAAAATCAACATGCATTAGCTCATTTAACCACAAAAACGAATTTGGATCATATGGAAAAATCTTGAAAATTTTTTGTTAATGCATGTGGGATTTGAGCACATGAACATGTGGGGAATGACCAAACTAGATGTGGTCTAATCTTAGATTTTAGGAAAATCAAGTGGAAAAAGATTTTTGGTGGATTTCTTGGTGGTCTAGGGGTGTCCGTCGGCTTTGGTGAGAGAGGAGGGAGAGAGTGTTTGATTTTTGGTGCAAGTTTTGTGTGTGTTTGTGTTTATGTCACATTTGGCCTTTTTGGTGGGTTGGGAGGGACCTAATTGCAATTTCTAGTTTCTTTTGTCCTTAAATAGAAAACGTCCTCAAAACTTTGCGGGTTCGACTCATTTGTCAATTTTGAAAATTTTACGGGAGTCGGAAATCTTCCCGAACGCTCCAAAATATTTTTGGGATACTTTAAATGTACTCGGAAGGCTATAAAACTCACCCGACTCAACTTAACACGAACCTTAAATAAAATTCTCGAAAAATTACATTATCGATAAATCGTCAATAATTATGAAAATTTGGGCATCCATCGGTATCGTAGTCGTTATCGGTTCTTCTTAAATCGTCAATCGTTAAATTACGACCGTAAACGTCGGTTTCAACTTAAACCGTCAAATATATAGCAAACGAAATTTCTTAAAAATTTCGAAAATATACGTAAAATAGGATTAATAAATGACGTTGGGCTCGGGATATCAAATCCACAAGTGAGCCACAACCTAAGAGAGATGCTCATACTGAACAGCTCTTGAGACAACAACTTAGCATCATACGGCACTTTCACTGGTGTTACATCCTTCCCCCCTTAAGGGAGCGACGTCCCGGCGCTCTCCGGTTCTTATACTCGCATTTTGTACTACTAGGAAGATAAAGGTACTTCTTCCTAAAGAGGTCTCCATGTTCTGTTCTGGACTTCGGTTCACGTCTGGTGTTCCATTACACCTTCACCATGAGTATTATACCTTGCTTCAATCTCTTAACATCTCGATCCTTGATCTCCACTTCAATTTCTCAAACCCTTCCTTCGGTTATTGACACGTCTCTTCTCACAGCTTCTCGCGGTTAACAAGTGATTCTCAATCTACACCATCTCCTCCGGAGTCTCTCAAATCATTTCAGGTCCATTCAACTGACTTTTTCCTGCTTCATTCTATCCAACTGGTGATCTACCTTTTCATCCCATGATTCTTCAAATTCGACACATGAAGAGTATTGTCATTTCCACGGAGTTCATCCAGCAGTTCCAACTAGTAGGCAACTGGTCCAACATACCTTTGGACCCACCTTTCTTATTCTCCAAAACGAATCACGCCCTTCCACGATCTCAACTTCCACCAAAATCAAACACATACGCTCGGAGCACGTCTTCCAACTTTCGAATCATCCTTTCACTTGGTTCGTTGTCTCATACAAACAATTATTCATAAATGAAAATCGCACGGGTCACACATAACCCCATCGAAAAACGTTCAAAATATAAAAGACGAAGTAATTTATACTAGTCGTACAAAATCACCTTATCGCAATATTACATACATACAACCCTAGTTCGTCAAAAACGAATTCATTGATACGGAAATCATCCGACGCATACATAACTCTCTCGAAAACGTCACAATCCAACCAAATACAAAATCCATTATGAAACACATACCACCAAATTACAACATGTTTGCAACATGTTTGCAACATAGCCAAACCATGCCAAACCAATCAGTTCAATCAGTTAACCCACGCTTGCTAATCAGCCAAGCCAAGATAAAACAAGAATATTGACATCATTCTCGGATGAGTCCAGTCAAAAGAAAATTGCAAGTTAAAGAAGGTTCAAGAGCTTGCTAGCTATGGATGCATATCCAAAAAGAAATAAAATACTTACATGTGTCATCGTGGGGTGCTCACACACGGATCCATACCCAAAAGATACTACAAGAACACCATCTTACTTCCGTTCCAAACGTGGTCAAAATCTTAATAAATATCATCGTTCACAGTAAAAAAAAAATACATTACATGGCACATGTCCTCCATGATCGGACTTCATTGGACAATGTCGTCTCAAGTTCTCACAACTTACGATCACTCGACCAGATTACTTACCACACAAATACATAAAAGGCAAGGGTTTACCACAAAATCATCAACTAGGGATATCTATCGTTTAACCATCGATAATCAAGGATGGTTGAGTTAAGCAAAGAGGATTCCTCACTTAAATAAACGAAAACGACAATGGAATTGGCCTTCCAATTACCGATGCACAGTTGGTAAACTTCAACAATTTATCATGTGTCGCTTGACATATCAAAAGAACGAGAAAAGAAAATATATAAGGTACGATACATTCGATGTAGGAGAAGTCTTCGTTATTTCCCTTAGAGTTATTCGAACTCTGATTTCCTCTATTTCGGCATTTTTCCATCTTTATTAAAAACTCTTCTCCCGGTGACGATACGAGCCCCTTTGGTATTACATCAACGCCCTAGCGATTCCGATGAAATTCGCACGTTACACACAACTCATAAAAACATTTTCCAAAATTACTCGGTCGCAGTGACTTACTAAGTCAACGCCAAACAGAAAAAAAAAAGATTTCAACGAACACAAGAAAATTCAAAAATTCTCTTTAAGAATCAAAGAAATTACGATTACTTGCATAAGGATCCACCATTTTTAAAAACGTTCTCTTCCAAACATTTATCAAAAACACTACCGGTTTTTAAAGACGACCAATTTATTTGAAATTACATCGCCCTTCCAAAACTATGCATAACTAGCTAGATCATGCATACTTGAGGATCAAGCAACAACAACCAACAAAACAGGACTCTTCCCGAATTATGCCTAGTTAGCTAAGCTGTGCATAATTGAGGATCGAGTGACAACACAAAAACATTATTATTACATACCAAACACGACTATGGAAGTTTTCGACCTAATCTTCAAAATAATCAAACCATTTGAAATGAAATTTGAAATGGGAAAATATTGTTACCATCGTTTTAAGAAATACATCCAACATTTTTCGTTCACTTTGGAAACATACCTTTTGCTTTGCCTTTTTATGAGAAAATAAATAAATAATTAAATAAATAAATCGACACCATTTGCATTTAGTTCACCAAAACATTTGACACACTCATACCCATTTTCACAATAGACTATTCACAAAATAACGGTAAGGTGGTTCATGATTAAAGATCATTGCCAGCACAACAAGTAATAAAATTAAGATCAACGAGATCGAACGAGGTAAACGAGCAATATATTTGCCAACGGAAATTAACCACATTAGAAATGAAAATACTTCAAATGTATGACAAAAGTCTCAGGATAATAACAGCGATCTACGAATACATGGAGTGAAAGTTGAATATCAACACAAGCGTCAAAAATAAAAATAAAAATAAAACAACGATCATAATTCCCATCGTCTCGAGTTGCACACACATTCCACGAAGTGTATACGGGAAGAGAAGAATAATCACTTGGTTAAATAGAAACAATTTCACCAGAAAGATCGAGTTCTTTCACCTCTACAATTTGGTAAAGCGGCTTCGCCTCCTCGCTTGTTCAATATAAATAAACAACCACTCTAATGAAGATTTATAGCATCATACAAGAAAATACAGAATTTTTAGGTTCCATTAACCGAAAGAAGAAAGTTACGGCGTCCATGATCATGACAAAATACACCGGGTGACATACCCTCATTTTCAAGTACTAGCGAAATAGCGACACAAAAATAAATATAATAATATTGGTTTCATACCATAGACAATATTAAAATGAACAATTCACATGACGACTCATGTTTAGATACAGACTCACAAAATCAAAGAAGGGATGTCGGACAATCGAACCTTCGTGACTCAAAATATTATATATGCATCTTAAGAAAATAATATAAATATTCGTTTGTTGGGTAATCCATTTGCATTTTCTAGTTATTGTTACCTTATATATTGTGAAACCGAACATTTACACATTTTTAATTTGTGTTACACCATTAAAAAATTTATACCTTTCATCTTTCAATCTTTGCAAAGTTTTTATTTCTGGAAGTTGTAATCTCAAGAAAATTATCAACATTAGTAAAGGCGGTGACTTGGTTATCATTTTTGATAAAATCATTAGGTTGAAAATCTCCATACTTGTGTCAAAACCTCATTAATGCTCATATCTTAAGTACCAAAAACATGCGTAGTAAGAATTTTCCAAGTTTTACGTTTTTATTATTACGACTTATATTATCACATATATACACATATCCAACACGACTCAACCTAGTCCCATTAACTCTTAAAAATTCAACCTTTGACTTTTATTACACACATGTTTTCCCCAAAACTGTTTTGTTAAATCATATTCGTGTAATTCGACTCAAATGATAAAGAGGTTTCACGTGGTATTATCTCGGATACTTACTGATTTTAGTCGAGACTTAAATCTCAATAATAATAATATAATAAACAATCAAAATGCTTATCTCAATAATTTTAAAATATATAAAATTCAACTTTTAATCCTTAGCCCATTTTCAAATGATTTTAAAATTAACACATCTCGTCGCGGAATAAAACAAAAGATTTTTCAAACGATTTTAAACAAGCATCATCAAATTACACATATTGATTCTCTATAACGACAATTAGACAAACAAATTATTTCCAATGACGTTCCATCAAGATTTTATAATTCATTTCAAGCATTATAATTTCTCACTTATAGTGTATATTCCGATTTTATCCCATTTTATTCACTTACCACAAGTAACGCGTTCTAGTTTACACCAACGCATACGTAAACACAACCTTATGTTTTAAAATAAAACCAATTTTACAAAGTTTCTAGCTCCAAAACACATGCCCACATCTTCTCCTCATGTTTTATATTACAAGATACGTCAAAAGTTTACTATATTGACCCAAGAATTAATTCATACCAAATTCGAAGCTACATATACTCAATAGTCATATCACAAATTTTATTATAAACTCCTTTCTCAAATTAATTTAAACAAATTCTTAACAAGTCCATCACAATCTATTAGTATCAAATTTTAATATATGAAAACAAAGATTTTACGAGTAATAATAATTACTTATTACGATTTACCAACCAAGGTTGAAGGAGAGAAAAAAAAAATAATTTCACAATGTCCATTTATTCTCTACACGAATTTTACGTGTTATAAGACACGTCATACGTCATTTTTATCCGAAAGTTTCATTTACCAAATATTAAATATATAAAACACTTTATGTTTAAATCATTCAATCAACAAAGTTCGATGTTTACTTAACTTGCACAAATGCCGGACCTCGTCATGTAAAATATTTACTTCAAAATAATGAAACAACAAAACAAAATGATATAAATGAAACGAGAATACGTATGTCAACTAATTGTTGTTATCGGCCTCGGATGAGTCTCGAAATCGTACTTCCACAAAATTAACACAAAAACCAACCAAATTCCAAGTTATCGCGCTTGATCACAACGCCAGTCTATTTTAAAACACATCTTTAAAATTCAAATAGAATAGTAAACAACGATTAAATGGCAACACGCCTCAACCACGTTTCATAATATACACACATGATTCGCCGCCCCAATGTACGCATCGTCGATTATACTTCGTCTATGTTATAGTTACGTGAACTAACATATCAAACCCATTAGGAATAAAGGAAATAAAGTAATACGTAAGTAAATTACGTTTCAAAAGAAAATGTCCAAAACGACACATCACGGTGCGATAACGACAATCGAGATCGACCTAGTCGATATAAAATATGTTACGAAGCATCATTTACGTATCTAGAGTATCAAACGAGGTTCATATTCGGTTATTCGAACAATTTAATTATCAAGATTGATAATTTGCGGTAAGGCCGAGTTCTCAACCAACCCGCATTATAACTTGTACGATAATCACTCAAAGACCATTGCTTCACGTGCAATGACTTTAAACACCATAGTATATACATACTTATACGTACAACCACTCCTACATACACGTAGGATTACAACGCAGTGTTGCCATGTAATGCAATGTAGCCCGTTATGCCAAATACATGCAACCTATAATATAATCTTACAAGAATCTGCAAATTACGATGATAAGTACTCAACGTACAAAACAATATATCTCAATATATATCTCAAAGTATTTACTTACTAAATACTTAGGGAATTCATATCAATTTTGAGGGATACATCTAAAATATAATGCAATGCTAAATAATTCTTACCGGAGCCATGCAGGATAGTTGTGTGTGCTTGGACCACTTCTTACGACACCAAAAGTTATAGTTTAGGATTTTCAAAAACGACCTAGTTCTCTATAACTCATGGCTCTGATACCAATCTGTAACACCCCCACAATTGCTATGCGCAGCGGAACTACAACAATGGGTGCTACACAGTATTCATTGCACACAAGATATATCAAACGACGCTAAAAAAGACGTCAACTTAAAACTTGAAATTTAAAATTGTTAGATGATACATGTCCACGGTTTTTCCAACCCCAAATAGTGCACAGAGTTTAGCGTTTTCGGTCCCCATGAATCTCAACCCAAAAACTTCAGTTTTACAACAACATAACATTAAACTTAAAAATTGTTTAAGTAGAAAAGGAGGGAAAAACAAGCGGACACCAAGCCGTACACACAACATCCATCCCATGCATGCTCCATCCTACACCTCAGCGGTTACCTGAAACACATGCCAAAAATTTGGTCAACGAAAACGTTGAGTGGAATTCATAGGTTTTACAATCCATTTGAACGTATATATATAATAAAAACCATTCGTGATCATTTATAGTCTTGTCGATCAAACAAACTATAATCAGGATACTGACAATTGTGTTTAAGCTCATGACACTAATCCGTTAACTCAATCACCCGCGTAATAAATACCGGCGTGATTCAGATGAAACCAGTGCCCCTTCTAAAGGCATCAGTTGCAATTATACCTTATTTCTCATACAAAATAATCTACCGCAGAACTTACTAAAAGTACAGCTTCTCGGCTAGCATTGGGTCGTTAACCCCGTAGTACTACAAATTGCATAAGCGGCTATTTCCCCCTACTCGAGGGCAGGACAATAGTTAATAGTTCATGATTTTAGGGACTTTTGCAACTTTGGTACTCAACACAATTTCTAAGGCAACTTTCGGGTCTAACAATCATTCATGATATACGTTCCTTTTAAAAACTAGCATGCATTTCCCTCGCGGGTAAAACAATTTGAAATAAATATAAGCGAGGCTATAAATTCACACCTTATATCTTAAGTAGTTGGTAGTTCGAGGGATGATCACTGACGACGAAACGGATGCCCGGTTAAATCAACACCTATCACAAATAACGCGTAATGAGTAATCTCATTTAAATACTTTACGGTACTGTATAAAATACATATATACTAGTCACTTAGGACAAGTATAACTCACGCCAAAAACAAAAACAACAAGTATCACTCATTCTATACCATTCATTCTCATTACTTATGTTGTCCATTTTTACTCATTCTCGCCGGTACTCGACTAAAGTACGGGCTGTTTTACCTTATTTAACCACACTTATAAAATTTGACAAAATTTCCAAAAATCCTATAAGACCTGTAGATAACATGTTTTTAAGCCCAATAAAAGTTTTTACTTTTACGACCCGTTACGCAACTCATTTCCACGACTACATTTTACGGGCTGAAATTGCGCTTCGACCAATTTTGACCTCTTTGACCTATATGAAAAATACCTTTGACTTCTTTGACACCTAAGTCAACATATAGACTCATTTGTACAGGTTAGGGACCAAATTTTGACCCTTGACCATTTACCAATTTATACTTGTGACCCTCGGGATTTGACTAAAGCTTTGCACAAATTCGGATTATGAAAGTCCTCGTCTCCCGGTACCCGATCTTTAAAATGTCATAACTTTTAGCTCGTTTTGAGTCACGGGCTCTACCTTATACCAAATTAAAGCTAGAAAGACCCTCTATCACTACATTTAGTTTTCAAGACCTGGAACAAAAATCATTTTTATGAAATGGACCAAATGTTTCTGCCTAAAAATGACCATACCAAAAACGCACTTAGGCTCGATTCCAAGCCTTCTAACCACCACTAAACATCATCCTAAGCCTTCCCAAACACATCCTAACAACAAATTTCAGTCCTACCCCTATTGATCAACCAATCTCAAATTCAAAAATTTAAAGAAATGTACATGCAACTAATAAAACCTATGTAAATCATCCTAAAACAATGAACCAAACACAATAATAACATGCAAAACCAACAACCACCATGGCTCCCCAAACACCCCCATTGCCGTGGGGTTTGGGTGACCCAATCACAACAACCAAATTAATTTTGGTGGGTTTTCTTGGTGTTTATACTTCCATAACACTTAAAATCAACATGCATTAGCTCATTTAGCCACAAAAACGAATTTGGATCATATGGAAAAATCTTGAAAAATTTTTGTTAATGCATGTGGGATTTGAGCACATGAACATGTGGGGAATGACCAAACTAGATGTGGTCTAATCTTAGATTTTAGGAAAATCAAGTGGAAAAAGATTTTTGGTGGATTTCTTGGTGGTCTAGGGGTGTCTGTCGGCTTTGGTGAGAGAGGAGGGAGAGTGTTTGATTTTTGGTGCAAGTTTTGTGTGTGTTTGTGTTTATGTCACATTTGGCCTTTTTGGTGGGTTGGGAGGGACCTAATTGCAATTTCTAGTTTCTTTTGTCCTTAAATAGAAAACGTCCTCAAAACTTTGCGGGTTCGACTCATTTGTCAATTTTGAAAATTTTACGGGAGTCGGAAATCTTCCCGAACGCTCCAAAATATTTTTGGGATACTTTAAATGTACTCGGAAGGCTATAAAACTCACCCGACTCAACTTAACACGAACCGTATATAAAATTCTCGAAAAATTACATTATCGATAAATCGTCAATAATTATGAAAATTTGGGCATCCATCGGTATCGTAGTCGTTATCGGTTCTTCTTAAATCGTCAATCGTTAAATTACGACCGTAAACGTCGGTTTCAACTTAAACCGTCAAATATATAGCAAACGAAATTTCTTAAAAATTTCGAAAATATACGTAAAATAGGATTAATAAATGACGTTGGGCTCGGGATATCAAATCCACAAGTGAGCCACAACCTAAGAGAGATGCTCATACTGAACAGCTCTTGAGACAACAACTTAGCATCATACGGCACTTTCACTGGTGTTACAATTTTCATTCATAAATATCAAATTTATATAGGTTCCAAGTTATAGTATTTCATACAATTTATACAAAACATTTGAATGGAAATTGTTGTTTAAGTGCGGGCCATGAATTCTTGTTGTCTTCCCGAGAATTACCTTCAAGTACCTAAGATAAAACATGTTAAAAGAAAAGGTCAGCGAAAACGCCGAGTGAATTCATAGAGTTTAGTGAAGTCTATTAATATATCATCGGTATAAAATTATTACCGGAAATCATTTTGTACAATCCTTTGTTGTAGGCCATAAAGTAAGCCAAAAACATTTTATACAAATCTTTATCAAAATCATAATATAGGCTTTTGCCTTCAAAACCACTATACGAACCAATGTCGTAAAACATCATACAATACGTTTTATAACGTTGTATATAGTTAAATAAAAACTGTTATATGAATATGGTTATGTAAAACCAAAACACGAACATAATATCAATAATAAGACCCCGTATTGCTAGTCAGGCAATATATTGTAATTCAAGGCGTATAGCAGTATTTTCGTTATTTGGATTATTATAAGCTGCATGACATTGTTACCTTACTATACCAAACAACGGGTAGCTAACCCGAAACTCAATTTCCCATCTAAGTTAGCGTGTCGTCACAAAAATCACGATATAGAAATCTTCTCATACATAAATTCGCTTACCAATCAATGTGGCACGACGGGGATCAACCGTCAAGGCGCGAACTGGGGTGATCGTCCCCAAATAGTACTATTATATGCATAAGCGTCTACCAAATCCCGGTAGTTCAAAATTCATGTTAATGGGACTTTTAGTTACGTAACCTAACTTTAATAATCCATTTTATTTCATAAATCGGGTCATATAATCATTCATCGGGTCATACAATCATTCGGGTCCAAATCAATAAACAAACAATCGGGACAACTTGTGTCCTATTTTATTAAAACTAACATGTTATCTCCCTCGCGGGTTTATAAAACATTTCATAAAAACATTTAAAAGAGTGCGAGGCTATGAAGTCACTTTGATTGGGAAAGGCGGTTATCGGCGATTTGGATGTACGGTACGTGCTTCAATCACGGAAACCTAGACAAATAATACTCGTCTTAGACTCTTGTCCAATGACTTTTTAAAAACAATAGCTATGTATACATATGATGATTCTCTAAATATGATGATGATCAAGTGGGATTGTACATCTTCATTTACCCATTATAGTGTTATGTGTTGGTAACTTTTTATACTAGTTTCACTAGTTTATCTTGTTTACATGTTAAGGCCCAATAAGCCCATTATAAGTCCATTACCTTATAGTAGTGCAATTACAATTTTATTATCAGGCCTATACTCACATGTTGGGCCCAAGGGGATTAAGCCCAATGAGTAAGTCCCAGTGTTTAGCCAACTTGTCGGGTTAATAGTCCAATAAGGCTATTTTGGCCCGTTAATGTCCATAAGTTATAAAGCTCGAGTTTTATCGATTTTTACTTGTTATATAAGTTTATACATCAGTATGTGAGTTTATAAAAGTTTACCTTAGACGGGTCCGACCGTCTAAGTTTTATTTAACAAAAACGATAATCTTTCGGTTTTAGCCGAAAAGACGTAAAACTTATGTATATAGTTTTATAACTTGGAAAAACATTTATACTTGTAATTAATATAAAATGTCTCATTTTAATATCAATATATATAACTTCATTTATAATTATTATTAGTAACTAGTGGGTTCTATATATGTATATTTTATAAATACATAATTTGAGTGCTTATATTATATACTATTTATTTTATAAAATCTGTCCTAAATATTTAGTCCACTAAAATGTCCATATCTAAAGTTCTAGAAGGAGATAGGACCCCAAATTTTTAAAGCAGAAACTACATGATATGTGCTTCATTTAACTCTTTTATAGCTACTGATGAATCAGCCTCTAAGTATTTTAATAAATTCGTCCAAAACAGTCTATGCAGATTTGCACTCCAATATTGTTTTGATCATATCTCACTCATTTTTAGGATTCCATTGTATGGCCAACTCTCACATGTGTATAAGACTTAATACTTACTGTATATTGATTCATCTATACCATTTTATCAGTTTAACAAATGGTTCTTTACTGTTTTTATACAGCCTAATAATTTAAGCAAGATTTTAACATTTTTACATGTAGTTTTCAATCTTTTTAACCATGTTTATCAACACATGATCCCCACACAACATTTTTATCATCATTCATCATCATATACATATACATAAATAAAGAAAATACAAGATTACATATTCAAAATAACAACAAGGATAGGAAGAACAATCTCTATACCACCAAATTGATGAAAAGATGGGGTTGATGATGAACAACACTTGGTTTTGAGTAACCAATCTTATGAGATATCAACACCACTTCTAGGATCACCAAGTATTTGTATACTTCTCCAAAAATCGGCCCTTGATCTCCATTGAAAGTCCTTGCTAGTTGTTAAAATCACTTCCAATCAACAAGTCGTCAAAAGGACATCATCATATGTGTGGATAACACATGATTTCATCGTTAACTTTTGATCAAAGTGGATGTTTTATGGTGGTGGTGGACGGCAATGGTGATGAGTGAGAGAGAAATGTGTGTGTTTTTCATGTATAGAAATGAAGTGAATGGTTTAAGCTTAGCTAGTCAGTGGTTTTGTTATTTTGGTCAAATAAAGAGGACATGTGTCCTTCCTTTACTTAATAAGTTGACACCTTTGAGGTGTGTTGGCTTATCTTAGCCATCCCATATTGGGGGTGGGGCAAAAATTGTTTTGTCTCATCCCCATTTATTTCCCGGTACTCCTCGATTCTAGTTTTCTCGATTTACGTGCCCTCGGGTTGTTTTACGAAAAATGTTTTTATAAATTATGAATCAACAACACAAAACGAATCTAATAAAAATTGTCTCATCAAAAACGGAGTTCAAAAACGTAAATACATAATCCTAGGGTTTCCGGTTTAGTCGTAAAGGATGTTACATTATTCACGTAAGTCCTAATCTCTTCTCGTAAATTTGTGAGTTTATGAACCAACACAAATTTAAAATCCCAAAAAAATATTCGCGGGTAAATTTATTACCTGAAATGTCGGACTGTCACCAAAAATGGTGTATGTAAACGTAAGCACGTAACGTAGAATCCTCCGGTTTAGACGTAGTTGATGTTACTTCAAGACGTAAACCCAAATTTCTTCCCATAAATGAGTGAGTTCATAATATAACATTTAAATAATGTTTTTAAATAATACTTGAGAATAAAATATTGATCATAAATTGACGGATTGTCACAGTTCATGTAAATCAACTCTGATGACGACGTCTTTCTCCCCACCCCATATGCTCTTTCAAATTATTTTAAGGTTTGTAACATGAATGAGAAACATAAGAGTTCATAACGTGATATAGGATGCATAGCTAGTAGTAGCCTTAAAGTATTTTTGGTTTCTTGGTTTATGTCGTGGGTGATCAAAGTCAAGGTTTAAAAACACAATTTAATATGATAAAAATGAAATAATATCAGTGTGAGGTTATAGAATATTTTCATAAATTCCAGTTTCAACTGTAACGCGATAAGTATGGGCAAGTATCTGGATTTAGATGTGATTTTATTGACGATATAAGAAACTATTCATTGTGTTATAATATGCCAGTGACAATCTTTCGAAACCTTCGAAACTTGGAGCGGATAAAAGTGTAACTTACTTCATGATTTTCTTGTTCTAATCCATATAAAGTTGACATAGACTTGCTAAATTTGTGAATGAGGAATAAGCGTCTAATATTTTGTTTCCATTCTAACGCTTCTGACTATCTCAAAATTAAAGTGGAAGATATCACACTAAAGTAAATTTGGAAATTCCATTATATCATTGGTCCTAGTCTTTTTAAAATATAGATACATGACTTAGCATATTTATTAAAACTCTAAATAATGAAATAAAATACAAACCAAATTTTTGGGTTTTACAACTCTTCCCTTTTAAAAAGAAAATTTCGTCCTCGAAATTAAAACAAATTTTACTTGTTTTACAGAAATAGTAGTAGGAACTGGTTCAGAGGACTTACTTGTGTCTTTGGATTGATCATCCCCGTCATTCACTTCATTTTCACTCTCCTTTTATTCCTTATCAACGTCTTTCTCTTTAGTACCAACATCACTTTCTTCTTCATCCTCATCACCTTTCTCAGATTCTTCGCCCTCAGTATCATAATCTTTACCATCATCACCATTCCCTTCTCCCTTACCATTACCATTATCATTATCATCATCCTCATCCCCATCAATATCCTCATCCTCGTCTTCCCCGTCATGCTCATCCTCTTCTTCCTCGTCGTGTTCCTCATCCTCATCATCTTCCTCATTCTTATCAGTATTTTCCTCCTCTTCATCCTCTTCCTCATCTTCATCATTGACATCCTCATCCTCATTTTCAGGCTCCTGACGTTTCCTTTTGTTTGTGGTTTGAGGAACTTCAGTGTCGTCCGATGTTGATGTGTTAGAAGCTTCCAGTATCACTTTATCAAGAGCTCTCTGCAGCTTGTGTTGAGCCTTTGTTTTTGGTAACTCAATCTTGGTTAATCGAGTCTCCAAAGTCTTCATTAACTCAAGGTCGATAAGGCCTTTTGTCAGCAATGCTGGAAGCTCTTGATGAACACATCACTTGACTTCACGTTGAATGATGTTAGTCATAGTATCATTAATGGAATCGATGAAGGCAAGGTTTTCTTTGTCACGTTCTTCCTTTTCTGCAATAAACTCCTCATGCTCCTCTTTAGATTCTTGACGCTGCCGTATATCTCCTGAAGTTTTGACTCATCATGTTTCTATTCTATGAGGAGTCTTGTATTAGGATTAGTGAACCTTGTCTCCATATGTGCAATATGTTTTGCCTGGTCTTGCAGCTGTTTTTGAAGGTTCAGAATGAATGGATCATTGACAGTGAGAAATTGATTGAAGGTGGATGGTAAGAGTTGTGAGGTGGTGGATGATACTTGCTGTGCTATGGATGGTGGAGGTGTAACCATAAGTGGTAGAGAGGTGGTGGATTGTACAAGTTGTGGGGTGGTGGTTGATACAGGTTGTTCGATGATTGGCGGTGGTGTTGGGATATTCATTTGGGCGATGGTTGGTACTGGTTGTAGGGTGGTGGTTGATACTGGTTGTAGGGTGGTGTTTGGTACTTGTTGTTCGATTGTCGGTTCAATAAGGGGAACGGTTGTCAAAACAATGCTGAATAATGGTGGCAGAGGAGGTGTTTGTTGTGTTTTGGGAGTCAACGTCAGGTGAGAGTCGTCTGATGCAACCATTGCTGATGGAGTGGGGAGTGGTTTACTAAGGTTGATGTCCCCGTACAGAAAATCAGTTTCCATCTCGTCTTCTCCCCCACGTTCTAGAGTTTGTTCTTCATAATCATAGTTGATATAATCCTCTAGGTGTTCATCATCTTGGAGTGATTGGTCTTTGGAAACATCCTCTATTCGATCTCTTGCTCTTCTTCATCAGTTGAACTATCTGGGTTTCCAAAAGCTTCCCGAACTATTTTTTCAGCAGTCTTTGATCTAGAACCACTACCGTTTTTCTTAGCAAGTGTTTCCAACTGACTCTTCTTAAGTGCTATTCTCATTCTTTTGTCTTCAGACAAGGATGCTATAGTATCTTCTTCCTCTTCCTCTTCATCGTGGATTTTCTCTTTCCCTTGGCCTTGCCTTTAGCTTTGGATGAAGAAGTCTTTTGGCGCTTGGCAATGTTTTTCTTCCTTTTACCCTTTTGCTGAGCAGATGGATCGTCTTTTGATTTGATCATTTGTGCCTCAATAGCTCTGAGCATTTGTTTGTATGGTTCACTCTCCTTGATCCCTTCATTGATCATGACATCGGGACTAGAGTTGGACGTAGCGAATATTTGTGGAAATCCTATCAACATTCAGATCCTCCATCAGATAGTCTCTAGCTGGTGTATGGTAAAAAAAATTTCCATGCTTATCAATGGAAGGCGTACTCTTCATGAAATAATTGATGATGAGCTTTGTGAACCGTGGAAATGGAAGGTGGTCCGAATTCTTCTTGGTGTTGGTGAAGTGATAACAAAATTCATCCCAAATAGTAAGGCGTAATCCACTTTAGCTCCAGTGTAGAGACCCCAAAATATATAAGCCTAAGGGGTCTCATTGTGTCTGATCCGCTAAACTTTAAAGTGAAGCACTGGATAATGATCGTGAAAATAGCTTTCCAAGGTTGCCCGATGTGTGAAGTGTGAAACTGAGATAGATTTCGGATCTCTCCCTCATAGTTCAGAGCTTGATTTACGCTAAGCATTTCAGTTTTCTTTGGGTAAGGCACATGTTGTTCGTCTTTGGCTAACTTAGGGAACTTGAGCAGCTTCCTGAATTGACTTAAGTCAAGCGTCATTTTCTTTTTATTGATCTTGAAGGTAATAGTTGTAAAACCCGTAAAAATAAGGTCATAATTTAATTCTACTTTCAATTATTTTGAAGTATTTAATAACGTTAAATATTATTATGTTTAACGGTTTAAATTGAAACCGATATTAAATATTATATTTTAATATTTTGACGAGTAACGAGGACTACTAGTGATCGCGATACCGACGGATGCCCACAATTTTATATTTCATTATCTATCGTTTCGATATTTAATACTTTCGACGATATCGTTTTAATTACGTATCGAGTCGTTATATCATTAGTTTTCGTGTGCGTTTAAATTTTAAGTATTTTTACGAAATCCGAGTCCCGTAAATATTTTCAAAAATTGACTAGTGATTATTTTCCACCTTTTAACTAATAATTTACATTTTTAGCCAAACTTTTGCCAAATTGCACTTTGGTCCCTACCCCACTAAATAAAATTTAAAAATTAAACACACACATCATTATTTTACTTCCAAAAATCTCTCTCTCTCTCCTTTTTTCTTCATTTTGCCGAAACACCAAAACACCCACCAAATCCATACCATTTTCAATTTAACTCAAGATTTAGGATGATTGGAGCTAAACTAAAACAAGACCCATCTTAGTTTTGATCTTGTGATCACATTGGTATGATTTTCTTCAACATGCATTAACATTTTTTTTCAAAAATTATTTTCTTGATGAACTATACTTGTTTGATCCAATTGGAAGGAATAAATAGGTGTTAATATTATTATATTACATAGTGGGGTGTTTGCATGTTTGAATTTTTGAGTTTAATTTATTTTATTTGTACATGCAAGTGATTTACAAGTGTTAGGATTGGTTTATGATGATATTAGAGTATATAAATGATCATTTCTATGGTTGGTTTCGGTCAAAAAGTTGATTTTGTACAAGATTTTGGTACCCATTTTATAGCAGTAGGTAAACTGAAAAATCCGAATTTTTATGTTTTGAAAATGACTTAACTTATAGCCTTGGGTTGTAGATAATTTCCTTAGCTTCGATTTGATATAAGGTAGAGCTTCTAGCTCAAAACGAGCGCGAAGTTATGATGTTTTGAATAATCGTGTACCGGGAGACGACTATCGACACTACATATAGTTGTTGTCGATATTTGGATCGAATCCCGGGGACTCTAAATGAAAGTTTTAAAATGTGTAACCTACTGATAATGAGGTATTTATTTATTAGGTTGAGTTTACTTTAAAACCCGAGTGTCGGTTTTGTAAACGGAGTCGTTTAAATAAGTTAAAACGGTCGTATGAAAAATTAACGCAAATCTGTCCGGATTTTGTGGTTTGAAAATGAGTCGAGTAAAGGACTTTAAAAGTAATTTCATTTGATAAAATTCTAGGAGGACTTTCTATATATAGTAAGTTAGTTTATCGAGTCGTTTCATAAACGGTTGACAAGTTTAAAAGGGGTAAATAAGCTAGTACATGTAGTATGTACCGGCGGATTTTGTTAAAAAGTATAAAATGGTAAAGTAAATGGGTAGTAAAGTGTAATGAAGTTATTTATCGTTTACTATCGAGTGTATTGTGGTTTTATGAGTTCGATTTTGATTTTATTAAGTATCATTTATTTCTCGAGTCTATTATTAAAGTACGCACCTCATTTGCTAGGTTGCGGTTATCGTGATTATTGGGCATCATCTATCGTCGGCGATCGTCTCATTACCACTATTGGCTAAGGTGAGTCTATAGCCTCGCTTTATACTAGTTATTAAATGATTTTAAACCCGCGAGGGGGAATACATGTTTTTATAAACTTAGAACACAAGATTTTTATGGTATGCTTTGTCCCTCTATGAATGGACCCGTGGTTGCCTTTAAATTGCATTAAGTGATTGCCTTTGTTAAAGCCTCAATTATGGACCGTTAACTAGCTTATGATGGGCTAGCCGCTAGTACAATTAATAGATCTATGGGGGAAGCCGCCCCGGTTCAGTTTGTGTGGACTTGTCACAGAAGCTTAGGCCCGACCTCCACACTGTTTGGACATATTGTATTGAGAAGTCAGGTATACGGCAATGTACCAAAAATCTGGAGGTAACCGACAATTAATAAATCTCCTGTCTTATCAGACCTCTAAAAGGAGTGTTTAAGGGCTCGGTTCCATGAGCTTATTGCAATTTATGCTATATACAATTATCATTGTTGATGCAAATTATTATTTGATGCTTATAAGCATGCCACAAACTTATAATCTTTGCTTGTGTTCAAATTGATTACATAAACCTATAGATTCACTCGGCATTTTTGCTGATTGTTTTACTCACATGTATTTCAGGTAATCAAGAAGTGGAAGCTTGGAGGTCACGAGAATGAAGTTGTGCACTGCTATGTTGTTCAAACTCTTTGATTTATTTATCGTTTCATTTTTTTTTAAACAAACTAATATGTTGTTTTAACTTATCTTTTAGTAACGATTACTTGGGACTACGCTACTCTGATAATTGTTTTGGGAACGATAAATCTGAAACGTCTCTTTTCGAGTCGTTCTTTATAAATTATGTGTTGTTGTATCATTGTTTAGCACCCAAAGATGTATTCCGCTGCGTGTAAATTTGGGGGTGTTAAAGATTGGTACCAGAGCCATGAGTTATAGAGAACTAGGTCTTTATTTTAAAAACCTAAACTATAACTGTCAGTTTTTATTTTTCAAAGAGTCGGTGCACCGGACTTCGCGTGACTTCAGGTTCAAGCTACTTCTGAGATTACAATTTTAGTATACGTTATTACGTATACCTTATTGCCAAGTATTTATAAATAAATACTATGATCCACTTATGGATATATATTTATATCTAGGATTTTTTTATCGATATATATTTATGTCGTTAAACTTTTCGATAAAAGTTTATCATTTATTAATGATTAACTTAAATAAATACATTGAATTTTCAAGATCTTTCTGTATTTATTTTTGAAGTATTTAAATTGCTTTTATTGCAAATTTTATATTATGACCTTACATACCTTCATCTGCGCGCGTTACTTTTATTGCTTAACCCTTTGAGATATCTATATAGATATCCAAATCGTCTTCCGACTGTTTGTGTTTAGACGTCTTGAAACGTAATTTCTAGACCATTGTGTAGCTCAATGTGCCCTTGGAATAGACTAACCGCTATCGTGTGAGTCACACATTTTGAAATATTTCTTATAATCGTGTTGAATAATATCATGGTTTTTCATAATATTTTGTTGATTTTTATTATCGTTTTATACGACATACGAAGATTTAATTCGTCGCCCATTTATATGTATCGACTCCGAGGTGTATTGTTCGCTTATATGTCGGTAACGTCATCGTAATTTTATAAATCATCGTCTAGATTATGGCGCTAGATTGGGATACGATTTTACTTATATAAAATGGTATCATTTGTTTTTCATTAACCTTCTTGCTCTCGGAACGCAACTCGTTAATGTTCCATTCTTTTCTTGTTATGTTTTGTGCTTTTGACAATCGTGGCACCAAGGAGATTTGCCTACATTGCACCTTGAAACTTAAATTATGAACGTCAATTGCCGTTTTGCTTCCTAAATTTCGTGTTGAATATCTTGAAGCATCTTATGTCATTCATTATATTATATTTTTATTTGATGCTCATTATGAGATTTATTGTTCATTGTTGTAAAATCCACAAGACATGTGTGTATATATATTTTGAGCCGTTAAGAAGTGTCGAAAAATACATTTTATGCAAAAACTGTAGGGGGTGTATAAACAGGTCAGAACTTAAAAGTAAAACCTGCGTTTTTAAAATAAAATAGTCAAACCTGCACAGAACTTGTAGGGGTATTTTGGTCATTTTATATTGGGTTTCAGGTCTCGGGTAAAACTAGAAAGTCGTCTGAAACGCCGTTTTGCATCAAAATGCTTTAGACTCCGAGTCTTGGAGATGTCGTTTATCGGGTCAATTAATCGGCTTACATTAAAAAGTTAAATCTGATAAAAAAAAAAAAAAAAAAATATCAGAACATGAGTTTTAAACCTTTCTAAGAAGATTTGAGTTCACTTGAGATCGTAAAATTTTAACGAATATTATTTTACAACTAACGAATACTAGTTGCATGTGAAAATGTTTAAAAATAGAAACAGTACAGGATTAGCAATTACCGGATTAATGGTGTAATTTGAAAATGAATAATATACTTTCTTAAAAGCATATTGTGTCGAGTATCTTAAATAGAATACACATGTGGATTGATTTATTTTTTTTATATATATGACTCATTTGTCATTCGATGTTATTTTATTTTCGTTTTCTTCTAACCTTCCACTGACTTGGGATGAGTTTTGAAGTTTTGTCTTCACATTCTTCGTCGATATTTTATCGCGTGTCTCATGGCGTTTTCGTCTAAACCTTATAACCTTTTGAAACCTTAACGACTTGTAACCATTTCATTGGTTGTTTTATGAGCTACTATTTGCCACTTTTTGCAAACCTTTGGCTACTTTATACGTTGTCATAATGTCACTTTATAAATAAATCTGATATTGTTTTACGATTATTTTCACCAATTATTTTTACTTTGGTCTTATAAAATACTTTTCGTAACATTAAAAGTTGCTTATTGAGTATCTCACAAATTACTTGTATCCTATAAATTTATAAACTATTTTTAAATTCCATTTTACAAATGGCATGGTTTATATAAACATAAGAAACGTAATACTTTTCGGCGAAATGAAGCACTGCATTGCTAGCCCTAAATTATACATGGCCTGATCACCTATGTCTAATTTAGAAGGAGCCATGCTAGGCTGAATAGTAGTCACCTTAAAAATCTTGATAATAATTAACTTTTTACTTGTAATTATGATAAAGATAAATAAAATGAAATAAAGTGAAAAGAAGTTTTGAAAACCTTCATATTTTATACAAATAGCGCATTTTCTATGCATCCGCATACGTTTTCTTACCTTTTCTTGAATGAATTACACATTTACGGGTACGTTTTTACTCGATGATTGTTTTTCTACTTGTTACTTCATTTTGTCTTGTAACTGATTTCTTTTGACCGTTCGTCTAATTACTGACTGTTGTAAATGACTTGAAAGTCTCGATGTTTTATCGTTCCTTCTCGTCCAATCTTCTTTATGCGACTGGGTAGATATTGGGAATGTCTCCGCACGTGAATAATGAATTATCACTAGAGTGATTTCCGTATATCCGGGATGACGTCCGTCACTCTCGTTTGTCTCGAAATCCACTCTTGTGAACCGTGCTTTGACTTATCTCTTTAAACACTAACATCGTTCATTCGATTTGTTTTAATTACAAGTGATTATTAGGAATTTTCTTTGATTAAAATTTTTGTATGGATCTTATTTCCGATCGTGTAACGACCACCGCTAAGTTAACGAACTGATATTGGTGAACCATCGACCGCACTAACAAAATTGACAACTTGTTTAATCTATTATTTCTTATCGTCTTACCATCGACGCCTTTATTTTATTATTCTCTTTAAGAATTCATACGACATCTGCTTCGTCCTCTTTTGTACCGTTGATTTCGTACTAATTGTTGACCATTATTTCCATTCGTATTCGTTTGTTATCTTGTCACATTTCGAAACCCGAATATATCCCATGTTTATATTGGAATAATAAACACCTTTATGTACTTCTACAACGTATTATAAAATTTTATGGAACTTTTATACATTTTCCAATGATTTTTAATTATCGAAATAACCATCACAAGTAAAAGGTCAAATTTATACATCATATTTTGTATAACTAAAACTAATATTTAAAATGAAATCATGTTCTATCTATTGAAGTAATTGATTTATCATACTTTACATTTAATATAATGAAATTACCAGTTTAATTTATATTCCTAATAATGATTTAATCTAGAAATTATATTTTCTAATTGTAACTATGAATACGAGTTTAATTAATAAATTCATGTCAATCTTTCAAAGTTTCTTAAGACAACCAAAATAAATTATGAAGCTATTTAACTTCTATTTTTAATATATCATCTTTATCAAGAAAGTACCTCAATTGAATTTTAAGGTAATACCAAATCCGGGATAGATAATTGTGACAAATGTTACTTTAATGTTAATATATAATTCATTCTTCGCTCTCATTGTTCTAGTATTGCGAATTATTATGTTTTATGGTTACGTGATTCGAGATCCCTCGTCGATCGTCAACCTTAGATCATTTTACCACATCTTGTCCGTTTATGTGTTTATTGAATTCATTTTTATCTCGTTCTATTCCTCGTATTGAAGATCACTATTTTATTCTGTGTTTACAATGAATCTCGGGAAGCAGTGTATAAGAAGAAATGATAAGTGTCACCAGGATCTATGCGTGTACTTGTGGTATGATTGAGGACCGAATCTCTTAATGAATAGAGTTAACAAATTCGTTACGACCTCGAGGAGTATGTTGAAGCCGACACCGCAAGTGGAAAGACTCTTGAGATCAAGTAGTTATTATCAAGGGTTCGTTCAAGGTTTTCTCGATGATTAACGGTTGAGATCTATAATCGATGTTTATGTTCAACCTTTTTTTTTATGTACATATATGGTGTGTGATCTAGTCAAATGATCGTAAGTTGTGAGAACTTGAGACGGCATCATCCGACGACGTCCGATCATGTAGAACACATATTATGTAATATCTTTTTGACTTTCAACGACGATATTTATCGAGACTTTAATGCGCATTGGCGAAAGTGAGATGATGTCTTTGTATTATCTTTTGAGTAGGGAACTGCGTGTGAGGACCCTCCGATGAGAAAATGTTTTTCTTGTTAGTTCTTTTTGATGTGTGTCCATGACTATCCGGCCGATGGATATCCTTTAATTTGCAACATTCTTTTTAACTCGACTTACCCGTAAACCCTGTCACCTATTCTTGTCGTCGAATGAGCTTCGTGTGATTTATAAAATTTTCATGTGTCGAGCTTGACGGGTGACTGGTCGATAAGGATTTATTTATTCCTTTTTGGTGAGATACAACTTGACGACAAGTTGCGTTTTGTAAAAGAACCAGTGGAGATCGTGGATCGAGATACACGTGGGAACGTAAGGACTTCCTATTAAGGAATGCCCTCATCCTTCCGGGTAGTGAACAACTCGTGTATGAGGCGAGTTGAGCGCCGGGACGTCGCTCCCTTAAGGTGGTGAGGATGTAAAACCCGTAAAAATAAGGTCATAATTTAATTCTACTTTCAATTATTTTGAAGTATTTAATAACGTTAAATATTATTATGTTTAACGGTTTAAATTGAAACCGATATTAAATATTATATTTTAATATTTTGACGAGTAACGAGGACTACTAGTGATCGCGATACCGACGGATGCCCACAATTTTATATTTCATTATCTATCGTTTCGATATTTAATACTTTCGACGATATCGTTTTAATTACGTATCGAGTCGTTATATCATTAGTTTTCGTGTGCGTTTAAATTTTAAGTATTTTTACGAAATCCGAGTCCCGTAAATATTTTCAAAAATTGACTAGTGATTATTTTCCACCTTTTAACTAATAATTTACATTTTTAGCCAAACTTTTGCCAAATTGCACTTTGGTCCCTACCCCACTAAATAAAATTTAAAAATTAAACACACACATCATTATTTTACTTCCAAAAATCTCTCTCTCTCTCCTTTTTTCTTCATTTTGCCGAAACACCAAAACACCCACCAAATCCATACCATTTTCAATTTAACTCAAGATTTAGGATGATTGGAGCTAAACTAAAACAAGACCCATCTTAGTTTTGATCTTGTGATCACATTGGTATGATTTTCTTCAACATGCATTAACATTTTTTTTCAAAAATTATTTTCTTGATGAACTATACTTGTTTGATCCAATTGGAAGGAATAAATAGGTGTTAATATTATTATATTACATAGTGGGGTGTTTGCATGTTTGAATTTTTGAGTTTAATTTATTTTATTTGTACATGCAAGTGATTTACAAGTGTTAGGATTGGTTTATGATGATATTAGAGTATATAAATGATCATTTCTATGGTTGGTTTCGGTCAAAAAGTTGATTTTGTACAAGATTTTGGTACCCATTTTATAGCAGTAGGTAAACTGAAAAATCCGAATTTTTATGTTTTGAAAATGACTTAACTTATAGCCTTGGGTTGTAGATAATTTCCTTAGCTTCGATTTGATATAAGGTAGAGCTTCTAGCTCAAAACGAGCGCGAAGTTATGATGTTTTGAATAATCGTGTACCGGGAGACGAGTATCGACACTACATATAGTTGTTGTCGATATTTGGATCGAATCCCGGGGACTCTAAATGAAAGTTTTAAAATGTGTAACCTACTGATAATGAGGTATTTATTTATTAGGTTGAGTTTACTTTAAAACCCGAGTGTCGGTTTTGTAAACGGAGTCGTTTAAATAAGTTAAAACGGTCGTATGAAAAATTAACGCAAATCTGTCCGGATTTTGTGGTTTGAAAATGAGTCGAGTAAAGGACTTTAAAAGTAATTTCATTTGATAAAATTCTAGGAGGACTTTCTATATATAGTAAGTTAGTTTATCGAGTCGTTTCATAAACGGTTGACAAGTTTAAAAGGGGTAAATAAGCTAGTACATGTAGTATGTACCGGCGGATTTTGTTAAAAAGTATAAAATGGTAAAGTAAATGGGTAGTAAAGTGTAATGAAGTTATTTATCGTTTACTCTCGAGTGTATTGTGGTTTTATGAGTTCGATTTTGATTTTATTAAGTATCATTTATTTCTCGAGTCTATTATTAAAGTACGCACCTCATTTGCTAGGTTGCGGTTATCGTGATTATTGGGCATCATCTATCGTCGGCGATCGTCTCATTACCACTATTGGCTAAGGTGAGTCTATAGCCTCGCTTTATACTAGTTATTAAATGATTTTAAACCCGCGAGGGGGAATACATGTTTTTATAAACTTAGAACACAAGATTTTTATGGTATGCTTTGTCCCTCTATGAATGGACCCGTGGTTGCCTTTAAATTGCATTAAGTGATTGCCTTTGTTAAAGCCTCAATTATGGACCGTTAACTAGCTTATGATGGGCTAGCCGCTAGTACAATTAATAGATCTATGGGGGAAGCCGCCCCGGTTCAGTTTGTGTGGACTTGTCACAGAAGCTTAGGCCCGACCTCCACACTGTTTGGACATATTGTATTGAGAAGTCAGGTATACGGCAATGTACCAAAAATCTGGAGGTAACCGACAATTAATAAATCTCCTGTCTTATCAGACCTCTAAAAGGAGTGTTTAAGGGCTCGGTTCCATGAGCTTATTGCAATTTATGCTATATACAATTATCATTGTTGATGCAAATTATTATTTGATGCTTATAAGCATGCCACAAACTTATAATCTTTGCTTGTGTTCAAATTGATTACATAAACCTATAGATTCACTCGGCATTTTTGCTGATTGTTTTACTCACATGTATTTCAGGTAATCAAGAAGTGGAAGCTTGGAGGTCACGAGAATGAAGTTGTGCACTGCTATGTTGTTCAAACTCTTTGATTTATTTATCGTTTCATTTTTTTTTAAACAAACTAATATGTTGTTTTAACTTATCTTTTGGTAACGATTACTTGGGACTACGCTACTCTGATAATTGTTTTGGGAACGATAAATCTGAAACGTCTCTTTTCGAGTCGTTCTTTATAAATTATGTGTTGTTGTATCATTGTTTAGCACCCAAAGATGTATTCCGCTGCGTGTAAATTTGGGGGTGTTAAAATAGTCTTCTTCGATAACTGTCTGCCCTGTGAGATTGATGTTGTTGCCCAAAAGTCCTGCATGTAAACTTTAGGGACTGATGCAGTGGCTCTTAAAGCATCTTTCAGTGGGGACATGTCCAGGATATCCATTTCGACTTTGAAGGCTGCAAAAGTTGGATCAAAATCGTCTTTCAGATGAAGATTGTTCTCTACAAGTGGCAGCCTATCACTGAGTGGAACGAGTTCGAGATCTAGTTGTTGTTATTGTTCTTCGGTGATCGAAATTTTCCTACTTAGATAAACAACATGTGCAAATGATAGATAAAAGAATATATCATACATTATGTAATTATTTAGCATGGAAAAACGTGTCAAGTCACATAAATTTGCTTGATGATGGTATCTAAGAATAAATCCTAAGTCATTTTATACTTATCATATCAAATGGTATCGGATTAAACTTAGAGTAACATGCATTATGTCAAATTTGAAAAGAATCAACACTTAGCAATTTTTATGTTTTAAAACTCTTAATCTGGAAATGTTCATATTTAAACATCTCGCAATACTTGAACCAATACATATGTCGCAATGATGAAAATTTGAGACATTTCGCAATGTCTTGAACAGTTCAAATGTCGCAATGTCTAATCATTTCGCAATGTCACTAAGCCTTTTCCGCAATGTCCTAAGTTCACACTTTTCTCAATGTCAAATATATCTCGCAATACCACCCTATCTTTTTGCAATGTCACTAGGACATAATCTTCACATTTCGTAATGTCAGTGTACCACATGTGTCGCAATGTGAATCAAACATGATATTTCGCAATGTCACCTCGAGTATATTTTTCACAATGTCACAAATCATACATTTGGCAATGTCATGGCGGATATTACCAAGTGATATCTGTTTTGATTAATTACGAAACCATCATCGTGTTTTAATCAAAAGTAAGCAAAACCCATGTTTATCTATCCTATTAGATCGATTCCCCCTTACCAATTTCAGTTTATATCACCTAAAAAAATTCGACACCCTAATTCGATAGATTAGAGATTTGGGTTTGTTGTCAATGGGTTAAGCATATAAGGAAAAAATCAATAGATTAACATATTTTTGGCAATACGTTATTTCGATTATGAGCAGATTTGGTGAAGAAAAATGATTTCTTGAGATGAAACGACAATGGCAGCAGTGATAGTGGGGGAAGTATGTGTTTTGTATTTCTGAGAAATGAGAGAAACGGGGGGGGGGGGGGGGGGGGGGGGGGGGTTGTTTGACTTTGGTCAAATGATAAGCCAATTTGCAAAGTTTGCAATTTTGGTCCCCCTGTTTTGATCCAAGTATAAACAAAGGACATAACTCCCGTTATCTCTTACCTTTCTCGATAACACGTACCCATAACTAACGCACCTAACTTATATCTTTTATGGAACAAAGTCACAAAGCTTATCACCTAAGGCACATAACATCTTAACATGTAAGGCACATACCAAGCAAATATGATATTAAACAAAAAACGTTTTGCATTTGTCTGAAAAACTTTTTGAAGACGAATTCAATTCCAAAAAGATTTAATATTTTCTCATCCTTAAACACTGACCCGTTTTCTATTTAAAGAGCTGTAGTCATTGTTTAAAGAGTCAAATACCCATGAAGACATTTTCCGTTTAAGTGTTTTATAGAAATGATTCTGGTGGCAATAAAATTTCTCTTATTTTAATCAAACAAATGCACTGAAGCATACATAAATTTGTGTTAGACCAAGTTATAAAGTAAAATTGATCCCTTACAAGGTTTTAAAGTAAATCTTGTCTGAGAAAATTAATTCCCATTGTGAGCCAACGTTTTCAAAAGAAACACGTGACTTTAAGGCGAAAAGCGGGTTGCAGTCAGAAATAACTACAAGCCATATGGGCATGTTTTAAAATATGTACAACTTTTATACGGACTCTATTTATGCTCCGTGTCAATTATAATCGACATTTATAAGGCCATAAATATTACCGTACTAAAAGACATGCCCGATTTAAAATGAAAATTATTTTTGGATTTTCTTGATTTTATATTTTTTATGGTTTTTGTAAGGTTTTATATTTTGTATTTTTTCTTTTTGGTGGTTTATATATATACGATAATATACATGATCATGATAAAAGGATACTCTAGAATAGTTTACCAACACTATTCTACAGATTCTTCTACCAACTCCTGAAGAGTCGTCGGTGAGAATGATTTCATGCCCAGCTTGTCGATCAAAAACTCGATACGTCCTCGACCTAAAGCCTTTGTGAACATGTCAGCCAGCTGATACTCAGTGTTGACAAAATACAGCTCGATCACTACATTTTCCACTTGTTCTTTGATAAAATGGTAGCTACATCAATATGCTTTGCCCTGGAATGTTGAACGTAGTTGCAGCAAAGGGCAATGGCGCTTTTATTATCATAGTACATTGGAATTTTGTTGAATCCAAGACCGTAGTCAGTCAATTGTGATCTTATCCATAGAACTTGAGCACAATAACCAGACATGGCAATGTATTCAGCCTATGTACTTGATATCGCAGCGCTTTTCTGCCTTTTGGATGCCCAACTAATCAGTCTATCTCCAAGAAGTTGCACACTATCAGAAGTGCTACGTCTAGTATCTTGACACCCAGCATGATCTGCATCTGCAGAAGATATTAGTGCAATGGAGGAGTCTTTCGGATACCATAGACCACGATGAAGTGTTCCTTTAAGGTACCTAAAGATCCTTTTCACAACATGTAATTTCTTTTCGGTAGGCCGATCCTGATACCGGGCACACATGCATATAGCAAATTGCAAATCAGGCCTGCTAGCAGTCAGATAGAGAAGGGTACCGATCATTACACGATAAAGTTTAGGATCAACAGCAATCCCATCTCTATCTTCATCTAACTTGGATTTCTCCACCATTGGAGTATCCACGGGGTCACGGTTTACAAAGTGATACTTTTTCAATGATTGAAGAGCATATTTGGATTGATTAATGAAGATGCTTCTGGGATTTTGATAAATGTGTAACCCTAAGAAAAATGAAAATTTTCCCATCATCGACATCTTAAAGCGTGTGGACATGATTTACTCAAAATGGCCAGACAGTCTTTGAGTAGTGGCAGCACATATTATATCGTCAACATAAAATTGTACCAATATCATGTCGTTGTCTTCCTTGATAATGAACAATGTCAGGTCCACTTTGCCTTTGGAGAAGCCTTCCGAGATGAGATAAGATGATAGGAGATCGTACCACGCGCGTGGAGCTTGATTCAACCCATAAAGAGCCTTCTTGAGCTTGTACACATGGTTAGGATACTCCGAGTTGACGAATCCATTCGGCTGGCTTACATAGACATCTTCCCTTAATTCACCATTAAGAAATGCAGTCTTAACATCCATTTGGTAGACGATCATATTCATGTGAGAAACATAAGCAAGGAATAATCAATTGCCTCCAATCTTGCAACAGGATCAAAGGATTCTTCAAAGTCAATAGCCAATGCTTGTTTGTAACCTCGAAAAACCAATCTAGCCTTGTTCTATAAGACACCACCCAACTCATCGAGCTTAACCTTAAAAACCCACAACAAAGTAAGATGTCGACTTTATCGGGTAAAGGAAGTAATTACCATACTTTAAGTCGCTGGAATTCATTAAGTTCCTCTTGCATGGCTTCATTTCATGAAGATTATGTCATAGCTTGTTGCCAAGTTTTAGGTTCAACTTCAGAGTGAAATGCACCAAAGTAGAAGTATAATGCATGCTCTTGTAGTTGATGGTGTGTTAAGACTGTTCGATCGATGTCAATAATGATATTGTGGATTAGGTGATCCTTTGTCCATTTGGTGTTGTGATTTTCAATCCGTGGTGGTCTGGAGTGAACGATTGCAGGAGCTTCCTCTGAGGTTGACGCATCGTTGGGGTTTTCGGGTATTTGTAAACCAAAGAATGGAAGCTCTTGTAGGTGAGCAATTTCCAAATCGTGATCATCATAATCATCTTCAACGTCATCAGGAACAAGTGTTGGTGTTGATTCGGGTGTAGTTTAAGAATTGTTGGGGGATGGTGCATCCGGTTCAGTAGTGACTGTAGATGCATCAGATTGATTTCTATTGTCTTGAGCAACAACTTCGGGAATCGGAGCTACTACTTTAGGTACTGGAGAATCATCACTTGGAGGATCCAAGAATTCATCAAACATAGGTTGAAATAACTCATCTCACTCGAGCCTTTTAGGTGGTGTAATTGATGGAGAAGTAGGATTGTTGGGAATTAATCCGGAACTAATAGTACCGCTTCCCATCTCATGAAGTACGGGTTCAGAGCTTCGTTGCTCAGAAGCCATCGTTGTCAGCTCATCGAAATCGACATCAATAGTTTCTATTATCTTTCTAAGACAAAGGTTATAAATCTGGTAAGCTTTCTTTGCGGGTGAGTAACCAATGAAAATTCCTATATCAGCCTTTGGTTGAAGTTTGCCCAAATTCTCACTATTTGTATATGGATAACAAAGTGCACCAAATACATGAAGAAATGTTACATCGGGTTTACGTCCATGAAGAAGCTCATATGGTGTTTTTCCATGGCGCTTATGAATGATAGAGAGGTTTGGGTATAACATACGGTTTCCACTACTTCAGACCATAAGAATAAAGGAGAATTCGCATAAATCAACATAGTTCTAGCAGGTTCCATAAGTGTACGATTACGTCTTTCCACGACACCGTTTTGTTGTGGAGTACGAGCAACAGATATTTCGTTTGAAATGCCAACCTCTTCATAGTAGTCCCGCAGAGTTTGATTAACAAACTCAGTTCCATTATCCGTTCGAATGCGTCGAACAGTAACATTGAGACGCACTTGGATCATCTTAAGAAATTTGATAATAAATCCTGGTGCTTGATCCTTTGTTGCTAAGAACTTTACCCATGTAAACCTTGAAAAATAATTCACCATGACGAGGATGTATTTTCTTCCACTCACACTAGCCGTACACATTGGCCCACAAAATCATCCTCCATGTGTAAAAGATGTAGAATATCCTGGTTGGTGTCTTTAGCTTTAGGTTTGTAAGATTTCTTGGTGCTTTTCCCCAATGAACATGCGGAACATAAATGATCCTTTTTAAACATTAGCTTTGGAAGACCACGAACAAGTTTGTTTTTAGCCAAATGGTTAATTGCATCAAAGTTAAGATGAGATAATTGTTGATGCCACAACCATGACTTGGTCTTAGATGCTTTCGAGAGAAGGCATACAAGAGAAGCAGCCATCATTTTTTGAATAGACAGTGTGTAGGGATTATCCCCTCGGGAACCATTTAACAAATCATTTCCTGCAAGATCACGAATGAAGCAAGTATGTTGTCGAAAATCAACCTCAAGGTTTGAATCATAAAATTGTCCCACTGAGAATAAGTTATGACCAAGTCCTTCCTAATAATACACCCTTGAAATCGTGACATTCCCAATCTGATATTCGCCATAACCCATGATCTTTGCAATATGATCATTACCAAATTTCATCGAGTGATTTCCGGTCATGTGCTTGGAGCACCCAGAGTCCAAGTACCAGAGCATGATTTGGACCACCTAAAAATATCACCAGACAAAGACGATGTATCGGAATCTAATTGTTCCCCTGTGTTAGCTGGTACAGATATAGTTATCTTTGATTTGCTATCAGAAGAGTTCTTAGGTTTCCAAATTTTCTTCCTAGATGTCGGCTTAGATTCTAGTTATCTAAGATCCTCAGGTACTTCTTCACTGGTAGGCACAATAGTAGACGCAGACCTATTTAAAGGGTGCTTTTTCCATTTTTTAATGCTAGAGTTCCTATTTAAAAGACGCAAAGGCCTAACTTCAGTGGATGTGATCTTAGTTAAAGGGCACTTAGTTTCACTTGTAGTAAAGGTCCTACTAGTGGGTTGCCATTGCCATCCAACTTGGGTGAATTTCTTCCCCGTTGGAGTCCATTCAAGATTGTTCCTAATAGCATACATTACATTAACATAGTCAACAAGGCCTAAATCATGACACTGAGAAAACATGCATTCATTACAATTCCATCATCTCAAATTAAAATTCACTTTGCGCTTAGGCTTCTGCATAGAGGTAGAGCTTTTTGTCTTCGCTACATGATTCTTTTTATTCAAATCTGAAATAACATTCCTAGGGTGAACTTCTACTTTCTTCTTTATTGTTCTACTATTGAAAGGCTTGATCCTATCTTTCTTTACTCTAGATCCTTTAGCCTAAGTAGACGCATTTACTCCTGTAGAAGGCAAGGGAACATTAGTGGCAAATTTTGATTTAGCCTTGATGGGTGTGCTTAAAGTAGGCTTAGCTCCTAGGGTCGTATTGAACGGATTCATGGCAATGGTGGGGGGTTGTTGCTTAAGTGGTGCAGAACTCGGTGGGCATGTGAAGTTAAGATATGATAGGCAACATCGAACCCGCTTAATATACAAATGAGCAACATTATACTCGTTGTTTGTAGGATCAGATTCATTTAAGTCATATAAAATATCCTTTGTAAGAAGAACATGCCTAATTGGCTTTTTCATATAATCCATGTAAACCATTTAGTTTTTCTTAAGGTCTGGGTTCTTACAAAACAACCACTTCTTTTGTTTTTGGAACACTAGAGGTCGGAGCAGAGATTGTAGTTGCATTATCAACAACTTCTTGTCCTTTGATTTGAAGTGTCTCCTTTAATTCAGCTAAAACAATGTTTTTATCTATGAGCTGAATATTTAAGTGAGGGATTTCCTCACACTTCTGGTTCAGTTGGTCAACAAGTGGATTTTGCTCTGTGGCATTAAAAGCGGAGCATTCTTCTATTGAACTAGAAATTTGTGAGACACCCTGCTTTACTTTTTCAAACTCCCCTAGCATAGAAGTAATTCTATTTTCTAAGGCATGGTTTTTATTCTCTGCAGCCTCTAGTTCCACTTTCTCTTCTAGTGACTCTCTCTTAAGTCTCATAATTTCTTCCTCTAATGCCGAAACCACCTGCATCATCTTGTCAGTTGTCTCGACGTTGTTTTCACAATCACTTGTTTTGGAAAGAGTTTCCTTTTTGGATTGTTGTTCAATTTCAAGAGATATACCATGCTGTTGAAGCTCGTCAAAACATTTTGAAAGTGAGTTATAAGAATCTTGAAGCTTTAAAAATTCAGCGTTAGATTCGTGACAAGAATGATTATCTACATCATTTACAGGTTCAATAATATTCATATAGAGATCATGCACATCGTCACATTTATTCACAACAAATCTAATCGCATTTGCACAATTAATAGTAAAACCTTGCATCACATCGAGAGACACCACTTGTTCCAAGAATCGGTCATATTCGGACAAAATCTTTTCTTTCTCTATTAAATTTTCCTCATAAGCATCATCCATTTCATGGAAAAAATTTTGAACTTGAGCCATTTCGAAATTTAGATCATCTCCGAGATCTAGAAAGCCCTCTTTAAGATTTTCTACAAACGGATCGATCTCTTTCTCAAACACCGATTTCATGTGTTCGAAAGCCCATTCTCCGGCGGTTTGAGCCGTTGGAGTAGTACATTCCTTAATGACCTTGTCAAAACCGGTAAAGTATCCTCTAATCTCTTTCAAGCTTAGCAATACTGTACTTACCAGTGGAAGACCCTTTGGAATTTCCCTGGGTTCATTCGGGTTTATAAGTGTAGGAAATATACTAGGGTTTTCTCTAGTAGACATATAAGTTGGTGTATAGATAAATTCCCTTTATATATTAAAGCGAGTTCTAAAATCCATTTTTGCATACTCTTGATTAAGTTTATCATAATCAAACTTAGGATATTCCAAAAGCATTTGTGACCTATTCTCGTCAACTAGTGATATATACTCGGAATAACCCAAATTACTAATCGGATCTAAGACCAAACCTAATGTTGTTGCATCATAAAGTCGCGGGTTGTGGTTAAGAGCTTGCTTTGCATAACCCGGGTTAGGTGGCAGGTCTGTTAGACGCGATAGAGTAAATTCCTTAAAAGATGAATGAAACAAATGTACTAAATATGAAGCGGAGTATTGTTTTAAAATAATATTTTTAGTCTTTTTAATTTTCTCAGACGCATTAATTTCCGTTTCAACCTTTTTAGACTCGAGAATTTTGAAAACCGTTTGCAGTTTTTGAAAATTAATAACGACTAACTCTTTTTCTTTAAGTTCTTTTGAAAGATTTGCTCTTAAATGTTCAATCTCTAGCAAGTTATCCATTTGGACTTTCCTAAACTTATCAAACTCTAGATTAGCTAAGTTATTGGGTTGATGGAGTTAATTCCATGGTTTGAACCTTTTACTTGTACAAAGCAAGCTCGGCAGATAAGGTCAGATTAACACTTAGGGTTTCAAGTACCGTCTATTCATTTGACCAAGCATAGATGCTGACACCATAACCAAATCTTGTTGAGCAGGAGAATTCATAGTCGTAATAGCTCCCGGTTGTGTTTCACTCAAAGTGTGGGGACTTGCATTGATATTGTTATTATTGTTTGTCTCCACGTTTGAATTACGAACCACTGGAGGCTCTTCCAAATACTGAGACGCTTGCTCAACTTGATAAGGTACAATACTAGTATCATTGGTAGTATTTGGTACCTCAGAGATTTGGACAGACCCATACAGCGAGAGATTTTCCATAAGAGCTACCTTGGCGGTGTTGTAGGCATCACAGTCGGAATCATATGCATCAAGATCATCGCATTAATATGCTACATTGTGTGTAAAAGCTGCTGTGAGTCCTTCATTATCCGCAACTCCTGGATTTGCTAGAAATGATAACTCCTCTTCATCTAGCTCACGACCATTTTCTTGAGCTTTTACCAACATGACCTTCTCCTCAAACCACGAAGCATCCCTTCTCCTTTTGGTTTTCTTACACTCCCTAGCCATGTGTCTTTCCCCTTTGAAGTTGTAGCAGATAATCATCTTCACTTTGCCAATGGTGTTTACTCTAGGAGCAGTGTTAAATGGGCGTGTACCGGTACTTGATGAAATTGGTCTCCCTTGAAGTGGTTGCACCGTAACTCTACCGTCTTGAATTGTTGCTTATTGACGAGAGTTAGAAGAATTTCTCAACTGATTATATGTTGGAGATGGTCCTCTTTAACCTCTTTTGTTCAGCGTTTGATTTATATAGGCAGACATTTGTGCTAGTACATCAGTAGGATTATCCCCTTATTTGACTCAGGAATTGGAACCTCATCATCGCAGTAGAAAACTGGTGCTGGTGGATCTGCATACACACTTGAGGGAGTACTGACATGTTGTGAATAGTAGGGTTGAGGAACTTCTTGTTGCTGGTAGGTGATAGCAGGAGTTGTAGGTGGTTGATAAGGAGAGTATTGTTGTTGAGCATATGGTGATAGATGTGAGTCATGTTGTGATGATGACGCTGGTAGCTGATATTGTTGCTGATATGATGTAGGGGGTTGTGGTAATATCGAATACTGTGGAAAGCTTGGAGTCTGGTACATGGGCTTGTGATAAGACTGTTGTCCCATAGCATACGGAGTGTTGTTATATGACAATGTTGGATGATTTTTTATTAATGCCAATGGTTCGGAATAAGATCCTTGAGACATGCGTTTCCTGAGCACATGCTTCTCGTGTTGCTGCAAAAAAGCATATAGTTGATCTAAATTTGACTTGTGCAAATCCCGAATCAATTTAACGTCAGTGATGTATTGGCTCCACTCTAGGGGTAACGTGTTAAAAAACTTTGTGTTGAGCTGAAACTGAGCAATCGTTAGATTATACACATTCAAATCATTCATCAATGTAGTGAATCGTTGGTAGTAGTCATGAAGAGTTTCCCCTAGAATGTATGAGAACCTATCGAACAAGTCATAAAGTTGACACTCCCGTTCCTGCTTGGAAAGTGAAGTCCCTTGTAACAAAATAGTTAAGTGATCCCAAAGCTCCTTTGATACCTTGTGTTTACTTACCATACAATAAATATCTGGTCGAAGAGCTTGAAGAATAGTCTGAACGGTCTTCTCATCTGCATCAGCAATGATTTGGTTGGCAGTCGTTAACTCATGAAATTGCCTTGGCCGAGTCACATTGTCTACAGTAATTTCACCCCAATCAAGTGGTCCTTGCTCAATGGATTTAACCGCAAGTCTCCCACTGGGTCTACCAATAATATAATACATCATGCGACATTGCCATTCTTCAAATAGCTCTTTGATAAGCAACGGTGCACGAGTATCGGTACCCGAGATGATAGAAAGGTCAGTAAGCGATGTCATTGTAGGCATGAATGAATGTGAATTCATTTTTGATTACTTGAAGAAAGATTATCAAATGATCGAGCAATGAAATAAGGTGAAGTGTTTTAGTGTTGTTGAAACAATATGTTGTTATCTTTTGGGTGTGTGTTGTTGTGAAAGTCTTCAAAGAAATGCAAAGTCTAAAATCTTCTAAGTTATGCAAAAATTAGACAAGATTTCGCAATGTTCAAAACAAACTTCGCAATGTTTGAAAATGCCATGTCTTCGCAATACCTAAAGTCTCAATCTTCGCAATACTCAAAATCCCAAACTTCGTAATAATCCCAATCTTCACAATGTTAGCAAAACACAATCTTCGCAATGCAAAAATCCAAAGTCTTCGCAATACAAGAAATGGATTCTTCGCAATACCAGAAATGGATTCTTCGCAATACCACACTTTAATTCTTCGCAATACAAGTACAAAATTCTTCGCAATACCAGAATGAAGATCTATCGCAATCCCTGTCGCAATAACAAAACCCTAGCACATTGCGATGGATTTTGAAAGCTTAAGTTTCAGAATAAAGGTTACTGTTCCGTACTTTGGAAGAAAAAATGATATTTTTGCTTAGAAATCCGTGATTTTAACCAAACCAAAGCACCAAAATCTCTACCACAACTATGTAGAAGATATATGGATCACTTGGAACAACAAAAACACGAAAATATTTTGAAGCTTGGGTATAAATCAATCAAAAACACACGAACATACTAAAATAAGCATGAACAACACAAAAACCACCTCTATTTCGTCCCATGGCTCATGATACAAATTTTAGAACCTTGTTAATCTATGATCTAACAAGAGGGTTGATGTTTCTAGTGAGAGAATTTACAGAGAGAGAGATGAGAGAAAATGTGTATAATGTATTGAAATAATGAAACAACCAACACCCCTTTCCATGAAGGAAAGGGGTCTATATACCTAAGTCCATTAGTGGACTTAGGCCTCCGGCCCATGAACATGCTCATGGGTCGGGCTAATATAAAATGTAACTAAACTATACTATGAGCCCTTAACTATATTGTTGGAGTGACCGACGAAAAACGTATATCCAACATATGTGGCTAGAACAAGCTCACGGCCATAATACGATAGAAACAAGGATGTGTCATCTACAAGTAGCTTATCCACCTACTTGAAAATATCTTAAATTATCTATATGATCTGATCCTAAGTTTGAAAATGGGAGGGTAACTCATATGAATGTGTTTTGGAGGGAAAAACCTAGCCAGATAGGAAACTAGGGCTTATAACTTAGTAACTTTGTAATTATTGTAATTAAAGGTTTAGGAATGTAACTAGTGATGGATTAGGGTACAATTAGGGTTTACATATAGTAATTAAGAAGTTTGGGTCCTTGGTTTGAAGTTTAACATTGGTTTGAAGTGAAATTGGGAAGAAAACCTAGCCGGTTAGTGTTTCTAGTGATCTAGAGTTTAATCCTTGTTAAATCCATTATTCTTAATTTAGCTACTGATGTAAACTCAATTTAAACATCCTAAATTGTCCTTAATGTGTTCATGAAGTCTCCACACTTGTTTTACTAAGTATTTCAAGTAAAGATGTCTAAAGTGTGAGAATACCTATTTTGATCTAATTTATAAATCATGCAATGAAATGTCGTACATTATGCATTAGGGTACTTGTACCTTATCTTATGATGATATTATAACCAAAATGTAAGGCTTCCTCTAAACATATCACGAGTAGAAATTATGTTCCATAATGGCCACGTGTAACACCATATATCATACCATAGCGATGTTGTCTTACCATCACCAATATTGTATTTAATGAACTATCGATTAATAGGCCTCATTCGAAGAACCTTCCTCCACCCCTACAACATATTACCACGAAGAGGAACATCCCAAAAACTCCTTCCTTGAAGCTTATAAGCATGACCCATTGAACCCAAAGGGAAAACTTGAGAGAGAGAAGCTTTCAAATGTGAGACACCATCAAAGCCATATTTAACACATCTAAACATATAACAAAAAATTAGGGCACTAGAATTTCTTAGTTCGGTGTGGTAGCTTGACAAACGATGGTTACGTTATATGACTAGAGGTTTTTAGTTTCGTGCTCTTTTTAAATTAATGTAACGTTGAGTTGAGACTGCGAGAACATTATATGACTAAAGGTTCTTAGTTTCATGCTCTTTTTAAATTAATGTAACGTTGAGTTGAGACTACAAGAACATTTGTCCAGAAACTAGGTCATTAGAATTACTTAGTCCTGTGTGCCATGTTGGTGGTTGTATGTGCTTGGATATTTCTTATTAGTTTTAGTTTAGTTTAATTTGTTAGAATATCAAAAATAACATTAGTGGATGTATTTTTCATTATTAAGTTTGCAATAAATTTTAGAAGCAATCCATGTGGCTTCGTTTATAATTATTATAACAATAGATACACAAGCAAATAAAGTATTACAAATCTTGTTGATAAAATGACGTTATCTTTATTACAAATCTTATTGATAAAGTAGGTATACTAGATACTAACAAAACTGAAACAAATTATATAACCATACTTGAGCCTCGTAGGAGTTATAAAACTAAGCACACAAGAATCCATATTAGTCAAGATAACCGCCCTTTGGCTAACTTTGCATTGATAAAACAATTAATATACAAGACAAACATCTTACATGAAATCTAATCCAATAAATTTCTAACTAAAAACCCTAAAAACTCTAAATGTGCCTATTAAATTACGTAACCTTGAGTTGAGATTGCCATAACATATAACAAGATGCTAGGGCATTAGGATGGCTTAACTTTGTATAGCATCTTGACTAAAGATGGTTACGTGATATGACTAAAGGTTTTTAGTTTTGTTCGTATTTTAAATTAACATAACTGAAATTGTGTATAATGAAGTTCGTTTTTTCTCAGTTCTTGCTAATGGAAAGTCCAACCAATATCGGGTTTTTAATTGTTCTTGGTTGTTAAACTTGCTTGGATATTCTATTTGCTAATTCAATCAAAGCCTTGTAAAACGGAAAAATATTACCTACTTATATGTAAAACATATTGCAATTACCAAATTTTTATTCAAGTAAAATCCAAAATGTAAAATATGAAACTAAAAGGACTGAAATTGTAAATTCTATGAAAGATAAATGCTTGAAATGTAAATTCTAACAATTCTAGGGACTAAAAGTGTAAAACAGATAACTACAAGGATCAAAAGTGCAAAACTATTAACCAACTAACCAAAATTGTAACAAACTAACAACTTGCTAACTGAATTTAGCAACTTTTAAAACTACAAGGGTTTAACACTTGCAAACCCTAAAAACATGGAAATTTAGCCAAATTTACAAACTGATTAAAACAAAAGGGACTAGATTGCAATTTCAACAACTATTTTAGCCAAAAACGGGCTAAGCACAAAAATAAGCTCGTTTGAGCTTATTAATGAACCAAATTTGATGAGACAAGTTTCAAAACTCATAAAATCCCAAATAAGCTACGTGTGTCAAAGAAAATTGGCTAAAAATTCAAAATAAGCAAATGAGTGCTTATTAATAAGCACAAAATAAGCTATAGCAAAATCTAATCAGTCACAACTTGATTTTTTGATTGAAACTGATTAAGCAACTGAATTAAGGAATGGGAAATCAAACTAGAAACTTTTTCATCAAGTAATAAGCTCTAAATCTGAATTAAGCTAAAAATGGGCTTATGTTGACCAAGCGTTGACCAACTTATTTTTCAAAAAGCTGATTTTCTCAAAAATCATGTAACTCAATGACTTAAGAAGATTTGTGAAGAAAAATGGACATGTTAATGAAGAGAATAAGGAGATACAGATTTTCAGTTTTCAAGTTACAGAAACTTGCTCTAAGTCTGCTTATCTGATTTTTGCTTATAACTAATTGCTTATTGTAAACTGTATAAAATCCTCTTGGAATCTGAAACTATATGATATAAGCTACAAGTGAGAACAAATTTGGTAAAATTTCATCTATTAATGAATGAGAACTGATCAAATCAAAATCACAAGTTCTAAATGACCAAATCTGAATGAAATCAACCCAAACATTTTAAGTGCCATTTGCCTGTTTGACTGTATTTTTGACTTGCAAATGACTTCAAACAACTTATTATCACCTCTTAACTGTAATTGAACTTCAAAACACCAGGATTCAATTATTAAAATCTCTTATTAAGCTATACCCAAACACTCCTTTAACTGGTTTTTATGAAAATTTGTGAAGACAATTTGAATTTGAAATGGAACTGAGTGAAAATCTTTAGGAAGATATGCTCAATGATCAAAATGATATGTGTAAGAGCTAAATGCAATCAATTAACACTACTAGAACTACAAACAAGATGCAAGACCAAATATGACTGAAATGATGCAGTAAACTAGAATTTGACCCAAAGCAAAGCACAAGTAAGCAGAATTAAGCTACAAACACTCAAAGATCAAGCAATCAACAATTCTAAACAACTTTTATCATACAAACACCAAGTTTACTCTAGGAAAATTAGCATGCATTTGACTTATTGAGAGGAATTGAAACAAGAACTTTTAGAACCTATTGGAGTTAACCACTGAGAAGAAGAGGAGCCCTGAGCTCTCTTAACCTAGTGATAACCACCACCTTATCACTAGGACACAATCAATCAACAATAACAGCTAACAAATAAAAAATCATCATCATCATGCTTGAAATCTTCAAAAATCAAGGAATGAACTGAATTCTGATCAAACAGCTATCAAACTCCTTCATTGTCAGTTATGATCAATCAATGATCATAACAAACACAAAACAGCAACAACAGTATCCAATAGCAGCAGGAAATGAACAGGAAAAGGAAGAACAGTTTTGGCGGGAAATGGAAGATTTGAATTTTATTCAATGAAAAACGGTTACAAAGCTGTTGGAATGTAAGTAACTAACTAACTAACTCAAGAGTTTGTCAGACTCTTGAGTAGCTAGGGTAGAAATGAAGGAAAGTTGAAAGGAAATTTAGAACTATGTGTTTTTACAAAACTAGGCTACACTTTACAAATGAAGTCCTATCATCTATTTATAGGCATGAAGGAGGAGTTAGTTGGGGTTGGTGACGTGTCAGGACCAATCCCAGCTTGCCACGTGTAAAATTCTGCAAAATTGCAATTGCAAGTATGAACAAGGATTTGGGGTTTCTTGATTGAGTGGATGATATGTTAATTGATTGGCACCATTGTGTTTGTCTCTTCAAAACGATCAACTTTGGTGTTGAAATCTTTCCATGAAATTGCTTGTAGCTCAAATACGATCCTGGAAAATATTTTGAATGAAGAAGACGCCACGTGTCACAATTTGATTGGCTGAAAGTTGATCACACGGATTCAACTGTTGTGATTGGGTATTTAATGCATGTCGGCTGAGTGGGTATTTAATGCTCAATCCGTGTGCTCTCTTTTCCCTTCTCTCATTGGTTGAAATGTTGTACACATGGATTAAACTTGAATGACTTTCAAATATTGGCAGAATTAGTCCTTCAACTTGGCAGATTGTTGTTTTGAGCTAGGATCTTCATTCTTTTGACATATTTGGTCCTTCAACTTTCATTCTTGAACAAAATGGTCCTTTGACTGAGTTGACTTGAGAGTTGACCAAGTTTGACTTGAATCTTGACTTTCACAATATTTGCACTTTTAGTCCTTCAACTTTGACAACTTGTCAAGATAGGTCCTTATACTTCAAAGTCTTGTCACTTTTGATCCTTCTTTGTCTTTTTCATCCATTTGAGCTTGATTTCTCTTTGTTTGCTTGAAAATGTATCCTTTTACCTACACAAGTGTACACAAACACAAACATACCACATAACACTGTTTTTGCAAGATAAATTGGTATTTTGCTTCATGTTTTAGGGTTATTTGTTGATAAAAGGATATGAGTTTAAGCTCATATCAAAATCCCCTACACTTGAACATTGTCATGTCCTCATGCAATATTATATAATAAAGCTCAAATTTACATTTCCCTCATAATTAATCCACCTTGGCCATATGAGATGCATCTACACTACTCTAAACTAGATGATGCATGATTTTGAATTTTAATAATGCAATGAACAAAATACAATTCTATCTATCTCTTTTTGATTTTTCTTGAAATGGTTTTGATGGAAATAACTCATAAAGAATTCAATGGCTTAGATTAGGGCTTGGGTACCATGGACATTTATCACCCTCAAGTTTCACTTTCCCCATACCAAGCTTAAAAATGGGATCATTGCATTCACAAGTAAAAAGTGCATCAACTTATTCATGACAATTAAATGTGGAACCGGTTATTATTTGAGCAAATTGCTTGTGGGCAAATTTGTCATTTATTCAAGTGTGAAGTATAAGAAGTATAAAATCCAAAAATAAGGAAGCACGGTTTTAATCCTAAGTAATCCTCTCATCCATTACTTGAAAAACCGCTCACAATTAATATAAGTCCGTTTCAAGAGTAATAAGTCATTCGCCTTATGTGTAAAATCCTCATGTCATGCTTTCATAAGTAGCTACACACTCGCTAAGGAAAGAAAAATAAACTCACGCAATAATTTACATCCGCCATCTTTTTGAGACTTTGGATCTTCAACCCCGCAACCCGTCAAGGTAATATTGGATTGGAGCAATCTATTGAATCCCCGCAACCCGTCAAGGTAATATTGGAACCCAATAGTCACTATAATTAACACCACACTGCCCCTCTTGGGAGTCTTGCATTATTTTTTTTCTTTTTCTTTCTTTTTCTTTTTTTTCTAGCCACTCATTTTTTTTCATAAGCCGCTCTTATTTTTCTTTATTCCTCACAAAGAAATTTGCAAAGAAGAAAAGGAAAAACACCCGCTAAGTATGGAGCATGACATAAGTCTAGTACACATAAAACGTGCTAACTTAGAATCTTAAGACGTACTCATATCAACCATAAATGATTAGCCAAAAATACATAAGAGATTACAAACCAATTAAAACCGTACTTGATTATTTATTAACAATTATATACATGCGAAGAAAGTAGAGATAAAGAAGAGAAAGGTTTAGCCACAAGTAATTTCCATGAAGTCTATCTAGCCCTTTTACACTTGCTTCAACTCTATCATTTCCCATTCTCCACAAATTAAAATCTCAAATAATGAAATTGGTGGATGCTTAGCCTAATAGACCAATGAAGGACTACATGGTTAAGGATACTAGCTAGAGAATGCTAAAATAAGCAAACTCGGGTTGAGTCAAAATATCCATGGCGGGCCTAATATGTCAAAGAAGTCTAAACTCGTTAAAACCATGTTTTATTATATTTTTTCCTTTTATATATTTTTTTGATTAAAAACAAAAGAAAAGATATATACAATGCAAATGTGTTATGCAAAAATGATTGATGCAAAAATTATGAATGCATATTTTTGTTGGCCAAAGTAGATCAAAAATTTGAAAAATGTTGAAAATTCAATTTTCGAAGTTATCATGCAAGACAATGACAAGTTCTAGGTAAGGTCACTTCGATAGAAGACCCCCCTACACTTAAGCTAAACATTGTCCTCAATGTTTAAGAGCATGGAAGTATAAAAACTTCCCCTACACTTATGACAATGAATAGACTTTGCTTAACCCAAGTTAAGGAAAGGACAACTATTAGTGAAATCATGTTTAAGCACAAGGTGTCAATGAAAAATCACTAAAGTAACGAAGTGAACCGGATACAAGGGCCTCCTCCATAAGCTCCAAAGCATGAGATGAGTGAGCAACCCTACAAACAATCATGAAGACAAAAGAAGGTCTCCCCTACACTTATCTCCAAGTCTATACCTTTATTTCTAACCTACAACACTCTAAACCTAGTTATACGATGCTTGAGTTAAGGAGTCTCTAGCTTGACTCGTCCCTCAATGAATTAATTCATGGGGAAAATGGGGACCACTTGGACCATTTCAACGGAAATGTCCTCCCCAAAGTAATGTTTAACACGGTGACCATTCACTTTAAAATTTGGACCATCGGGTTGGGACAACTCAAGAGTTCCATATGGAAACACTTGAGCAATAGTGAATGGACCGGACCATCTCGACTTAAGCTTGCCCGCAAAAAGCTTCAATCTTGAGTTAAAGAGGAGAACCGGCTCTCCAACTTTGAACTCACGATTCTTGATCTTAGCATCATGCAATTTCTTAGTCTTTTCCTTGTAAAGCAAAGAATTCTCATAGGCATTGGCTCTCAACTCATCCATCTCATTAAGTTGATCTTTCCTATGTGAACCGGCTTGGTTTAAATCAAAGTTAGCCCACTTGAGAGCCGAAGATGCCTTATGTTCTAACTCAAATGGGAGGTGGCACGCTTTTCCATAGACAAGCCTATAAGGTGTACAACCAATTGGTGTTTTAAAAGCCGTCCTAAACGCCCACAAAGCATCATCAAGCTTATCCGACCAAGAAGCTCGATGCTCTCCCACCGTTCTCTCTAAAATCCTCTTTAAACCACGATTTGTGACCTCGGTTTGACCATTTGTTTGAGGGTGATACGCGGTAGAAAGTCTATGATTCACTCCATATTTCTTCATAACTCTCGTGAATTGATCATTACAAAAGTGCGTACCACGATCACTTATGATGGCCCGAGGTACACCAAATCTAGCAAACAATTGTTTCAAAAACTTTACAACCACTCTAGCATCATTGGTAGGTAAGGCTTTAGCCTCCACCCATTTGGACACATAATCCACCGCCACAAGTATATACTTGTTTCCCTTAGAGGATGGAAAAGGTCCCATGAAATCGATGCCCCATACATCAAATATCTCACACTCTTGGATAAAATTTTGTGGCATCTCATCACGTTGTGTAATTTTTCCTTGTCTTTGACAAACATCACAAAATTTCACCATTTCTTGGGCATCTTTGTAAATGGAAGGCCAATAGTAACCCGAATTAAAGACTTTCTTGGCGGTGTAGTTAGGCCCAAAATGTCCACCCGTAGGGCCTTTATGACATACCTCTAAAATCTTAAATGCCTCGGGCCCATCTACAGACCGTCTAATGATTTGGTCCGCACATTGCCTAAAAAGATATGGATCATCCCAAAAGTAATACTTAACTTCCTTAAGAAACTTTTTCTTTTGTTGATAAGTAAGACCCTCAATAAGCACATTGCCCACAAGATAGTTTTCTATATCCGCAAACCAAGGTGTGGCATCCTCTTGGGAAGAGATAGACATGAGCTCCTCTAATGGAAAGGATTCATTGATTTCTTGATGTGGGAAATCTCCTTGAAAAGGATGCTCAAGTCTACTCAAATGATCCGCCGCTAAATTCTCGGCCCCTTTCTTATCACGAATCTCTATCTTAAACTCTTGAAGCAATAAAACCCACCTCAAAAGCCTAGGCTTAGCATCTTGTTTTGTCATAAGATACTTGAGAGCGGAATGATCCGTATACACTATGGTTTTGGAAAGCACAAGATATGGTCTAAACTTCTCAAAAGCATATACTATAGCAAGCAACTCTTTTTCCGTGGTAGTGTAATGAAGTTGTGCACCGGTCATGGTTTTACTCGCATAGTGTATAGGTTGAAAATGCTTATTAACTCTTTGTCCTAAGACGGCCCCCACCGCATAATCACTAGCGTCACACATAAGCTCAAAAGGTAATTCCCAATTTGGAGAAACCAAAACGGGAGCCTTAGTCAATTTTTCCTTAAGAGTCTCAAAAGAGTCTAAACAATCTTGGTTAAAAATGAAAGGAGCCTCTTTCTCCAAGAGGTTAGTCATCGGTCTAGCTATCTTAGAAAAATCTTGTATAAAGCGCCTATAAAATCCCGCATGACCTAAGAAACTCCTCACACCTTTAACCGAGGTGGGTGGGGGAAGCTTAGCAATCACATAAATTTTAGCTCGATCAACTTCTAATCCCTTATTGGATATCTTGTGTCCTAAAACAATTCCCTCTTTCACCATAAAGTGACATTTCTCCCAATTAAGCACCAAACGTGTTTCCTCACAACGCTTAAGCATTCTCTCAAGATTGGTGAGACATGAGCTAAAGGAGTTTCCAAATACGGAAAAGTCATCCATAAAAACCTCCATGGTTTGCTCTATCATGTCATGGAAAATCGCCATCATGCACCTTTGAAACGTCCCCGGTGCATTACATAAGCCAAAAGGCATTCTCTTGTAAGCAAATGTACCGTAGGGACAAGTGAATGTGGTCTTTTCTTGATCCTTAGGGTCAATGGGTATTTGGAAATAACCCGAAAAGCCATCAAGAAAACAATAGTACTCATTTCCCGCTAAGCGTTCAAGCATTTGATCCATAAAGGGAAGCGGGAAATGGTCTTTCCTAGTTGCCTCATTGAGTTTTCTATAATCAATGCAAACTCTCCAACCGGTCACAAGTCTCGTGGGAATAAGCTCATTGTTCTCATTAGGCACCACGGTGATTCCACCCTTCTTTGGAACACAATGAACCGGGCTAACCCATGGAGAGTCGGAAATGGGGTAAATCATACCCACATTTAAGAGTTTAATCACTTCTTTCTTAATAACCTCATGGATTTTTGGGTTAACTCTCCTTTGGTTTTGAATGGCGGGTTTATAGTCATCCTCCATAAGGATTTTGTGAGTACAAAAATGTGGATCAATTCCCCTTATGTCGGATATTTTCCATGCTAAAGCTTTCTTATGTTTCTTAAGAACTTCAATAAGTTGCTCTTTCTCATCCTCTTTCAACTCTTTAGCAATGATCACCGGTAATTGGTCTTTTCCTTCTAAGAAAGCATATTCTAAGTGGGATGGAAGGTCCTTAAGTTCAATGGAAGGTGGACTCTCTATGGAAGGTTTTACTATGGAAGGTTCCTCAATGGTAATCTCTTATGGAATAGGAGAAGGAATAGGGTCCTCATTGAGCAACTTTTGGATTGTAAGAATATCTTCTTCCCAATTAATGGGAGAATCATCATCACCAAGAAAGTTGGACTCAAATTCCTCCAAGAGGAAATCACTCTCTCCAAAAGGTGTTAAAGAGGGAGCAATTGAGGCCACGGTTTCAACATGGGGTATCTCATCACTAGCATTCTTACAAGCATCATGAAAGTGTTCATTACACACTTCATCTAGCACATCCACAATGTTAATAGTCTCACAAGGTCTAGACTCCTTAACCTCTTTCCTATCACAAATCTTCCCTAGCTTAAACACCACTCTCTCATCTTCTACTCTCATAATTAATTCTCCTTCCGCCACATCTATCAAGGTACGACCCGTTCTTAAAAACGGTCTACCAACAATCAAAGGCACTCTAGGATCCATGTCATAATCAACCACAACAAAGTCGGCCGGAAAGGTAAACTTATCCACACCTACAAACACATCTTCCGCTATACCTACGGGGTGAGCTATGGTTCGGTTGGCTAGTTCAAGAGTCATCCTAGTGGGAGTGAGCTCGGGAAGAGATAGTTGTTTCCAAACCGATAAAGGCATGAGGTTTATGCTCGCCCCTAGATCCGCCAAAGCCATGCAATTTTCAACACCGGGAAAATTACAAGGTATCAAGAAGCGCCCCGGATCTCCAAGTTTTGTTGGTAAGGTTTTAAGTAACACCGCGGAACAATTTTCATTAAGGGATGTGTTGGGCAAATCAACCAATTTTTCTTTGTTTGAGAGCAAATCCTTGAACATCTTAGCAAACTTTGGCATATAAGCAAGAGCTTCCGCAAAGGATATATTGATGTTGAGTTGCTTGAACATCCTTAAGAAATTAGAGACTTGGATGTCATCCTTGTTCTTTAACTTGTCCTTTTTAAACCTTGAAGGATATGGAAGAGTAGGCTTTGGTGTAGGTGGAATAGGTGTTGTGGTGGAAGATTTGTCTTTGTTAGCTTGTTCATTGGGAAGTATGGAAGGTAAAGGAGAAGTAGGAGGTGGTTGAGAAGGTATGTTTGATTGGATAGGAGCATTTGGAGATGGTGAAGTCGATGTAGAAGGCTTGTCACAAGTAGGAACACAAGTGGGTTGAACAATAGTAGGTTTAGGAGGTGAAGGATCCTTTGTTGTTGTTCCACTCCTTGTTGTAATAGCATTGACATTAGCCCTAGGGTTTGTTTGTGTGTTAGAAGGTAAAGCCCCTTGTGGTCTTTGATTTATTGCCACTAAAACCCTATTGATTTGGTCATTCAATTTCTTCTCCATAGCTTGAAACTTCCTTTCATTCTCTTGATTCATTTTTTGCAAGAGATCCATTGTGTTATACTCTTGTGGCACATGACCTTGAAAACCTTGAGGTTGGAAAGGTAAAGGTTGGGAGTTAAATCCTTGATTTGGTGGATAAAAGGTATTTGCTTGAGGTTGAAATTGATTGGGTGCCTTGTAGTTATTTCCTTGGTATGGTGGTCTTTGCCCTTGATTCCTTGGTAAAATTTGAGGAGTATTTTTTGGAATTTGGGTGGGTGGTTGGGGTGGGAAGCCGGGTGGAGAAAGGTAGTTTTGGGACTTGTAAGAAAGATTATTTGGATTGATATTAGGCTTGAAGTGTTCACGATGTTCCTCTTGGTAAGCATAGCATTCCCCTTGATACCCTTGCACCTTATCACATTGTTCATAAGAATGGGGACCTCCACAAGTAACACAAGAAATGGTGATGGCATTCACATTATTTGAGGAATTGTTCAATGACATGCTCTTAAAAGCTTGAAGCATTTCTAATTGTACTTGCAAATTCTTCTCACTATGACTATCCATCCTTTGAAAAATCTCTTCTTGAAACTTGAGGAGTTGGTTATCACAAGGGGTTTGAGAATTGTTTTGGATAACATGAACCTTTTCTTCAAATGGATTGTTTGTTTGAACCATTGCCTTAGTCTCAATGATGTCCAAAGCCTCTTGGTAAGTCTTAAGAAGAATATTCCCTCCCGCGGAAGCATTGAGTGAATCTTGGTGGTGAGATTTAAGGCCATCATAAAAGAGGTTGATTTGGTGAACTTGATCCAATCCATGATTAGGGCATCGCCTCAACAACTCACTATACTCTTCCCAAGCATCACTAAAGGATTGACTAGGTTTTTGTTGAAAGCCCATAATTAAAGTCCTCAAAGCCATAGTCTTATGTGGAGGAAAGAACTTGTTCAAAAACTTAGTGGTGAAACCATCCCATGTGGTGATACTATCGGGTGGTTGGGTGTCTAACCAATGTTTAGCAATTCCTTCTAAGGAAAATGACACTAACATCAACCTAATCACCTCATATGGAACCCCATTATGCTTAATGGTATTGCAAAGTGAAAGGAATCTCTTAAGGTGAGCATGAGGATCCTCATTTTGTTTACCAAAGAAAGGTGATTGTGCAACCATATTGATCATAGATGTATGTAGCTCAAATGTGTTAGCGGGAAAGTCGGGAATCTTAATGGCACTAGAATATCCATGAATGTTGGATTGCATACGTTCATACAAAGTGCGATTATCAATAGCCATGGCTTCTTGTGGTGGAGTCAAAGCACGATTCTCGTGATCGGCTTGGTGGACGGTGGTGGTCTTACTCTTTCTCTTTTTCTTCCTTTTCGGAGGAAGAGGTTGTACACCAATCGGATTTGTGCACGCCCGCGAGTGAGCATGCAACTCAATACGAGGAATGAGAGAGAAGCTCTCGTGTGACTTTGAAGAGAAATGGATTATCCTCTTCGAGTTTCAATATTAAATATCCACAAGAAAATAACAATATATGTATTTACTACTTGGGTGCAAGACCCTCAATAAAACCTTCCTTCTTAGAATACTCGCAAGTGAACGGGGGGTTAGGTGGCGCGAAGCACTTAAGTACCTATTGACCCTTAGATGGCATTTTATAGCACATCGCCTTTCTATTCACTTAAATGTTCGTATTCTTCGAATTGTTGCTTATTGAGAGTATTTATCTATTCTTGCTTTATTTTGTTTGATCGATACACGTGTCAAGGACCGGAACGCCCCTCAACACGGTGTATTGCCTCGGCAATACTTATGGAAGATATGTAGATTGGTTGTTCTTATACGTATACGTATCTACTTATAATAATATGTGGAAAATATTTTTGTATTTATGAATTTTTTAAGAGAAAATACTATATGTACATAAAAACCGAGAGAATCCAATAATATATATTTTTGGGTGCAATCTCTTAGGAAAAAGATTGCTTTTTGGATTTTTTTATTTTTTTTGGTCAATTCTTTAGGTAAATAATTGTTTTGTTAATTTTTTAGTTTTTATATATTTTTATATTTTTGATTTTTTTATTTGTTTTTGATTTATGATACGTAAAAATAACGTTCACAAAGTGAACGGATCCCAAAAGCCAATGAAAACCGTCAATCGATAGTCTCTCGTGTAGTCAAAGAACCGGCAGCGGCGCCATTTGAAATTGTGTATAATGAAGTTCGTTTTTTCTCAGCTCTTGCTAATGGAAAGTCCAACCAATATCGGGTTTTTAATTGTTCTTGGTTGTTAAACTTGCTTGGATATTCTATTTGCTAATTCAATCAAAGCCTTGTAAAACGGAAAAATATTACCTACTTATATGTAAAACATATTGCAATTACCAAATTTTTATTCAAGTGAAATCCAAAATGTAAAATATGAAACTAAAAGGACTGAAATTGTAAATTCTATGAAAGATAAATGCTTGAAATGTAAATTCTAACAATTCTAGGGACTAAAAGTGTAAAACAGATAACTACAAGGATCAAAAGTGCAAAACTATTAACCAACTAACCAAAATTGTAACAAACTAACAACTTGCTAACTGAATTTAGCAACTTTTAAAACTACAAGGGTTTAACACTAGCAAACCCTAAAAACATGGAAATTTAGCCAAATTTACAAACTGATTAAAACAAAAGGGACTAGATTGCAATTTCAACAACTATTTTAGCCAAAAACGGGTTAAGCACAAAAATAAGCTCGTTTGAGCTTATTAATGAACCAAATTTGATGAGACAAGTTTCAAAACTCTTAAAATCCTAAATAAGCTACGTGTGTCAAATAAAATTGGCTAAAAATTCAAAATAAGCAAATGAGTGCTTATTAATAAGCACAAAATAAGCTATAGCAAAATCTAATAAGTCACAACTTGATTTTTTGATTGAAACTGATTAAGCAACTGAATTAAGGAACGGGAAATCAAACTAGAAACTTTTTCATCAAGTAATAAGCTCTAAATCTGAATTAAGCTAAAAATGGGCTTATGTTGACCAAGCGTTGACCAGCTTATTTTTCAAAAAGCTGATTTTCTCAAAAATCATGTAACTCAATGACTTAAGAAGATTTGTGAAGAAAAATGGACATGTTAATGAAGAGAATAAGGAGATACAGATTTTCAGTTTTCAAGTTACAGAAACTTGCTCTAAGTCTACTTATCTGATTTTTGCTTATAACTAATTGCTTATTGTAAACTGTATAAAATCCTCTTGGAATCTGAAACTATATGATATAAGCTACAAGTGAGAACAAATTTGGTAAAATTTCATCTATTAATGAATGAGAACTGATCAAATCTAAATCACAAGTTCTAAATGACCAAATCTGAATGAAATCAACCCAAACATTTTAAGTGCCATTTGCCTGTTTGACTGTATTTTTGACTTGCAAATGACTTCAAACAACTTATTATCACCTCTTAACTGCAATTGAACTTCAAAACACCAGGATTCAATTATTAAAATCTCTTGTTAAGCTATACCCAAACACTCCTTTAACTGGTTTTTATGAAAATTTGTGAAGACAATTTGAATTTGAAATGGAACTGAGTGAAAATCTTTAGCAAGATATGCTCAATGATCAAAATGATATGTGTAAGAGCTAAATGCAATCAATTAACACTACTAGAACTACAAACAAGATGCAAGACCAAATATGACTGAAATGATGCAGTAAACTAGAATTTGACCCAAAGCAAAGCACAAGTAAGCAAAATTAAGCTACAAACACTCAAAGATCAAGCAATCAACAATTCTGAACAACTTTTATCATACAAACACCAAGTTTACTCTAGGAAAATTAGCATGCATTTGACTTATTGAGAGGAATTGAAACAAGAACTTTTAGAACCTATTGGAGTTAACCACTGAGAAGAAGAGGAGCGCTGAGCTCTCTTAACCTAGTGATAACCACCACCTTATCACTAGGACACAATCAATCAACAATAACAGCTAACAAATCAACAATCATCATCATCATGCTTGAAATCTTCAAAAATCAAGGAATGAATTGAATTCTGATCAAACAGCTATCAAACTCCTTCAATGTCAGTTATGATCAATCAATGATCATAACAAACACAAAACAGCAACAACAGTATCCAATAGCAGCAGGAAATGAACAGGAAAAGGAAGAACAGTTTTGGCGGGAAATGGAAGATTTGAATTTTATTCAATGAAAAACGGTTACAAAGCTGTTGGAATGTAAGTAACTAACTAACTAACTCAAGAGTTTGTCAGACTCTTGAGTAGCTAGGGTAGAAATGAAGGAAAGTTGAAAGGAAATTTAGAACTATGTGTTTTTACAAAACTAGGCTACACTTTACAAATGAAGTCCTATCATCTATTTATAGGCATGAAGGAGGAGTTAGTTGGGCTTGGTGACGTGTCAGGACCAATCCCAGCTTGCCACGTGTAAAATTCTGCAAAATTGCAATTGCAAGTATGAACAAGGATTTGGGGTTTCTTGATTGAGTGGATGATATGTTAATTGATTGACACCATTGTGTTTGTCTCTTCAAAACGATCAACTTTGGTGTTGAAATCTTTCCATGAAATTGCTTGTAGCTCAAATACGATCCTGGAAAATATTTTGAATGAAGAAGACGCCACGTGTCACAATTTGATTGGCTGAAAGTTGATCACACAGATTCAACTGTTGTGATTGGGTATTTAATGCATGTCGGCTGAGTGGGTATTTAATGCTCAATCCGTGTGCTCTCTTTTCCCTTCTCTCATTAGTTGAAATGTTGTACACATGGATTAAACTTGAATGACTTTCAAATATTGGCAGAATTAGTCCTTCAACTTGGCAGATTGTTGTTTTGAGCTAGGATCTTCATTCTTTTGACATATTTGGTCCTTCAACTTTCATTCTTGAACAAAATGGTCCTTTGACTGAGTTGACTTGAGAGTTGACCAAGTTTGACTTGAATCTTGACTTTCACAATATTTGCACTTTTAGTCCTTCAACTTTGACAACTTGTCAAGATAGGTCCTTATACTTCAAAGTCTTGTCACTTTTGATCCTTCTTTGTCTTTTTCATCCATTTGAGCTTGATTTCTCTTTGTTTGCTTGAAAATGTATCCTTTTACCTACACAAGTGTACACAAACACAAACATACCACATAACACTATTTTTGCAAGATAAATTGGTATTTTGCTTCATGTTTTAGGGTTATTTATTGATAAAAGGATATGAGTTTAAGCTCATATCAATAACCATAAGTTTAAACTACAAGAACATGTGACTAGGAACTAGGTTATTAGAATTGGTTAGTCCCGTGTGGCATCTTGTGCGGTTGTATTCACTTAGATATTTTGTTACTAGCTTCAAGTTCAAAATGGTTTAACTAGTGAAAATCAAGCATAACATTACTGGATGTGCTTTCTATACCCCTAATAAAAAAGGAAACACGTATAATTTATTGATTCCAATCGAACAATTGGTATCCATATCTTTTAAAGTTGAGCGTCGCAACATATATGAGTGTAAGATTCACCATCTTGTGAAAAGTACCCTATGTGTTATTCCTTAATATCTATATCATATCTTCACTTCATGCGCAAGCATCAATTCATACAAATCTAAAATATATAAAAGAGAAAAAGTAAGAGTCAGAGAGAGAACGCGGTGGAAGGGTTTTGTTTATTTAGTGTGTGAAAAATAAATAACCAACAACCCTTTTCTTTTGTGAAGATGAATATTTTAGAATGGACTTAGGGTCGGGCTCATGTTTTGTGTCCTTCACACTATTACATATGTAATATTAGTGTTGGTAATTTGACTTGACCTCCTAAGGGTATTTTAGTAATTTTGGTAATAAGGTACATGGGTCAATTTAGTTAGTATCTTAAGCTGTGATTGTCCTTACACTTAAGAAAGTTGTAGGTCGGTTTATTTGTACTCTAGATAATATACAGTAGACAAAGTTTTGTACTTGGACCAGTTTGATAAATGAAATAATTTCTTGTCCCAAACACCCATATTTGATCTTGATCATGTTTTGCTATTGTTGTGATGATTGTTTGTTAATCTTTTGCCCATTGAATATCAGCCCTCATTCCTAACAAATTGGTATGAAGAGCCACTTGGTCCATTTATATCGAACTTCAACCGTGGGTTATTAAATCTTCTAAATAGGTTTGATTTATCACTTTTGGTTTTGTGGCTTGCTGATTTGATAGATATGATATTATCATGTTTGTGGTTGCAGTTTTGGATTTGTTTTGGGGGTTTCTGATTTTGTGAATTGGCTTCACCTTCTGGGTTGATCTTCAAGATGATTTTTTGATATTGGTTGTTTGTTACACATCAGGTTTTTTGTTTTGATGTCTTTTTTAATCATTTGTTGCTTCAGCTTATTTGATATATTGAAGGGGTTTGTTTGAAGGGGTTTTGTTGATTAGGATTAAATCAGAGTTTTAGGTTTTATGAATTAGTTATGGTTGGTTGCTTTAGGACTCGATATGAAAGTTGTTTGTTAGATAGAAAACCCATTTGATTAACATATAGCAATGGCTTGATACTTTCTTTGTTATGGTGGAGCGATCCTTTCAGGATTTGTTTACTATATTTTATATGTTCTTCACGTTACGATGATTTTCTATGAATTAGGAAGAATTTGAATTTGGGATTAGTGTTCGGTGGCTATTAGTAACGACATGGGAATATGAGATCATCGATTGATGGTATCGGTTTATTGGAATCAGTTTGTTTGGTATTCTAATTTGGATTTTATTTGTTTGAATTTGAGCCGTAATTTGTATTATATACTAGGGTTGTTTGTTTAGAGTTTGATGTTTGGACCGTAATCCATATTGTATAAGTGGGTCATTAGTATTATTATCCGGATCATATTTGGGGCGTCTGAATTTGTGCTCGTTCGTCAAATTATTTATTAATTTGAATTTGTTTGGTACGGATAATAAGTTTGAATTTGGGTCGTAATTCTTATATATAAGTGGACCATTTGGTATTTGGAATTTTGAATTTGAAGATCGATTTGTGTTTGAAGACTTGATTATTATCATATCGTTTGAAGTTTGTTCGATCGTTTAGAATTTGGAAATTTGGATCTTCGTTTGTCGGACGTTTGAAGTTGGTTGCCCGAATTTGATTGTTGAAGATCGTTTGGGCCGATCTGGTTGTTTGGTTGACCGAGTTTGAAATTGTCGGTTAACATTTGGTTGTTAGCATTTGAAGAAATCCGCGTTTCACACCTACCACTATATATACTAGTCATGTAGAATAGATGGTCAAAGATTCTTACTGTATGCAAATTGCAATATCTTTAGTATTATAGTGTTAGTGTTCTTCCTCCCATTGATCAACAAGCAAAGCTCAGATTTGTTAACAACCGGCAAACTTGTAAATCTATAGATTCGTTCTTAATAAGATTTATAAAGCATTGAAAAAACCAAACTTGTGTTATTAGTAGTCTCGTAGGTTTTGAGTTTAATACTTAATGTTTTGCTCAAATATTAGACCTAACAGTTGTGATGATTGTTTGTTAATCTTCTGCTCATGATTTTGAGCCCCCATTCCTAACAATTAGCTCAAAAACGAGCCTGTTATCCTTCTAGTCTAGTACTAATAACAAAGTTCCTAATTAATGAAAGAATAGTAAGCCGTGAATGGTAAACTATGAGCAGAAACCTTGCAAAGTATACTAGTGATGAGTTTGACTTTAGTTAGAACTTCTTTATTTGTTCGGATGAAAAACATATTTTCTTCCCAAAACATTCTGAAGAATCCTTCTCACACCTGTTACCCCCATTCCATCCATGAAACTAGTAAGGGATCCCATTTAAGACGTACAGCAATTCTGAGAACAATAGGAGGAAACTTTGAAGGGAAAACCCGCTCAGGTATTTTCAGCATTAACTCTTGCTCAAGATGTGAGGTACTAGCTGACCAGCAATTTATAATTAGTGTTGCTCAGGTGTTCATGATTGTTTCTTATGAACTAAACAAACAAAAAACAATCATGTGTCATGTGCCTTTGTTGATTACATGCACATGAAAGTCACTATATACAAATAGCTGAGACATATATGAAGGCTCAATAGCACCTTACTAGAAACAAAAGGGTGTCCAATAAACATGAAGAAGGAAAAGAAATTATTTTTATACATTTGAACACAAACAAACTAACAAGACTTATATGCCTAGCTGTATCTTTAGAGACTTTCTCAGCCATGATGCTTTTTCTTCATTAAAATATACTTATATTTTGAGGTATGAAATTCTGCTTCATGCCGAATTAGGTTATTCCCATCTGAACTTACCGAAAAGCATTAGCTTTGTTGTGTGCAATTTTGGACAGGTGAAAATGACGGCACCTTGAAAGCGCTTCTTTGGGCATAGCCAGCTAACTTCTGTACCCAATAAAAAAAAGGAATACCGAAACCTTACTTCACCTCATTCAGAAGATGAAGACTTTCTTCCACGACTACCTAAGTTAAATTTGGCTCCAACCAGATGCATATAAAGACCGGTGTTGCGTATGCATATTGATGGCACAGGTAGTAGCGATGTTCTGGAAGTGAAGATGACATAGCAGGCAGGCTACCTGATGGATGCTGCTCGGATGGATGCCAAGAATAGAACGGTGGCAGTGCAAGTGGTGCTGCTGGCGATTGAGATTAAATATGCTGCGTACTGGTGAATTCTGGCTGAGCGAGGATTCTTGAGACTTGAGCACGTGATAGTGAAGTACAACGTCTTTTGTTGGGGCTTGCATTAACATGTCCTGCCATTATCATATTACCATAAAGACATAAGTGAAAACACAGACGCGATAAGCTGAGTAATTTCATGTTTCAAGCAACCAACCAATGCAGGAAGACATTCGTCAAACAGAGAAGCCACTATGAGTTCTTGTATCGGAAGCAGTCAACGTCTTGCACAAAGAACGCACGTGAAACCGCGGTTGGGCAGGTGGTGGAGGTTTCTTGTTAAGGGCATTTTCATCATGCTATCGGGAGAACAAAATTTCAGAGAATAGATATAAGTATCAAATAAGATCTTAACATATACTGTATCATCTCAAAATGGTGGTACACTCACATTAATTTCTGGCATCAAAGTTATTTGAGCGAACACCTCGCCTGTATCTTTTTCAGCCTGCAAACGCAATAACACAAAATGAACATATATTAGTCAAGGTAAAACCCTCTAACACAAACACCAAATCAAGGATATGTTTGTTTAAGCTAATTTGTGGGCCTATGAGCTTATTTAATTTTGGCTTTTATTTCATAAGTACAAATTGTTCACCTTATTTTGAGACATAAGACCTTATATACGTATATGATATTATAAGCTTATGTAAGCCCATAAGTTTCAAAATAAGTTAAAAATACCCTGATATGAAATAACTCAAAATCAAATAAGATAATAAGCCCACAAATAAGTTTCAAATAACACCCCATAAGTAAGTTTAAACAAATTTACCCTCAAACACATTCATAACACGACAAAGTATCTTTGACGAATGATTATTCATCGGCATTTATTGTTCCGCAACCTGGTTTGTAGACGCCTCAACCTAATAAACACGTATCCCACAATAACTACTTATGATTACAAACAAGCTAGCTACAAAAAGTGTATCAAGGAGGATTTAAAACACAATTCATAAAATTCAGACAGTTATTTTATTTGGTAAATATACGTATATCAAAGACTACATGTACACTAAAATAAGATTTATAATAACAAATATCAAACAAGACAAGATAATACAAATTAGTACCTGCTCTATGCGCCCTCGTGGAAAATACAACACAAGCTCATTCTCCTGAGGCACGGTGACGAGCGGACCAGCACATGCTCGGCATAGTTCCTTGTACAGAGGCAGATCTGCATCAATTACACACATACACACAAAACTAAATTAATTACTACCATAATAAATTGATAAAACACATTTGACATTTTCTTAGATTATCAAATCATTACGACTAAAAACTAGTAGTAACATCTAATCAACATCAGACAAACATAAATGATTTATATGTCAAAAATCATTACGACTATTTTCTTTAGAGACTTTCTTGGCCAGGAGAAGAGTTCCATCAGCATGGTTCTTCATACAACTTCTTTTTTGAGGTGTAGATATTAGGGGCTTGATATCCCTGTCAATTAATTTTATTCAACAAATACAAAATTAACATAAACAATCGATATGTGTTTGAATTTCAACTTGAAAGACAATTCATGCAAATAGAAAATCAAATAAAATCATATGAAAGTCTTGATTGACATACCATGTTTTGAGAATCATGAGTTTAAGCAATTTCCCGGTGACTGGAAACAAAATAATTGTCAGATCTATTTTCAAGAAGAAAAGGAGAGACATAATAGCGATGTGAACAAAGTAATAGCACTATACGTTTAAATAGGTGTGATAAGTTTTTTTAAAAATACGCTTAGTGTTTGGTACGCCGTAATAAAAGTGGGAATGAAATACATCATTACAATGAAATGAAAAAATTATGTTTGTTTACAATTACGTAATGTAATGGTTCATTACATGCAATCACCCATTACATCAAAACCTTTCATTTTCATTCATTAGGGGCCTTGTTTTTAATCCATTACGTCCCGTAATGTAATGGGAATTACACAAAAACCCCTTATTAGTTACCCATCAAACAAAATATATACATCATCAAAAGTTATTTTAGTCTTTTCAATTTTAATTACATTCCACTTTATTTTTACAACTAAACATAATTACAATTGTAATCAACCATTTAATTAGTTAATTTATTCCATTACAATGTTCATTACATTCCATTACGAATTCATTTCGGCAAACCAAACATACCCTTAGTTTTGAATATTTTATTTTTGCACGAATTGTAAAAATATATAGATGGATATATCAAGTAAAATCCATATAGATCGGTATGTTTTTCATTTGCTGCATCATTTGTGTTTTGTTTATCTGATCTGAATTTTGCTTACCGCAGGTCGCTTAAATGAATCTTTGTGTAGATGGACGGTTGTAGGAAACTCATGTCGCCACAAAATAGGAGTTTCTGAAATCTAAAGAGGTTTTGAATATGGGAAAGTTATTTATATAAATCTTGATAATATTTATACCCAAAAGACTTGATGAAAATATGTTCAAGCATATTTGATTTAAACCTTTGCAAGGAAACCTATTTAAAATCTTTATGTGTGGTTTTCAGGCGGTTAATATAGTATGTGGAGTGAAATAATGACACAAAAGGTAACATAATCTGAAAAATAGTAAGATATAACTGAATTCATTCACAAATAAATTTATGAAAACCAAGTCAATACAGGATATTTGGCTTAAGTTTGCGATCATGTATAGAAACAAGCTACATTATTTCGTTTATTGTTACTATTACGTAAGATACATAAATAAGTATATGTTAGAATTCTATTACATGATCGACAAGTTTTTAACTTTTTATATATCTATATATATTCTTGTTAAAAAATCATTATTTGTTGAATAGTGAAAAGTGAAATGTGAAAAACTTAAATTTTATAACCATAAATTTCATAAATAGATTCAATTATTAATTAGTTAACTTCTTCCATAATTTTAATACTCCTAATTTCGATCAACGGGTTCATTTCGACCATCGGGTTAACCCGATAAAGTCACCCGGTTACAGGTTCGTCCACCAAGTTAATCCGCCCAGCGGGTCTGATGGGATTTCAAAAATATAAGACCAGGTTAATTTGAATCGTTTGAAAATATAAAACCAGGTTAATTTCAAACTAGATATTTTCACGTTTTATATTGAATATTACACGAAATATTTACCACAATATCATACATCATTATTTATTTGGTCAACGAAATACAATGAGAAGTGCAGATTTGGATGTCAAGTGAATAATAAGCTTCTTTATTTGAAAGACATATTTTCTTCACAAAACATTCTCAAAAGTCCTTCCACACTTGTATACCACAGATAATATCCCTTGTAAGAAGAAAGGGACCCTAATTCAGACCTACAACAATTGTGAGAACAATAGGAAGAACATATTTGAAGTCTCAAATACACATTACTAGTAACAAAAGGGTTTCGAATAAACATGAAGAAGGTAAAAAAATGATATTTAAACATTTGAACACAAACAAACTAACAAGACTCTGATTGCTATATCTTTAGAGACTTTCTCAGCCTTGAGATGATTTTTAATTCTTCATTAAAATATACTTGTATTTTGTGGTATGAAATTCTGTTTCTTGTAGAATTAGGTTATTCCCATTAAAGCTCGACTGCAAATGATCATTTGATTCGAGGAAGGATTTCCAACTTCAACTGAAAGCACCAAGAATCATGCATCTGGTACTTACCGACAAGCATTAGATGGTTGTGTGCAAATTTGGACAGGTGAAAATGACGGCATTGGTCATAGCAAGCTACATTCTGTCCCCAATAAAAAAAGGAATACCCAAACCTTACTTAACCTCTTAGAGAAGACGAAGACTTTCTTCCACGATTACCCAAGTTACATTTGGATATAACCAGATGCAGTATAAAGACCGGTGTTGCATATGGATACTCATGGCACATGTAGTAGCGAATTTCGGAAGTGAAGATGACATAGCAGGCAGACTACCTGGTGGATGCTGCTAGGATGGATGCCAATAATACAATGGGGTTGTAGCGCAAGTGGTGCTGCTGGCCATTGAGATGAAATATGCTGCGTACTGGTAAATTCTTGTAGGATGGCCATTATGGTTTGTCTGGAGATGTGGTAGCATTTTTAATGGCGAAAAATATGGTGGTCTAGTTGAATATCGGGAGGTGAGAGAGGAGGCATGGTGACTTGACATCGTGAGGAGAAATATTACAAGGAGATGTGGATGTTGAAGGTGTAAACACCGAATATGTGGCTCTGGGAGTTGATGAGTTTTATATAAGGTGGTGGTATAAGGTGTAATGGGGCCGGAGGTAGATGCTGGTCTAGTTGATGGGGTGATTGGATTGACAGGCGGTGGTCTGGTTGGTGTAATGCAGGGGATGCTGGTGGATTGTGGTGTACTTGAGAAAAGATTTACTGAGCTATTTGAAGAGGTAGATCCTGGGGATTCTTGAGACTTGAGCACGTGATAGTGAAGTGCAACAACCCATGAAAGTTTTCCCCCCGAAACCGCATCCCTCCTGAACTACAAACAACGAAGTTAAAGTTTGTCCTCTGCTTTAGGGAAAGAATCCGTATGTGCAGTTATACACGAAGCTGTTGGACTCCTTTTGGCCAATTACGCTCCACTCTGGCGGGCCTTTGGCTAGGGACCCATGAATATATTTCAAGCTAGGAGTCATCTTCCCACATTCCAAGAATGAAATCCCCATCTTCCCATGGAATTAGCTACTTCACTTTAATAGCTAAGTAATCTGTAACATTTAATTAGCCACTACTTCAAGTAGTGGAGGAGCCATTGAGCCCATACCACCTCCTAGCACAAAGAAGAATGTTGGTGCCACTTCTTAGATTCAAAATCATATTCTTCGCCACATAACAACGCCTTCCCATCTTTCCTACTACCTCGTCCATGAATCATTACCCCAACACTCATTTTTTGGGACTTGGGGCAGGCTAGGGTGCGTCTCCCATCCCCCAGAATCATTGTCATTGCACTCGACTGTACCCCTCCAGTTTCATCAGCACCGCCTGCAAATATTGCAGTCTTCCCTAGACAAGCAGAAGCAAACAAACATCTTGGGGTGTTCCTTTCCTTCCCTATTGACATGTGTTCGATCAGAGGATATACTTGTAGATAGCTTGACCGAATACATCATTTCCTAGGACGAGTAGCCCAGTCCCAACTGCCATCGACTCTTTATCAGATAACTCAAAGACTTCCTCAGCATGCATCATTGGAAGTTGTGTCCATTTCTTGATCGAGACCATTGGCGTTTTCCAGCTCCATGTTTCCTAGCTGTGATCCTTGCATATTGATACGATTTTAATTGCATGTAAGTTTATTCAACACAAAGAATTTTTTTTTTTTTATTTTTTTTTTTTTAGAACGGCAATTATTCAACACAAAGAATATCCATACCAATTCTGGAAAGAGTAGAAATATTACCCTATATGTCAAGACTGACAAATCAGGCAATCTTTTTATAAAAAATATATATAAAGAAACCCCTAGTTGTAACGAATGAGAAAACTTACCGGAAATGAATATTGGGATGGTAGATCTTGTTCCTGAAAGCAATGGATGGAGAGAAAGGCCAGGGTGTATTCCTCTGAAAGCTCTACCCTCACCTTCCAAACACATCCTGTGCTTCTAGAACTATTTTCTTTAGAGACTTTCTTGGCCGTGAGAAACTTTCCATTAGCATGGCTCTTCATACAACCTTGTTTTAGAGGTGTACATTTTTGGGGCTTGAAATGCCTGAGAATTAATTTTATGAGAAATGCTAGACCCACAAAGAAACTTTCACAAAAACTCTTACAAAATAATGTGTCATCTTATTTGTGGATGAATGTATGAAAGAGAAATCAAAAGTGAATTTGAGTATGCCAATAATTACATGACAACTCATTTTGTAAAAGTTTTTGTGAAAGTTTTTTTGTGGTTCTAGTAATTCTCTAATTTTATTTAACAAATACAAAGTTAACATAAACGATATCATTACAAAGTGAAAATACATAGCATTACTAATAAAAATATTATTAATTTTATTAAAAAGCTAGCAAGGAGCCTAAAAAATATAATTACAATTGAAGGATAGAGTGTTACAAGAACTGAAAAATACGATTCTCAGATCTGCTAGAAATCCAAGGACATCAAATATTAAATTTATTAAAAATCATATAAAAACGTCTTGATTGATTCACATACCTTCGAAGAATCATGATTTACAGCGATTTTCTGTGATTGGAAACAAAAGAATTCTCAGATCTATTTTCAAGAAAAATATTTTAGGGTTGTGAATGAAATATGATGATACGACTGATTAAATAGGTGTAATAAGTTCTATAAAGACCCTTTGGTTATAATATGTTATACGAATTGAAAAATTTATAAAGTTGTTGGAAATATCAATTAAAACCTATTTAGATATACTAGCAGGGTACGCGCGCGATGCAACGGCGGATACCCGGTTCTTAACTGGAGAATAACTAAAAGAACATGATCTCAATCAGACTCAATACACTCTTTTTTATAGGTTTCGGTGGCTTGATTATATCTATGCTTTTTATAGTTTTACAATGTGAATATATAATTGTATGTGTTTTGCTAACTAATGCCAACTGGGCAGAGGATAAATGAAAACAAACTTTTCAAACTAACATTAAAATGCATTAAATACATATTAAATAAACTAATAAATTAATATATATAAACATCATTTTTACTAGAATTAATTTATATTTAATGCAATTTAATGTTAATTTGGAAAGTTTGTATTTATTTATTACCCACTAACCTCTGCCCAGTGGGCGTTGGTTAGCAAAACATTTATAAATAATATGGTATATTAATTAGTATTAATTATTTTTATTTTAAAGTGTGTATTAATTGTTATGTATTAATTAGTTTTAATGAGTAATTTGTTTGTATGATTTAATTAAAACTTTCTAATAATGTTTTTATGGTTGTAAGTTGAAAATTCAAGTATATTAAAAATAAAAAAGGTTAATATACTTTATAAGTGAGTATACATAGCAGGGTACCGCGCGTTATGGCTGCGGGTACCCTTTAACATAATTTTCGACGAATTGTATTTAAATTTTATGTTTTTCTTACAAACACATCTCGAAAAACGACAATTTTAGGTTTTAGGTAACTGTATTTAATGGCTAGCCTAACCAATGGTGTCTTCGGTCCCCGGTCCCCGTTTGAACCCATTGGCTTGATCCGATTTTCAAAACTATATACACTATCATTTTCGATAGAATATGATTTTAGTTGTTATACAATGTGAATATATATAATTGTATTTTAAAATAATAATATGTTTTAATTATATATTAAGTTGTATTAATTATTTTTGTTTTCAGGTGTGTATTAATTATAATGTATTAATTAGTTATAATGAGTATTAAATTAAGTTTGTATTAATAAGGTGTTAAAAATTGTTATTTTAGTTTCTAGGCTTCTTTTAATTGTTCATAATGCATTAGTAGATATAAGTTGAATTTTCAAGTATTCTATAATTAAAAGGCCTAAATGCTTTATATGTAGTATAGATTCTTACAAACACATCTCCAAAAATGACAATTCTAGGTTTTGGGTAACTGTATGTAAATGGCTAGCCTAACTGATGGTAACTCCGGTCCCCGGTTGAACCCATTGGCTTAATTAGATTTTCAAAACTATATACACTATCACTTTCGATATAATATGATTTTAGTTGTTGTACAATATGAATATATATAATTATATTTATAATTAATGAGGTGTTTTAATTATATATTAAATAGTATTAATTAATTTTATTTTCAGGTCTGTATTAATTATAATGCATTAATTAGTTATAATGAGTATTAAAATATGCTTGTATTAATAAGGTGTTAAAAATTGTTATTTTAGTTTTCTAGGCTTATTTTAGTTGTACATAATGCATTAGTAGATGTAAGTTGAATTTTCAAGTATTCTATAATTAAAAGGCCTAAATGCTTTATATGTAATATAGATCTTGCTTTTGATACATCATATTTTTTTTAAGTCGTCACTAAATAGGAGTCCAATGATGCTCGAATTTTTTTAAAATCTTAATAGACGTTTTGAATATGAGAAGGTTGTTCATGTAGACTTTAGTAATATTTTTAACAAAAAAGACTTGATGGATATATGTTCACCTACCTATGATTTTTCGGTTGTTCCCTGATTTGTAAGTGGATAGTAACCTTTCCGAGACAACCTATATAACATCGTGTAAACCCTATTATTCATGGGTTTAAGCAGGTTAACATTGTGTATCGAATGAATTAAAGACACAAAAGATAGCATAATCTAAAAAAATAATACACTTCAATTTATTGACAAATAAACCTATGAGCACCATGTCACTGTAGTGACATAGGATAAGAGCTCAACATTATGAGTATCATTATTATGTTACGGTAACATATCGAAACAAGCCATGTAGCTCCATGTGTAATTACTATAACCCTAGACACAAAAGTAAATAAAGTATTATATGATGACGTTATTTTATTACAAAACTTTTTGATAAAGTAGGTATACGAGGTAATAACAAAACTAAAAAAAGTTGTATAACCATACTTGAGCCCCATAGGTGTTACCAAATTAAGCACACAAGAATTCCTATCAGTCAAGCGCTTATAACCGCCCTTTGGCTAACTCAGGATAAATAAAACAATTAATATACACGACAAACATCTTATAGGAAATCTAATTTTATTAAAAACCCTATAAACTTTAAATACGCCTTTTGAATTAAAGTAACCTTGAGTTGAGACTACCGAAACATATAACAAGAAACTAGGGCGTAGAATTTCTTAGTGTGTGGTATCTTGACTAACGATGGTTACGTTATATGACCAAAGGTTCTGAGTTTCGTGCTCTTTTTAATATAACTTAAAGTTAGGTTGAGACTGCTTGAACATTTAACGAGAAACTAGGGCATAGAATTACTTAGTCCCGTGTTTCATTTTGACTAAAGGTGGTTGTATGCGCTTGGATATTTCTTAATAGTTTCAAGTTAAATTTGGTTTAATTAGTTAGAAAATAAGAATAACATTAGTGGATGTGTCTTTTTATTTCCTCAATAAAATACTATCTTTTTACCTAACATATACTAAAAAAGGAAACATACAATACTTTGATTCGGGGGTCTCTAACATATTAAAGTCGAACACTGCAACATATATGAGTGTAAGATTCACCATCTGTGAAAAGTACCCTACATTTTCAAGTGTTGACACATAGATTGCTTTACTTCCTTAGCCTTATTTTCCCAACTACCCATCTATCATCAATTCTCTCTTTAATTTATTTTTAGATTGAACCTTGGATAGGTAATCACATTCTAACAAAATAAATTCCGAAGCTCTTTTCACTTGAAACGTCACAAGAATTTTGTCATAGTGATTGAATTCGAAGTGATGATGATAAATTTTAATAGATATAGGATTGGCATCGACACGTCAGAAGTGGAAAGGGTTGGCACAAATCAACGGGCTTATGGAATTACTTTGTAACATTCTTTCATGCGGGGGAAAGAAACTTGGAATTTCCTGTTTTATAAGTCAACAATTCTATTTAATTAGTGCGAGTTACTATTGATAAATGTGGGCTTCACTTTGCTCGACTAGTCATCTAATTAGATGATCTACTCTTAATCCCTCAAAAGTTTTAATTCTTGTTTGGCGTGCCTAGACAAATCGTTCCAATGTTTCGTTTGTGACAATAGTCTTATTTTGGCCAAATTTATGGGTCTTTCAACTTTTAAAAACTTCTTTTTATGGTGGAGTTCTGAATTCTAATGACTTCCTTCTTGAAGATTATTTATTTCATTAAAAACTTCAGCTCGCAAAAGAAGACATTTTTCTGACACAACAACTCTATTGTTTTGAATCCATTATATTCTCGTCATGTTCGTTAATATGTTTTGCAAAATAACGTGAAGATCTTTTTGTTGGTCGAGGATATCTTCATGAAAATATAACATCTTTGTTTGTAATGGTCGAACAATAGATGTAAAAAAGTTCTCTTGATTTATCTATATTGCTTTCTTGTATTATGGACCCATGTTATGTTTAATACTTAAACTAGATATTTTGTAATACACTGCCTTCTAACTCCTTGATAGAAAGTAGCATTTTTTTATGTATGTTTCAATATTATAAAATATCTCTTCAGTATCCTCCTTATGGAAAACTCCCTATTTTCTAAAGCAAAGAACAGTAGTAGCAGGCACAAAACATTAACATGAATACAAGTTGTATTTGAGAGATGGTATTTTATTATCAAAGTGAAAGTCATGTTACAAAGGAAACTACATATCCCGATATATAAAAATATTATCCAAAGTACAACTTTCTTGATGCTAAAGTTACTAATGTTAATTAACCAAAAAATTAACAAACTGCCCGTAGTATGATAACTAAAACTATAATATGGAAAAATTACATAACTACCTCCTGTCTAGTAAAAAAACATGTAACAGTTAATGTAACAAACACTCTCACACCGGCCCAAATGCTAACTTTGTACTAGGCCCAAAAAAGTTTTTACTTCAATATGATATTCAGGACATCAATCTCATGCTCCGCAACTATTGCCACCGGTCCACGTCATATTCAACAACACAATGGGCCGCCAATCGAGTTACAGCCCAGTTACATGCCACACCGGTACTGGGCTGGGTTAAATCACAACCCATATCTAGTCGAGTACGGGTCAGTCCAACACAGTGGGTAAAGGCCATAATTATGTTACAGGTCCGGTAGCATTTGGCTTCCGATGTCAATAGACTATTTTGCGTCATGGGTTTAGAATTATAAATGTGCAGAGAAGAATACTAGTCTTTTAAAAAATACAATCCTTTTTCGAACGTATAATCAAATTTTAATAAGCAAATCCAAAATACCTCAATTGATGTATCACATAAGTTTAGTAAAAAACAATACTAATCTTTAGAGACTTTCTCAGCCAAGAGAGGAATCCTATTAGCATCTCTCCTCATTAAACTTCAAATTCTAGAGTTGGAATTGCCGCCTATTCATTCCCCTCGAAACTTCAATTTCTTTAGGAAAACTGGCTATCTTCAGTAAAGCTTGTGTAATATATATCATTATTTCTGAAGGACTTTCATGTGCAACCACTTTTCTTCTCCTCCTTCACTCAGCTTCATAAACAACATCGTCGTCAAAATATGTTTCACTTACGCTAGTAGGTGGTCGTTGGCTTGGTGTATTGATGGGGCCAGAGGTAGACGGTTGTCTAGTTAATTGATGAGGTGATTGGATTGACAGGCGGCGGTCTGGTTGGTGTAGTGGAGATGACTTGAGCATGTGATAGTGAAGTGGAACGCACCATGGAAGTTTGTCCCTGAAATTGCATCCCATTTGATTGTAATACACAACAAACCGCGTGAGAAGCGTTGCAAGGACTCCCAGATGCATACTCTGACTAGAAATAACAGATGATAGAATGTTGGTTTGCTAAGGTGCCTGACTAAATCTGAAAGTGTATTAAGCGATTAACGCAAAACATGTGCTTGAACGTCCACTGGTAGCCATACAAAATTATTGGCTTTAAAGTCTTGTGTTGGGGGTTTGCTTTGACATGTCCTTCCATTATCATATTACCATACAGACATAAGTGAAAAAACACCAAC